>OU612044.1:13365874-13995249 GCA_914767935.1 Coremacera marginata | reverse complement strand
TTGGCGAGTCAACATATAAAACTTAGGCGTTTTGATGAGTTACTTCGGAGGCTGAAAACTGCCAAAGCCATCTTATAAATTATACTAGGTTTTTTTTCAATTTAACATAAGCTTTTTTCTCGGTGTACGTTTTCTGCTTACCTGGTAGCTGAATCAGAAATGCAGGCATTAACATTGCAAGATTTAACAGTGATGACATTAATACTTTATAACATAACATACCAAATTACATTGCTGACGTTAACATTGTTGATGTTAACATTGCTGGCGTTAACATTGTTAACGTTAACATTGCAGACGTTAGCATGGCTGACGTTAACATTGTTGACGTTAACGTTGTTGACGTTAACATTGTTGACGTTAACATTCTAGACGTTAACATGGCTGATGTTAACGTTGCTGACATTAGCAGTGCTAACTCGAATTTTACTCCTATAACGAATTTTAACCCTAATAAATTTTGTCGCTACCAAAAAGTGCTCAACGCGCCTAAAGAAGTTTTCACTTCAAAAATTAAAGGTGGTGGTGTTAAAATATTGGAATCAACCTTATAGCCGAATTCCTTACCATTATCTATTCATCTAACTCTTTATATACGTAATCATTTTATCAAATCCATTCAAATTTTTTAAAAATTAACTTCATCAAAAACTTGTTAATGCTTTAATTGCTATAATTCAAGTTGATTATCATAAACATGCTTGTATCTATACATGCCTCACTCTGCTAAAAGAAAATAAAAAATTGTTTGTTCCTGTCAGAGGTTAATCATCAAAGATTAATACCAAATTTCTACAATTAAACCCACCTGCAGTCAATAATATGCATCTGAAGGTTGCCTTAACTAGGTTACTTATTCAATATCATCTTTCAAAACATTCATACAACTTTTATATTCATGAAAATATTGGTATAAAAAAGTTGCTTGCACTTCATATATATGTATATCACAAATTTTAATACTATGATAAAAGCTTTAAACCAAAGTTAAAAAACTATCAGCACTCCTAATAGAGTAACTCTATAACGAACACCCAATAAATTATTATTTCATACCATAAATGTGCTTGTACACGCTCTCTTGTTAAAACCTGCATAAATTTCTAAAAGTATCTTATATAAAAATTTTTATAAACAGCAAACAGCAACATTTTTATTCCCTCAATCACATCAAATCATAGCATTTATATAACAAAAATACTGTACATTTTAAACATAAATTTTAACACCATCAATTCAACAGCCAGGAGCAATAAATCGAAATCAAAATAATTCAAATGTTATAAGAGATATTTTTTTTTTAATTCACCGACTTTAGCATTTTTCTTCATGCATCTTCATTAAAATACAAAAATGATGGCTAATTATTTCTTGCATTTGTAAATATCAAGGCTAAAACCTAAAACATAAACAGCCAGAGTGAGAGACAGTCAGCCAGTTAAAGAGACAGACAGACAGACAGAGAGAAGCGACTCGAACAAGCGACTCGTTTAAAGTGGTAACGATGAGACGAGGCAAAATCAGACAAGTTTTAACAAATTAGCCAACATCTTAGCAGCTTGCTGAATGCTTACAATGCAAATCTAGCTGGTAACAAGCAGGCAGAAGTCAGATAAAGCTAAAGATGCTATTTGCACACATCAGCTGCAAACTTGCTATTTTAAAAAAGCTTAAAAAAAAACCTCCTGAACCAGCTACTAAATGTCAAGTCAGAAAAATAAGTAAGATGATTACCCGTAAGACACAATTTGTAACTGTCGCTGAAGTCATCCGTGCTGCCATCCAGGGTACAAGTATTACGAAATCCGCGGTAGAAAAAGTGTGTATGGCAAAAACTAGCTTTGCTGCAGGTTAACTTGAAATTTTTCCGTAAAAACAACAAAAGCGAAACTCATTGTTATGAGTCTAAATAAATCTAAGTTCGTTGGCCAGCAATTTTTTGTACAGCGCTTTTTGTTTTAATGTGCTGTCATGCTCGTATTTCAATTTTGACATTTGTATAAAAACGCATTTCATGCAGTATTTAACCCACACAAATTAGGGGTCATTCCCTGAAGCGAATTTTTTAAGTTTTTTGTGGTTTTATTTGAAATATTTTTCCAGTCTTACTAACTACTAAAAAAATGCATATTTTTAGAATGTCTGAGAAAAATTTTTATGCGCAAGTATCTATCAACGCATGCATGCCGCAATCATCATTAATCATTTTGTGGTTGCACTACAACAAATAGAACTAGTTTACTACAATTTGTTTGTGTGTCATTGGGCTAATAATTAGATAAGTAAGCTCTAATATGGCCTCCAAAACTAGGGAAGCACTTTAATGCTCGGTAAAGGTTACCAAATCAGTATTTGGTGCATTATGCAATAAAGCGATGGTTTAATTTTTCGAGGTCTTAAGCTGTCGTCTGAACAATTATTATGAAAATTATTAACTTATGACATCAGCTCTGTTTATTGACTTCACACCAACTAAAATGCACCAGTTATATGGTTTAAATAGTCAGAACAACAAAAATGTTGCTAATATTCCTAGGGTCAGAAGAAAGGATGAGCATAAAGTTAACTGTGCCATTGTTTTTAATTTTTATTAAAAAAAAATAAGCATGTGCTGCGTTGTGCCCATCGTGTGCTATCATTTGCTGCGTTAGAAATGTTTAAAATTTTAAAAAGTGCTGCTTTTAATTGTGAAGTATGCTCTGTCCCAAGTTTTTCAGAAATTTAAAAATTGTGCTGTGATGTGCTCTAGTTGTGCTGCAATGTGCTGCAGTGAAGAGGCTAAAAATTCCCATGCTTGCAAAAATAAAAAAACAAAATTATATCAACTGGATTGGAATGTTTGTTTAAATCTTCATGCACCACGGAATGAATTTAAATTCGAATTTAAAACGAGTGATAGGATAAAATTTCAATAAAAAGCTATAAAATGTAACATTTAATATTATAATAATAATTCTAAGTAGTTTTTTCTAATTCTTTATACATTCTTCTGAAAAACAAATCATATTTGGCATTCATTTTGCTTCTAATAGAAATTAAACCTGCTTCTACGATATTAACACATATTAGGATATCCTAAGCAAATCTTAAGATGGCTTGACCAACTGAAGTTTTTGGGCAGAAAATAAGCAGAGCTAATATGCTTAAAAAATGTTTTAAAAATTTGCAAATATGTAAATTTTTTAATTTTCTCTACGGCACATTACATAACCTAAGCATATTCTAAGCAAATCTAAAGATGCCTAGTTTTTGGGCAGAAAATTAGCAGAGTTAAAAAAAATGCTTTTCAAATTCGCAAATATGTGAATTTCCAACTTTCGCTATGGCACATTACAGCACAACTTAAGCACATCACAGCACAATAGACAGAGTTAACGTGTTGAAGTAAATACATTTCCGCTCTTAAAATTCGCAATTAGGCTTAATTCTCTACGGCACACTGCAGCACAACTTAAGCACATTACAGCACAATTTCAGAATTTCTGAGAAAACTGAAAGGCGAATAGTTCATAAAAATCAAAACAATGGAAAATTCTTTTTTTCCATAAAGGCAAAACAAACTTTAAACACATGACAAAATGCTCCAATTTTTTAAAAATTGTTGATGAAATATTCAGAAATTTAATTTATATATAAATTTTTATACGTAAGCAAAAATAATATAAACATAAACGTCAACACAAGTATCACATGTCATGCATTATGTATCATTTTTTAATATATCAAACCTTAAACATCATTCGTGTTCCATACATTCATGATAATTTGTTACACTTGTTTAATGCGTGCATCAAACATATACATATACATTTTAGATGATACATTATACATAGACCAACATTCAGCATTCATCAATTAAAATTAGTCATTTGCAACTCATAAAGTTATTTTTTTCATCCATCGTTCATCGTTTTTCATGAATCATTCATTATGCATTATGTATCACCAATTATTTAATGACTCAGCATTAATGACTCATCATTCCGCATTCTTCATTCACCATGTAGCATTTGGTGTTCATTATTCATAATCCATAAAGCGACACAACCCAAGTTTTGGGCAGAAAATAACTGAAACAGGCATATTAAAAAATTTGTATATACTACTCGTATATGCCTTTAAAACTGGCAACTATGCAAATTTTTCAATTTTCTCTACTTTACATTACAGCACAACTTGAGCACTTCACAGCACATATATTTAACACAGTAGACAGAGCTTACATATTCAAAAAAATGCATTTATGCTCTTAAAAATCGCTATTAACCAAAATTGCTTAATTAACCAAAAACTCTACGGCACACTGCAGCTCAAGTTTAGCACATTACAGCACAATTTTTGAATTTCTGAAACAATTTAAAAGCGGCGCTAACTCCACATTAAAAACGAATAGTTCATAAAAATCATAACAATGGATAATTACTTTTTCCCATGCTACTTATGATAGTAGAGATCGTGCAACAACTTTTTTTTTGTAATATATCAATAATGCCGGAACATATTTCAAACACATGAAAATATAAAATAATTTCATAATATTTCTAAGGAAATTTCCTAAAATTTCATTTGCAAAAATACTATTAACAGAATAGTATTTCATATATCATGCATTGTCAACATGACTAATTTTTTAATACATCAAACCTAAAACATTATTTGTCATACATAATTTTTTAACATACATCATAATTTATTACATTTGATTAATGCATGCATCAAACTTACATACATATTGCATCATACATCAGCCAGCATTCATCAATTAAAATCTGTCACTTGTAACTCATAATGATTTTTTTATCATCGATCGATCATCATTCATAACAAATTATAAGCCACAAATCACTAATTATTCATCATCCATAACTTTCACCTTATATGAATTCACCTTATATTCACCATCATTCTTCATTCATTATTAAACATTTGACATTCATTATTTATTACTCCTTATTCATTATTCATCAAAAATTATTCCATTTATTATTCAACACTCACAAATCATCATTTATCTTTCATTACTCATCACCTGTCACTCACTATTCACTATTTGTTATTCAAAGTATATCATTCTTTATTCATAATTCATTATTATTTCATAGATTATTTATAATTCATCATTTATCACATGGAATACGTCATTCTTCATTCATAACTCACAGTCCATCATTCATAATTCGCTTTGAGACTTTCATTATACATCATTCTTCATTTCTCATCGTGTTTTTATCTTCGCTTTCGATGAAGATCACCATCTCCATATTCATCTTAATCTTTATATCAAGCTTAAATTGATCTTTAAAATTCATATTTACATTCCTATTCATATTCGTAGTCATATTCATATTTATATTCATATTCATATTCATATTCATATTCATATTCATATTCATATTCATATTCATATTCATATTCATATTCATATTCATATTCATATTCATATTCATATTCATATTCATATTCATATTCATATTCATATTCATATTCATATTCATATTCATATTCATATTCATATTCATATTCATATTCATATTCATATTCATATTCATATTCATATTCATATTCATATTCATATTCATATTCATATTCATATTCATATTCATATTCATATTAATATTCATATTCATATTCATATTCATATTCATATTCATATTCATATTCATATTCATATTCATATTCATATTCATATTCATATTCATATTAATATTCATATTCATATTAATATTCATATTCATATTCATATTCATATTCATATTCATATTCATATTCATATTCATATTCATATTCATATTCATATTCATATTCATATTTATACTCATATTTATATTCATAATCAGATATACTTTCATATTCTTATTAATTTTCATATTCATATTCATATCCATATTCAAATTCATATTCATTTTCGTATTCACATTCATATTCATATTCATTTTCGTATTCACATTCATATTCATTTTCGTATTCACATTCATATTCATATCCATATTCATATTAATTTTAGTATTTATATTCATTGTCATATTTATATGCATAAGCATATTCATATTCATATTCATATTCGTATTCATATTCATATTCATATTCATATTCATATTCATATTCATATTCATATTCATATTCATATTCATATTCATATTCATATTCATATTCATATTCATATTCATATTCATATTCATATTCATATTCATATTCATATTCATATTCATATTCATATTCATATTCATATTCATATTCATATTCATATTCATATTCATATTCATATTCATATTCATATTCATATTCATATTCATATTCATATTCATATTCATATTCATATTCATATTCATATTCATATTCATATTCATATTCATATTCATATTCATATTCATATTCATATTCATATTCATATTCATATTCATATTCCTATTCATATTCATATTCATATTTATAGCCATACCTGATTCGCATTCATATTCCTGTTTAGATTCATATTCATATTCGTATTCATATTCATATTCATTAATTACTCAAATAAACAAATACACAAGACACAAATTTCTGGACTTCGATATTAATATTTATTTATTCAACTTAAAATTCATATTCATATTCAAAACATATTTATATTTATTTTCATTTATTGCTAAGATGAACAAAAGACTTAAGACACAAACTTCTGGATTTTAATTTTAAAGACTCTGGCTTTATTTATTCACTTAAAACTTATTTGTATATATATTTTTTGTAACTTTTTATATTCATGCAATTCTTTCCTTTTTTTTTTTTTTGTGGTAAAAATAAGTTTTTCTGTTATTTTCATAAATTGTTAGTGCTCAGATAGCGTCATGCTGCTATTATTGTTATTTTTATGTAACTGTCTGATTTGTTGTATTTTGTATGTTGTATTGTTTACTTATGGTGCTTGCACTTTTTGTAATTATTTTCGTTAATTTTTTCTGTATTGCAATCACAACAAAATTAATAAGAAAAATATTTTGCTGCAGTTAACGCGGTTGTTTTCTTTTACTTGTTTTTTGTTACGAATAAATGAAATAATGAAAATCATTGAAATTACCAGGTACAACAACTAGACTGCTTAAAGACAGCTTTGAGTGTAAACTGCTGATTGCTCACTTTAGCCAGGCGTAACCTAATTTTTACTAATCAAGCTGATGTTGATTGAGGTAGGTTGCGTGAACAACACAAAAACAAAACTCCTGCGGAAAAATTGATTTAGCAACTTTTGAGCAATGTTTGGTTTGAGCTTTTTGTTTTTGTAACTTTAACGCACACCTAGTTTATTTCACATTGTTGTTGTTAGTGGCTTCTTAAGTTGTTTTGATTAATTCTTTAAAGTGTACTCGTTACATGCCATTTTTTGTAGATGATATGTCAAAATCTGACACATTTAATTTTTTTTTTTGTTATCATTCGAATTTTATTTTCTTGTTGGTGGTCTCTAAAATTGACTTGATCAGAAATGAGTTTTTAATGGAATTTTTTATTTTGGGATCCTCCTTAAAAAGCGGTTTTAACAAATGGTGCTTATGGACTTTCGTAAGATAACCAACTCGAGTAACCTCGTTTGCAATAATTTTAAAAAAAAGTGAAACAAAAAATTTATATAACAAAAAAAAGGAAGAATAAAACATGTTGACAAGCAGCTGATAATACTTTGACTGCTGTTTCTATTATTATTAACTTTACATATAGCTACTATGTTTAGCTGGAATTGAAAAAAAAAATTGGCTTTTCTTTATTTGTTTCTTGTTTATTATTTTAAAATTAAAAATTTTCATTGTGAAACAGAAAACATGAAGTACAGAACGCTTACAATTTTTTTTTTTTGGTTTCATTGATGAATCTTTATTTATTTTTTCAATGATTTTGGTGATTTGAAGCTTTTTAAGGTTTGGATTTCTCCTATACCTGTAGATAAATTGAACTCAATTGGTTGAAACAAAAGATCGGTCCTAATTCATTTCATAATTTTTCAACTTTCTAAATCCATTTTATATACGTTTAATTTTTAATAAAAAATAATCCTTATATACAATTATAAAATTATGCATCACAAATTATTCATTGTAGTCCTTTCATATTCTATATTGTCTTACTTCGCCAGTTAACTTGAAAGCAAAATAGTATTCGGATATTCGGATATTCGGCTTCGGCCAGTTTCTTCTTTTATTGACTGTTACATCTGTTAAGCTTCAATATGACCATGACTCAAACCGAAACTTTAAAATCTCATGCAAAATCTCGTATTTTGTGTGGCATACAAAATATTATTCAAAAAATAAAATTATCATTAATTTTATGTTATACTTTTTTATTCTTATATGTAAAAAATCTTTGTTTTCTGCTTAATTTTAATAAAAAACCATATATTCAGAAAAAAATTTTAATTTTACGGTCTTGATCGCGCATTAAAAAATTACTAAATTTTGGTATCGGCTGAAATTTCAGTTTCGATCGAAAACTGCTAGTTTTTTAATTACCCAAGTTTAATAAAATTGCAATTCTTTAAAAAAATTGTTGAGACATGTTGTGACATTTTTTTTTTTCAACAATCTTGTAAGAGCAATCTTGCTCTTTCCAAATCTTCACTAATTGGTGTGATAAGAATTTAAAAGAAAAGATTTCTTATATTTATTTGGTTCTAAAATCAGCTTTTTTAATAACATAAGAGATGTAGGGGAGTGTCGTCATGATTGGGACACCTTAGGCTTGTGGTGTATAATTCTCTTTAGGTTTTGTATTTCGACACAAGTTGCAGTGAATTAAAAAAGTAAATCTGACATATATGCAATCTCTTTTGTAGTGAGCAAATAATGCAATTAAAAAAAATTTATTTTATTTTATGTTTTTTGTTTTATGGTACTTCTTTTTTGAAGCAATTCATATAACATTGGAAAGCTGCTGGGTTAAGCTACAAATTTAACAAATTAAGTCTATTGATTGGATGTAGGATAAAACAAAAGCTTGGACATCGGAAGAAATGTTCGATTTTTTTACCTCAAAAAAAAGATAGCTATGAGTGGGACACAAGAAAAAAAATGATATTAAATCTCTACAAACGTATATAAAATGACATATTATTGAAATTTCATTAATATTTTTAAATTTTCAAAAGATTACAAGCCATAAAAATTGGTTTATTTATGTGAATCTATGGATTCATTATTAATGTCTAAAACACGGACAACAATGCTGGCACAAAGATAAAAACTTCGTTTAAATCAGCACATTAACATTACTAAACTCGATTTAGAAATCCCCAAATGATGGGCCGTTTTTTGCAGTAATTTTTATCAATTACCAATGCTTCAAGTGCAGTTGCATAGTTGTGGATTATGTGCTTGAAGGCACTTTGTTTGTTTTGTGACATTTTTTCTTATAAATTCATTGAAAATTTCTATTTTATTTCTAATATAATTAAAGGCAATTTTTATTAAAAACACGAAAAAGTTAACAGCATACGACAAATAAAAACAATAATTGTAGCTATTTAAAAAAAAAAACTCTACTAAAATCTCACTTATTTTAGTGCAACAACAAAAAAATATATTCAAAACATGTTATAACACAATAAAAATGAGGTTCAAATGAATAAAGGAACTTTTAAAAATGTCCCATTCATGACGAAAAAATTGTTCCATTCATTAAAAATGCTTGCTTATTTTTTAAATCACCTTATATGCTAAAAATGCAATTATTTGTGTACTGCCTCCTCCTCTACTTGCAATAAAAAAAAAATTGAATTTTTATAGCCTAAAAAATATCCAGTTTAATTATGCACGGAAAAAGAAAATTATTTTGAGCATATTTTTTATGTAGTATAGTCGAAATTTAAGTAGTGCCAGTATGATAAATACATTTTTTTTTTTCCTCTGTCCCATTTATGGCGATGTCCCACGCATGGCTACACTACACTACAGCTGTTAGTATACGATAAAATGACGTCTGCATAAGAAAGGCAACTTTGAAAAGTGTTCCATTAATGTTAAAAAAATTGTCACTAGAAAAAATTCAGCACGTGCGACAACTAAAAATAATAATTGTGGTCATTTCAAAAAAAATCTCGACTAAAATGGAACTTAGTAACATGCAAGCACACAAAAATTTATTCGAAACGTGTTATAACACAATAAAAATTATGTTCAAATGATAAAACCAACTTTGAAAAGCGTCCCATTCATAACGATAAAATTGTCCCATTCATGACAAACTCTTATTTATTTTGAAAATTATCTTATATGCTAAAAATTTAATTATTTGTAGATGTAATGCATACCGTCTATTTTCAATAAAAATTTTGTATTCTTATAACTTAAAAAATATCCGCATTAATTATGCACGAAAAAAAGCAAGTCGAAATTTTTAGTATGCTTTTTATGTATGTGAATTCGCTACTAAAAATTGTGCTAGCAACGAGAATGTTTGTATAAAAAACTTTTAAAAGTGTCCTATTCATGACGAAAAAATTGTCCCATTCATTAAAAACGCTTGTTTATTTTGTAAATCACCTTATATGCTAAAAATTCAATTATTTGTTGCATTATTATTTGCCTCCTCCTCTACGTATACTTGCAATAAAAAAAAAAAATTGAATTTTTATAGCCTAAAATATATCTAGTTTAATTATGCACAAATTATTTTGAGTAAATTTGTTATGTATGTACAGTCGAAATTTAAGTATTGCCAGTATGATAAATACATTTTTTTACTGTTCCACTTATGGAAATGTCCCACTCATGACTACACTACCCTCTACAGATGTGAATTTTGACCTCTTTAAATTTTTTTACATTCCGCATTTTAATTTGCACAATTAATGTACATATTTATGTAAAATTTCCAACAATATATATGTTAATGTTAAGTAAGAATTTTTGGTCCAGTTTCAGTTGAATTCTATTAGTACTGCCCCCAAATAATGTGTGTATTAATATTTCATTCACGCCTTAAATTTTCCTTAAAATATATTAAAAACATTTCCGCTCTACACAAAAAGCAAGCCATCAATCAAACCATTGTGTAAATAAGTGCAGTAATTCAACCAGAAAACTTAAGCATAAGACCAACATAAATTTATGACTGCATTTATGGCCCCACCCTGGCTGCTATAGAAAAAAAAAAAAAACCATAATCGTTACATTTTCAGCATTTTTGATGCAACGCACAGACTCAATCCCACAACTAATTGCTGCGGCACTGATAACAGTCTGTAGCCAACACCAGTAGCTGTTGGCTACTTACAACAACAACAACGACGACAACGAAAACTGCTTCGAAACTGGCGCAATTTATGCACATTTAAATTTAATAACTATTACGTGTGTTTGGCAGATAAAATAATATCTGATGTTTTTATTAATTAATGGGTCGAAAAAATCAACAATATTAAAAATTATACAAAAAATAAAAAAGATTGATTTGTTGTTGGCTAAGATGTGTTTTTAATTATGTGTCTTAGGCGTTGTTAAGCGACTTTTAAAATTGTTTAAATTAAAAAACTATTAACAGCAGCAGGCGACAACAGCAAGTTCGTTGCTTAAATCTTTTGTTTGTTACTGCAACATAAAACATTATTTTTAATGTGCTTTAGTTGTATGACAACAAAAAAAAAACTTTATTTTGAAATTTGTAATTTGTAATTTTTTTTAATTCATTTTTTATAACAAAAATTAATAATATTGCCTGTCATCAGCAACTATTGCAACATTTGACTTTATGAATAATCAATAAACAATAAATTTTATTAGCTATTGTTTTTGTTTTAGCACCCACTGTAAAATCCGCTGTCTGTCTGAATATAAACTTTCGTGCTTTCCAGTCATTAATAAATGTTTGTAAAAATCACATAAAAACCTGTATGAATATGTATAAAAAAATTTGTCAAATAAAATCATATCAAATACAACGATTTAATTAACACACTCAATAGCGTTGAACACTTGTAATATTTGTTTTTTTTAAACATTTTTTTTCTGCACCTTAGCTGTCACAGTTGCTACAACTTTTAACGCAATATCTCAGATACAATAACAGCTATTAATTAAAATCCACAATAACTGGCACTCAAAGTTGTTGCAAGAATTTTCCTTTTTCATTGCATAAACGGCTTAATACCAAAGTTCGGTGGAGAAAAAATAAAGACAAAAAAAAAAATGCGTTGTTGAAACAAACAACTTTCAAAATTTTTGTCAAGCATCATTGACCAGTCATAAAGCAGCACAAGAACATCTTCCTCCACTTCAAATACAGCTGAGCTTATTTTATGATGTGTCGTAAATTTTTTGACACACGTATATGGAAGAGACATAGCCAAAGTGTTAATGTTGTTGTTAAAAATATATTTATAATCTATGCTGTTAATTATAGCAAAATGTCACTTAGTTTTGTTTCACATTTTATATCAATATGCACCTTTAAATTGTTGATGATCAAAAAATCAATCCCCCTTCCACCCCTTGGATACAGGCCTAGGCTAATGTATAATAAAGAAATATTAAAAATATAACAGTGGTTTTATAAAAGACTGAGGTAAGCTCAGCCACTCCAGGATCTACCAAAGGATCCACCAACCTTTGGTTAAATAAGAAGAGGCAGTTTATAATTTAAATCTTAGTTTTTATTGACAACATATCCGTAAAAGTGTTAAGAGTGTCAGCTGGTGCTGGTCGGATGTCGAATATTTTCGGGGTTTCTTCACTCTTAGTTATTACTAATTCCAGTACCAGGTAATCGATTTCGGGTATTCGGTATTCATGTACTGGTGTTCCTAATACCGAGAGTTCTGGTGTACGAATCGTTGTAAAAATGCAAAAACTAGAATAAACTGGACGGAAGGATCATTAGTATATATAAAATTAATAATAAAAAGGTGGTAATAAATACTGCGGCCCAATGATCAGAATCTGATCCGCACCTGCAGTCAGCCAGACAAGGTCCAAGGAAAAGACTGCGGCTCAATGATCAGAATCTGATCCGCACCTGCAGTCAGATAGTTTTTACCTAAGTAAGAGACTGCGGCTCAACGACCAGAATCTGATCCGCACCTGCAGCCAACTAGTCAGAGCCTAATGCCCTATAGTTTCCCAACGATCTGAATTTGATCAATGCCACAGCCAGCTAGCTAAAATATGTGCACAATACTGAGGCCCAATGATCAGAATCTGAATCGCACCTGCAGTCAGTCAGACAAGGGCCAAGGTAAAGACTGCGGCTCAATGATCAGAATCTGGTCCGCACCTGCAGCCAGCCAGAAAATCCCTAAATAAATGACTACGGCACAATGATCAGAATTTGATCCGCATCTGCAGCTAGCCAGATAAAATACTGCGGCACAATGATCAGAATCTGATCCGCACCTGCAGTCAATATGCATTTGCACTGACTAATTGTCAATGCAGCCAAAATTACTTAGAAATGCTGTGATGTGTGTTGTTGTTGAGGCCCATTGACCAGGAACTGGTCAGCACCTCATACCACGTGCAATGCACACATGCTGAGCACTTACCTAGACGGAAGGCTGATGCAAGTGACCAACAGGCAGTCATTTATTCATCGGGTTGATAAAACCCTTTGTGAATCATACGATCATAAATAATGATTTCTGCCTGTTGGTACCTAATTGCCTAGCGACTCTAACATAGTTGTGGGTGCGTCTGCCTATCTTATACACAGGTTTGTGTGTCGGTCTATCTGATGGTCTAGCTGGTATGAAAGTGTGTGTCGGTCTGTATGTGCAACTGCAGGTTTACTACAGGGTACTTTAATAAATTTATAATACTTATAACTATACAATTTATTATTAACATTCATTGATAAATAATAATAAGGTATGCTTCATAAATATAACGCCACTGCGAAATTTGAAATATTTTTGTAACGGCCAGCTTAAACAATCGATAATGTTTTGCGAATTTGGTCATCGCACAATAACAATAGTGAGCAAAAGTGAACTCTTTTCTAATAACGGTACACTGTTTATTGCTTATATCACTTTTGATGCTGTCTCATATTTATAACGCCATTTCAAAATGTTTAATAAAAACGATTTTTATTGAATTTATAAAAAAAATATATATTAAATTACTGTTCCATTGGCTCCAATAATATTGTAAATGCTATTTGTCATTCTTGCAATTCATTTTTTTAATGTGTTTGAATCAATTTTACTCCATTCTTCGAAAATTACTGATTTCCGTTCTTTCACGTTGCCAAATTATCTGTTATTTTTATACACCTGGCGTACAAGAACTCCCCATAAATTCTCGATGGGATTATAATCTGAAGAGTATGCCGGCTACTCCAATAAATCAATGTTATTGGCCTGAAACCATCTCGATTTACGTAGATTGCCGCATTAACTTGCTGGAAAACTAGTTGTGTCCGTCCATTTTTTTCCAAAAGTGGAGTCAAACTGCTCTACAGCACACGAGTGTAGTCAGCGCTCTTCATGCTTGAACTTTCAATTTCAGAAAAACCACTCCACATCATCACTTTCTCTGCACCAAAACTTCGTTTTGAAAACAGAAGTGGTTCGCTGCGTATGTCGTATTAATAATGTCAAAATCCATCCTGGCCATCAAGATTCCATTTTTTCTCATCGGAAAAAATGACATGTCAAAATTAAACTTCAACGTGGGACCCTATAAATATGAAACGGCATTAAAAGTAATATTTAGCAATAAACAATGTATCGTTATTAGAATAGACTTTGGTCTTGCTCACTATTGTTGTTGTGCATAGATGACCAAATTCGTAAAACATTCTCTTATGTTTAAGCTGGCCGTTACAAAAATATTTAAAATTTGGAAGTGGCGTTATATATATGAAACACACCTTATTTAATACCTTTATATTTTATTATTAGCCTCCATTAATAAATACTAACTTTATAATATTCATAACTATATATTTTATTATTAACAACCATTGGAGAAAATGTGTGAGTTTTGCCTGTGCTCAGTTCTTATAATTATATAAATAATATATTAATATTATATTAATAATTATATGAATTACATTACATAAATATAATATATATAATACAATATATTATATTATATTATATATTATGCCGACGGCGCACAATATATTATATATATATATTTATTATTGTTCTTTTCTTTTATTTTTATTTTTATATGTTTTTATTTTTTTCAATTTCTATGAATAATAATATAAAAGAAAGAGAAAAATTGTAACGCCACTTTACAAAAATTATGAATTTTTTACATATTGCTTAAGTTCGTTTAAACCGAGGCTAAATACCATAATAGTTTAAGTAGCCAATTTTTTAAGTTTGTTCACTTAATTTATTTTGTAAATAAACTGTTAATAAATATAAGAAACACAAATAATACTTTAAGCCTAGCTCAAGACCTTCATTTAACCCTTTAACTTTCAATGTAGCGCTGCTTAAACTCTCCTTAAGAAAAGTGCATTTACATTCATGTCTGCTCAACCATAGTCAGCGTTGATTGCAAAAAATCAAAATTTTTTTCCCAGGCAGCTCAAGCAACTCAACAGCGTCATATTTATAACCTTCATATTTCTAATGCAACAGCGCAATAATTTTTTTTTAGTTTTCATTAAGTTGCGCATGCGTGTTGACCATAATAAGCTAAACATCTTTAAAGCAATATTGAAAAAAAAAAAAACTCCAAAGCACTATACAGCAGCAATTAACCATAAGCAACATTTGCTGAAGCTGCATTATGGCCAAAAAAAAAAAAAAAAAAAAAAAATTTATAAAGTACCTCCGACAGCTTAGATCAGGGTAGCAAACATCTTCAGTGCTTTATAGTGTAGTAAAATAGTGAAGTGTGGTGTAGTAAAATGGATGAATGAATGGATTGGTAGGCTGCATTGTTACATAACTTTCAGATGATATCTATTTTTTCGAACCTGTTCGAATTTTTCTTGTTTTTTTTTAATTTCAACGCTTGTTTTAATAAATGTTTTTAATGAGTTGCTGTGTGCAGTTTAAGGTCATGCATATTAATTGTAATTTTTGCTGTCTTAAATTAATAAATTTTCCAAAACTTATAATAAAGCTTAACACTATTTTGTTTAAGCTTGTCTTATAAATACTGCTTTTTTTTTATGTACAACCTTAGTTACCGCTATTTGTCAATAACTGCTGCTCAAAGTCAGCAGCTTCTTCATCAGCTGCTGCTGCTGCTGCTTTTGGCATCTAATCTTGTGGCAACGACAAAAACATTTTAATAACAACTTTTTTTCTGTTGATTTTATGATGTTGCAATTCACACTCTGTATAAAAAGTTGTTATTAAAAAGTTTTTGGGAACGCATGGTCAAAAAATGTGCAGACAAAGCTGGTAGCACAATTTTTTTCGCGTCTTCAATTTTGACTTCTTTGAATTGTTAACCTTTTCAACAGCTGCTGTTTTTTGACTAATAATTATTTTTGTTTCATTATTTTTTTTTTGCTGTTTTTGGCACAACTAGCACAAAAACTAAAAAAAAAAAACTGAATATGTTGTTGTATTGACCTTATTGTTTGTTTTTTTTTACTTGTTGTTTTTTCCACTTTGATTGCTCAATCAAACGGGTTAATAAACAAAGCTGCTGCTGGCGCTTTGCATAGCTTTCAATAGCTCAAACTGCTATTTTAAGGTTGTTGCAATAACTGACTAGGTTTTTTTTTTATTGTAGTTGTTATTTTCTTTTGTTGTCTATAATAAGCAATTTGACATAATTTATATTTGTCATATAAATAACTGCAAAATAAGTTAATAAGGAAAATAATAAAAAAATAATTAACTGCGCATAAGGGTGAAGGCATCAGTAAATTTTGCCACGCCATTTTAAAACCCAGATTAATGCTAAGATTTATGATATATCCATAAAAATATCATTATTTTATTACTATACAGTAAAAATTGTAAACGTTAAACAAAAGACTTAAGCAACGAACTTGATGCAGGCGCAAAAAATGCAATTTTTACTTTTAAATACTTTTTAAGCTCTTTATTAATATGTTAATGCAAAATAAGACAGCTTTAAAAATAGTTAAGACACGTATATAAATTATAAAAAAAAATTTACTAAAGATTTTTTTTTTGCGTTCAAAGCACTATGGGCCAGAAGTTTGAGAATGCGATCAATATTGAAGTTGATAAAAGGAAAAAGCCGGGTAAGCTTATTTGATCAGATTTATAATCAGATTTATATCAAATTCTGTCTGTGGCAAAAATGTGGGAATAGTTTATTTCTTGGCAAAAATACTCCTACAAAAATTCCATTCAACTATAGCAAACTAATGTTGGTGGTTGTAAGAAAATCAAATTCACTTGACTACAACAAAAACTTAAAAAAGATGAGCCTTCATTATTGTTCAAAAATTAAAGATTTTATAATGTTTATTTCTTGCCACTGTAGTTAATTTTGTCCAAAGAGAAATTTTACAAGGAACAATTTTTCGTCATATTTATACTCCAACGCGTACTACGTAAGGGGTATATGAACTTTGTCATTCCGTTTATAACGCCAAGAAGCAGGCGTGGCAGGTATAGAAAAAAAAATATATATTTTCGAGCAGGATCACCTCCTGAGTCGTGCGTGTTCATCTGTCTGTCTACACGATTACAGCCGTAATTTTAAAGCTATCGCAATGAAATTCAAAATATAAGTTTTTTTTAAAAAAAAAGGAAGATCAAGTTCGAAAATGTGTCAAATCGGATGAAAACCACGCCTACCTCCTACACAAAGTGACTTTATTTTACCCGTAAAATGTCTTTAAAATCCACAAAAATTAAAGCAATGCCTTGAAATTTGGCACGTAAGCTTTGATCTTGAATTTTAATTCTGGCTATGAAATTTGGAAAAATCGGCTGACAACCACGCCTTCCTCCCATACAAAGTGGCTTTATATTAAACGTAAAATCTCTTAAAAACCTGCTCAAATAAAAGAAATACCTTGAAGTCTCGCACATAGGCTTTGATATTTAATATAGACCATCACTATGATATTTGGCAAAATCGGATGAAAATCACGCCTACCTCCCATACAAATTGGCCTTATTTTAAACGTAAAATCTCTTAAAAATCCACAAAAATGAAAGAAATATCTTGAAATTGTGCACATATGCTTTGATATATAACATGAAATATCTCTATGATATTTGATAAAATCAGATGAAAGCCACGCCTGCCTCCCAAACAAAATGACGTCATCAAAGAAAAAACTTTCGCAAATGCATAACACTGAATTACATCGGGTCTGTATGTACCTAACTTGCGCCCACATCGTTTATCCAACCCATACATATATTCTTATGAGGTATAATATGAAGTCTTTACTTTACGAAAGTGGGTGTGGCATTTTACTTTTGATCGAACTTCTGTTACACCGTGTGTCTGACTTCAACCAAATTTTTCACACATAATCCTTGATAATTTGAGCAATCTTAAGTTTATAAAAACAACCGACTACAAAATCACTACAAAGTTAAAAATAATTTTAAAAATACTTTTCCTTTTAATTTCTTGGTCATATTTGATAATTTATTTAAACATATTATTGTATATGAAATCTTATTTTCTTAATTTATTTCTTATTTGTTTTATTATCATACATAAATTAATTTCTTGATGAATACAAATGCTTTTAAGGTTGGCGCTAATATAATCAGACTTTTAATCAGAAGCGCCAACTTCAAAGCATTTATATTCATCCAGAAATTAATATATTTATGATAATAAAACAAATAAGAAAAAAATTAAGATAATAAGATTTCATATAAAATAATTTGTTTAAATAAATTATCAAGTATGACCAAGAAATTAAAAGGAAAAGTATTTTTAAAATTATTTTTTACTTTGTAGTGATTTTGTAGTCGGTTGTTTTTTTTTTAAAAAGTTTTATTTCTTCCTTTTTAGACAATATGATAAATTTTCGAAAAAAGTGTATAAACAGCATAAATAAAATTGTTCCGAAAAAATTTGTTTTATTAAAATCTGAAAGTTTGTTGGTTATTTCAAATATCTGCCTCTTAAATTTAAATTAGATGCCACATGTTTTGAAATTATAATACCCATTCTTGTAACGAGTTTTATTACCCTAGTGTCAATATTATTCGAGATATAGTGTTTTTCAAATATTGCCATGCCCCTTTGTTAAATAAGCGCCCACTTTCTGGAACGTTATTTCCAATAATTGTGCCTTCCCCGTGTACTTTATTTCAGTACCCCAGCGTCAATATTAACTGCGATAGTGTTTATCTAGTATTGCCACGCCCATTTATCGAATAACGCCTACTTTATTGACCATAATTTTTAATATTTCTGCCTACCCCTGTACTACAATAAATGTCAGTGCCCTAGTGTCAATATTATTCAAGATACACTGATTTTCTAATATTGCCACGCACAGTAGTCGAAATCCGCCCACTTTCTTCACCGTAATTTTTTTCTAATAATGCCTACCCCTGTACCAAATTGCAGTACCATAGTATCAATATTATTCGAGATACACTCTTTTTCTAATATTGCCACGCCCATTTCTCAAATAACGCCCATTTTCTTGACCGTAATTTGTATTAACTGCGTCTACTCCTACACTAAATTTCAGTACCCTAGTGTCCAAATTATTCGAGATGCAGTGTTTTTATAATACTGCCACGCCCCTTTGTGGAATAACGCCCACTTTATTGACGATAATTTGTAATAATAATGCCTACCCCTATACTAAATTGCAGTACTCTAGCCTCACAATTATTCAAGATACACTGTTTTTCTAATATTGCCACGCCCATTTGTCGAATTACGCCCATTTTCTTGCCCGTAATTTGTAATAATTGTGCCTACCTCTACACTAAATTGCAGTACCCTAGTGTCAATATTATTCGAGATACAGTAGTTTCTAGTATTGCGAGATCTATTATTGCCACGCCCAGTTCTCTAATACCGCCCACTTTTGTACAGGCACCTCCATGCTTATGATATCTATCTGTTCTCCAAAAATTATGGCAATCAGACATATGGTATAGGAGTTATCGATGTACATGCATTTAAAAAAAAAAAAAAAAAATTAACAGAGAAACCGACGAACTTGAGAACCTCCTCCTTTTTGAAGTCGGTTAAAAATTTTGCGGTAATAGACAGGGGGCGTGGTAGTTTATTTTTAGAGTAGCTCTATCTACACCGTTTGTCCGATTTCAACCAAATTTTTTACATATATTCTTTAGTATAATAAGAAGTTTTAATCTTACAAAAGTGGGTGGGATTAGGCAAGGGGCGAGTTAATTTAATAATAATCGAATTCCCTCTACACCGTTTTTCTGACTTAAACCAAAATTTGCTCACATATTATTTGGCATAAGAGTCACTTTGTAGTTCATAAAAGTGGTCGTACTACACAGTGGAGTGACACTTTATTTTTTATAAATTTTCATCTACACCGTGTCTCCGATTTCAACCAAATTTAGCACATATTTTCTTTATCTTTAGTATAATGAGAAGTTTTAAGCATACAAAAGTGGGTACGATTGGACAAGGGGCGTGTCAATTTAATTCTAATCAAACTCCTTCTACACCGTTTTTGTGAGTTCAACCAAATTTCGCAAGTATATTCTTTGGAATAATGAGCAGTGATTGGTCTAAAAAATTGGGCGAAATTAAACAAGGTCGTGCCACTTCAATTTAAATCGAACTTCTTCTATTACCTTTGTCCGACTTCTTCCAAATTTTCCATCTTCGGTACCCTGCTGTAGCTCCATTCCTTACTAGTCTTATCTGTTTTTGAACTAGGCAAAGATAAATATAAAATATTCTTAAAAATATAAAAGTTAAAATATTCAACAAAAATTTTACTCATAAAATTTCATTATGTAGGCCAGATAAATTAACTCAAAAAAGGTTCGTGCCCAGAAATATTTGGCGGAAAGCTAGAAATTATTTTAATCGCTTTATCAGGACTTAAATTAATGGATTTGAAGTTTGTTCCACCTAGTAAATTTCAGTGCCACGTCCACTTTTAAGTTAAATTTTTTGGTTTTTCGGACTGGTTTTAAGTTAAATTAATCGAAGACCGTTTATCCTACAGAAAAGTGCTTTAAGACTTATTTTTTATTTTTTCGCAAATAACTAAAAAATCGTTTATTTTACGGAAAAATAATGAGCATAAAATTTAGCATCGACTCAGTATCAAAATAAATTAACATCTGAAATAATTGGTGAAATATTCAAAAGTCAAGAACAGGGATTTTTCCCCAATTTTTTATAGAAACCCATAAAATTGGCTCAGTGTTTATTCGAAGTATCCTTGAAAAAGTTGAAAATCATTCTAATCGCTTCGGTAAGTCTTCAAATAAAAGATTTGAGGTTTTATCTCATCCTACCTAGTGGGCTTCGATGCCACGCCTACTTTTTTGCAATAAATTGACAAAATGAAATCTTAAATAATAACAAAGATATCAATTTATTACAGAAACTCATAAATAATATTGTTTTTCCTACACAATTTTGTAAAATTTCTTAAATATAATATCACTTCAAGAAATAATTTCTTATATTAAACTTTAACAGCTTATAATAAAGCAAATTATAGTATTTTAAAAAATAACACAGCAATAAGATCCATTCATTTAAGGTCTGATGAAGTGATTAAAACGGTTTCCGATAATTATTTCCAAGCAAAATCCTATTTTTACTAGCCTATAAAGTTACTGTACACAACAACCAACTAATCGACATGATTGATATGAAAAGCTAAATTCAATATGTTTTCAATATTGCTTTAAAAACCAAAAACTATTTACTTTTTCCATAAAATAAAATATAGATAAATCTTATCCAAAATGACAGTAAAATTTGACAAGAAATATTTTTCTAGATTATTTCAACATCAACGTATTTTTTTTTGTAGACTAAGTCAAAGATCAGGGGATGCCCCTTTTAAATACGAAGGCATTGTGTTGATTCGAAAGGCAGGTTATAGTTAGTAGGAGGTTGGAAAGATGCAGCAGCAGCATCGGTGAAGATTTGCTTTAAACTTACATAGTTACAAACTGCCAGGGAACACGCTTACAGGGAGATTCCACAATCTTAGGGCGCGTATAAAGTGCCGGCTGGTTGCTGTACCAAGTCAAGCTGAAAACGCCTCGTACTTTTAGCAGTTGTTAGTGCGTATAGTGGTGGCGGCCGTGGCATACTAGTTGAAATACGTGGCTTGTATGCGATAGAGCCCATGTTTCATCCGGCACAGAATTCAATTGAATTAATTTTTCTGCTCGGCCGTCACCTCTCTGCAGACAATGACAAACCTCAGAGAGTAAAAACTGCCATGAAAAGCTTCCTGAGAACATAAGCCGTTTGGAGTCGGCATAAAGCTTGTAGGTTCAGTTCTCGATCATTATGTTCAAACATTTTACAATCCGCACAACACATTTGATTAAAGAAGCTCGTCAATGTCCTTTCAAGTGCACGCTTACCGCCGTCAAATTGTTGCAACTGCTTTTTGTCTATTTTGAGTCTGTTTGTATTGATTACGTTTTATTTTATTTTTGTGTTTATTTTAGCGATAGAAACATCAAAAACGTGATTTCGTGTATACTTTTTGCTTTCCTCAAACTAAATGTAAAAAAAAATCTGCTGGAACACACTTTGAGTCACTGCAAGCCGCTTCAAGTCACTTACCGTGTCAGCTTGTTTCGACTATTTTGCAATTGTTTTTTGTTGCCTTATTGCTGCGTTTTCATTCCGATATTTTTTTGGAGAAAAAAGAAGTGCATAGAAGAACGCACATTCAGCTACTGACCCAAGATAATTCGATTCTATGCTTCAGCTGAAACGCACTTCAAGCCGCATAAGGCCACTTGATCTTCCAACTGGTTTGAATTATTTTAAGTTTTTTCCTTAGGTTTTGTTGTATTATTGTTGGTTTTGCAACAAAGCAAAACAAAACTAAGCTAAAAAATTGTTGATGCCCTGTTGCTGCTCTTTTTGTTAAATGGGTACATTGCGTTCTTGCAATTCAAATATCAGTAAAGCAAGCTTTCTCGGCACTTTAAATAATTTTAAGCAACAAACTGCAATCAGAGGAAATCATTTCAAAAATTGAATATAAGTAAAACTTATATTAAAACTTATAAAAGTAAATGATTAATAAGCACAAAAATGTACGATCAAAAAATCATAAACGAGTTGTAAAAAGCTTCGCTTCAAAAAACCGCAAAGACGCACAAATTCAAGATTTAACTTTATGCAAAAATTGGATAGAAGGAAATCATATTGAAAACTAAAGAAAAATTTGGTTTTTACAGTTTTGTGAAAGAAGCAACGAAATAAACATATCCAATTTACGCATTTCGTACGCGGGAGTAAGAATGAAGAGCACATATAAGAAAATTTGTCAATCCTCGATTCATGGTTTCAGATGCAACGTTCTTGCAGCCGCTTATCGGCTAATTGCTTACCTGCTGGTTTGACTTTTTTCCTCTGTTTTTGTATTTTATTTTTTTTTTTAGTACGCTACAATTGATAGGAATTTATCTTCGTTGGCAATAAAATGCAATACAAAAGCGTGGTTTTCGGCATTTTTATTTGTTGCATACAGAACAGAAAAAAAGAGAACATTAAAAATAGTGGGGAAAAAACTCAACCGGCTGGTAAAGCGATTAATCCAAAGACTTTCTAAACATTTTCTCTAATGCGAAACTAACACGATCAATCATTTGACATCAATCATTTATATGTGTTAATAAATATTTGTTTGTATGGCCAAAAAAAAAATATATTTATGTATTTTATTGGAGTTCCCTTGTTGTTTTATCTTTTTTATGTTATATAATAAAAATAATAAGTAAGCAACGTGTAAAATTAAATAAAACACATGAAAACCATATGTGCAAGCGAGAAAGCAACCATCGGCACGCTGAATACCAGCGCACAAGTCGCTTTAAGATGCCTGCTCGGCTGGCACTATACGCATTTTGATGTTTTTCATATGATTGTGTGTGCGGCTTTTTCCAGCTTTCCTTCTCGGTTCGGCTCGGCTCGGCACGGCAACCAGCCGGTGCTTTAAATGCGCCCTTACTGTGTGTGTCTTCTTTTCTTCTTTATAATTTTCTTTTAAGTAAATAGTTTCAAATCAGACCCAGAAAACTGAAGGCTTATGCGTTAAAATATCTTACAAAAATACAACCCATAAAATTGTATATAAGCTACTATACACTACAACTACGTCAAATATGAATATTCCCTTTTTTAAATATGAAGCTCAATTGCTTTTTATTATAAAAAAAGCGACATTTTTTCCCACATTTATAGTACCATTTTATTTAAGAAAAACTTCGCTTCGTCAAATCGCTTTACATTTTGTTCTATGCCAATACGGTATCGATAGATATTTAAAATTAAGTTTTACTGGGACAAAAAAAGTACCTACTCTTTTTTAGCTCTTCTAAAATACAAACGTAATTTTATGGAAATTAGGGGTTTTTTTAAATAAAAGAAATATATTGTTAGACCATATTTTGATAATTAAAGACTCGAATTATAAATTGAAGTGTTTTCTGCATTGAATCGTGACGGGGAACGAAAATTTGATCCATAACGGCAGCCCAAACCGCAGAAAATCGTTGAGTAAGCTCGGCCATGTATCAACTTCAACAGCCAAACCGAATATTCATGACAAGAAGCTAATGATGTGCATCTGATAGGATGGTGGGACATGGCAAAGTGATCTTTCAGCACGACAATGCTCGGCCACATATTACAAAAGTAGTCAAGGAAACTGTAGAGGCAATTTAATGGGAGATCCTACCCCATCCGCCGTATTCAGCAGACATCTGTTATTCCGACTACCACTTGTTCCGGTCGATGACTCAATGTCTGGGCGCGGAGCACATCAATTCTTACGAAAAAATCAAAAATTGTGCCAATTCTTGAATTGCCTCAAAGGAAACGGCATTTTTTCCAAAGCGGAATCCGTATGCCTCCTAAAAGATGGAAAAAGAGCCAAAGCTAGCCATGAACAATACTTTGAATAAAATACATTTCTCTGAATAATGCTTCAAAGTTACAAAAAAAAAACACTCAAAATTTATTTGTACACCAATATATTCTCAAAGCTAAAATTTATGTTGAGGTATTTCTTATCTATGATCAACGTGATCAATTTGTTTGCTAGATCATCCAGCAATGAAGAGCATGAACAAGTTTATTTTTGTAAAAAATATAAAGACATTTTTCCCTAAGCAAGTTAGACATGAACTTGCTCTGCATCATAAGCAATATAATAGACACCAAGTCAAACGTGCTTGAAATTTTTATATAATTTTCAACCACTTTTTTTAAAGATTTTATCAGAAAAACGTCCAACTGGCTGCATGTTGTTTTTTTAAACAATCTAAACGCGGAATTGCAAATTTTCCACACATGTAGTGAAATTTTGCGCATAACTTAAAGAAGCAAAGCAAAGACATGACAAATTTTCCTTATTGCTGTTGACAGCTTGTTGACAGTATTAAAGACAACCACAACAACAACAACAACAAAATGAGGAACAACAATAATATTAATAAGCGTAACTTAAGCTACCACGACAAATTTGAAATAGTTATTTTTTTTACACTTCAAAAGAAAATTATGCGGCTTTCAGCGCTCATCAAAGCATCACAAAAAAAATATTGAAAAATTTATGAGAATATTTTACTTAATGAAAATTAGAAAAGCTAGTAAAAAACAGCAAAATATAAATTAAAAATAATGCTATGGGCAACAATAACAACTGAGCAAAAATAATAATTAAAAGAAGGCATTGCTTGTAAAACTAAATCGGCATATATAAGCTACAAGATGGTATTGCTGTTGCTATTGTTGTTTTTGTTGTTGGTGTTGTTATTGTAGTGCTTATGGCATAATTTATTATAGCTATGTATTGTTAATGGCTCGTCTCAAATGTCATTCGTCTTAGGCTAATTTTAATTTTGTAACATGGCATCTATACAGCTAACAACACAGTCAGCCAGCGAGCTTAGCATTTGTTGTTGTCTACTGCTGTTGCTGTGCTGCTGCTTTTGTTGTTGTCATGTGAGCGGCTTTTTTTTTTTTGGGACATTGAACTTATACATATCAGGCAGTCAGTCTAGGATTAAAAAACATTTGAATTAATACGCTGATTAAAGTTATGTAAGATGTGCCTTATATTTAAAACAAGTTCGTTGCTTAAGTCTTTCGTTTTGAGCTGGGATTTAAAGGAATTCAGTGCAGAGAGTAAATGAATTTTTGAACAAACTTGATTTTTTTTTTTTAACAATGGTTAACATGAGTTGGTGAGCAGTTGAAATCATTTTACAGGGTGTTGTTCAGATACAGGGTGCTTTCGTTTTTTTTTTTTTGTTTGTTAATTTTTAAGAAATTTCACAAATTTAAGATATATGGCACATTTCACATTGAAGTATAATATCAATTGCACTGACCATCTGCAATTTGGCTCAAACTTTGTTCTTGCATTGGTTTTTTGATTAGATAACCAAATCCGAAGTTTTAAATTTTTAGAATCATTTTTTGTGACCAAAATATGGTCTACTTTGATAGACCAGAAAGATAATGGAATGTAAAAAAAAATTAAAATAATGAAAAAGAAAAAAGATTTCAGCACCTGTTGCTGGCATAGTATCAAACTTTGAAATTAAGAATGGGTCATTTTACTAAAATTTTTTCGAAAGTTTTATATTTTTTACTTTAAAAAGAGGAAATTATTTATGAAAATTGGATTTAAATTGACTGTGCTACGTTATCTCAAAATATAACCTTCGCTGTGGGTCCGCGAAAAAACTCATTAAATCTCAAACTCTGGATTTGGTTTTCTAAACAATAAACTAATCTAAGAACAAAATTTGAGCCAAATCGGAGATGGTCAGTGCAACTGATATTACACTTTAATGTAAAATGAGCGATATGTAACAAAATATTAAATTAAAAAAAATTTGAAAGGCTTGTTTTTGAAAGCTATTGCAAAACCTTTTTTTTCAATTTTTTTGGAAATAATTTTTTTCTTTTATTATTTTTATATTAAAAAAATTTAACTTTTTAATTTTTAAATGAGCTTTATAGGATTTAAATCAAATGATGTAAGGCGGTTCAACTTCCATAGATACAAATTTTGAAGGTCTGGCTCAGTGAAAATCGTTAAGTTGGAATAGTTTTAAGAAACGAAACTTGGTCGAACAAAAGCCTAATTTTTAGTGCAGTTTGGTAGATTTCAAAATAGACTTTTTTTATTGATGACTAGCTACCTATTTTGAACCGACTTCAAAAAGGAGGAGGTTCTCAAGTTCGTCGGTTTTTTTTTTATTGTATGTTCATCGATAACTCCCAAACCATGTGCCTGATTGCCATCATTTTTGGTGAACAGATAGATATCATAAACACGGAGGTGCCCACCTAAAAAAAAAAAAGTGGGCGGTAATCGAGAAAAGGCCGTGGCAATACTAGAAAACCACTGTATCTCAAATAATATTGACACTAGGGTACTGGAATTTAGTGTAGGGGTAGGCACAATTATTGCGGTCAAAAAAATTACGGTCAAGAAAATGTGCGTTATTTGACAAATGGGCGTGGCAATATTAGAAAAAGAGTGTTTCTCGAATAATATTGACACTAGGGTACTGAAATTTAGTGAAGGGAGGAAGGAAGAATTATTAAAAATGACGGTCAATAAAGTAGACGTTATTCGAGAAATTCGAAAAACACTATATCTCACCTTGTATTAACGCTGCTGTACTGAAATGAAGTACAGGGGTAGGCAAAATTAATACAAATTACAGTCAAGAAGCTGGGCGCTTATTCAATTGGGCGTTGCAATATTATAAAAGCACTATTTCTCGAATAATATTAACACAAGGGTAATAAAATTCGTTACCAGAATGGGTATAATTATTTCAAAACACGTGACATCCAATTTAAATTTAAGAGACAGATATATGAAATAACCAACAAAAAGAATTTAATAGAACAAATTTTTTAAGAACAATTGTATATATGTAATTTATACACTTTTTTCGGAAATTTATCATATTCTCTAAAAAGGAAGAAACAAAAACTGCACAAGCTCAAAAAAAAAAAACTGACTACAAAATCACTACAAAGTAAAAAATATAATATAAAAAAATAAATTTTAAAATAACTTTTCCTTTTAATTTCTTGGTCATATTTCATAATATATTTAAACATATTATTACTTTGGAAATCTTACTATTTTTATTTCTTTCTTATTTGTTTCATTATCATAAATATATTAATTTCTCCATGAATACAAATGCTTTGAAGTTGGCGCTTCTGATTAAAAGTCTGATTATATTAGCACCCACCTTAAAAGCTTTGGTCTAATATAACACGTAAGTTTTATCAAAATCAGAGCGGTCAGAATTCAAGCTTTGTTCGGGCTTTCGGGCAATCGAGATCCGTTAACAACCCCGGGTAGCTCGAAAGCGCGGATATACGATCATTGCCCGGGTAATCTGATACTCAATGCTCGGGTAATTTCGAGCTTTCGAGCTACTTGGGTAGTTTCGTAATGCACATGCAAAAACAATGAAAATTTGTGCTTTTTGTAGGGGGTCCCCAAGAAAGGTGACAGATGAGTGCGTATGTTTAGATGAAACGTTGAGGGGGTAAGCTCATACATTTGAACCCTCTCGGGGTTAATTTGGGAGAGATATGAAATCTAATCGATCGAATTTTTTCAGTGGGACCCCTAAAAGGGTGGCAGAGGGTTGGATATGTTCAGAAGATATGTTCAGGCAGGGAAAATAAAAGGTTCATATATTTCACCGCTCCAGTGGTCAATTCGGAAGAGATATGAACTATAAACGAATTTAGAGTGTATTCAGAAGAAATTTTGATGAGGTCAAAATAGTAGGACCAGCTCATACATTTGAACCCTCTAGAGTTCAATTCGGAAAAGATTATGAACTTTAGTCAACAATTGTCTTCAGTTTTTATATTTTTTTTAGGGGAACCCCCAGAAAGGTGACAGATAGGAGGTAGGTGAGTTCAGAAGAAATATTGAGGGACAAAAATATTAGAGCCAGCTCATAAATTTGACCCCTCTAGGGGTTAATTCAACAGATATATGAACTATAATCGTCTTTTTACTTCAGATTGTGTTTTTTATAGGCAGACCTCCATAAAGCTAAAGCCATTTGAGCGATATTTTGTTTCATCCATAACCTGCATGTCTCTATTTTTTAATTCAATAAATACTCACAAACATTTCAACAAAACAATGCATTTGCATTGCAAAGGAACTAAAATGACTTTTGGGACACCCTTTAAATACGCAATTGACTCTAAGCCACTAATCTGTGAGTACGGTGAGTGTTTCTGCTTTATTTCCTTTGCTCTATCTCGAAAAACAAAGAGCTCTGAGGTACAAATCTTTTTAAAAAAAGCGCGGAAATCTTTTATATAAAAATTATCAGATACAGTGAGTATTTAAACTTTATTTTTTTACGCTATCTCGAACACCAGAGTGCACTTGGTAGTAGAAATATCTTAAGAAAATCGTAACAAAAAAAAAAATCCTAAATCACATATCCAATTAGCATGGAAGTTTTTATGTACACGTTTTTAAGTACGTTGAATATTTTTTCGCTAACTATTTTGCTCTATGTTGAACACCAGAGGTCGCTGCACTACTAATTCCTCATAAACATTTAAAAACTCCTAAGCCACTCATATGATTAGCATGAACATTTCTAAATAGTGCTTTTCGTGTACGATAAATCTTTTGATGTTATCTGATTTGCTATAATTTGAACACCAGAGAGCACTATAGAGCAAATCGCTCAAAAAGCCGCGAAAAATTGCTCAAATTTACTACTTTCGAATGACACTTGATGTTCTTTTTTATATGCATAAATAGATTCATAAAAAACTTATGTTTTATTCATTTAGAAGTGTTGCAACATCGACTTGACACTTGATGTTCTTTTTTATATGCATAAATAGATTCATAAAAAAACTTATGTTTTATTCATTTAGAAGTGTTGCAACATCGACTGCATACCGCTAGTTACGTAATATAATAAAAAAGCGACGAAGCGTTTCTTAGTTTTGTTACATTTGTTTACATTTTATACTTAAAAAACGCAGCGCTTTCTCATAAAAACAATAATTTTACCGTAGTTTGTGAGTTAATAGTAGTTCGAATTTATATTTATTTTATTTTTTTTTATGAAAATTTTGTGTATATCAATGTTGACAAAAGAATTTAGTTCTAGCAATCCTAGAAACCCTTTGTTGAGTCTAAGTTTTATTTCTACCGTACGTGGCGACCACAAACGTATTTCTTCTTTACTTTTTAAATGCTTGAAATGAATTTGTCATTGTTTTTGTTGACTTTTTATTTATGGCAAGGTTTACGTATTATATGAATCTCTTAAAAGGTTTTGTTTTTTTTTTTTGTTATACAATTTTCATTTCTAAATCTTGGCATAGCTTACAGCTCAAATGTGTGCAAAAAATATTACTTGAGCTTAATTAATCTGAATCGCTTTGTAAAAGTTTGTATTTAAAATAACACTTTAAGCTATGGGACACGCCTGTCTTTTACCAGCAAACAGAAGAAAAATGATTTTATCGAAAATAAAGCCGCCTCATGCTGGCAACAACTTGTTTTTGGACAACACCGACAGCAGCAAACAGCTAAACAAACTAAGTGAAAATAAAACCAACGACAACAAGCAACAAAGTTAACTACGTATTGAATTTGCATTACGTGGTTTAAATAGACACTCAAAAAATTACAAAAAAATTGTCATGTTTATAGGCGCCAAAACAAAGTAGATGCGGTATCATAACCAATGACAACAACAACACAACTAGTAGGTGTGATCAACATTAGGTAATGGCACAACGGTAGTCAAAAACAACAACAAGTGCAGTAAAAATTATTAAAACTAACTGTTATAGTTTAATTATACAGCAAGTTGCTAAAAAGTAGCAAAGTTTAAAAGAAATAAAAACAAAAGACTTAAGCGACAAACTTGCTAGGCTTGATTTACAAAACGTTACGCTTAAGATCTATAATAATAATTTAATTTTTTCCACTTTTTATTGTTTTGTAATGCATATTTTTTTTTTGCTTCTTACATGTTACATAATCAGCTGACTGGCAGCATGATGCTGTGAAAATGCGTTTGTAACAGTCAAAATTTCTAGCTAGCTTTTTCATTAGCTAGTGGCGTCAAGTGGCTGCAAATAATTTATGTAGATTTTAGCAAAGTTATTATGAAATTTGCAGTTATTGACTGCAGCTGCGGGGTGTGGTTTTTGTAAAAAAAATCAATTTTTAATTGTTTGCAAAAATTAATTTATAATTTTTTCGAGATTATTTATTATTGTTTTTAAAAATTGATTACTATTATGCATACAACTTTGCAGGAACTCCCCGACCTTGAACTGTTTAGATTATCATTAAAATCATTAACTAATTTTGCTTTTAGTTGCCTAAACTTTAGCCCAGACGTGGACTTCAAATTAAGCCACCATTAATCATTAATTAAATACAAGTACAGCTTATAACAGTCAAAAAAATCAGCAGCAGTGGCAACGTAAAATAATAATTAACAAATCTTTTTCAATGCCCAAACTTAATAACTATGCAAATAATAACAAAAAATTTTGTCTGAACATAAATTTTATCAAATATTATTCTGCTAAAAACTGTCTATTCATGATGGCGCAATCATGTCTGACATTCATTCTAACCCACAATCAAGTCAAACAGTAGGTCAATCGCTCTGTCTGCCACTGATTTATGTTAAAAATAGTTACTGCAGCTTAATTAGGTTCTTATTATTGTTTTATTCTTTTTTTTTTTTTACTAATTAGCTACAAGACTTTAAGCAGCAAAAATAAATTAACTGATCTTATATAACAAAAGATTTAAGACACGAACTTTGTTGAACATTATTAAGCTTTGTTTTGTTTTTGTTTTTTTCGGAAAGAAAATAATGAAAAAATTTACTGCTTACAATTGAGTGCATGACTAAGCATAAAAATTAAAAAAGAAGTTTAAGTTTGGAAAAAAAACTGCAAATCTTACAAATAAGTTTAAAAAATCTTTTGTTTGCTTTGAAGAATTATTACTGCTTATTACTAAAAAACAGCACGCTTGGCCTTAGAATCAAAAATTTGCTTTTTAATTTTTTCATCATGTTATGATTTGGCAAACATTTTAGATATACATAATTAAATAAGAAACTGCTTGGATATAAGTTTTTGTTTTCTTTCATAGACTTTAACTCATAATTGTTTTACGACTAATAAATGGCTCAGTTACATTTTTTTTTTCAAACACAATCTAGTCAATTTTAAAATTTGTCTTAATTTATGTTAATTCCAGTGACTGCGAATGCCCCTCATAAAATTTTTAATTATTTTTATAATATAAATATGCTTCTGTCCTATTTTTCACGCAATTCTCAGGAGCATTGCTTTATAACATCTATTTATAGATACAATTTATTTTATCAGGCAATATTAAACGCTGCTTTTAAACTTAAACAAGTTTCCGCACCTCATAAAAACAAAATAGATTTATTTTTACATATTAAATTCACTTTCTAATATATGATTTATTCAGCATATATAATCTTCTTAACCAAAAAAAAAAAAAAATCTATTAGAACATCTACAAAAAATTTAAAAATTATGCAAAACTACAATAAAATTTATGCAAAGCATATTTTAATTTTTTTTTTAATATCTTTCTAAATATGCATAAATGATTTTTGCTAAAATTATAAAATTTTAACTGAAACGCTTCAAAAAAATTAAAGCTTTTTTTTTAATATTATTTAAGTGTGATTCTTTATTTTACATTTTGGAATATGGTTTACGGGCAAATTCAAGAGTTAAACTTCAAAACAATATCATTGATTCAATTTTCAATGAAATTATTAGTGTGTCTAGTATTAACTAAACAATATTTATCTAGACTTATATTTCATTATGGACGAAAATAAGCCTTTTTGTTTTTGCGAAGCGTTTCGGTACTTTGTACTAATTTACTTCGGTTTTGTAAGTTAAGCCTACAAAATACAGAAAAAATTCAATTTTGTGAGTTAAGCCCACAAAATATGTCGAAAAGACAGAAAAAATTATATAATATGACTATGTACATAGTACCAAAGCGCTAGGCAGGGGGCTAAAGACGGGGTAGAAAATGCTAATTTGGCCACTTAGTTTCAGTCTAGTCCGTATGGTTTTGATCTTAATACTTAAATCGAAGAAATTAACTTATCTTCAATTATAAGTTTACAATTATTTTTAAGCGTTCTCTACTTAAATTTCCTATTATAATTTTAAGAAGCATTTTCTTCTTAAAATTTATAGTAATATAACAAAAAAATACAATGTGCTACCTTTTATATTTCGGGATTAGAGAACAATAACAAATATTAATCATCGAAAATCACTTTATTGTTTTATAAAATATTCTCCATTAAGATCTATACACTTTTGCATGCGTTTGAACCAATTGTCGAAGCACTTTTGCCACTCTGATTGAGGTATCTCCAAAACATGCATTCTGAATGCCGCAACCGCTTCTTCGGGCGTCGAAAATCGTTGTCCACGCAGTTTATTCTTCACGGTTGGGAATAAAAAGAAGTCATTCGGTGCCAAGTCAGGACTATACGGCGGATGACCCATCAAATCGATGTTTTGGGTGCTCAAAAATGCAGTTGTTTGAGCCGATGTGTGAGAGCTCGCATTGTCGTGGTGAAGAGTGATCAGTCTTCGGCGGTTGGTTTTCCTGATTTCTTGGAAGACAACTGGCAAACAAATGGTTGTGTACCACTCAGAGTTGACTGTTCTGCGTTGTTCTAGTGGTACGGTTGCGACATGTCCATATTTTCCGAAAAAACAGGCGACCATTTGCTTGGAAGTGCTTCGTGCGCGAACAACTTTTGTTGGATTTGGCTCATCTTAAAACACCCATACAGTCGACTGCTGTTTACTTTCGGGCTCATACGCGTAAATCCACGATTCATCACCTGTCACGATGTCATAGACGTGTTTCGAAGCACCGCGATCGTATTTTTTGAGCATTTCCTTCGACCAATCGACACGAGCCTTTTTTTGAGCGATTGACAAATTGTGTGGGATCCAACGCGAACAAATTTTTTTTCAGTCAAATGTCAAATGTTTATGCAATATTGAATGTATGCTGGTCCCACTTATGCCTAAGGTTGCCTCAATCTCACGATAGGTAACATGACGATCTTGCAATATCAGTTCGCGCACAGCATCAATGGTTTTCGGAACAACAGCTGATTTCGGACGACCTTCACGAAATTCGTCTTGGAGTGAACTACGACAACGATTGAATTCACCATACCATCGATAAACACTGGTCCTTGATGGAGCTTCATCGCCAAAAATTGAATTAAGTTCATCCATGCACTGTTGCTGTGTTAATTCACGTCGAAAGTTGTAAAAAATAATCGCACGAAAATGTTCACGATTAATTCCATTTTTAGACCGAGATGAATCTTTTAAGTTACTATAAACAACACAAAAAGCGCTCGTATGTCAAAACGTTCTGAGTACGTATAAGCCAACAAATGTCAAACTTTGCGATAGAGCTTTCAGTTGACAGATTGCAACACCAGGGTTGCCAAGTCCCGAAATATAAAAGGCACCCTACGTATTATGCCAATATAACATAACACAATATGATGCAAACACAAGATATAATTAAAAAACCTGAAAATTAAAAACTCTAAAATAAAATGCTGAAAAAAATGCTGAAATACCTGAAAAAATAAAAGATATACATTCCGTTGTTAAAGAGTGAATAAACGACCTAATATTTAAACCTAGCCGTGAAGGCACAAGGGCTTCCTTTAAAGTACCTTTTCGCTTACCGCCAAGTAAGCTCATCAGAAGGATTTCTAATTTTAAGTTCCTACCACAACCTCTAAACCCTGAATGCTACGCATTCGAAAAAAGCTAAATCTACTCAAAAAATTATGAGAAAAATCATTCATAAGCAACTGCAAACCTACAATTATCCACTCAATTGTGAACAATTGCATTCTCACAATCATATACCACAATCATACATTTACACACAGACAGAAACTTGCAACCAGTAAAATTAAAAAAGAAAAAAATTTTTTATATAAAAATTATATAAAAAAATATAAAAATAATAAAAACATATATATAAAAAATTAATAATAAAAACCTAAATAAAAGTGTAAAAACATACCCTGAGGTACAGCCCCTCAGTCGCAGCAGTAAATCTTATCAAGTTTTTAATCAACGAATCGCAAAAAAACTATTAATGTTTATGAAGTACATTTTCACAGGCATATAATTAATGTCTATGAAGCACATTCTTCATAAACATATTAAGAAACTAATTTAAAAACGCGTACCACACTCGACCAAAGTCACGCATCAATTGACAAGCCGTTCCTCAGTTAAAAAATAGCTAACACTAAAACTAATTAGTTAAATAAATAATATAAATAATAGGATAAATATAATAATATATATAATAGAAGATGGATATAGAAGAAATTTAGAAGTTAAGGAGGTTTTGAAGCCTATCGAAAAAGGGTAATTAAGCTTTGTGTGAAAGGCAATAAATTATTGCTAAAGTGCATCACACTGGTTCTCTTTAGCTGCCTTCTAAGTCCCCCAAAAAACCTAAAAGACAAAGATTAAGAAGAAAGGTAAAGAAGAGTAGATGCTATGACAAATCCTGGAGAAAACCCACGAAAACCAAATTGACACACATCATCTCTTTGTCGATTTTAAAGCTGCGTTCGATAGCCCGAGAAGGGATTGCCTATACGCAACAATGTCTGAGTTCGGTATACCTGCAAAGTTGATTAGACTTTGCAGAATGACGTTGAGCAACACACGCAACTCCGTCAAGGTAGGAAATGACCTCTCCGAAACCTTCAATACCGAAAGAGGTTTCAGGCAAGGCGATCCACTGTCTTGCGATCTCTTCAACATCATCATGGAGGGGATCGTACGAAAGGGCGGTGTGCATCGTAATGGCACCATTTTCTATAAAGGTGTCCAAGCTCCTTGCGTACGCTGATGATATTGATATTATCGGCAGAACCAAGAGAGAAGTTATCGCTGTTTTCGGCGCTATCGAAAAGGAATCAGCCAAAGTGGGTTTGACGATATATGAGGGTAAAACAAAGTATATGCTGTCTAGAAACAAGGGAGCGCGGCGTCTAGACTCCCACGATTCATCCGGCAGCTATAACTTTGAAGTAGACAAGGAGTTCGTATACCCTGGCACCGCCATTAATACCAACAACGAAATCAGCCTGGAGATAAAGCGAAGAACAATAATTGCTAATAGGTGCTATTACGGGCTCAGTAAGCAACTAAGTTCCAGAGCCCTCTCTCGATCGACAAAACTAACACTCTACAAGACGCTCGTTCTACCTGTGCTGCTTTATGGTAGTTGCGCAAACTGACGCAGCCGCTCTGGGGGAGTTCGAGAGAAAAGTTCTTCGCATCCGAAGACTATCGCATCCGAATGAACCACGAGCTGTATGAGCTCTACGAAGACATTGACGTAGTTCGGCGTATAACAGTGCAGCGACTACGCTGGCTGGGTGATGTCCATCGTATGGACGACGAAGCTCCATCGAAAAAGGTGCTCAAGGCGAGGGTCGCTGGTCAACAACGACGAGGGAGACCATGCCTCCGATGGATGTACCAGGCTGAGAAAGCCCTAACCGCACTTGGTATATCCGATTGGGGAAGGCGCGCGCAAAGCAGAGGTCCTGGCGAGAGCTGATGAGGTCGGCCGAAACCCGGACACGGGTTGTTACGGCCACCTAAGTAAGTAAGTAAGTAATATGGTGGAGTAAATCTATCCAAAAAAACAGCTCAATCCAAGCTTAGCGAATTGCAATGACTAGCTTGTGGATGTATCACACGAACGATGCGTACTGCTCCAACTGCTGCTTTGGAGACCTTGCTTGGTATACCACCATTACATTTTCTTGTCAAGATAGAAGCTCTGATCTCCACAGTCAGGCTCATCATTGACAACAATTTTATTATACCAAGTAACACTCACTCAGCGCTAAAAAAAAAAAAGAAATGGCCATTTCAGCCCTTGAAAGGACTTTGACCAAGCTTCTTATGATCAATTGTGTTGTGTGTGATGTGAAATGTTTGCACACAAATAATCGAGAACTGGACCTACATGTTTGACGCCGACTCCGAACGGCTTATGTTCTCAAGAAGCTTTTCATGGCAGTTATTGCTCTCTGAGGTTTGCCATTGTCTGCAGAGAGGTGGCGACCGAACAGAAAAATTAATTCAATTGAAAAAATTTTCTGTGTCAGATGGAGAATTCGATCCTGGGTTCTCTGACGTAAGAGTCACATACTCTACCCACTACGCCACGGCCGCCACTCACTCAGCGCTATTAGACGAAATAACTAAGGACTAGAATCTAAGGTTATAACCCCTGCGATCTCTGACTTCCAAAATACAACTTCTGCAAAAACTTACAAGTCTCCTTCCCAGACAGAACCAAGTGGGAAATACTTGGGAAATACACTGGTAACTATCAAGCCTAGTGTACTGACGACTCCAAGACAGATGAAGGCGTGAGAGCTGGCGATTTTGGCTTAAGGCAGGGAAAAACAATATATGCCAGCATGGGCACAGGTAACTCAGTCTTCCAAGCTGAAGTCCATGCAATTTAGATCTGCCTAGGAGAGTATGTAAAGAGTCCCACTAGGAACAAAAATATTTACATTCACTCTGACTTTGCTGCTTTACTTACACTTAGCACATATAACATCACTTCCTAACTAGTATAGAACTGACTACAGCTGCTTATCAGAATATATACCAAAGAACAAAACTATTTCTGACTCTAAGTGGAAGATATATCAGAGTTGTCACAGGTTTCCTAACTGGACATTGCAAGGTAAATAAAAACTTATCAGCAATGGGCATAATCCAGAAAGATCTGTGTAGATTATGTTATGAAGATGAAGAAACAGCAGAGCACATTTTGTGTCACTGTAACGTTCTAATCAGAACCCGACTTCGCTACTTAGGTGCATTGTACCTAGAACCGCACCAAATAGCGGATAGTTCACCCAAGGACATCGCTCTGTTCCTAACAAACTTACCTATTAAAAATTAACTATAACTTATAGAGGTTTGTTACAATAGGCCGCAGAAACTAGGCAACTAGCTTCCTCCTTACTTAACTATCTATCTATATATATCTAACCTTAAATTTAGTTCTAGGCAATTCTTTTTTTATCAACTATGCAAATGATAAAAGCATAATTGAACATTTTAATTTAATTTGCCATCAAATAACAATCAAAGAAAAATCAATAATAACACAAAACAATTAAAAACACACTTATTGTAAGACAAGCATCAATATGAAAAAAACATGACATTTAGCAAAAGACAGCATTGTTAGCAGGTTCGTTGAACTATTCGAAATTAGCACCATGTGCTGCTTTTATCTAGTTGTTGTTAAGATTGCTTATATTTAAATACATAACAACTATTTTAAAATTGATGAGCCTAGATATTAGCTGTCAGCTGGAAGCAAAAAAATAAATAACGTGCCTACAGCCGACAAGTAAGAATTCTAAGAAAAATAAAGCTTTGTATATCAAAATTATTGCTAATAAATATATTTGAAGAACAAATCTGTCATTGTGTCATAAACAGCCACTTAACGCTAATTGGCGTTGGCTCTCTGATTGTGCGGAATATTTTTTATTATATATTTTTGAGAAATTCTATAAAAAAAATATGCCCAGATTTCTTAGAAGGACCACAAAATAGCTATTATATTTTCTAAGTTAACTCAAAATACACACGTTACAAGCTATGAATGTCAATCTTAAGAAAAATAGAAAAAAAATTGAGTACAGCCCACGTTCTGCCTTCATTTTGGCCAACTGTCAAGTTTAAATGAAAAAATTCCAATTAATTTAATTAAGAGCTGCATGCCTCATATGCAAAGTTAACATCCAACATGCAAGGCAGAGTGCAAGGATAACTGCCCCAGACAAACGAAGACAGACGGTTGCGACTTTGACAGAAAACATGGTCGCTAAATCAAGTGTTTAAAAATTCTGCATATGTCGCCAAAAAACATAAAGTAACTAAAACAACCCAAACTTGAGAAAACTTAAGAACCTCATTAAGAATGTGGTTAAATCATTTAAATAAAAAACCAATTCACATTGAACTTGTTTAATTTTAAACTTAATTGCGTTCGTAACATGTTCAGAACCTAGATCAAAGATTTAAAAAAAAAAAAAAAATTTGTTTGCTTAAAAGCAATCAACTTAAATACAGCTACAGGCGCTTTAGTGGTAAGAAGTAGTTCTAGGCCATTTTTTGTGTAAATCAAAAGCTTTTAGTTTCTAGTTAAAAATCAAAATTTATTAAATATAAATTTTATCTCTTTTAATTGAACATAAAAGTGCGATAAACCGTGAATATCGTCACTATGCGCCAAACAAGCGGGCTGTCATCCAACTATTCATACACACACACACACACACATGAGTGCACACTGCATGCAACGCATGTTGCGCCTACAACTGATTATTTGAATATGCATGCACTGAACATACGCGCATGCGTTTTGCTTGTTTATTTCAACTTTTGGATCATAAAGGTTACAAAAATTCATTGCCCATAAGAAGTGCCAACATTAGTGGCCTTGAATATATATGTTTAATTTATATAAAATCTGGTAACGTCTACCAGACGTCAGTAGGCGTGGCTTTATAGATAGACAATAAATTTTCTAAAAATATAAAATGCTTGCATTAGTTTGTGTATTTTAAATTTTACGCACGAGTCTGTGACTACAACGTGTCTTTTGTTGATGCTAACCATCATGTTCGTTTCTTAAGTCTTTTGTTAGTATTCCTGAACAGATTTTCGTGTGTTGTTCGTTCTTAATAAAATTAAGACTTATTGAGAAAAATGTGATAAAAAATTGCTTGATTCTTATCAAACGTTCTTTATTCACCCAAAACAAAAAAAAAATATCTTTTATTCTGCTAAGTGGCCATCAAAGATTTATAGAAGAACAAACGACTAAGTGAACTTGTTTAATTTAAAGCTCAAAAGTCAAGTACGTTTCCTGATATATTTTTTATGGTCATAAAAAATTAATTTTATTAGTTCAACTAAAAATAAACATTTTTGTTACAAATTCAAGGCTGCAAACAACAACATGCTTAATTGAATAATTAAGTTTTGATTATTATTAGCAAACTGTAGGTTGCTTCAATTTAATGGTTGATTAACAAGCTTTTTTGAAGATTGACCTTTATTATTTACCGGACTAGTTTCTAAGTACAAAATATATGCTGTCTACAAACAAGGGAGCTCGGCGTTTAGACTCCCACGTTTCATCCGGCAGCTATAACTTTGAAGTAGTCAAGGAGTTCGTTTACCTTGGCACCGCCATTAATACCAAAAACGAAATCAGCCTGGAGATAAAGCGAAGAACAATAATTGCTAATAGGTGCTACTACGGGCTCAGTAAGCAACTAAGTTCCAGAGCCCTCTCTCGATCGACAAAACTAACACTCTACAAGACGCTCGTTCTACCTGTGCTGCTTTATGGCGCTGAGGCATGGGTAGTTTCGCAAACTGACGCAGCCGCTCTGGGGCTGTTCGAGAGAAAAGTTCTTCGCAAAATCTTCGGTCCTGTTCGAGTCGGCGATGACTATCGCATCCGAATGAACCACGAGCTGTATGAGCTCTACGATGACATTGACGTAGTTCGGCGTGTAACTGTGCAGCGACTACGCTGGCTGGGTCATGTCCATCGTATGAACGACGAAGCTCCAGCGAAAAAGGTGCTCGAGGCGAGGGTCGCTGGTCAACGACGACGAGGGAGACCATGCCTCCGATGGATGGACCAGGCTGAGGAAGCCCTAACCGCACTTGGTGTATCCGATTGGAGAAGGCGCACGCAAAGCAGAGGCGCCTGGCGAGAGCTGATGAGGTCGGTTGAAACCCGGACACGGGTTGTTACGACCAACTAAGTAAGTAAGTAAGTAAGTTTCTAAGTAGTTTCTATAAATTGTGTTAAATAAAGCCATAAAAGAAATAATATCCATAAAAATAAACTTAACCATAACTATAACCATAATCAGAACCTTAACCATAACCATAACCATAACCATAACCATAACCATAACCATAACCATAACCATAACCATAACCATAACCATAACCATAACCATAACCATAACCATAACCATAACCATAACCATAACCATAACCATAACCATAACCATAACCATAACCATAACCATAACCATAACCATAACCATAACCATAACCATAACCATATCCATAACCATAAACATAGCCATAACCATAACCATAACCATAACCATAACCATAACCATAACCATAACCATAACCAAAACCATAACCATAACCATAACCATAACCATAACCATAAACATAACCATAAACATAACCATAACCATAACAATAACCATTACTAACCATAACCATAACCATAACCATAACCATAACCATAACCATAACCATAACATAACCATAACCATAACCATAACCATAACCATAACCATAACCATAACCATAACCATAACCATAACCATAACCATAACCATAACCATAACCATAACCATAACCATAACCATAACCATAACCATAACCATAACCATAACCATAACCATAACCATAACCATAACCATAACCATAACCATAACCATAACCATAACCATAACCATAACCATAACCATAACCATAACCATAGCCATAACCATAACCATAACCATAACCATTACTAACCATAACCATAACCATAACTATAACCATAACCATAACCATTACTAACCATAACCATAACCATAACCATAACCATAACCATAACCATAACCCTAACCATAACCATAACATAACCATAACCATAACCATAACCATAACCATAACCATAACCATAACCATAAACATAACCATAGCCATGACTGCAGCCATGACCATAACCGTAACCATAACCGTAACCATAAACCTAACCATAACCATAACCATAACCATAACCATAACCATAACCATAACCATAACCATAACCATAACCATAACCATAACCATAACCATAAACACAAACATAAACATAAAATAAAACGAATTGACCGAGCTTCTTATGATCAATTGTGTTGTGCGTGTTGTGATATGTTTGAACACAAATGATCGGGAACTGGACCTACCAGATTTTTTCCGATTCCGAACGGCTTATGTTCTCAAGGAGCTTTTCATGACAGGTTTTACTCTCTGATTTTTGCCATTGTATGCAGAGAGGTGAAGGTCGAACAGAAAAATGAATTCAATTGAAAAAGCTCTCTGTCAGGTGGGAATCGAAACAGGGTTTCTGACGTATGGGCCACACACTACTCACATAAACATAAACATAAACATAAACATAAACATAAACATAAACATAAACATAAACATAAACATAAACATAAACATAAACATAAACATAAACATAAACATAAACATAAACATAAACATAAACATAAACATAAACATAAACATAAACATAAACATAAACATAAACATAAACATAAACATAAACATAAACATAAACATAAACATAAACATAAACATAAACATAAACATAAACATAAACATAAACATAAACATAAACATAAACATAAACATAAACATAAACATAAACATAAACATAAACATAAACATAAACATAAACATAAACATAAACATAAACAAAAACATATACATAAACATAAACATAAACATAAACATAAACATAAACATAAACATAAACATAAACATAAACATAGCCATAATTATAACCATAATGATGACCCTATCCATTATCATCACTATAATCCTAAACCTAAGCCCTAAACATAACCATGACCATGAAAAAAATTGTTTTTTTATGAAAGTCAATCGAAAAAAAACACTACAAAACTTCTCTTAGGCTTCGACCAATTATTTTGTGGTCTCACCACCTCATTCACACGATATAAGAATACATTGAAAAACTTGCTCATTAAAAGTATTAAAATAAGATTAAGTTTAATTTATTACTTCCTTTATAGAGCAATTTTATGTTTGTTCTTAAGTTAATTCTGTGCTTAACGCTCATTTATGCAAAAACTTGATTTCTATCAATATTGTTCTTTTACAACACAGGCGAGCGTGAACTCTGTTTTTTCTTTGTTTTAAACAAATATAAAAATAACATGCAAAAAAAAAACTTAACAGCACATAAAAAAACAAACTTACCTAATCACAGCGGGAGCAGCCATTCATAAATTATTAACAAATCACAAACACGCAAGCGAAAGAGTGGTAATCATGCAGAAGAACATTAGTAATATATGTATATGTAATTTATTATAATTAATTCGTTAGCCAATTTAGTGACAATTAAATTTGTTTATTAGCATTTTAAATTTCTTTTATACGCTCTTAATAAAGAGCTGATATATTAATGGTTCTTGCATAAAAATGTTAGTGTCAGCGTGTTTCAGCATTTTGTGGTTAAAAAAAAAAATGTTGGCATTGAACTTTGCTGTGATTGTCTTTTAATTAAAAAAGATTTAAACGTTCGAATATTGAAAAAAAAAAATTCCAAAAAAATTTTGTTATTGTGTTTTAAGCATGACTCATTCGAAACCACGCATTGGAGTTCAATTAAACAATCAACTGCCTTTAAAGACTTAAAACAAATCAAAAGACTTAAGACACAAACTTAGGCAGGCAAAACATTCAACTTTGTGGTATTTTACATTTAAGCTTTGCTCCTGCGACCTATTATTATATAATGCCAATCGCTTGAAGAGTAACAAACACACACTCAACCCCCTTCCCTTCTAAACACACGCTCACTTTAAGACGCTGTTGCACAGCTGGACACAATTGCTGCTGTGAAAATTCGATGCAAAATTTTTAAATCACTCCATTGAGCTGCCTGAGCCTAGCTAGTTAAGCACTTCGAAGGTGGCCCACATAATTTAAGCAATTTTTGCGACATTTTCAAAAGAAATAAAACTTGCATTTACAACATTTAACTATGCTGTTTAGTTAGTTAAAAAATAATAACGTAGGCTGTTTAGTGGCATAAAATTCGCGCAATGCAAATAAATTGTTGGCTAGTTGCAAGCGTATTACTTGCACACTAATTAAAATCGTTTTATTTGTTTCGTTTTTATTTCATAAAATATTATTAACAGTCTAACTGCATAAGTAAGGTTTGAAATATTTTAATAAAAGTCTTTAAATTGCAAGAACTTGTTTTTTGCTGATTACAACAGTGAATATTTTATGAACAACATTTTTTGCGTTTTTAGTCTTATTTAAATATTATTTAAATGACGGCGATAAATTTTGATAAGATTGTTATTAATTCTCGTATCTTCATATTTATATTTATAGTTGCATATTTATATTTATGCGTTCGATGTTTTGCTTCCTTTTTTGTGTGTAAATTTCAAGGAATAAAAAAAACCCATTTGCCATTTCACCTCTTGAAAAAATGTTGACCTAGCTTCACGTGATCATATTCGTATTGTGCGTATTATTCAATTGTTGTACACAAATAATCAAGAACTGGACCTAAAAGTTTTGTGTCATCTCCGAACAGCTCATATTCTCAAGAAGCTTTACGTGGCATTTTTTACTCCTGAGGTTCGACATTGTCTGTTGTGAGTTGACGGCCGATCAGAATTATAAATTTCAAATTGATAAACAATATGTGTTGGATTGAATTTGAATCCGGGCTTAACTGCCGTTCTTTTGCTTACGGTATAAGCAGTTAACCGTTCGGCCACGCCTGTCCTGCATTTTTCCAATATCTAGAGAGTAAAAGAAAAGATTTTACATTTTACAATTCACATGAATTGAGAAAAACTCCGAATGTGGTCTTGCTAATAACACCGAGAAAAAAGCTTATGTTAAATTGAAAAAAAACCTAGTATAATTTATAAGATAAGTTTTCAGCCTCCCAAGTACTTCATGAAAACGCCTATGTTTTTACATGTTGACTTGCCAATTTTTAATTGGGTGATAAATTAACCAAGTATTTGGTAATTTTTTATACACTACTTTTTAAAAAAAATTGAATTTCAAAAAAATAACTTTGTTCGGGTTTTGTTTTTTTTTTTTTCCTTTTTTTTTTGAAGCTGCCGCCTCTCGTTCTGTCTGTGATTTGCTTGACTGAAATCGGCAACAACACTAATTTTTAAGTTATGTGTTTATATAACTTCAATAATTTTTCAATTATTAAGGTTATATTTTTATCTGAAGGAAAAACAACCAACAACAACAATACCCTATATAGAGTATCAATCACATAGCAACTCATCAGTAGCCTTTTTTTTCGTGATTCTTGCTGTAATCCACTAAGCTCTTCATTTTCTACTTGTTTCACGAATGCAATTACTAAATTACCCTGAATTGCATGTACGAGAATACAAATGATATGAAAGCAGCTTAAAGTTCTTCTAATTTGTGAAGCATACTTTCAGGGAAAGTAAGTTATTTTATTCGAAGATAGATCAAAGCTTTCTAACAACTCAAAGATTTTGTTGTGCTAGTTGTTGTTCCTCTTCTATTTTACAGTCGATCTTAGCTTCAGCAGTTAGCTGATATTAAACTATGACGACATGAAGATTTGTTTTAAAAACTTAGATTTTTAATTTATTGTGTGTAAACTTCCTTCTTTAGATTTTGTTGTGCTAGTTGTTGTTCCTCTTCTATTTTACAGTCGATCTTAGCTTCAGCAGTTAGCTGATATTAAACTATGACGACATGAAGATTTGTTTTAAAAACTTAGATTTTTAATTTATTGTGTGTAAACCTTCTTTCATAAGTTTTAAGTTATGTGTTTATATAACTCCAATAATTTTTCAATTATTAAAGGTAAACTAATTTTTCTTTTATCAAAACACCGTTTTTTTCTTAGAAATTAATGACATCTCGGCTATTCTTGCTGCTTGACCTCTATTACAACAAGAACATTAAATTAAATTAAATTAAATTAAATTAAATATCAAATACAAAAATTTTTTCTTCGCATGCCATTGAGATTCGAACCCACAACCAACCGATACCACTGTGTATGAAGTCACTACACTACGCATTGAGCCAAGCTCCTTCGTTACGCGGAGTGATTTATTCAATATTAATTACAACTGAAGCTATGCTGCAGCATAACACAATAATCTATTAAAAGATTTTTGTTGAATGGCTATCAACTGCGACATACTGCATTTGTTAATACAGCATCTGTTAATATAGCTGCAGTTATGTCAGCAAGTAGTAGCAAGGCTGCTTGGATCAGTGTGTAGAGCGATAGACTGGCACAAAATGTTCCAGGTTCGGTTCCGCGGGCGGGCAGACATTTTTTTCTTTTTTTCTTTACTTTTTGTTAATGAAATGTAATAAAATTTACTGGTGTGAACCAGTACCCATTTACCCAAGCCGACTTAGGTGATTTACCTATTGCTTTTTTTCTCGGTGAAAGTAGAATTAAGTTCTAGCAAGACCCTGTCCTTTTCAAACGCATCCCTACCATATTGTCATGGTGCCCAATAGAATCTCGCATTAGCGCGTCACATGATGAAATTGTGAATAATCTTCCTGCAAGTATATTTCTCTTCAGTTCTGAACTGCGTAAATTTAAAACAAAATTCTAAAATTTAAAACAAAAGTTACTTCTACATTTTTAAACCCTCCAACTAAACTAATGTATATTGTAATATTCATCACACAGTGAAATATGTGACTTGTTCTTGGAGATTATATCACACAAGCTTTTTAGCTATTCCAAAACAATTATTTTTAGCTAACTATTCATTAGTAAGTAAAAAGCAACTATAAAGTTAGCTAATTCCGTGGAATTTTGTTTTTAATTATAATGATATGTTCTTCTTCTGAAAAATACAATTTTAAGGTATTACTTGTTATCAAGACTCGTAACTCTTTTTAGTTGCAAAAATTTTTTTAACACTGTCGTTATCAATGCTTCACAATGATCAACATCGTCATCATCCCCAACAATTTCAACCAAATCATTTAACGCTGGTTCTGTACATACTATAAGATTAAGTGCGTGCTTCGGGAAACTCTTCGTATTTTGGCTAAGAAGTACGTCTTACAGCGCGGTTTGTATGGCTGTCTGTTTTTGTTGCAAATGTTTTCAAGTACATGCAACATTTTTGGTCACTTTTTGGGGTATTCCTACAACCTTTAATATTCATCGTTCAAAGATAAAATATATGCCAAGATATCAGTTATATGGTGTACTACCTTAACCCTCGTCCACTTTGCCAGGCACTTTTTTAACAGGCTTGCATATATAAGTTTCTGTATTCAGAAAACAGGTTTGAATCTGTCTATATGAACTGTAGCGGTAGTGCTTTTTGTTAAATTGTAAAGAATTTTTGTGCTTTTTTGCGAATTCCAGCGAATTTGTAAAAAAAAATTTTTTAAAAAATAGTTGGCAACTCTATGATAAAAAAATTACACAATTATTAAATTCTGATAAAAGTTGCGGTTTCTGTGACCGATTTTTATCTAGTGGTCGCCGCAGCACCGAATTCGTAAAAGCAAAAAAATTTAGCTGGCATTCCTATGGTAAGTTATAGATTATGAACGAAGAGCTACATCATTTTTAAATTCAAATAACGGGTTCGGATTCAGCGACTAATTTTTACCTAATGTTCGCGAGCACCAAAATAGTAAAAATAAAAAAAAAATTAATATATAGTATATAGTATATAGTATATAGTATATAGTATATAGTATATAGTATATAGTATATAGTATATAGTATATAGTATATAGTATATAGTATATAGTATATAGTATATAGTATATAGTATATAGTATATAGTATATAGTATATAGTATATAGTATATAGTATATAGTATATAGTATATAGTATATAGTATATAGTATATAGTATATAGTATATAGTATATAGTATATAGTATATAGTATATAGTATATAGTATATAGTATATAGTATATAGTATATAGTATATAGTATATAGCATATAGTATATAGTGAGCCCCATGCTAAGAAAATTCCATAATTTTGAAATTCTGATAACGGATTCGGATTTAGTGACCCATTTTTACCTGCATTTCGCCCTAGTACCGAATTCGTAAAACGAAGACAATTTAAGATGGCAATTCTAACGGACTTTAGACGGATTCGGATTCAGCGACCCATTTTTAGCTTATGTTCGCCCAGTACCGAATTCGTAAAAATTTAGGTGGCAACTCTATGGTAAAAAAATTACATAATTTTTTTGAATTTCTGACTACGGATTCGGATTCAGTGACCCATTTTTAGCCAGTTGTCGCCCACCGAATTCGTAAAAATAAAAAAATCTAGGTGGCAACTCTCATTTTTTTGATCCTATAACATTCGTATTTTTACTGAATTCGTAAAAATAAAAAAACTTAAGCAGCCTTATGGAAAAAAATACGTTGTTTTGAATTTGTAAAAATTTCAAAATGTATGTGACAACACTATGATTAAAAAATTATATCATTTTTGAAATTCTGACAACGGATTCAGATTCAGTGACGCATTTTTACCTAGTGTTCGCCACAGCACCGAATTCGTAAAAGAAAAAAATTTAGCTGGCATCTATGGTATGGTATGGTATGGTAACATACATCATTTTTAAATTCAAGCAACAGGCACCACCACCCAGCACCGATTTCGTAAAAATTTAGGAATTAAGGCGGCAACCATATACCGCAATACATAATTTTTGATATTCTGACTACGGATTTGGATTCAGTGATCCATTTTTACCCAGTGTTCGCTCACCGAATTCCTAAAAATAAAAACAGTAGTCAGTGGGGGGACTGCCAACCGAAGTAAAAACTTAAAGCTATGAAATAGAATTTATTAGGGGGTTATGAAATTCCGAAGTCGCTAGAGTCGGAAAACCCGACGCGTTCTACTTTTTTAACTCCTTTATCAATTTATGATTGGTAATCGGTTGGTAATTGCTTCGATAATCGGTTAGTTATGGCTTAGGGAATCGGTTGTTAATCGCTCCGGTAATTGGTGATCGGTTGGTAATCGCTTCGGTAAACGGTAATGGGTTGGTAATCGCTTTGGTTATTGGTTGTTAATTGCTTTGGTAATTGGTAATTGATTCGGTAATCGGTTGGTAATCTCTTCGGTAATTGGTTGGTAATCACTTCTGTAATTGGTAATTGCTTCGGTAATCGGTTGGTTATGGCTTAGGGTATCGGTTGATAATCGCTCCGGTAATTGGTAATCGGTTGGTAATCGGTTGGTAATCGCTTCGGTAAACGGTAACGTGTTGGTAATCGATTCGGTAATCGGTTGTTAATTAATTTGGTAATTGGTAAACGGTTAGTAATCGCTTCGGTAATCGGTTGATAATCTCTTCGGTAATTGGTTGGTAATCGCTTCGGTGATTGGTAATTGCTTCGGTAATCGGTTGGTTATGGCTTATGGAATCGGTTGATAATCGCTCCGGTAATTGGTTATCGGTTGGTAATCGTTTCGGTAAACGGTAATTGGTCCGGTTATCGGTTCGGTAATTGAAATTAATCGGTTGGTAATAGTTTCGATAATCGGTAATTGCTTGGTAATTACTTCGGTAATCGCTTCGGTAATCGGCCTGATAATCGGTTCGATAATCGCTTCGGTCTTCGGCTTGGTCGATGCTATGTAATTCCTAAAAAGGAATGCTGTGCAGCAATAATTTCTGCTACGCTAACAGCGTGATGATATTCCGAATCTATAGTTTTGCTCTCTACCAAAAGGTGCTCAACTTGCCTTAAGAAGTTTTCACTTCATAAAATCTAGGTGGCAACTCTAACTCAATTTGAATCATGGAAAGATACACAATCGAGCAACACGTTAAAGTTATTCAGGCTTATTATGAAAATGGGCGTTCAATCCAAAATGCATACGTGCACTTCGTGGTTTTTTCGGTCAATTTGAGCAAACCCTGTCTGTAGGAGCTGTGAAAACACCAGTGCATGCTCGTACAGGTCGTACAGCTCGTACTGCAGAAAATATTGCTGCTGTTCGCGATAGTGTGGCTGAAGAGTGCGGCAGGCAGTTACTGGGAATGGTGTTCGCTATCGTGAGATGATAGCGAACTTTTTATGGCCCGAATTGGAAGATATGAATGTGGACGATATGTGCTTTCAACAGGACGGTGCCACTTGCCACACAGCTAACGAAACAATGACTCTTTTGCGCGACAAATTCAATGGCCGTGTTATCTCACGTGGTGGCGATGTCAATTGGTCGCCAAGATCATGTGATTTGACACCGATGGACTTCTTTCTTTGGGGTTATTTGAAATAAAAGGTGTACGTCGATAAGCCAGCAACAATTCAAGAGCTAAAAGATGAGATAATTCGGCACATTAACGGCATAGAACCTCACTTATGCCTCGGCGTCATCGAAAATTTGGACCATCGGATGGAGGTGTGCCGCAGAGGTCGCGGCGGTCATTTGGCCGATATTTTGTTCCATACATAATTGAACCTTACCAATATTATCATAATAAAAAGAAATGACAATAATTTCCTAAATAATTTGTATTTTATTCAAAATCAACATCGGCCCTTAAAATTTAACCACCCTTTATATAGACTAGTATAAAAGCCCGACCTACGACGGATTGGAAGCATTAACGCTCAAACTGTAATTTTTTTCCGATTATTACAGTGCTTTTACAACATACTGTTATGAAAAATGTTCAGCCTGAAAGTATGCACACACATAAAAGGCAAGCATGTCACTGCTAAGTATCAAATGAACATTCTTCAGGAAAGTACATGTTGGGAAAAAAATGTAAAATCGGGAAAAATAATTACAGTTTGGGTGATATTAGGTGCAGAGCATTGTGCTTGCTTTTTATAAATTAAGATATAGATAAAAGGAATTTTCCCCCCCTGTTTGTCCATCTAGATTGTTAAAATTTAGTGTTTTTCACGTCAATATGATGACAATAAGAGAGATTACATAACGAATCTCAAAGAACGTTGTTAGTATCAGGACCAGTTGGCGATTATTAAACTACTGCTCAATAATAATATAACATCGAAAGCCAACATTAATTAGGTTGGCTGGGCTCTCTAGATGTATAGAATAAACGCTTATCTGATCGACTTTTGACCCCAGGCAATCGAGAGCCCCTTCACTCGCTAGGACCAACAGATCTAGTGTCTGTCACCACGGAGCTTTGCTTGATAGGCAGACTTTAGGAGTTATTTCAAATAACTTTTGTAGAAGCTACAGAGAATAGGAAGATAAAGAAGCTCTATCTTCCACCTTCTATGTTCCTGTCCCGCGCTAGTCAGAAACTTGACAACCTGTCAGGCTTCTTATAGGTTTTATTAAAAGCTCGATGTCGTGCTATTTAGATTATAGCGGCTATATATCTATTTGTATACATCAGCTACCGCCTCAACCTAATCTAACCTACTAATCAACCAAAACTCTACTTCATATCCTTCAACTATAAATTTTATTATGTCTTCGAAGGACAAAAGCTTTAGTTATTTCAAAATTGCTTCTTTTATTATTTCAAAGTGGGTTCAAAAAACTCTTTTAGCTGCAATAACTGCCAAATATTTTGTATCTACAACAGCAATAACAACAACTTCCGCGTTCAAAAACATTTATCAAGTTCAAGAGATAACATAATTAAATTTTAGCATAGCGTAGATATCACTTAAATGACCTTTTAATGGCTTACTTGTTGACAATAACATTGTTGCCAACAATCAGCCTAAAGAAAAACATGCAATTAACAGAAATCAGCAAACAAATTAATAAATAAAGACAATTCACAAGGAATATTTTTAAGCTGACTCATGTGCAAAATATTTTTTGTATAATAAAAACAAAAACAACATGTTTTAAATCTTAACAGATTTCGAAAGATTTTAACTGATTTTACGAATGGTATGGAAACTCTTAGAGTATCTGTCATGCCGCAACGAGATGCGGTTCATTTGTCTCAGCTAAACAGTTTTAGGACCGGGCTAAAACGATTTAAAAATCAATTTTAAAAACAGGCCTTTATGCTTAAAATCAATTAAAAAAACTGTACAGAAGCCAAAAAAAAAAAATGTAAAGGTAAGATAAAATTCAAACAATAAAAAATGGCGTCATCTATATTAAAGTTGATTAAGGAATTAGCATTAATCTTGCTGTTACTTTTGTGCTTGGAAATTAAGCAGCAAACTGGATTTTTGTATTTTTTTAAATTCTTGTTGCTGTGTTTTTCCTGTATCAGAGCAATTCAAAAGATTTGACACACGTTGCTGCTTCCAAAAATACTAAGCTTTGACACTGACACTGACTAGCTGGCATGAAACGGAACCAGTTTGATTTTGTTTATCACCTCATTTTATGTTGAGAACTGCGATCACTCATCCGCAGTTTCAGGGTTAAAACTAACATCCAACTAAGTAATTTGAAACAAGTTTGAAACAGTGGTGGAGGTCAAGAGCTGCCGCAATGTACAGAAGCACTGTGCAGTCAACCCACAACAATTAGAGATAAGAAAATGCGTGTCATGCAGCAGAGACTCATTAGTTGATTCATATTTGAAAATATGAAAAAAAGAAGAAATAATTCAATTTCACTTTCGTTATATGTTTACCAAAAAAAAAAGGTTCGTCATTGTTACACTTGAGTATTTTTTTACTGCTTTGACCAATTAATTAATATTAATTAATTTCATAATTGTTAGGTTTTTCCTGTGTCTGCCTCTTTTATTAACTTTCTCTATATTTATTTTGTGTCTTTTTAGGAAGGCAGCATTGGTCATGGTATGGTTATCAAGCCGCTGCCACATGAGCTCAGTCCGCATAAAGATCAAATGCATCATGTTATTTATAAGCGTGACACTTCATCTTTGGATCATATGGGCGATTTTGGTAAGTTTTGTCAAAAAAAAATTTCTATATATATAAGGCCCTTAATTTAACAGCTTAACCTAAAGAGCGCTCCTGTACTGTAAATCCCTTAATGCTATCTTGAGCGCAGCGCTTAAGTAACTGTTTTCTTACACTCGCCCGTTTGTTATTCCTGCTTTAAGTTCATTTTTTAGACTCTATAAGTTCGTCGCCTATAACGTCCATCCGAAAGGCATAAAAAACCATCGCATTACATGCTCAAAAGTAGTTAAATCTTTTTTTATCAAAAAAAAAATGTAAAAAAATATAAAAACTTCTTAAAGAATTACATTCATCACAACCTTGGCCGGTGTCGTTCATCTTCTGCACATGTTGTATTAACAAGAAAAAACCATTTAACATGTTTCGAATTTTTTTTTTTTTTTTTTTTTTTGTTAAACATGTAAAATGTTTATTTTCTGGTCTTTTACTTTAATGGTTTTCAAGCCTTTCATCATGTAATTCAACACGCTCTTAAAAAAAAAAAAAGTTGCATGCCATTTTAATTAAATACCGCAATTGGGTGGACAGCTTCGGTCAGCCTCAGTCAGCTTTAGAGTAGCCGGCCTTCTTGGCCTAGCTTAAAGACTGCGCATCAAAGGCCTCGAAAGCTACTTAATTTCAACTAAGTTCCATCTTTTGAGGCCATTGATGGCTTTAATACTTTAAACTCTTAGCTGTTGTTGCATGATACTAGCTTAATTGTTCAACACTCCTATATTTTAACGGTTCCTTAATGCAGTAAGTATTCATTTACTTCTATAATTACTTTTGACTGAACATACATTAATTACATGCTCAAATTAACACTAATATAAACTTAACAACTGGTGAGAGTCATTACACGCTGCTAAAAAGTTATCGTTTATCCTATTGTAATGCAGAACTGTAAGCGGGATATGTCAGAAAACTGTTTTGTTGAACGGTTATGAATTTATATTCATCCTTAACTAGGGCTCTTGATATTTTTCGAACTTTATTCAGGTATCGGGTGCCCAGCACTCGAAACCCGATAAATCGCCGATTAGCTCGAAACCCCGCGTACTCGATCATTACTCGGGTAATTTGCTGATGAATTCTAGGGAAGTTTCAAACGTTTGAGCTAACCAATTACTTTCGATCTCATGCCAATGTGCATGCAAAAACAATGCACAAGAAATTTATGCTTTTTAAGGGGTACCCCAGAAGGCTGGCAGAAAAGAAGTAATAGGACTAGGTCATATATTTAACGCGTCTTGGAATTAATTCGAGGGAGATATGAAATATAGTCTATAGTTTCTGTGTTTTTGTATTGGGACCCCCAGAAGGATACAAGACAATGGGTAGGAGTGTTCAGTAGATATATTAAAGAGCAAAAACTAATAGGACCAGCTGATATATTTGAACCCTCTCGGGGTCAATTCGGAAAAGATATGAACTATAATCGACATTTTTCTTTAGTTTTTTTTTTTTTTTTTTTGGGACTCCCAGAAGAGTGTCAGATAGGGGTGAGTATAAAAAAAAAAACGAAATGGCCATTTCAGCTCTTGAAAGGACTTTGACTGAGCTTCTTATGATCAATTGTGTCGTGTGTGTTTTGAAATGTTTGAACAAAAATTATCGAGAACAGGACCTACCAGCTTTATGCCGATTTCGAACGGTTTCGAAGAAGCTTTTCATGACAGTTTTTTACTCTCTGAGGTTCGGCATTGTTTGCAGAGAGGTGACGGCCGAAATGACGGCCTACCCAATACGCCACGGCCGCCACCATATAGGGGTGAGTATATTCAGAAAAAGTTTTGAAAGGGAAAAAATATTAGGAGCAGCTAAGGAATTTGACGCCTCTAATTCAAGAGTGATATGAACTAAAGTCGCCATTTTGCTTCAGTTTTTGTGTTTTTATAGGATAACTTCAGCAGAGTGTCAGTTAGGGGTGGCGAGTATATTCAGAAAAAATATCGAGGGGGAAAAATACTAAGACTAGCTCATACATTTGATACCTGTAGGAGTCAATTCAGGAGAGATGTGAACTATTTTCGACATCGAGTTTATTTTGAGGTCTACCCTCAAATTATAAACATTTTAATAAATTTCTTTATTTTAACTAATCAAAAATTTCGAGAAAACTCTGTGTCAATCCTTAGTCTTAGATGTGTATTTTTCAGATTTTTCAAATCTGGGATACCCTGCCAGTGCCTTGATGTCTCAGGAATTTTATTATTATGAAGAAAGGACGGGAGAAATGACATACTTCTTTAGAAATATACAAAAATTTTTAAACCAAAACCCTTTAACCGTTATTTCGTAATTCTTTCATAAAACAAACCTTATTTTTTCACAAAAATTAATATAAGCCCCTTAAAGCAAAGAATTCTTTCCACCAGATACACCGTGTCAAATAACTCTCAGCTTAACAACAGCCTTAACCTAACTTAATGACATCGTTTACATCAAAACTGTTCGAAAAAACTGAGTTTATTTAGTTAAAATTCTATTTTCAGTTCATGACCTGACTTATTAAAATATAAATATAATTTAATAATCAATTTTAATGTGCAAATTTTTATACCTTTTTAACAGCTTTCATGGAGCCCGATGATGTGGCAACAAGTGAAAAATTGGAGAAGCTGCAAAAACGCCAAAGACGTTCAGTCGAAATGGCTGAGCTAACAGATGAGCTGGCCGTGGATATAGGAGTGGATGCATCAACATTCACTGACAATGAGATGACACACAAGCGCTCTAAGCGCTTAGCACCAAATATTATCTATCCTGAAGTTTTGGTGATCGTGGATTATGATGGATATAGATTGCATGGTGGTGATAATTTACAGGTAAGCAAGAGATGAGTTATGAAGAAAACAAAAATTGTTAATTTCATATAGTCAAATGTTATCAGAAAAAAAGATGCAAACCTGACCCTGATGTCATTAAGCACACCTTCCACCACCACCAGAAGGTGTGTCGGATTAACAAAAGTAACCGCTTAAGCACGCATGCTGCCAAAAAGAATAGATTTTTATTTTGCTGGGCTTCTAAGAATCTTGCTACTATCTGATGTTGTACATCTACGACAGAAGTGGCACGTTCTGCGGCACAGTTGGGCCAGCCCAAGTTTTTAATGGATTTTTTGCAAAAATAACATTTACGTTGCTGCTATAAATCAAGCAAAATTAATTTAAGTTTTTTCTTGTTCTTGTGGTTAAAATATTGCTGTTTTTATCTTTCACGCTTTGACGAGCTATAGTTTCAATTGTTTTAACAGATTTTTTTTTTAGAGTTTTTACAAGAATATTAATGTTTTCAACTCTTTTTCTGTAGTAAATTTTTTAACGTCTTTTATGAATTATTAAAATTTTTGTTATTTTATAATTTTCTTACATTTTCTTTATTTCTTAAAGGTTAAACGTTACTTCATTTCCTTTTGGAATGGCGTCGATTTGCGTTATCGTCTGCTGAAGGGTCCTAGAATACGCATCAGCATAGCAGGCATCATCATCTCCAGGGTAAGTTTTTTCTTAAAAGTATAAAAAGGAGATATAGAGCAACCGTGACCAGCTAGTGGCTCAATTGGTTCCATTGCCTGAATTGACACAGTTTTAAGGAAACCTCTTATCTGAAAGCCAAATTTATTGCACAGTAGGCAATATTCTTCCATTAAGTGATTGTTAAATGAAAAGTAGCCGGTTGTGCTAATTTCATGTTTAAAGGTGAAGTGGTTGGGTTTGAAAGACCAACAAAAGATCATCTGTAACTTTTTTGAAGATCATTTTAAAAATATATTTTGTTTTCCTACAATTCCGACTTTAGTTACGTCTCCCTATCCAAACACATCATCCATGGTTAATGACAACACTCTGACCTTGGAGAAGATAAATAAAGAGACTAAAAATATTTACGCAAACAGGACTTCTGATCTCAACCTAATACCTTCGAGCTTACTGGTTCAAAGTGTGGAACAACTTTTTATCACGGCATGAATTTTAAAATAATATTTTATGTAGCAGAGCGGAGACCGAATCATTTTGTAAGGAATAAAAAGTCAGCCGTTTTAGGTCTCATTTTGAAACTTTCCCAGGGTATTTAAACGTTTGGAAATAGTTATACAATCGACTATAAATGCTTCTGAGAGCTGTTATTGTGTTTAAGCAGCGTCTTAATCTAATAAAACTTGCAATTCTGTATCTTCGAATTTTTCTCTGACCTTCCAAGGTCCTTGTTGTAAATGCTAAAATCACGTCGTGAAATCTTATGTCTTGAAAAAACTAATGTTTTTAACTTGTGAAAAAAAACGTACAATATTGCTCTGAAACCTAAGACAAAAGCCAATAGCAGTAAATTTTCGATGTCTTCGAAATTTTTTGTTCCAATATCTAAACCTGATTCCTTCAAATGTTTTCTAAAGACGTTTCCTTTGGAAATGTCTGCCTAATGAGGAATATTTGTCATACATCATTCATAATACGTCGTCCATCATTCATCATTAATTTTTCATCATTCATCAATAATTTTTCATCATTTATCATCATTCACTATTTATCATTCATCAACTATTATACATCATTCTTTATTTTTCATTCATCAATCACATTCATTATTCATATTCATCATTATTCATAATACACAAAGATATTTCCCTGGAAAATTTCGGCCTAATTGGCAGATTTGTCACACATACTCGTAATTCATAATATGTCATACATCATTCATCATCAATTTTTCATCGTTCATCAATAATTTTTCATCATTTCTCATCATTCACTATTCATCATTCATCAACTACTATACATCATTCTTCATTTTTCATTCATCAATCATATTCATTGTTAATATTCATCATTATTCATAATACACAAAGATGTTTAGCTCGAAATTTTCTGCCTAATTGGACAGATTTGTCATACATAATTCATAATACGTCGTACATCATTCATCATTAATTTTTCATGGTTCATCATTAATTTTTCATGGTTCATCAATAGCTTTTCATCATTTATCATCATTCACTATTCATCATTCATCAACTATTATACATCATTCTTCATTTTTCGTTCATCATCACATTCATTATTCATATTCATCATTATTCATAATATAATTTTTATAATGTTTAACTCGAAATTTTCTGCCTCAATGGACAGATTTTTCATAGATAATTCACAATGCGTCGTACATCATTCATCATTAATTTTTCATGGTTCATCAATAGTTTTTCATTATTTATCATCATTCACTATTCATCATTCATCAACTACTATACATCACTGTTCATTTTTCATTCATCAATCACATTCATTATTCATATTCATGATTATTCATCATTATTCAAAATATAATTTTTATAATGTTTAACTCGAAATTTTCTACCTAATTGGACAGATTTGTCACACATAATTCATTATACGTCGTACATCATTCATCATTACTTTTTCATGGTTCATCAATAGTTTTTCATCATTTATCATCATTCACTATTCAACATTCACCAACTATTATACATCATTCTTCATTTTTCGTTCATCAATCACATTCATTATGCATATTCATCATTATTTATAATATAATTTTTATAATGTTTAACTCGAAATTTCCTGCCTAATTGGACAGATTTGTCATACATAATTCATAATACGTCGTACATCATTCATCATTAATTTTTCATGGTTCATCAAAAATTTTTCATCATTTATCATCATTCACTATTCAACATTCACCAACTATTATACATCATTCTTCATTTTTCGTTCATCAATCACATTCATTATTCATATTCATCATTATTCATAATATAATTTTTATAATGTTTAACTCGAAATTTTCTGCCTCATTGGACAAATTTTTCATACATAATTCACAATGCGTCGTACATCATTCATCATTAATTTTTCATGGTTCATCAATAATTTTTTATTATTTATCATCATTCACTATTCATCATTCATCAACTACGATACTATACATCATTCATCATTTTTCATTCATCAATCATATTCATTATTCATATTCATCATTATTCATAATTTTTCATAATATAATTTTTATAATGTTTAACTCGAAATTTTCTGCCTCAATGGACAGATTTGTCATACATAATTCACAATGCGTCGTACATCATTCATCATTAATTTTTTATGGTTCATCAATAGTTTTTCATCATTTATCATCATTCACTATTCATCATTCATCAACTATTATACATCATTCTTCAATTTTCATTCATCAATCACATTCATTATTTATATTCATCATACATTATTTTTTTATTATGCACAATACGAAATTCGTCATACATAATTCCTAATACATCATATGTTATTCATAACTAATTTTTCATCATTCATCATTAAATCATTCATCATCATTCACCATTCATCAGTCATTATACATCATCCTACATTTTTCATTAATCATTCATATCCATCATACATCATTCTTCATTATACACAATACAAAATTCATCACACATAATTTATAATACATCATATGTTATGCATCATTAATTTTGCATCATTCACCATCACTCACATCATTTTTCATTTATCATTCAAATTCATCATAAATTATAATAATTTTTACAATAACTTTAAATTACCTTGGCCATAAATTTACGCGACCAACTAGAGGCACTAAGCTGTCACAAAATAGATGGCTAGCAAATTTTTGTACCAAATGATGTGCCATTCAAGAATAACATATTTCTCAAGACCATAGACAATGTAACTTTCAATAAATTTATGCTGGATTTATTGTGCTAAGACACTTTTGGAATATTAGCATGTTCAGTTCATGCTTGCACTCTATTTACTAAAATATAAAATTTTAAAAAAAATTTTTTTAAATTTTTGTTCTTAAATAAGACGCATTTCTTGTTTGTTGCGCGTTTGTTCACAAAACAAAACAAAAGACGTAAGCAACGAACTTGTTTAGAATGTCTTTAAACCAAGATAAGTTTTTTATGAAAAAAAAATTTTTTTTGAGTCAAATTTTTTATACTAATTAAGCTGATAATAAGCAGCTTTTAACACTTGACTTCTAACAATTTAGTTATTTAAGTCACAAAACCATATCCTTAAGCCATAAAAAATGCTACCAAGGAAGTTGTGAAACAAGCCAATACAGCCGCTAAAAGATGTCTATAAAAAACATTTTGTCACGTTTTGAGGCAAATTATAAATTGAACAATTAACTCTTGATATAAATGCAAAGTCATATTATAAAGAAAATATAATAATGCAGTTAAAAAAACTGGATACTTAAGACGATTTTATGTTAAAAAAGTTTTAGACGCAGGGCACACGTTTTGCTGTCGCTGGTGTGTTAGAAGTTCAGCATATGGCAAAAATAATCATTGTCATCATCATCGTCATCATCATCATCATCAGCATTGCTCGCAACAACAAACGTCTTTATGATCATCATATTGACTACGAATTAATTGCTGCAACAGCAAATTTTTGCGCTTTTGTTTTTCTATCATATTTTTTGTCTTTTTTATTATTTTTTCTTAAAAGTGCTCAACAAATTACCGTCGTAATTTTTTTGTAAACAAACAGTATTTCGGTTAAAAAAATATACATTACATATTTTTGCGCAATCTTTATATAAGTCAAAGTCGTTCACTCGTCCAACAACGTTCATCACTTCAACCATAATAATTATTTTTTTCTCACAAATAAATCAAATGCAAAGCGGGAAGTGTTTTACGCTAACAACATTTACTATGTTGCCCCAAAAAATTGTAACAACAAAGTTCATTAAATGTTCCAACAGGTGCAACTGTTGTGCATGTGCAGCCGCTTAGAAAATCATCAGCAATGCAGAAGCTAGCAGCTCGTACAACTTACGCGAACTATCGTAAAGTTCAAATCAGCGTTGAAGCTGTTACAGCTGTTATTGCTGACTAACTGGCTAGTTACCTTACGTCTTGTCTGCAGTGCATACATTCAACGTGACTTGGTTTTGAAAGAAAGTGACTGTGCTTTGTTGCTGCTGCTGCTGCTGCAGTTGCTACTCCTGATGAGTGGCGTGTTTTTGTCCAATTTTCTTATTTAATTTTTTGTTTTTTTTTATGCTCAAATAAGCCGCACTGCCGTCAACGATTGCGTAATTTTATTTCTTTTAATACAGTTCAAAAGAAATAATAAAATAAGCAATTTTATTTGGGTTAAAAAGCGCTTGACGTTTAGTGAAGAGTTTTCGTTCCAATCTTCAACAGCTGTTGAGTTGGTAGCTTAACTGGATTGCAGATTTTTATTGGCACCATTGAAATATAGGCCATATGTAATTAACTCTCATGATTTTATAGGATAAAATATCATTAGCATCACAAAAATAAATGTATTTATAATTAAAGGCTTCAAAGAAGCCTTCTCTTACATAAGATTTAATTTGAGTGCTTTAGCTGAGCATAATCATTATTGGTTCCATTAGCAATCATTGCTTCGTAATCGATAAAGATTTTCCATCTTATTCAATTTCTCGTTATTCGTTTGAATGCTTCCCACAATTTGTATGTCTCTTCAATTTCAATTTAGTGTAGATCTTCGGAAAGTCTTTTAAGGTCGTTTTTTTACAGCTAAATCTCGTAACACATATCGAAATCTAAAAGGGCGGCTTTTCTACTGGATTGACAGCTTTATAAAATTGCATTTAAGCACTCCTATTCCTTAAGATCTCCTAGAAGCTTAAAAGAATTGGCAACTCTTACTTATTAGGGTTTTGTCCACCTTACATTTTATTTAAACAAACTAATCGCCTATCTGCATATATTTGGGTGAAGATATTCTTTATTTTGACATTATTATAGAAATGATGTCTCTCTTAAAAATCCACTTAAAAATAAATCTTTTCCCAAAAGCACCAAATGGGCAACTAGTCCGCATTAAATTTTACCTTAACATAGTTTCAGCACAATGTTACAAAAAATTTTAATTATAGGAACAAATAATATTACAGCTGACAAAAGTGTATTGTGGGAGGTAAACATTTAATTTTAACCAGACACACTTTTATTCGATACAAGATCTATCGAAGGAATGCCTCTATGGCATGGACAGTTTTATAAAATTTGCTGCGGTATCTTTTGTGGATGCTTCTAATTTAAGAAAATCACAATTAATTTTCTGCACAACATTTTCTCGGAAATAATTAGGCTTTAATCTGTCGCTTAGGAGAAATTTCGTAAAAAAATAAGCCAAGCAACCATTTATTTCTTTACTATACCATTTTCACACTCACACTCATAATTATACTCATACTCATACTCATACTCATACTCATACTCATACTCATACTCATACTCATACTCATACTCATACCCATACTCATACTCATACCCATACTCATACTCATACTCATACTCATACTCATACTCATACTCATACGCATACTCATACTCATACTCATACTCATACTCATACTCATACTCATACTCATACTCATAATCATACTCATACTTATACTCATACTCATAATCATACTCATACTTACAACCCAAAATAACTAACATACCACAACCAATATTATGATAATGATGACAAATTAATGATGAAGGATGAAAGATAAATAATGTATTGAGAATACTATGACATCATCATCATAGTTCACAACATTACTATTGTTCATCTTATATCATTTATCATAATTTTTAATCATTTCTATCTCTACATTCATTAATGATATTCATCAAATATCATTCTTCAAGTATCATCCTTCATTATATACAATACAAAATTCATGTCATTTACTTCGTATATCATACGTTATTTATCATTAATTTTTCATCATTGGTCCTCAATCATTATCATTCTTAATTTTTCATTCAACATCACTCACTATTCATTATTCATCAATCATTATACACCATTCATCATTTTTCATATTCATCATATTCAATCATATTCATATGCATCATTTTTATTTCCTTACAATAATTCAGAATACATCATATGTTATTCAACATATTTTGTTTATCATTCATAATCAGTAACTATTCAACTCATTCATCAATCATTATACATCATTCTTCATTTTTCACTCATCAGACATATTCATTATTCTCATCCATCATATATAATGATATAACATATACTCAATTATACCAATTTCATTATACTCAATACAAAATTCGTTATATATAATACATTATATGTCACACATCATTTATTTTTCATCATTTAGTATTCAACATTTATCATCATTCGTGACTCATCATTCATCAATCATCATACATAATTCTTCTTTTTTCATTCATCATTCATATATATATTATATATCATTCTTCATTATATCAAATACAAAATTCGTCATACATAATTAATTATATATCATAGGGCATTTATCATTAAATTTTCATCATTCATCATTATTTTTGTTTTTATTTTTCATCAACCATTTTCATTATTTATAAATCATTATACACTATTATTAATTCTTCATTTATCAATCATATTCATTACTCATATTCATCATATATAATGCTATATACTCAATAACATCATTATACACAATACAAAAATCGTCATACATAATTCATAATGCATCATATATAATTCAGCATTAATTGTTCATCATTCGTTAAGCATTAAACATTATTTTTCATTCATCTATCATATTCATTATTCATATTCATCACATGAATAATGATGAATTCTTTATTATGCACAATACAATATTCATCATACTTAATTAATAATGAAAATATATTATAGATCATTAGCTTTTCATTATTTATCATCATTCATCAATCATTATACGAAATTCTTCCTTTTTCAATCATAACCATATCATCAACCTTATGAATAATGATTCATGTCCATCATATATCATTCTTCACTATACACAATGCAAATGTTATCATACATAATTCATAATACATCATACGTCATTCATCATCAATTTTTTTATTGCTTGTCATTAATTTTTCGCCATTTGACTCATTCACCAGTCATCATTCATAAATCATTATACACAATTTTTCATTCATCAACCATATTTAATATTTAATTCATCACATATAATTCTTCGTAATACACAATACAAAATTCATCTTATATAATTCATAATACATCATGTTATTCATAATTCATCTCATTCAGTATTCATTATTCATATTCATCATATATCATTCTTCATTATACACAATGCTAATTCGTCATACATAATTCATAATCCATCATATTATATACATTATTCATTTTTTATCATTCATCATCTTTATTTTTTCATAAATTCATCAATCATTATTCATCATTGTTCATTTTTCAGAATACATCATATAATTTTCATCATTCATTTTTCATCATTGACATTTCACTATTTACATTTCAACATTTTCTCACTCATTATTTATCATTCATCAATCATTTTACATAATTCTTTGTTTTTCATTCTTCAATCATATTTTATTTTATTTATTTATCAGAATTTACATAATAATACAATTATTATATAATTGAAAAATTAATGAGCACTAGCTGCTTAGACTTTCGGCCCTATTTATCAATCATATTACTTATTCATAATCATCAGCAATCCACATTCATCAATCATTATACATCATTCTTCATTTTTATTCGTATATCATATATCATACCCATCTTATATCATTCCTCATTATACACAATACAAAATTCGTCATACATTATTCAAAATACATCATGTGTTATTCATCATTAGTTTATTTATCATTCATCATCACTCACTATTCATCATTCATCAATCATTATACATCATTCTTCATTTTTTTTTTTTTGCTTATCATTCATATTCATCATTCTTCATTATTCATATATCAAAATTTTTATTTCATAATACTTCAAACATCATTCATCATTAATTTTTCATCAGTTATAATTAATTTATTATCACTGATCAATAATTTTGTATCATTTATCATCATTCACTATTCATCAATCACCATGCATCATTCTTCATTTTTCATTTATCAACCACATTCATTATTCTTATTCATCATATATCATTCTTCATTGTACACAATACAAAATTCGTCGTACATTACTCGCAATGCTCCATACATAATTCACCATTAATTGTCATCATTCACTTTTCACTATTCTTCAATCATCATACATCATTTTTCAGTCAGCATTTAAATTCTTCATTACACACAATACAAATTCTTCATACATAATTCATAATAGATTGTACGTCACTCATCATTATTTGCTTATCATTCATCGTCATTTACTATTCATCAATCATCATATATCATTTTTCATTCATTATTCATATTCATCATACGCAATACACGATACAAAATTCTTCATACATATTCGTCATATATCCTACTCATTCATCATTATTTTTTTATTATTCATATTCATTCTCATTCACCATTCAGCAATCAGCATTCCTTATTATTCATTCACATTTATCATCATTCATTCATCATTTGAGTTTTAGTTCGCTTTTCTGCCATCTTAGGTTCCCAGGTTCGCATTCTGGTCACAAAATGGTTCATCACTTTTTCATTGCTTAACTTATTTAATGATTTGCTATCAACCACCATTAAAATACACATAAATTTTACGGCTTTAAAGTTGTATTTGTTGTTAGAAAAATTAATACAGAGCATTGCCTGATAACTTGAATTGTCTTTGGACAAGTTCCACCAAACATGTTTCACTTGATATAGAATTCCAATCTGTTGATTCAACACGTTATTCCAATAGTTCAAAATTCCATTAGTTAAAATTTATTAAAGCTAATTATATAAATTTTAGGCGCTGTGAAATAAGATCCCAGGAAAATTCGGCTTCAAAACAAATATGAAACCCAAAAAAAGGCTTTTTCATAACGAAATAAAGCCCCGCGAAATAAAGCCCAACTGCATGGGAATTATATCAAAAATTAAGTAAGATGCCAAAAATTTTAAAAAATTTTTTATTTTTGAGCCTTATTTGAAAATGAATTAAAACTTTACTTCAATAATCATATTAATTTTTTTGTTTTATATAGAAATCCTTAGGGGGTCTTATAATCAACAAATACCTTAACAAATTTTACAAAACATATTTCTGATATTCACATTATTCTTAAACCCCTGAAAGCAGCTACCCGTTGCTTGCATAGAGTTAGCACCGGCATCTTTGATTTATCATTAAAAAAAAAAATATTTGCCGCGATGTATGTCAATGTGTGCTATCATGTCCTTTACTTGATGTGAAGTTAGCTCCACCATAAACTTTTATTAGAAATTTGAACGTTGTGCTGTAATACTTTCAAGTTGTGCTGCAGTGTGCAGTAGATAGTTTCTCAGAAACTCGAAAATTGTTCTGTGATTATTCAGGTCCTCAAGTTGTCGTAGAGTGATTAGCTGATGAAGAGCACCCATGTGTGATTAGTAGTGCTAGATTCTTAAAAATTTCGTACACGACTTTAATAAATATATCTTCAGATGGAAATGAAACGTTTATTTAATAGCACATATCGAGCCCTAAACCCCAAATAAGCTAAAGTGCCTCTTCTTTCAAAATACACTTTTTAATTACAAACTACGATAGTTAAACCATATACATGCAAAAAAAAAACAACAACTCTACGACTAGCCGCTACAAAATTGGATCCGTTGTTTAAATCGATGTAATACCAATGCAGACAAAGCAAGAAAAATTATTATTCTGTTAAATAAATTTTGTTTTGACCCTTAAGCTAATTCGGCGGTTAGGGCTCGATATATTTCTATTAAGTCCTAACCGACGATATTCTGAACAATACTAAGCGGATAACGCCATAAGCCGGTTTCTTAAGCAGAATAAAACAGGTTTGGCAATAACAAAATTTTATTTACGCTCTACAAATTCACAAATATATGAATTAGTTTAATTCCCATACGGCACATTGCAGCACAACTGGAGTGCATCACAGTACACTAACAACATTTTTGATAAAAGTTAATGGTGGAGCTAACTTCACATGGTCTCTTTATGGCACATTGCAGCACAACTTGAGTACATCGCAGCACATTATCAGAATTTCTGAATAAGCCTAATGGTGGAGCTGAATTCACACTAAAATGAGCAAATCATCAATAAAATAATGTCAATAAAATCTATTTATTTTTCCAATACGGCACATAATAGCACATAGCGAGCACATCACAGCACATATATTTACATAATAATAAATTAAAAATGGCAAAGCTCCAGTAGCTATTTATATTTTCAAGCTCCTTTCGATCTATAATTTTCGACTTCTAATATACATATATCATGTATATGCGTTATAAGGCAATTTCTAATAATACCAAAAATAAAAATTCGGAGCAAAACCGCTGCATATTTAAATTAAAACAAAAGACTTAAGACACAAACCTTGAGTTCTACTATTTAGCAGCTTCTACTTATTTAGGCGATATTGTGTTAACTCTTAGTACAGAGAAATTTAAAATCTTTACTCTTATGCATAAAACATAATTTTCATAAAATCAATTAAGCTTCTTTTTGCATTTTTAGTATATTACAAAGTTTAGTTGCATGAACCTTTAATAGCAACAAATTCAAATCAATGCCTTCTCTTGTTGGCAACTCCAACATTGTTGCACTCATGCATAAATTTCCATTCCGTTACAAATATATCGTCAACAATCAAGATACAACAAATTTTTTCACCACTACAAACAGCTGATTGCAGTTTGCGTCTAAAAATCAATCAATCTATATTGCTTTTTGATAAATTATTTACAAGATAGCTTAAAAAAACAATCCATATTAATTAGAGCGGTTGCGCGAAAAACTGCCAAAAACAACCACAACAGGCTGTCTAGCACAGGCAGCAGCTCCACCAGGTCTGTCTGTTCAGTCGCCGCTAATTAATGTTGAAATGTTTATATAAATAAAGCAAAACAAAAACATTGCTATTTCAAAGGCAATTTCGTAGGCAACTAAAAGAAAAAAAAATAACAACCAAGTCTTCAACACAATTCTAAATAATTTGAAAATTGTTCATTATAGTTGCTCGATATGCGCTATAATTATAGTTTTGGTTTTTAACACGTTATTGATTCTTATAGTTTTTTTTATTATTTTTGATTTTTTTGAGAAATATTTGTAATATGATCACGTGTTGAGTGCTCAGCCAGTGAGCTTTTACAATGCAGCTGACTGAGTGTTATTTCATTACACTTTAATTTCAAGTCATGAATTTTAATGGTTTTTGATGGGTCGAATTGTGTGTTTGTGTTATACTAGGATTTTTAAGTAATTAAATTTGGGCCACGTGTTTTGCAAGCATTGTGAGTTTGAATAACATCGTGTTCAATCAATTGTCTACTTGTTTCAAATCATTTTCAAATTAGTTTGGATAGTAGAAGTCTTTTTCACAAATTTTTCCAAACACATGCAACGTTTTCGTTCACTTTTTGGAGTATACCTAAAGTCTTTAATATTCATCGTGCACAGATAAAATATATATACCAAAATATCAGTTGCATGAAGAATGAAAGGAATATCTAACTTTGAATTTTTGTCACTTCTTAAATAAAGTCACAAAGTAGCAAAATGTTTGAAGAAAAATTCACATTTTCGTATGGGAAATATTTTGTATAAAATTCTTCATTAGCTGCTTATATTATTCTTATGGTTGTTGGTTTGTTTCGTGCCAAAATCATGAACGCAACATTGTGTTGTTTGTTGAAACGAATCGTTTTACTAATATTTTTCAGTAACTACTTGTGTAGTTGTTGTTGTTATTAATATATATGTAAAATTAACATATATTTATACATATCAGTTGCATTCGTTTTCGTAATATATTATCGTTTTTCTTAAAATACTTCGCAGACCGCGGCACAAAACGCGCAGAGTGCTTTGACATGCCCAAATCTTTAGTAATGCTTAGTTTCCATCACGTCATTTTTATGACGTATTGAACTTAATCACCTGAAATATCATCTAAATAAAACTATTCTACACTTTTTGTATAGCTCTATTCGATTATTCAATTGTTTTTAGTTTTTCAACATTGTCAAAGGTAGAAAAAAAGACAACGTGTTGTCATTTTTAATTAAATTGACAGCTGACCACAGAAAATGACATAGTGAGAACCAAGCATAAGTATTTTCCAAACTATTCCTTGCGATAATACCCAGCCCCAGCAAGCTTTCTGACTTTCACATCATGACATGACATGGTGATCGTACAAAACCATTTGGTGCACTTCTTCAATGTTTTCATTGCTGGTTGCAGTTTTTGGCCATCCCAAATGATATTCATGGAGCAAACTGGTTTTTACGGTAGAATATGATGGCACAGAATGCCCTTAAGCTACGTCTCAGTTTGAATTTGTGACGTCGTATTTTTTTAATGCAAAAACTCTAACAGCTAACTGCAACAAATGACAGCTGATACTTTCAGTGATACACAGCAATACATAGTTTAAAAAATTCAAAGAATATTTTCAATATTTTGTTATAATATAAACAAAAACTTGTTCAATGTTGGGCAACAAAACTTTTTAAAATACCCTCGTAATTGTTAAATAAAGATTTTTTATTTAACTTTGCTCGTTTTTTCAAACAAGTGTACAAAAAAATAATTTTATCAAAATATGAGATTTTCCAATTTTTCATTTATCACATTTGTGAGTTAAAAAACCAACGATATGGTCGAATTTGATTTATTTTTTTCATTTAAATGATTTTTTCAATAAAGGAATTATTTCAAACATTTCAAAACTAAAGAATGATAATTTATTAAAGCGTATAATTTTTAATTTATCGATAAATTTAGCTCTGCCAATTATATTTTTTAATTTCAGATGGATAGAATTCGATTTGAATTAACTTCAAACAAATCTTTTTTTAATATTTCGAAAAGTTCTCAATTTTTCTAGAATTCTTACTAATAATTAATGTTTTATATAAAATAGCTAAGTTTCTATATCTCTAGACGCAAAAAAATATGTGTGTTGCGACCAAGCGCGATAAAAGTAAAACTTTTACCAAAAACTATAAAATCTTTAAGCGTTTAACTAATTTACATGCTTAAAGAGTCCATTCTAAAAATTCACATTTCATTAATTAATGCAATTACATTAACATGCAATATTAAGATGCAATAACCTATTCTCATTATCATCTCATCATACCATACCATCAAAATTTCATCACTTAATACCTTTCATATCATATCATACCACAAATCATACCAATGTCATACCACACCATCACTTGGTACCAAACAAACATGATACCCATTATACCAAGCCCATCACATCGTATTCACCATACCATGCCATCATACCATGCCATCATACCTTACCATCATACCATACCATCATACCGTACAATAACATCAAATTTCCATCACTTGATACCTTTCATATCAAATCGTACCACAAATCATATCACTGTCATACCACACCATCACATGATACCATGCAAATATGATACCCATCATATCAAGCCCATGATGAATACATCATACCACACCGTAATACCATACCATGCCATACACACCATGCATACCACACAAATTTCCATAACTTGATACATTTCATATCATATCATACCACAAATCATGGCCAAACCGAAGCGGGGACTCTCACGAAGGAAACGCAGGTCGAGATCAGGGACCTTGACAAAGGTTACAACACCGGAAGATGTCTGCAGCGCAGTCCAAAAGCAGCTCGGCGACTTAAAGGTGGCAAGAGCGAAATCATTTCGCAAAGCTTATGCAGACATGCAAACGGCGGTCATAAGCCTTCCAAAGAATGCGATGTAGTTGTAGCGATTCCATGTAGTAACCTCATCAGCTGTTCAGTGTGTAGCACGCTACGCCAAAAAATATGTCCACAATGGCATGAGCGCTTCAGAGAACACTTATTTATCAATTTTTTCGATTTTACAAATATTGTTAATTTCGAACACTTCTTTCGGTACCGACAACGTTTGCAGTATCGATTTGTCATACTCAATCCTAAAAAAAGCATCATTAATACAATTTTCAAAGCAGCGTAGTACTCAAAAGTTAAACTTAGCTTAACGTGCGCTGCAATTACAGCTACGTGCCACAGACGTACTACGCATTCTGTGCGATTCCGTGCATATAGTATATTTTAACTTTTGACAGGACATACTATATCTTACAAGTTACACCATTCTGGTTCCCACTTTACCTCTTAAGCAACGGTCACTAACCCTTCAGTTTTCAGCTTAGTGCTGCTCCCATGCTTCGCGAAGTCATGCTCGGCGGCAGTACCGTGGGGCTCTAAAGGATGAAGATTCAATACGGAGGTTGTTAGGTGTGGTGTGCAAGAATCGTACACTCCTAACTTAGGTTTAGTGCGTAAGAATCGTACACTCCCACTTGCACTGTGGCGCCTTTTGAAGGTTCCCCCTTCTCGAATAATATAAAATACCACAAATCATGCCAATGTCATACCACACCATCACTTTATACCATGCAAACATGATGCCCATTATACCAAGCCCATCACACCTTATTCACTATACCATGCCATCATACCTTACCATCATACCAGGCCATCATACCATACCATAAAATTTTCATCACCTGATACCTGTCATATTAAATCCATCATTACACATAAATATACCATACCACCATACCACACCACACTATACCATGCATAAAATATACCCATCATACCAAACCCATCACACCGTATTCATCCATTATACCATGCCATAAAACCATAAGACCATACCATTATACCATACTATTATACCATAGCACCATACCATCAGACGATACCATAAAATGTCCATCATTGATACCTGTCATACCAAATCAAACCACAAATCATATCACTGTCATACCACACTATCACATGATACTATACCATACTATCATCACCATAATATTTCAAGCAAAGCTTGCCAGTTATGTGGGAAAAATCCCATTCGTGGTAGTTTTTAATGCCCTTGGGAATTTTTTTTTTTTGGGAATTCCCGTGGTATTTTTTAACTCAGCGTGGTATTTTTTAATTAGCGTGGGAATTCAGTGTGGTTTTTTTTATTGCCGTAGGAATTTGGTATTTTTTTTTTTTCAAATGATTTTTTCACATTTCATTGCCATTATACGCATTAAACGCTCTGTTTACACCACGATTTTATGTTAACCTTTGCAAAATTCCTTAAGTTTTTGTTGTTGCAAAATACGCTTCTGTAAATATATTGCTCTTATATTATGAACATCATAAATACGGCGTTCATTGAATACCACTATTATATCTTTGGTTTTCTAGCTGTAAAGGGTTAGAGTAAACAAAGTGTTACGACCTTATTCGTACGTTTTCTATTTCTTATTACAAAATGCTTTCTGAACATCTTCAGATTTTCCGAAAATTTTGATTTATTGTGGTATTTTTTAATGCGTATGGGATTATTTTTGAGATTTTTAAATGCATATGGGATTTTTGGTGGTATTTTTAAAAAGCGCGGTATTTTTATGGTAATTTTTAATGATCGTGGGATTTTTTGAGGTATTTTTTCATTGCGGTGGGAATTTTTTTGTTTATTTTGACCGTGGTAATTTTGGTGGTATTTAATACATGGTACTGTGGGAAAAAGGTAATTTCCGTGGGAATTGTTCCGAATTTTGACTGGCAAACTTGTTTCCAGCACTTGATACCTGTCCTATCAAATCCATTATGACATATGAACTTACTATACCACCATACCACACCATCACATGGTACCATATATACATGAACCCATCATACAAAATCCATACCATACCATACTATCATCCCACATCATTATACCACACCATCATACATTGTGCATCATACTGTAGCGTAACCATCATGCCGTACTTATCATATAAATCCACTCATACGTACCAACGTTTATTAAAAAACTTTTATATAAAAAAATTTTCCTTAAATAGTTCCATACCAAACCGAAACTCTATCATTTTTAATATATTAAGCCCACTTTTATATGAGTAGGCGTGCCGCACTAATTTTTAACCAGCGTTTCTAATTTTTAACCAGCGTTTGAAAATTTTAACTAACTGACCAAATTTTGTCTCTCCAGCTTCTTTTTAACTTCAACCTGAGCATTCCTTATAATTCTGCCTAGGTCCTTAAAAGACATTCCTTTACTTTTAAAGCTATTTTCGCTGGCTTAATTGAAAATATTTTTGTTTAAGGCTCAATTACAACATCGGCAGACCTCAAATGGCATACCTTAAATCACAAACGCTACAGTCAGTCATTAACCCCCTATGAATACCCCCTGCAGCTAGACATGGTATTAAATAATCAAATTTTGTTACTTCATATTTTTATACAACACTTCATTGTTTTTTAAGCTGTTTTTTCATATAATAAAAACAATTGTCAAAATCAAGCTCATTAGCTGCTAATGATCATCATTTAATGATGCTCATTAAAACACACAAAAGCACGAAGACACAAAAAAAATTGTTTGATATGAGAAATGTGCAAAATAAAATCATAATATCCACATTATTGCCAAGTTAATTAAAATTCATGCAACTTTTAAAGATAACCACATAAAACGATGCCCATGAAGACATCAATCTTGGTCCAACGCACTGGTCTTAATTTAACATTTCTTTGTAATTATTTCAAAACTGCGTGTTCGTTTTTTATTTTTCTTTTTTTTTTGGAATGCAGCAAAAGTCATGCTTACACCAAAAGTGAAAAATTGTAAACTACTTTTTTATAAACTCTAAACAGGCAGCAGCAGCCACAATGTGCACGCATGCTTAGCAGCTAAGACAACAAATTGTCGTCTGACTGCGACAGTGTTCGACAGAGCTGCCAACGTTTTGTTTAAGCTTTTGAAGCGACACAAAAAAAAATGTTAAATACCGGCAGTTCTTGGTATTGTTGTTGTTTTGTTGCTTACAAATTTACAACAAATATTTCAAAAATTGACCAACTTAAAGCTTAACCACCAGCAACCAGCTAGTGGAGTCAGCGGACTAGCTATGAACAACAAAAACGCAACAACAACAATATCAAGCGTAAAATACGCACGCAATTAGCGGTTGCAAGCAAGAAAATGTAATTTACGCATGCGCAACTGTAAAAACATGCAGCCAGCACAGCCAGTAAAAATCAATCGATTTCTTAGAGCGCTGCACTTCAAACAGACGCTGACAAAAATCGCAACAATTTGCGACGTTGCCACTCAGTTGTCTCAGTATTGCCATTTATAATTATTGCATTTTCTTAAGGGGCGGAGCATGTTTGCTGCTACTCAAAACCACTTAAAGCCAAGTTTAGACATTTAAACATTTATAAAGTAATCTATTTAATATTAAAAAAAAAAACATAAGTACTCAGTTTACACTCGTTTGCGTATATTATTTAATTATTTTTTTTTAATTTTTCAAATCTAAAAATGTAGATCATTATGTAAATCTCTGTCTCTATTCGTTCAGTGGGCTTGAGCTCAATTAATTGCGCAGTAAAATTTTTAAAAATTCATTAAATCAATTAAGTTAACAAGCAATGAATTATCGAGCGTTTCCAAAGTTCAGACAAATGATTTAAAAGTAATTTAGCTACAAATCGACCGGACGACCGGTAGCAACTGAGATGTGGGCTGGCTGTAACTTTAAGCGTTTTTAAGATTATCAGTTACAGAAATAAATAAATATATGAAATAACACACACCAATAAAAAATTAATTCATAATTAAAAATTTTTTCAAAATTTTTTTTAACTCTCATAGAAGAAGCGAAAGCTCATTGCAGAACTTGTACCTAGTAAAACAAAAATATATTTTTTTTGAATGTAAGCTAAAAATTCTTATTATATATTTACAAACATTTAGAAAATTTTTAAAACATTTCTAAAGAAAGAAAGAAGTTAAAAAAAAAGGATATAAGTGATAACATATAAAAGTTGCATCTTCTCTTATATAATTTAATATAATTATAGAACATTCAAATGGAGCTCAGTTTAGTTTTTACTGATTAAAAAATCAAAGCAATTTCAATAACATCATAACCATAATAATCATAACCACAAATCATCATAACATACCTAACGATCTAGAATAATATAAATATAGATTACGCCTTGCGCATGTCAGAAATTGTTGTGACGTCAGCTGTGACAGTCAAGCTCAGCTGTGATAGTCAAAGAGAACACGCACAAAAAATGAGTTGCGCAAGAAGAATTTATTTTTGATCAGTTGAAGGCGCAATCCTTTATATACCATATTATTCTTACCTAAACATCATAGCGTACGGTCAAACGGACCCGAAGCTGTACATAGAACAACATAGACGTTATCTTCCTCCGGTCTAAAAACCAAAGGGTACACAATTCATGGAACAGACAGTCTGCACATAATGTGTAGTACCATTACACGGACCTGTTACATGCAATACAGCCTAAGCCAGTAAAGTATACAGGACACCCGGAAGAGCAAACACGTATTGGTTGTCCATTCCACAAACACAAAGCTTCACCCAGTGCCCTACTATGTAAAAAGACTATGCACTCTGCTCTCAATAGTAATACCACTTTGACTACCAGTAATGGGCGTACCTTCATTGCCATCAATTGGTGAATACGAGACCCATTCAATCTCTTGCATATTAAGGAATAAGCCAGCCCAGCCTTACCACTTCGCGGCTCCCAACGGTAAATCTAGACCAGTGCAGCATATACACAACCACAGCCAGCACGACACTCCCCGAGGGGCTAGCCCACTATAGTCACCTTGGGCACTGGGTCCCGTAAAATGAGACTCTTCAAAGTCCCAGCAAAGACACTAACAATTCACGTTTGATATTTTTTAACTAGCCGTGCGCAGTTTGTGCACTAAATCGTGCTTGACTGGCGTTCCTCCAAGTTAAAAGGTCGGTATCGAAAATCCATCACCAGAAATGAGGGGTGCCTGATATCACCAACTTCACCTACAGAGCTGGATCAAGGATTATATGCTTATCCATATACATAAAACCTTTTATTAAGGTCTTTTTGCCGTGGATATATAAGGTCATGCCCATTATGCCAGGTTTGGCTATCCGCGTGCTAACATGTTTTATAGACGATTGCTATTCCATCGCAGGCTTATTTTTTAAAAATGATACGACCATTTTTACCTCCCTCTCTTTTTACGTGAATAGGACAAGACTATTACATGCAAGCATGTTTCGTCTTTAAGCATCCTGCCCCCAATCATACGCCTTTATCCTGGTTTTGGACAGGCAAGCTCACATCAAAGATGCTAATCTGGCGGAATTGTCAGCAGTGACCGCCAGGCTGCGCTAAAAGCCCTGAAAAGCCCAGTCTATTTTTCAAGAATCTTCATTGAATTGTAAGACTAAACCAGATTGCGTCGCTAGGCATAATACAATAAAGTATGTTTTACCTGGATTCCTGGACACTCTGGTATCTATGGTTACAAAAAAAGCAGATGAAATGATTAACCAAGGCTCCGAAGAAAACTGACCTTGGCCGAATATCAGCGTGAGTCTTTCAGGTGCTTGCTTTGTCAGAAATGTTCATAAAGAGGGATAGAAAAGCATCTGTAAAAATGCGTGTTTTGCAAAAGAACCGAAAAAGAAAACCAAGAGCAAAGAAGATCAACTCCGCTTAGGACTAAAGCGCTCTCGAGCTCTCTCAAGTACTCAACATGCGTGTAGCAAGAGTGAATCTACGGATACTGCTCTTCAACCCCTAGTCTGGACTATTGAAAATTCACTAGCAGCTAAGGATTATACGTTAGTGACATTCCTAGAAACTGCGGTAGCCTTTGATCATGCCTTTACGAGCTCCATCACCTCTGGCCCTGACGGATCTGGATGTCGAGTTGTCCCTCGTTTCGATCATTTGTCAATTGCTTACCTGCAAGGCAGTCAGCTCGGAACAAGGAAGCTTTTCGGTTCGCAGTTCTGTTAACCGCGGTATCCAACAGGAAGGGGTCCTCACTCTATTCCTATGAGTCGTAATGTTTGACCAGCTTCAACGACGCATGGAAAAGGACGGTCATCAGATGATCGCTTGGACGCGGATGACGTCTCTATCATCATTCAAGGAAAATTTTAGCAAACACTTTGCAACCTTATGGAGGCCGTACTCTGGTCGCTCTCTAACTGGGCTGAAACCTGCGTTATGGTTCTTTTCACCAAGAGTTACAAAACCCCTACACTAAAGCTCCCGAAACTCAACGTAAAGCTTAAATTTAGCAACAGTGCCAAGTTTTTAGAAGTTACCCTTGTTAAGAAACTTGTCTGAAATGAGAACACCAGGTATGATAAAATCGGAATAAAAAATCGATAGGTAATAAATGGGGCTTCTCTATCATTATGTTTGCTGGATCTGACTATTGTTCACCCAATTCTACTTTTTGGAGTAATTGTCTGGTGACCAGCCACTCGTAGTCTTCCGTACTAAATAAGCTTCACAACGTGCACAAAAGTACGGAAATATATATATATATATAATACCGGGGCCTTGCGGTCTACTTCTGCGGATGCCACAAACGTCCTCCTGCACTTACTGCCTTTAGACCTAATTGCTATGGAAGATGCTACCATCACAGCTCTGAGGCTAAAGGAGTCTAGATCCTGGTACGGAACTGGTAATAGACACATGAAAATATGGGCCTAGGCTACTACCCTCCCAACAGAGACAACTGTATACTGAAGGTAATCTGTGCCAAAAACTACAACGTTCGCATTCTTTCGCGGAAGGAATGAGTATAGGTGTCATTATATGGAGGGTGTCATAAACATATTTACTGATGGCTCTAATGTCTAAGAGCTACCTAAGCGACCCAACCTAAGGGAGGATACCTCCATCAGACTACCCGATCATTGCAGTGTTTACCAAGCGGAGTTCTTGGCCATCAAGGAAGCAGCACAGAACCACAACCAGCTGTGCACCTCGGAAAAAGTTGCATACATCTTTTCAGATAGTCAGGCGACGCTAAAAGCATTATGCTCCTGCAACCAAGACACTAAATCTCTTGCTGCATGCCGCAAATCTCTCAAATCATAAAGATTTTTAAAATTACTCCAATTTTTGTAAGAGTTTGTTATGTCAATCTTATTTTTCCAAATCAACTTGAGACTTAAATCCATAAGCTTACTTTTACCTTTTTTTATACATTCAGTATTAATATGCATATCTCTTGTTCATATATAAATTCTGTTCTACCATATATCGATTTAAATAAATCACGCCCCAATTTTCATTAGTAGACGTGTCACGCTCATTATTGGAAGCATTCTTTGGCTAAAGACTAAGCGAACATGTTATCATATTAAGATGTGTCATCGCCATACAAAGCAGAAAAATTCAAGATTGAAAAACAAGGTAGCCCTGACAACTGGTTATTACGCTAAATCCATGATACAAGAAGCAAGGTAGCCCTGGCAGCTGTCTATTTTCTCACGGAACAAGTCTAGTCTAATGAACCAGCTTAAATAACAGAAAGTTGTTTGATTCAAGGCATGGCAGAATTATAATTGTATCATGAGTACAAGGTAGCATTTTTTTCGAAGATTATAATGGTATTGAAAAAACGGCCACCATCTCCCAAGCAACCCCTTGAAATTTGTATCAAGGTTTTATGTGGAACATATTTATATTATATAGTCATTGCCTAGCTGTAGCCATGAGGAATTTTTAAGTGTTCAACACCCCTCCCATATGATTCAGAAAGTATTAAAATAATACTATAAATGAGAATTACAATCATAACTTAATATTTTAAAGCCCCCATGCAAAATCATGGCTACGTGCTGGGTTGCACTGCTAAATCTCATTAAAAATTTGTACATTTTTTAACGTGAAGTTTATTAAACAAAAATATTTATATGACAGCCTTTTGATTCAATTTAATATTAATTTAATTTGTTGTTTACAACAAATTCTCTTCCATTCAGCCAACGATTCCTGAAACAGGAAAATGTTATTTAGTGTTACAGCCAGTCATGAGCCGCCAATTCAAATCATATAAATGAATTTGACGTTAGAAAGGAAACCGGTCGACAAAAAACCACACGTTAACCGCAAGATAGGCACCCCATTAAAGCATGCAAGACCATTAATAAAATTCACAAAGTGTCACAGGGTATCGCTGGCATGTAAAACTACATGGATTAATGCAAAAATTTAGTTTATTTATATCGAATAATTCGGAAACTGAACTTAAGAAAAACAGCGACACTTTGAGCACGTTGCACTGCAAATTGCTTTTGATTTGGGGGCGGAAATTGTTGGCGGCTAAGGTGTTAGATATTCAAACATTTTGATGACAACCAACAAGATAGGTGAATAAATTAAGTGAGTTCTAGTGTCAGCGCTATGTTTCTATATTTTAACATATTTGTGCAATATTTTTAGGTACTGAATTTATTTTTTATAACTCTTAATTATATATATTAGACTTGGTTTTATATATAAACTATCTTAATTAAGTAATCACATTACGTTGAGTGAACACTGTATTTAATTATTGGGTTAAACTTAACAATTTCAGGTGATAACTAATCACTTTTTGAGCAATTGGCACATTGTTTGTTGATAGTAATCTTTGAATTTTACATAAAATAAATATATAAAAAAAATGAAAATCAGAGCATTGGACAAAGAAAGCATTTTGTGTCAGGCCTATCTTTTGACTGTCTACATACTGTAATACAACCTTTTATAATTTTGGAACACATTCATTACTTTCATAAAAATTCAATTAAAAATTTCTATGCAAAACTGGCAACGAAAAAAATCCTCATCATCATGTGAGACGAACACTCAATCCATTTTTCCCCATCTTTTTCCGCACATCACCAGAAAAAGACTCTTTACATATGCTACATATCCAGTCTTTGTCCGAGTTTTTTGTTTTAACCTTGTTTTTGTTTCTCCAGTCGTAGGAACAACTAGGTTGTTCACACTCCTGCAATAGGCTGGAATTTTATAAATTTGCAATAAAATCGTTTTCTTGTGAAGATTTCGATGTATCTTTTTCGTTAGTTTTTGATGGTATAGCTTCAGGATAGGTATTGAGACATTTTGCATAGGAACTTTTCCGAAAACTTTTATTTGTCGTCATGACCTTGGGAACGACGAATATACGTTCAAGCTAGCCTGAATTATTTGGAGGCGTATTTTGAGCATCGACCTCTGTTAACTTCGAGAGAGCTATGGCTTCAGCACTGATGGCGTTACTGTTGAATGAACAAATTCCACACTTTTTAAATGAGTTCGTTATGCTTGAAAAACTGAATGCTTTAATGAACGCTGGATTCAAAATGCCATGGAAATCGGACTTGCATGGTTTCTTAGAAGGATGTGTTCTGGTAAAATCTTAAAATGACTCATTCCAGCGATATTTGAGTGATTTATAGACCCCAACATCTAGCGGTTGTAATAGATGGGTATTATGGACCGGAAAAGTAAAAAAAAATATAAATTAATTAGCTTTAGCTAAATCAACCTTACTTACTTACTTAGATGGCGCCTACAACCGTAAGTCGGTTTCCGCCTGTTGTAAGAAATTGCGCCAGCCATTCTGTTTTGCGCTTGCTGGCGCCAGTTGGAAGCTCCAAGTTTCGTCAGGTTGTCCTCCACTTGGTCCCTCCAACGGAGATGCGGTCGTCCTCTTCTGCGTTGTCCGCCGCTGGGTACCGAATCGAATATTTTCTTCGCTGGAGCGTCGTCTTCCATCCGCTCAACATGACCTAGCCAGCGAAGCCGCTTGATTTTTATGCGCTTTACTATGTCGATATCGGCGTATAGCTCATACAGCTCATCGTTCCATCGTATTCGGTACTCGCCATTGACGCAGATTGGTCGCAAAATCTTTTCATCAGAGCTGCTTAACGTCCAGGTTTGTGCTGCATATAACAGGACGGGCATGATTAGTGACTTATAGAGCGTGACTTTTGTTCGTCGAGAGAGGGCTTTGCTTTTCAATTGTCTACTGAGCCCAAAGTAACACCTGTTGACAAGAGTTATCCTTCGTTTTATCTCTTTACTGATATCGTTGGTAGAGTTAATGCTGAAACCGACATAGACGAAAACCTTCACAACCTCGAGGGAAGTTTTGTCAACAGTGACATGGGTGCCAATACGCTGGGACTGTTTGTTTGTTGACACCAGATATTTCGTCTTATCTGCGTTTACTGCAAGACCCATGCGACTCGACACTGTTTTTCTAATTTGGAGAATGCTGCACTGACTTCGCGTGTGTTATGGCCAATGATATCGATATCATCGGCATACGCTAGCAGCATAACACTCTTATAGAATATTGTGCCGCTTTGTCTCAGATCAGCAGCTCGAATGATCTTCTCCATGATTAGGTTAAAAAAGTCGCACGATAAAGAATCACCTTGTCTGAAACCTCGTTTGGTAACAAATGGGGGGAGAGGTCCTTCCCGATTTTTATTAAATCAACCACTAAAAGCTAAATCAACCACTTGGAGAGATATGTGTGATGCATGGAAGTCCATTAGAGTATCACTGGTCTTTGATCTGGTATAGCAGTGATAAAAAACTGAAACCATTTAAAAAATATATCAGAGGTAATCCAACCTCTCAGAGACAACTTCACTAAACAGTTAGGCATCGCACCTTGCCGTAAGGTATCGGTCCATTTAAATTCTTGAAAGATTATTAAGGGTGGTATCCACAAACCATTTGCACATACACATCCCAGAATTGTGTGGTTCTCCCCCCTCCCCCTCCCCCTGCAAGCGAATAAATGTAAACAACAGATTGTGTAGCAACAGGTTGTGTAGCGCAAGAGAATAACTTTTTATTTGTTCTCTGTTCTCTTTTCATACACTTTTGCACTGAGGTTAGCTTGCGATCTACGCGTTGTTTCAGTTATTTCTCTGAGTATTTAATAAACTACACGAATAAGAATAAGAATCATGTATGTTGGTTTTATAATAGGCCCCCCCCCCCCCCGCAATAAGCTTTAGGTTATTCTTAATGCATAGTCAGTTTGATGTTGGATAGAGGTGCAATCAAACGCATTTATTTATGACAAAAATACATTGATATTAATAAAAAATATTTCATTCTGAATGGATATTGATGTACCATACAAACTTTACCATACAAAACAATACAATACTACATTTAATACTGAACCATACAAAAAACACAAAACCTGCCGAAAAAAGTTTATATCAGCCGTAGCTGAACTCCGAGAGGGGTCAAATATATGAGCTGATCCTATTATTTTTTGCCCCTTAACATTTCTCCCCAACACACCTACCCCCTATCTACCCCCCCTTCTTTGGGTCTCGATACACAAAACACAAAAGCTGTCGAAAATAGTTTATATCGGCCCTAGCTGAACTCCTAGAGGGGTCAAATATATGAGCTGGTTCTATTATTTTTTGAGCCTCAACATTTCTCCCCAACACACCTACCCCCTATCTACCACCCTTCTTTGGGCCCCGATACAAAAACACAAAAGCTGTCGAAAATAGCTTATATCGGCCGTAGCTGAGCTCCTAGAGGGGTCAAATATACGAGATGTTCCTATTACTTTTTGCTCCTCAACATTTCTCCCGAACATAGCTACCCCCTATCTACCACCCTTCTTTGGTTCCCCATACAAAAAACACAAAAGCTGTCGAAAATAGTTTATATCGGCCGTAGCTGAACTCCTAGAGGGGTTAAGTATATAAGTGGGTCCTATTGTTTTTTTGCCCCTCAACATTTCTCCCAACACACCTACCCCCTATCTACCACCCTTCTTTGGGTCCCAATACAAAAAACATTCGTTGTAAGAACGAACGAATAAAAAAATATTCGCTAAATATTGAGGGTATGAACACTGATATTTTTGTTATTTTTTATTGCTTTATTTATTACCTGTTGTTGTTAGTAAAGCATCGTGCTCTTATTCTCTTCGTCTCTTATATCTGAATAAAACAAGGAGAGAGTGTAAGATCAGGTATGAGCAAAGCAGAAAAGGGACAGAGGAAGTGTTTTATTCTATAGCAAGAGAATATATTCAGGGAGGCGAAACATGCATGGAAAATGTGTCGAATCACGAAAATTACGGAGCACTACTTTTCATTAGAATAATTTTGGCGCTGCTAAAAGTGTTTTTTTTTCAAAAAGATCCGTTCATGTACAGAGAAGAGAGTTATTTTTATTTCTCTTGCGCGTCTTTCAGTGCTTGAAAATAGTTGAAATATAGTTACACTGAGACAAACAGTTTTGGAGAAATAGCAAATGATTCTAGGGTTAATGGAAACTTTTATCTCGCCTTGAGGGAAACTCTTTCGTCAAATAATGTAAAGGAAATAATTTCCTCTGGCAAGCAGCCCCAAAATATTATATTTAGTAGTCTCAAAATGTCTTTAACACAGCATTTGCGATTTCGGTATCAACTGTTTTATATTGCTGGATTCAAAAATATAAATAGTATCGCCGTTTTTCTTTAGAAGTCAAATACAATTGGTCATGAAAAATGTAAATTTTTAATGATATACGATTTTTTTGAACTTTTAGGCTTTTTCTTGAAGGCTTTTTCCTGAAAAATTTCATAAAAAAAAAATTTTTTATTTTAATCCTAATATTTTTGATGAACTAAAACAATCCAATCTTCAGTCGAGCTCGATTGAATTGCGAAAAAGTGGTATTTTAAATCACTCTTAAGTCTAGGTTGAACTGCAGTTGCAAGCACCAAACCAAACCTGGATCTGATTCAATTCTAACGCCTTTGACTTAAGAAATTTCATTAGGCTGTGCTTATTGCAATTGGTCAACATTTTAGTTTTAATTCAATAGCTGATTGCAAAATCAAAATGTTCCAAAAATCAAAACTAACTCAATAAATCTCCACAAATACAAAAAAAACAAAAAAAAAAAAACGAATGCAAAATGAATTATTGCAGACGCAAGTGAGTTGTTCATTTATGGACCAGTGATTGGAGCAGCGTACAACCAACCCACACTCACCCCAGGTTGAAATTTCAAACACGCGCCAAAATAAGAGTATAAAAAAAGGTACTTAAAAAAAAATTTTATGAAAAAATTGCCAACTACTTTGCGGCATGCGAAAACATTGCAATAATATGCAATAATTTCAACATGCAAACACGCTATCAAAGCAAACTTTATTAAAATTTACAAGAAAAAAAAAATTATATAAAAATACTGATAAAAACAAAAATCAACTGAATCAAGTTAAATCGGCGAGTAATGCAAGTATGCGGAACACATATTTAAGCTATTGATATCTAACTGAAATTGCATGTCTGCAAAGAGCAGCAGCAGCAACAGCAGACAGGCGAACAAACAGACAGACAGATGTAATAATAAACAAACAAATAAGCAAAACGGACAGCTAGCACAGACAGTCGGCACAAAAGCGGCACATGTGCTCCACCCAAAATCTTTCGCTTTTATCAAAGCTGCCTTTCAAACACTGCACCACACTTTGGCTCAAATAAAAAATGCCCAACAAACGCCTACCTTAACCTAAGCTAAACAATTGCAACCAAACCAAACACCACCATGCTCGAGAAAGGTTTACAATCCTAACATATGCACTGTCTAGGGTCAAATATTGTTGCTAGGTACTTTATTTGTTATTGTTATGTGGCTATGCAAATAAATTGGTCCAGATAGGCGGACAGGCAGTCTATGGCAGGGCAGTGCAAAGCATGGATCTATGCTACCGTGCAACGTCCGGGTGGTAACTTTTAACTTGTACCTCAGACTCAATAGACAAAATACTGACTGTGCCATACAAGAGTTCAAATTTTTTGACACTTGCACACAGCTGCACACTCTGTAAGACGCTTAAAATTAACATAGAACAAACGAATGGTTTTATCTGAAATTTATGTAACAGGCATAGTTTTTGTTAAGACTTTCCTAACAATTTCAATGGTTTCTAAAAACAAAAAAATTTGCTTCTTACATTCCGAGTTTTAACAAAAAATTTTAACATTTACCTATGTAAATCTCTGACATACATAGAGAATATATTAAACAATATTAAACAATAGCTATAATACTAGGCAAAAGCCGAAAAAAAAAATATCGAATTCAATTCCATTAATCGCTGTTCTAAAACTACTTCAATCAAAGTTTTAACGCAACATTGAAGCCCACCGATTCATCAGTTTCTACACCAATATCATCCAAGAGCTGACGCTTTGACTTGGGATAGCCTTCTAGTATAGCATCCAGCATTTCATTACAAATGCGTTTACGTTTGCGATAGGCGCTCGTTAGCTTATCATAACGTTGCTCAATCTTCTTGGCATCAGCGGGATTTATCTGAATGGACATTAAGAAAAAAACATAAAAAATTAAAAGCTTATTTCTTAAACCTTCCAGAAAACAGCACCTACCTGCATTTCTGTTGCCACGATTTCGTGTCGCCGCAGCTTTTCATTCGCCTCGCGTATTTCATCCATGAGCTTGTCGCGATCCTCCTCTAAGCTTTCAATGCTGCGCACTTTTGTGATGTTCTTCAGCTGCGCTTCTAAATCACGATATTCTGTTTGTTTGGCCTTTAAGTTGTTTTGGGCTTGTGCAAGCTTTTGCGTTAAACTTTGAAGTTCCTTCTTTATCTGCACGTTGTGAGTTAAAAAAAGATTGACGTTTTCTAGGTTAAGGTTATATTATTTTGTTAAATGTTACACACACACCTCAGCTGAATTTGTCTGCGTCTGCGTGACAAAGTAAATCTTCTGCTTTCCAAAAGTTTTCTCTGAAATGCATTGCTTTTCTACTAAAGCTTCCAAGGTTCTGTAAGCATTGAAAAAATTTTATTTTTTTTAAAAAAGCTTTAATAGAGGAATACCAACTTTTTGGCGTTACAGGATCATGTCACTGTCGTGTTGCCAAGGGGAAAAAAACCAGAGTAAAGCAAAACTAATAAAGATAATCATTGCGGAGCGATGGCAGTAAAAAAGCTGAGAAAAAAGTAACCTTTCTTATCAGTTTAACCTTTTAAAGCTCACGGTTTCGCAGAGACTTTTGCCGCTTTTTTAGAGAAAAGTTTTTGTAAGAAAAAGTTTCTGGATTAAAAGCTCTCTATAAAAAAATGCTCAAAAACGAAAAACGTTTTCTGTTTAAAAACTCTCAGGGCGAAAAGCTTTGTGGGGAAAAGATTTTGCGCAAAGCTATTGTATATACCAAAAAATTAGTTAAAAATATTAAAGTTTAAAAAATTTTTAAAAGTAAACATAAGTAAAGTAAAGTAAAAAGTTATCCAGGTTTAAAAATGCTTTGTGAAAAAAAACCTAGAGAGAATAAGTTACCTGAGAAAAAATTCTTATTCGAAAACCATGTTAAATATTAAGCTTTATGAGAAAAAAAAGACATAAAAAAACTTTCCGACTATTAAAGCTTTATGAATAAAAAGCTTTCTACAAGTAAAGGCTTCTGAGCAAAAAGATTTTTAAGAAGCTCTCTGATTTTTAAGAAAAAATTTCATATCTGTCAAAAATATTAGTGTATTTGGTCATGATATAATAATTTACAAGGTACGAGTGACAGTTTTTTTGTCGACTAGCATTTGTCAAAAACTCATAGAAAAATAGGAAACGAATAAGCATCGAAACAGATGAAAAGTTACACTTTGTATTGATTTTGACAAGTGTTGGTCGACACTCTGAGAAAATATGTACTTGTCAAGGCTACCTTGTAAATTATGATATCATGGTATTTGGTTAAGCTTTAAAAGCTTTCCTTTGTTGAGAATTTATTGATCTTAACAGCTTTCTGAAAAAAAGTTTTTGGCAAAGTGAAAAAGTTTTGCAAGCCAAAAATTCTTCTTGTGAAGAAAGCTTGTAAAATATTAAGCTTTATGAGAGCGAAAAGTATTTTTGTGAAGAAAGTTTGTAAAATATGAAGCTTTATGAGAGCGAAAAAGATTTTCAAAAAATTTTTAAATTTTTGAAAGAAAAAATAAATTAAAATTAAAAATTTTACAATAAGAAGTCTTTGTTAGAAAAGCTTTCTGAATGAAAAGCTCTAAAAATTAGTTTTAAAAACTTTCCGAATGAAAAACTTTGTGTTTTAATTGCCAAAAAAGTAGTTAAAGTTTAAAAACACCTCCAATAGTAAGAAACTTCTATGGGCCTTAAAAATGCTTTGTGCAATAAACCATTAGAGAACAAAGTTTCTTAGAAAAAAATTCATATTCAAAACATATTCAAAATGTTAAATATTAATATTGATGAGGAAAAAAAAAGATGTAAAAAGCTTTCTGACTATTCCTAAGCAAAAAACTTTCCAAAAGCTTTTTGAATAAAAAGTTTATTAAGTAGCTTTCTGAATTAAAAAAACACAGGTGCGTCGTTGGACACACGGGAGAAGCGAAGCTTTTTCGCAGTTACATAGATTTGATAGCTTAATAATTTTTTCTTTTTAATAAATTAACTTTTAAGCACATAAATGTAAAATAACAAAATAAATTACATATATACAGAAAACATATTTACTGCTTCTTTTTTTATTATTGAATGTTAAATTTCCACGCCAATATACGGGCATATAATGCCAGCAACTCTCCATTTTAACTCTCCACACATGGTTGTGAACTTGGCTGCACTGAACAAATTTTTTCCTTCAACAGCGTACTATCTATCGAAAAATCTGTCGAAATTTTTCAGATTTCACTCCAAGCAAATCACAGAACGACGATAAAAATATATATTAAAAAACGCACACGAAACAAAATTTAACAAACATTTTAGATACCTTGCCGATGTCATGCATGCGTTTGTTAATTCCATATATTTTGATATCATCTATTTTTTTGACACTTAAAAACGCACTTGTGGGCATTGCTAATTTTCTTTGTGCCAACAACACCACAAACGCATTCACAATACAAACACACCGATGCTGGAGACACCTTGTGGCAAATTAAAGCAAATTTTTATACTATCTATTTATTTATACTATTTTTATACTATTTTTATAATATCAAATACACAATCCTCTATCTATTGATAGATGTTGACGATCAACTGCAGCATAGCTTCTGTTGTAATTAATATTAAATTAACAACTGCTCATATCAAGTCTTTGTGGCCTGGTGGTAGTGCGTTGGACTCTTGTTTACGAGAACGCGGGTTCAATCCCCTGGCGGGCTAAATAATATTTTTAGTAGTTAATATTAAAGTATTAAATTTTCTTGTTGTAATAAGCGCTAGCAACAAAAAACCATCAAATTTCCAAGAAAAAATCTGTCGAAAATTTTTCAGATTTCACTCCAAGCAAATCACAGAACGAGGAGTAAAAAGCTTCGCTTCAAAAAATGTGTTAGGAAAAGCTTTCTTAGAAAAAATTTCATATTTGTCAAGTGTTAACGCTTTAAAAGCTTTTGATTGTTGAAAAATATTTTATAAGCCTAAAGCTTTTGAAAAAATATTTTTAGCAAATAGAAAAAGTTTTGCAACACAAAAAAACTTCTTCATAAAGCTTCTAAGATATTAAGATAATAAAAATTTTTTTGGGAAAACTTCATATTTCTCAAAAAAGTAGTTAAAAATAGTAAAGTTTTAAAAATCGTCAGTTATAAGTTATAAGCTCTTTTGGCGGAATGTTTAAAAATGCTTTGAAAAAAAGCACAGGGAAAAAATTCTTATTCAAAAGGCATATTAAATATTAAGTTTTATGAGAAAAATTGAGGTATAAAAAGCTTTCGGACTATAAAAGATTTTTGACTAAAAAGCTTCTCTATAAGATGAGGTTTCTGAATAACAAGCACTTTAAGAAGCTTTCTGAATATATAGCTAGCTCTATTAAAAAAGCTTTCTAAGAATGAATTTCATATCCGTCAAAAATATTAACATATTTAAGTTTAGCTTAAAGACTTTGAAGTATTAAAAGAGATTTTATAATGTTTGAAGTTTTCTGAAAAAATGTTTTTAGAAAAGTGAATAAGTTTTGCAAGACTAAAATGCTTCTACATAACGCTTGTAAGATATTAAGCTTAATGAGAGAGAGATAAAAGCTCTTCAAAAAATTTTTAAATTTATATTTGACAAAAAGTAATTAAAAATGGTAAGGTAAAACAAAATATCAATAGTTAAAACCTCTTTTGGTGAAAGCTTTAACAATCCTTTGTAAAAAAACGCGAGGAAAAAATTGTTCTAGGAGCAAAATTCTTAGTCGCTTTTTAAATATTAAGCCTTAAGCAAAATATTAAATAGTAAGTATATTAAACATTAAGTTTTATGAGGGAAAATAGAGATATAAAAAGCTTTCTGGTAGTAAAAACTTTGAACTTGAATAAAAAGTCTCTCTATCAGAAAAGATTTTTGAATAAAAAGCTTGTCTATACGAAAAGGTTTACGAATAAAAAGCTTTTTTAGTAACTTTCAAAATTAAAAGCTGTATTAGAAAACGATTTCTAAAAAAATATTTATATTCGTTATGGTTATGCGTTATTCGTTATGTTAACATTTTTAAGTTTGGTTTAAAAAGCTTTTAATTGTTGAAAGTGATTTTATTAATATTACTTTAGTAATCTTTAATGCTTTTTGAAAACGTTCTTGGGAAAATAATAAAATATTGACTGACAAAAATTCTTCTTCATAAAGCTTGTAAGATCTTAAGCTTTATAAGAGAAAAAGCGCTTCAAAAATTGTTTTTAATTTTTCGGGAAAACTTTTATATTTGCCAAAAAAGTAGTTAAAAATAGTAAAGTGAAAAAAATTGTCAATAGTAAAAAGCTCTATATGCCGAAGCTTACAAAATGCTTTGCCAAAAAAAGCCTCGAGAAAAAAATTTTGCTAAGAGTAAAATTCTTATTCAAAAAGCACGCATATATTAAGCTTTCTGAGCCAAAAGAGTTATGAAAAGCTTTCTTACTAAAAAAAGGTTTCTGAATTAAGAACTTTGAAATATCTTTCTAAATTAAGCGCTGTATTGAAAAAGATTTATAAGAAATATTATTTGTTTACCAAAAATGTTATCCATTTGAGTTTAGTTTAAAAAATTTTATTTATTAAAAAAGATTTTATTTTCTCTGGAGCTTTTATTTGTTGTGCAGAAAAAAAGGTTTTTGGTAAAGTGAAGAAGTTTTGTTAGACAAAAATTCATTTTCAGAAATATATTGTAAAATATTGAGCATAATGTGATACTGAAAAAGCTTTAAAAATACTTTTTTTTAATTTTTTGAAAAAAAAAAATTAAATGAAAAATTTTACAAGTGCATCAATTTCACTTAGATAAAAAAATAAATTCAGAGAAAAAAGCTTTGTGAAAGAAAAATATAAATTTTTAACTTTCGAAAAAAAAAATAAATGGCCATTTCGATACACGGCCATAAAACACGTTATTTAAGAAAAGCTTTTGTTGTTTGTGAAAAAATTATGCTCTTCTTCCACTCTTTTCACTCTTATAGTAAGTAAAAAAGAGAGTTGTTTTAAAAAAGTTAGGTTTACATATTCTCGAGAAAGTAAGAGAGAAATGTTTTTTAGGGAAAAATTATCCGTGAAGTAAAGCTATAATTCCAGAGAAACATTTTTTAAAAAAATAAATTGGTTGAAAAAATGTATGTCATATACGTTAAAAAAAGCATAATGGGGAAATGTTACCTGAGACTTTAAAGGTGAAAAAAAAAAATTATTTTAATCAAGTCAAACAACGTGCAACAAATTCTTGTTACTCTCACATTTTGTGGAGAGTGAAAGATAGAGCGCAAAAACTCCATATATAAAAAACTAACTCAACATGCGAAAGGTGATCAGTGAATCCACCTTAAGGCAATGCTGAGTAACACATTTTTAAAAAAAAAGCTTTTTGAAAGCAAAATTATCTGTGAAGAAAGCTTTTTGAAGAGAAACTTTATTAGATAAAAATTAAAGACATTTATTTCTACTAAAAAGGTAGTGGTAAAGGGTGGATGTAATGGATATTTAATTGGACAACAACATGATCCTGTTTAGGCAAGTGAATCCACCTTAAGACAATGCTGAGTAACACATTTAAAAAAAAATCTTTTTGAAAGCAAAATTATCTTTGAAGAAAGCTTTTTGAAGAGAAACTTTATTAGAGAAAAATGATACAATTTTATTTCTACTAAAAAGGTAGTGGTAAGGGGTGGATATTATATTGGACAACGACATGATTCTGTTTAGGCAAGTGAATCCACCTTAAGACAATGCTGAGTAACACATTTTAAAAAAAATCTTTTTGAAAGCAAAATTATCTTTGAAAAAAGCTTTTTAAAGAGAAACTTTATTAGAGAAAAATGATACAATTTTATTTCTACTAAAAAGGTAGTGGTAAAGGGTGGATGTGGTGGATATTTTATTGGACAACAACATGATTCTGTTTAGGAAATTAACCCTAGAGTACTAACCTACGTAAAATTTACTTCTTACGAGTAATATAACGTATAGTGAACGGAAGATTCTAGGGTTAAGGACAAAATAAAAATACCTACTTTTGCACCAGCATCTTGCCAAAAGGCTTTCCACATTTATCAGTGACATCATTCAATGAAAATGGACGATTCTCCTGAGTGAGGAAATTCAATAGAACTTTTGACGCCTCCGTTTTAGACATTTATGTAAATGTTTCTGTATAATACTGATAATATTCGTGTGAAACAATCTAAAAAATTTAAAAAAAAACTTTTTTCATATAGATAAGAGATAAAAATATAATCACTAGGATGATAATACATAGTTTAAAATTTCCAAACTTTGATTTCCAAGATTTTGATTGTGATGCACTTGATCAGTGGTTTGCTTTAACCTTAAAATAAAAACATCGATTCATTAATTTTAAATTTTTATGATACCAGAAACCTTTTTATACAATTTTAACAAAAAATAAATGTAAGGATCAGAAAACATGGGTTAATTTAAGAAAAACTCACATTTCCCTTCATTATCATTTTATTGAAATTTTCACGCAATTTAATTGATGAAAACTTAATTTTGACAGGTCTAAAAACTAAGATAACATTCAAAATGCTTATTTAATTCATACAGTAACTGTTTTAACATCAAACTTTGATATCAAGGTCTCGAAACTTGACAATTTTAAAAGCAGTTATCGAATTAAATCCAGATGATGTTAAAAACGCGCTCATTACTCTTAACGATATCTCAAAAACGTGATCACTTTATTGATTAAGCAATACGTCAAACTGCCAATCCAGCTAAACATAATTTAAATATCATCAAAAAAAAATCATCATGCACACTTTAAATTGAAATTGAACTAGAAATTGAAGCGTTTAAGACGCGCTCAAATGAAATCATGCAATTCGTCACGTTTTTAGACTTCGAACTCGATATAGATAGAGAATCGGTGAATTCAATTCGAATTAAATTCGAGCAAATTTGTCAAAATTGACAATTAAGAATGCACGTTCTTAGCAACAAGTAGTAATAAATTGTTGTTATGCGTCTAAAATTATGCAATGAAAAATAAAACCAACTTCAAACTTGTAAATGTAATTGAAGCGATTAAATCTGCAAGTTTTTTGCAAAACGACTTTTTCAATTTAGTTGATTGTTAATTGCAATAGCAAAAAACCAAAAAAAAAGCAATGACAACATCTTCAAATATTGCCGGTATACTTTGACTTTGTCAACAACCTGCCGCTCCGTCGCATCAAAAAGTCGTTAAATCACGTTGCAGTTTTTTTTTTTTTTGCATTAACTGACAATTATATGAAATCTGCTACTGCTGCATAAAAATCAAATCATTTTTATTAACATTCAATTCTTTTTTCTTGTTATATACAATTAACATTAAGAAGAATCTCCTCCAAATGTTGCTCAATTTGATTCGTAAAGGTTAATCAAAAAACTACACTGCCAGCGGTTGAATATTTATTAAAGTTCAGTTTATGATGATGACGTTCAAATGAAGATGATTTAGATGCGACCTGAGATTATTTATTTAAAAACCAACCCAATGTTAGCAGCATGAAATGTTAATCGTGATAGTGAATTATTTTTGAGATAAAACAACTGCTTACAACTAAAACGGGTGAGTTTTATAAAAGTTGAGTAACGTCAAAATTATGGCGAACTTAGTTACACATCCGGGTTATCACAAAGAGTGGTTATCCATGGTAGAATTAAAGAAGGTAGATGCATTTCGGACTGCGCTCTCTTTCTCAAAGCCCACCAAATTGTCAAAATTCAATTAAAGCTTTCTCATCGCTTTCAGATTTTCTATGAGCTGTCAAATCCGTTTTGACAGTTACGGCATTCTGCCCCTCCTAAATGCATCTACCTTCTCTTATTCTACCATTGTGTCATCCTTAAGAGATAAGTATTTGTAAATTTAAAGTAACTTCAATTTAAAAAGTTGCTATTTACAGCACTTGACAGCAGAGCCTTGCACAAACGTTCGTTCGTAGAAAACAATAAAAATATTTTGTTCGTTCGTTCCTTCGTAGAAAATAGATATTCGTTCAAGCTTTTTCAAGTACTTGAAAATTCACTTGGTTTGAACTTGAAAAAACCAAGCAAAGCAAGCTTCGTATCAAACTAATCAATCGCTTGCTTTACTGCTCTGCTGCGCACAAAAACTTGAAGCGCTTGGAATTTTCGGGAAAGTAGTTGAAAAGATTGATATGTTCGGCAAAAGCTTATAAGCTTGCAAGTATCCAAATAGTTCAAATAGTTCAAATTGGGAAAGCTTGTTGTCTTGAGGGTCGCTGATTGCGATTCTGATGTCAGAATATAAAAAGTTGTTTGGACACTAGGGTGGACCGTAACAATACTTTTTTGTGATTTTGACAGATTTTGCCCTTTTTTTGCAATCTAAGTCGGATCAATTATTTGGATTCTGATGTTATGAAGATGATTTTCTGAGATTATAAAGTTCCATATCTCGAAAAGGGAAGCAAAATAGGTAAACTCTAACCATTTTTTGGGGGTTACTATAGAAGGAAGCATTTTTGAGACACACAAATAGGGGGTCTATCGCTCCTCCATTTTCCACATTTTTAGAGGGGGCGTTGAAACACGTGTTTAACTGTCCACTGAAAGTCAAATTGTAAGTCATACACGTGTTTCGGTTCCTCCCTAAAAATATGTCGAATAGGGGGGTTAAAAGACTCTCCCTATTTGTGTGTCTCAAAAATGCTTCCTCAAATAGGAACCCCCAAAAATGGGTTAGATTTTACCTATTTTGCTTCCCCTTCGATATTTGGAACAACATAAAATCGAAAGATATCGAAAAATTCTCGAAAAATCTTCGAAAAAATAGAAAAAGTGCCATATCTCGAGTGATTTATTTCGAGTTTCTAAGGGGAGAAGCATTTCTGAGACGCACAAATAGAGGGGTCTATCAATCCCCCATTTTGCACATTTTTAGGGGGGAACGTCGAAACACATCAGATTCCAAATAATTAGCTCGATTTACAGCACAAAATATTTACAAAAAAAAAGCAGCACGAAGAAAAAATTTTGAGGACCACCCTTATTCAGCGACCCATATTTTTCACAAAATATTTTTAAAACTATTTATTTGGGTACACCCTTGTGCCCAACAAATTTTTCTTTAACTATACTTTTCTTAAGCAAGTAAGTTGAGTTAGTTGAAAATTCACAAACAAATTCAAGCTTTTCAATCTCTATAACGTACGTTTCAAGTCTGCTGCCGCTTGTTTTTACTTCGTGTCGTAGAACACGCGTTCATAAATTCGGGCAACAAACTGACGTCGACTTGACTAATTTCACGTATACTTGAACTTGATTGAAAATTATCAAGTTTAAGCGCGCTTGTATTCATAAATTTAGCAAGTACTTGAAATTGCAAATGAATAGGTTTGTGCAGTTCTCTGGTTCGTTCGTTCGTTCGTAGAAAATAGATGTTCCAGAAGTAGAATCACAAATAAGGTGCGAGCATAGTGAACGCCGGTTAAGACAGGCAGGCAGATCAGATCAAATTTTCACATTGGAGCAATAAAGAAACCAAGTCATACATCTCTTTTGCCTTAATGTGTTTTCTGATCTGATCTGTCTGCCTGTCTGAACCGGCATTCACTCTGTTCGCAAACTAAGTTCTTATAAGAGTTTAACGATCTATAACAGTTAATTTTCGCATTACGTCGGAATGTTTGTCCGCTATCTCTTTTTCTCTTTTGTAGGGAAACAAAATAAATATTTTGTTCGTTCGTTCGTTCTTAGAAAATAGTTGTTTGTTTGTAAAAAATAGTTGTTCGTTCGTAAAAAATAAGGCCCAACCAAAATAGGCCCAACTCCGTAACGAGTAGAGACGAAAATGTTCGCTTCAATGCAATTCAATTTTCTTGCCCAAAATGGACAAACGTAATTTAACGAAGCTGAACGAAACAGCTTGTCCATACGTTTTGTTCCGTAAGAACCGAACGGCTAGCGTCTCAACCAGGGATGATATTGACTTAGTTGGAAAAGGGCCAGAATTCAAAGAAAAATTGGGCCAATTAGACGTTTATAGGGCTTTTTTGAAGACTTTCTATTTGGTGACACGGTCATGCCATGGTCTTACAAATAGCACACTTTTTAATAATCTCACAAGTCCAGTTTCGAAAAAGGTCGAAATTTCGAATTAACAGTTTGGGGAAATCTAAAAATTTTCAAATTTTTTCGTGTTTTATGTCGCCGAACATGCGAAACTATGTAATTATTATAATTTGGACAATATTTGTGTCAAAATTGTTTGAAGCCAAAAAATGGCGTATTTCTATAGTAGTGTATTTCTGCAAAAAAATTTTTATCCAAAAATTGCAAAGCATTTCCACATAAGACCGCAAATCAGTTATATTCGCCTTTAAATAGTCGTAGAATGTCTGAAATGAATGAACAATTTAATGTAGACTCTTCTCCGTTAAGACTTGTAAGAAGACAAATCAAGCGGGACGAAATTGAGTAGAAACAATTCACTCCTGTCAAAAAATATATTGAGGCATGGCTGCATTTAACAAAAAATAGTTTAATAAATGACCACAATTTTAGAATAAAGTATTTTGCAAAAAAAAAAATCAAGTCAAATTACATCTGAAAGATGACAAAACAATCGCCAAGAAATAAGTTTGAAATTTGCAACCAAAACTTCATCAGGGTGTAGAGAGATGCTACTGGCCTGATTTTCTTAGCGTTGATGATGAATTGAAAACAAAATGGATTAATTTGCATGTGTATTAAGGCGTTGTCAGGACTACGATGGAGGCTTAAGGGCTTGCTCTTTTCATATAACTTGGAAAACAAACTAAATTTGTAGTTGAGATTACTAAAAAGTATGCTTTTTATGTGACCATGGCTGTATATAACGGAACTCATTTTAATGAAAAAAAAAAAAACGAAATGGCCATCTCAGCCATTGAAAGGACTTTGACCGAGCTTCTTATGATCAATTGTGTTGTGTATGATGTGAAATGTTTGCACACAAATGATCGAGAACTGGACATACATGTTTTACGCCGACTCCGAACGGCTTATGCTATCAAGAAGCTTTTCATGGCAGTTTTTACTCTCTGGGGCTTGCCATTGTCTGCAGAGAGGTGATGGCCAAACAGAATAATTAATTAAACTGAAAAATTGTCTGTGTCAGATGGAGGATTCGAACCTGGGTTCTCTGGCGTGAGAGTCACACACTTTACCCACCACGACACGGAGGCGATAAGAAATATAGACTTTAAACAAAAATATCCCAAAATTTCTCCATACAAAATTCGGTTAATTTTCGTTTAGAAACCGACAAAAAATATATGCGGTTTTGCACGGTTTTTTGCGGAATTACAATTTAGTCCTAATTTTTAGGACTTAATTTTACTTTTTGTTTTTAAGTGATAGTCCACATTGAGTACTGGTGAAATGGTATTTATAACTATTACTATCACTCGATCATGGCTTTTAAAAAAATTAAAAGTTTTTATTTAAAATCGGTCCACTTCCCGCTGTAGACATACCATTTGATAATTACTAATGAATGATATTTATTTCTTTCTCCAGATTTTTCATTTATTTAATAAATTCAAGAGAGCTTATTCTTGTCAAGCACTCCGACACCGCAAGATTGCATTTTAAACAATTTTTCCAATATTTAAGGCATATTTTCGTTTTTTGGGTGTTTTTTTTACATTTTTCTTTAATTGCTTTTTGGGTAATTTTTCGTTTTAGTGAGTTTTAATTTTATATTTTGTGCATGATATTTCCTACCTCCATTTCCTACCCCCAAATTTAAAATTTTGTAGATCGATGGCATAGTACACAAATGTTGTCAACAGACATCAACCATTAAACTTTTCTTTCTAAAGGGCCTAAAACGACTAAAAAGGGCCTCGGGGCTTTTACAACTAAAAAGGGCTCAAAAAAGCCCTAAGAGCCCCCAAATATCATCCCTGGTCTCAACTCGTCAGACGTTCGGCAAGTTGCAATCGTCTCGTTTCGTCTATTTTGATTCTGCCTATAGTTGTTCGATCGTAGCTAAAAGTTGTTCGTTCATTCGTTTTTGTAGAAAATAGAAATTAAAATTTTGTTCGAACGACAAATGAAAATATTATGTTCGTGCAATGCTCTGCTTGACAGTTTTTAATTTGCATTAAAAAACCATTTAATATTTTAATTCATACATATTTTTGTTTACCAATTTTTGACATTTAAAACGCGTTATTGGCGTTGAGTGTGGACTGAGAGCATTTTCAATGTCCGCAGCAGTGTTGGCGAGTTAATCAAAAGTTATTCCAGGCACGTGTAAATGGTGGCCGGTGGCTTTTGCCTACATATGTATGCTGTGCTAAAATAGAAACAACACAAATAAGACAAATGAAGTCCATTTATTATAATTACGGCGTCTCGTGGGGAGTTTACTATTATTTTATTAGCTATTAAAAGCAAAACGTAACAATTTTTTAACTCCTACTAGCTACTTCATTTAAGGAAACTATAAAAAAAATTATAATAATTAGCTGAGGCAAGCTTACAAAATTTCGTTTAAAATTGTGCTTTCGTGTAATTTTGATGCAGCTATTTACAATAGCTTGAAAATAAAGCTTTTTCATCAACTTACGTGCTTAAGAGCAAAATAACCTAGTTGGCTGATTTTATTTCCTTTCTCATTTCCACACCTGAAAACATTTTTGATATTATGTTAGGAATAAGCTGAATTCGGAAATGAGTGTAGAATTTATCTGAATTCGGTTTCGTTTTTCCTCCATATCACATGACTACTCGCTAGGATGCATGCTCATTAGACCGACCGGGTCGATGAAAAAAGTTCGCAAAGTCCGTCTCTGTTTTGAAATCTTACCTCAAAAGGTTTTCATTGCCATGAAAAAATTTTTTTAGGCACCCTGTGTGAACCGCCAAAGTCATTTTTTCATCATAACTTTGGTTGTTTTTGTCCGATCATAAGATTAAGTAAAATACCGATAAATTTTATTTAAGAGTTCCTCAGTTGGTGCGTTACGATTTTGGCGGTTCCCACAGGATGCCTAGAAACATTTTTTTATTTATATCGACTGTAACTTTGTGTTTATTAAGTAATATAAATACTACCAAGGCAAAACTTTATAAGTTTTTTTTAATGGCGTTATTTTAATATAGAAAAACAATTTCATTTAGCGTGATAGAAATTTGGGTAACTGGAATCACTTAACGAAGTTGTTGTTGTAGGCCAATGACACCTAACAAACAGTTGTAGTGCTCATCAATACCTTTTCAACGACATATTCCATTTGCTGATCGGATAAAAACAAACAGTTATGATGAAAAAACGATTTTGGCATTTTACTCAGGGTGAATAAAAAAAAAATTTTATGACGTTGAAAATCTCTCTAGGTAAGCTTTCAAATAAGCGGCTGACTTTTCGAACTTGTTTTTTTTATGGGAACCGACCTACTCTAATGCTTACATGTTTCAATTATTCTTCGTATTTAGATAAGGTTTTTTTATATTTTTTTAGAAACAAGCGTGGGATTTTGTTTTCTTTTATCTAGGAGTCTTTGAATTATCGCGTGGCCGAAATTCGACCTTAGCAAAATTAATTTTTCTTGTCTTTTTGCTACACGCACCAACTTTCCTAATGAATTTGCCACCAGTTCTCTAGCTCAGAACATGCAATAACAATAGAGTTCAGCTACTACAGCTTTTTCGCACTTCCTCAGCATTAACCAATTCAAGGCCACGACCCCAAAATCACTGAACAATATCAATGTTCTGGATACCAGTGACCCCAAAAAAGTTAATGTGGGAAAAATTTACCCACCAATGAATGGGTTGGGCTCAGGGACAACACAAGACATAACAACTAACCATGCATATACATAGATCTAATTACACAACCGGTTTTAATCTACTTTTGAGTTGACCTTTTGACAAATTAGCATCGAAAACGCTACAATTGTTAACAAAGGCACTCATGCGGTTTAAATGTTCATGTAAGCGGTAAACTGAAAATAAAACAAAAGTCTGTTTTTGACGTCAAGCGGCGAGTTTTCTTTCTTTTTCCTTTTTGTGGATCTTTAACGTTTATATGGAACATTTTTTGTGTGTACTTTTGACCGACAAATATATGCAGAAAACCGTTCGTCTCTGTTTATATTAATCGTTTTTTTTTACCTTCTTCGCTCATGTACGAACTTAACCCAACTCATACTAACTCATATGAAAAAAAAATCACCTGTGGAAAGCATGGGACTACTCTAATTCATTTAAAAACAAAAATGTTCAAAATCGGTTGAGAAACACGGAAGAAAATGGTTTCTAACTGTTTCGTCTATGCGTATTTATGGCATATAAAGATATTAAAATCAAGACTGCTTTTAATACTTTGCTCGACATTATTTACTAATTAGTTCCACATCAGCGCAAGAGATGACGCTGCCTGCAAAAGCTTTATCGCTGCATGTAAACCAGAAATCACCAGTGCATGGTTTTGCATAGCTCGTGTGCGTCATGTGTTTTCAGAGTTTGTGTTTTCTAATCATTAAGCAAGTGAGGAGTACACAATTTGCTCCTGTCGAGCACTATGCGTAATAAACATGGTAGAATAAGAGAAGGTAGATCATATTCTTTATCACAGTGACAGAATTGTCAAAACTAATGCAATAATTCCCGTTCGATTTCCGGCAAATTCAATCTCTGCTCAGTGTTGTTTTGCATTGCCGCATGTTTCACTTAGCATAATTGTCTGTCAAATTTTGGAAGTTTCTCCATCTTTTTTTCTCTCGCTCATTGTTTTGTTCACGACATACTACACAGTTTTCTTTTTGGTCTAAATTGTTTTCAGCTTCGGACCGTAAACATAGTTTGTCAATTACTTGGAATTTTTGGCTAAAAGAAAAGCTCTCTCATATTCCAGGTTTTTCTTTTAACCGCGAAAACAATAACAAATTCTGTCGGTGTGCGATAGTGAAGCATGCACCATAACCGCTTGTCTCATTTAGGATGCTTGTCTGTCAAATTTCAAAAGTTTCGCCATCTTTTTTCTCTCGCTGATTGTTTTGTCCACGGTATGGTTCACATAGTTTTTTTGTTTGGCAAGCTGAAGGCAACATTCTTTCTTTTGTTTTCTGTTCAAGACCTAATGAAAGAGAAACTCTCTCAGAAACCAGTTTGTTTTTTTTTTAACTGCAAAAACAAAAATAAATTTAGTTTTTAGCAATTCTGAAAAAATTTATTTTCAAGAACTACATTTGAGCTTTATGCCAAGTAATTTCATGAAGCAACAGATTGCCACAACAACAATGTTCTTTACAGAACAACCACCAGCAGACTAGACAGCTGTTTCGTTGGCCGCTACACCAACTCATCAGTAATCTTCTGTGGGTTATGCAGTCCATTAACTTTGAAAATCTTATAAGCACACCTTCTGCTAAAACCAAAGCGGAATTGCAGTTGTGTGCTTTCCAATTTAAAAAGCAATGTTTCTCTACTTCTTAGCACAAAGCAAAGGTTCAAAAAATTGACTACATTAATTCTGCAAAGACTTGTTGCGCTCTTTGTTTACTTCTTTTCACGATTCCATTCTTTGGCACCAACAATTCGTTGATATTAAACCATAGAAGGCGTGAGAAGTTTTTTTGAAAAAAAGATGACTCATCTTATTTTCTGAGGTCGGGCTCGTACCAGTTTTTACATGAAAAATAAATTGTGGCATTTTTAATTTATATTTAGTTTTTAGCAATTCTGAAAAAAATTTTGTCTTTGCAGAATTAATGTAGTCAATTTTTTGAACCTTTGCTTTGTGCTAAGAAGTAGAAAAACATTGCTTTTTAAATTGGAAAGCACACAACTGCAATTCCGCTTTGGTTTTAGCAGAAGGTGTGCTTATAAGATTTTCAAAGTTAATGGACTGCATAACTCACAGAAGATTACTGATGAGTTGGTGTAGCGGCCAACGAAACAGCTGTCTAATTCTTGAAAATAAATTTTTTTCAGAATTACTAAAAACTAAATATAAATTAAAAATGCCACAATTTATTTTTCATGTAAAAACTGGTACGAGCCCGACCTCAGAAAATAAGATGAGTCATCTTTTTTTCAAAAAAACTTCTCACGCCTTCTATGGTTTAATATCAACGAATTGTTGGTGCCAAAGAATGGAATCGTGAAAAGAAGTAAGCAAAGAGCGCAACAACAAGTCTTTGCAGAATTAATGTAGTCAATTTTTTGAACCTTTGCTTTGTGCTAAGAAGTAGAAAAACATTGCTTTTTAAATTGGAAAGCACACAACTGCAATTCCGCTTTGGTTTTAGCAGAAGGTGTGCTTATAAGATTTTCAAAGTTAATGGACTGCATAACCCACAGAAGATTACTGATGAGTTGGTGTAGCGGCCAACGAAACAGCTGTCTAGTCTGCTGGTGGTTGTTCTGTAAAGAACATTGTTGTTGTGGCAACCTGTTGCTTCATGAAATTACTTGGCATAAAGCTCAAATGTAATTCTTGAAAATAAATTTTTTTCAGAATTGCTAAAAACTAAATACATATAAATTAAAAATGCCACAATTTATTTTTCATGTAAAAATAAATTTTGTTGGTGTGCGATTGTGGCGCACGCACCATAATCCTTCTCTTATAGGGCCCATACACAGGCGTACATATTCTACAACATGTACACGTACCGTGTTTTGTTTTTGCCACACACTACCGACTAATTCTTTGTAACTTGACCAAATTTCTCTAAAGATGTGCCCAAAAAATCTATTTTAACTGCCCCCAAAAACCAAAACGATAAGTTGGTACATGAACAATGCTACTAACTGCATGACTTGTCGTACAACTTAATAGTTTGTCTGCTTGAAATCAAAAATTTTTGATTTTGTCTTCGCAAACTGACGAACCTTCAAATTGGTCCACCAACAGCGCCACAAACGGGCAAACATTTCCGCAAACTAACCAAGTTCGCGAACATGTCCGCCTGTGGTCCATACACTATTATTATACCATGGTAAGAACATACAAAACATGTTGTGCTTAACTCGTGAGCACAAACAACATTTGCTTAACAACATGTTTACGCATAGAAACACGATCCAATACAACAAGCTCCAACTCTGCAAAAGTAGTCAGCATCAGTTAACGTTACATTCGTGCTTATAAGCAGGAGCAAACGAATGTTGCTTACGAGCTGCTCGTTGATAAATGAATAAATATGAATAAGATATTTGAATCTTTTATGCATTTACCATATTTTATAAATGCATTTTATAAGTACATAAAAGATGTATGTTTAATGCCGCTTTAAATTTTTTTAAATTCCTTTAAAGATTTTAGCAGCATTTCGGATTTTGTTAGGAGGTTCCCAGCAACATAGCATTTCATGCTCAAGGTTGATTTATAAGGTTGTCGCAAGGGAGAGAGCGAGTTCATCCTGCAAGAAAATGATGAAGCTTTTTTTGTTGTTGTTTTGAGCAGTGCAGTGCGGTGATCTATGATCAGAGTTGCACCAGAACGGACTTTTGTACTATTTTTGGTACGTTTTTATTTCTTGGGGACGTTTTTATTTTTTTGGGTACTATGTATGAAAGTAGTTTTTAGTTTGTAGAATGGGAGCTGTTTTTTTTTGTCACCACTTTATTAAAACACAGGTGGAAGCAAAAGGTAGGCGAAAACGCTTAGAGGAAAGAGTTCATTATTTTGGTCAGCACCTTTTTTTTGTTTTGCTCATCACTTTTGAAACGACGGGAAGATAAGTAGGTAACTGTACATTAGAAACAAATGTTCACAAAACAAAATTTAAAACAAAAATTAATTTTATTTTCAAGGGGAAAACATTTTACTTTTTAAATACGTTTTTATTTTTCTCCGAAGCAACCCTGTCTCTAATATAAACAAATGTAACTAGATTTTCACTCACAACGAAACTATTGAGAGTTGAGAGAGTTAAACTTCTGCCCGTGAGCTTTTTTTAAGTGAGGAAAGTGATTTGTATGGGGTCGCGAATAAAAAATAAATGAATTGATGATTATACAGTGGTGGTCAAAATTGTGGTAGTCAGTGGCACACCCCAAAAAAGTTTTAATTTGGGTATATTTTGTGTGCAAAAATTTTAAAAAATATTCATTGCAAGCGAAGTCTTGTATTTTCATATTTGTGAGGCACGAAAAGTTTTTAAAAATATGTGTGCCTTTTTTTTTGTTCTTGCAGGGCAAGGAGCTTTTAAATTCACTAATCCACAGATAAACTGTTGTTTTCGAAGAAGTAGATGTAGGATAAAATTTCTGCAAGTATTGCAATGTCCCCTTTCACATTGGTCAAGAATTGAAAGCAATTTTATTTTGACGTTCTCTTTTGGACTTGACGAAAGCTTCCACATTGGTCAAGAATTGAATTCAATTTCATATCTTTTTTGCTTGTTTTCTTGAAATTTAAAGCAAGCAAACGTAAGCGACTGAAGCCAACAAATCAATAAGAGAGAGAGAGATGCACGACGATATACAAAAAATAAATTGAAGTAGTCTGAGAAAAATGCGAAAAGAACAAAAGGGATCACGAAAAAATTGACGGTACAAAGACATCGAGACCGTGAACTTTTTCTCCCCTTCGTCGCTTCCGATTTGCGGCGAATTGCCTACAAACTCTGAAAATTGAATTCAATTCTTGAACAATGTGAAAGGGGTCAATGATTGTTCAGAAGTTTTTTCCATTAAAAAACAACGTTTGATCAAGATGCAATATACTATTTTTCCATTTTATACCCCAACGCGTACTGCGTAAAGGGAGGCATGGCAGGTATAGAAAAATATATATATTTTTGATCAGCATCATCTCCTTAGTCGATTTCCGTGTGTCCGTCTGTTTGTTCGTCTGTCGACACGATTACAGCCGCAATTTTAAAGCTGTCGCGATGAAATTCAAAATATAAGTTTATTTTTAAAAAAAGAAGATCAAGTTCCAAAATGGGCCGAATCGGATGAAAACCACGTCAACCTTCCATACAATGTCTTTAAAATCCACAAAAATTAAAGAAATGCCTTGAAATTTGCCAGGTGAGCTTTGCTCTTTAATCTTAAGCCTGGCTATTAAATTTGGAAAAATCGGATGAAAACCACGCCTACCTTCCATACAAAGTTAAAATTGGGAAATTGACATTTTGCATATAGGCTTTGATATATAACATAGGCCACCACTATGATATTTGGCAAAATCGAATGAAAACCAAGCCTACCTCCCATACAAATTGGCTTTATTTTAAACGAAAAATCTCTTAAAAATTCACAAAAATTAATGAAATGTCTTGAAATTTTGCACATTAGCTTTGATATATCATATAAACCATCTCTATGATATATGGCAAAATATGGCGGATCAAAACCACGCTTACTTCCCATACAAAGTGACGTCATCAAAATAGGAAAACTTTCGTTAATATATAAAACTAAATGTCATCGTGTATGTCGTGGCTAAAGATTTCGAATATACTTCAATACGGCCGCGGCGGGGTATTTTAGCTTCGGTACCCTGCCGAAGCTCCATCCTTACTAGTTTTTTTTACGAAAGCGAAAGTAACGTCACTCAAACGACTGTAGCTTGTAAACGAATTGATGAAATGTCATGAAGTTTCAACTGTCAATTAGTGACAGATGAGCCTCTCGAAATGGCTTGTCACATTCATATTCTAATAGTGCCACATATTGAAAAATTCCAGAACTTTCAGCCCATAATATTTAAAAGTTTTTTACTTTTTATATTAGTAAATTGCTTAGTTTAGTGTAAATTTAAAGTCCATATTAAAAATTATTCAGACGTTAACTTTAAAAACACCGGCATAGGTGTACATTTTTTTTTTGTCCTCTGCCAAAATCCGTTGATCGAAGGAAAAAAAATCATCTTTATTCTACCCTTCTTTCTAAGCGTTGCATTTTCTTAGATTTCACCCACACTTGCTCATTCAATAAATCATTCGCAAAAGTCGTGCACACACGAGACAAGAGGAGAAAAACCTACACTTTTAAGGTAAGTTTGCAGCAATTTGCGCTGCTTTTCTGTTTGGCCATAAATTAAAAAAAAAAAAAGAATAAACTTAAAAAGTCAAAATTGTACCAAGTGGCATTTTGCAGATGAAAAAACTTGTTTGCTCGTGTTAGTTGAGGTTTTTCTTTATGATTTTTGCAAATTGCTCCAAACAAAATCGTCCAATTAGTTGTGGCATCACGTACGTGATATTTTGGCGACTAGAAAAAGATAAAAATATTTGATATATTTTTTTTATTTTTAATGTTTGTGTTTTATTTTTATGACATTTTTTTTTTCTTTTTTATGACAACAGGGAAGAGATGCCACACCATATCTGGAAAGAAATCGTGTCGGACGCGACGCCATAGATTCGGCGGCAGCGCTAACCGATATGGGTAAATATTTGTTCCGCGAAAGACGTTTGCCAGTCTACGATATTGCGGTCGCGATAACCAAGTAAGTAAAAAACTAAAAATCAAAAACACAAAAAATAAACAAATAAAAATGTATGTTTTCATGCATTTAAAATAAATGTAATATATGAGAGAAAAAAAAACCATAAAATATTATTAACTATGCAACACTGCAAGCCAGTGTCTGGCAGTGGCGCAGCAAATCATACCGTCGCGTGGCTTTGCTGTGCCCAAAAATCTCTAATTTTCTAATTTTTTCACTACTTTTTTCATTTGATAATTTTTTATTTTTTACCTTTTAACTTCTTATTTCAAAAACATTTCCTATACCTGTACAATTTTCTAACATATTACGTACGCAGGTATGATATGTGTCGCAGGCGTAAAGGAGGGCGTTGCACCAAAGGCACAGCGGGTAAAAATATTTGACGAAACTTTTAAGAAATACAAAACATACACACATAAATTATTTTTAAAATAACACTCTTAAAAAGTTCAAGACACAACAAAAATTAAAACACATACATACATGCTTAGAGTATTAGTATTTAAAAATGGTTTAAAGCTGTAACTTTGTCTGGTTTAAATAATACAGTAGATTTAACCACACTCACACACGAACGTACAAACATGGGCAGCTTCAAAATTATGCACTTAGTTATTTATGTATCAAAAACTAACCCAGTCGGAATGTTGATGCAAACATCAATTTTGAATTTATCATATAAGAGGTTAGCTTTGCGGTGTTCCCGACTGGCTGGGTAATATAATATTGCCACATATATAATATTTAAAAATACACACATACACATAATGCAAGGAACACATTGACGACGGCAATGACGTTACGCCATGTGTCAAATTTGTTGTACATGTATTTCTTATGGAGGTGAGTTTGGTGAATATGTCTCAACGACATTGCCGCTCTTGTTAATTTCGTCGGTATAGAATTATTCAAGGTTGATTATTAGAGGTTAAGTCACTTGAAAGAAGCTCAGTAAAACTTTCAGAATGGATGAAAGGAAATCAAGAAAAAAGCCTTAATCTGTACAATTTTTAGCTAACAGCTACATTGACAGTTCGAGCAAAGACGATAAAAAGAGTGCTTTCTCTCAAGTGGCTTAACCTATATTAATTACCATTGGAATTATTTATATTTTGACAAGCGACAAAAATTGCTCTTTTTCCTTGTTTAGAGAGCATGTCAAATAAAGCTCTGCAAAGAACCATCCAAGCAAGGTATATTTAACAAAGTAGTGTCGTCTCGGAGCGGCTGGTACCGCAGCTGTCAAGCACATAGAATATTATAATTTGCAAATTTTGTTATTTGTTTTGCTTTTATTCGTAAAAACCTGGTTTTGACATGTGCTACCTTGTCTTATTTTGCCATGCATCGAAGAATACTAGTTATGTGTTGTTATTTTTTCTTATATCAACTTGTATCGGTTTCGCTCTCTAAGCATTGAGTATGCAAGAAATATTTCTCTTTTATAGTTATAACGATAGAACATGTATGAGAGAATGAAATTATCAAGCATCAAGAAAACTAGTTTAAGAACATAACAACAAACAGATATATCGGTAATATTGTTATCTCTACTTGGAACATCTGGATATGTGACGTCAAAAGCTTAAAGAATAAAAAATTCTTATTAGCAAATTATTTCAACAAAACAATAAAAGAAACACTTTATATAAGTGCAATGCATTCAAGTTTTAAATTTATTTCCAAACATGTAAAGCATAAGTTAAGCTTTAGAATAAAGGAAGACCGAAGATCTTCAGCAACAGCAACGATTTTTTGTTAGGATCGTTGTTGTATTCGTACCAATAATATCAAGTTCTTACTTGTTTTATCTGTTTATACAAGTAGAATGGATGGTTCTCTGCAGACCTTTAACGTCAAAAGCTTTGTTCACTTAAAGATTTGGCTTTGCGTGTGGCAAAGCTTTTTGTTGCGTCGCTTTCAAAATAATCAAGTAGCCATTGGTATGACTACATTTCTCTCTTTTTTCGTGTAGTAAAACCGTTGCCGTCGTCAATGTGTTTCATGTATAACTTAAAATTAGCTCCTCGTCTAATTAAATAAAAATTTTTTATTCAAGACCGCCTGAGTATTACTTATTTAGGTTACATGAGGGCAATTTGAGAAGTCAGTGACTTTTCAAAAAAAAAACATTTCTTTTGACGAAAAAAACATAGTCTTCTTTAGAAGATTGATACAATTACAGTCGGATTCGGTGTACTTGTATCACTCAATAATATATGTATTTGACTTTTCCTAATTCAAATTTCTACAACTCGATCTATTTTTTTTTTCCAAATGTCTGCTGCCATTACACCGTGGGGCACCACAGAACTTAAAACGCAAAAAAAATTAAAATTCTTTATTTCACTTCCCCCCTCCCCTCTACCCAAAGATAATTTTTGTAACGCAGTGTTATAAACAAAATCGTTCCAGCATTTTTTATGACGTAATATAGCTTTAAGTTGTTAAAAAATGGGTATGGAAAGAGTTAATATTTATAAATTCTTATTCATCGAATTCAAAAATTATTCTATTTTTTATTATTTTTTATTTTTTCACTATTTCTCTCTTTCATTCTCTTTGCTGTTTTTCTAAAATTTTTTTTTCATGAAAATTTTACCTCTATTTTGAATGAAAGATGTTAAATTTAATTTTTTCCTTATTTTCCAAAAAAAAAAAATTTCACAGACTTGATATGTGCAGACGTACAACAGCGCGCGGTGAATGTAACCGCGGTACTGCAGGTAAATCGCCCTTTTTAAGTTTTGTCCTTAAATAAATATGTATAAATATTTGAATGCTGCATATATAATTCTTCATCATCAGCACGTTTTCTCTACGCACGTGTGTACAGAAGGAACTTCTTTCTTCTCTTCTCTCTATACTCTCAATATACTCTACAATTGTATGTTTTTAATCCTCGACTTTCAACTTTTATATGTGTACAGTTTTCTGTTAAAAAATAGAGTTATTTTTCAACCGTTATATACAGAATAAACTACTTCTTTCTTATAACTCTCACATAATTTCCACAAATTATCGATTTTTTTTTATCAACTTTCAACTTTCATAAATAAACTTTTTTAAAACAATATTTCTTTCAAATTGTACAGCTAAAATAAAAATTTCTCTGTTTTTCATTATTGTAAATAATTAAGTATATATTTTAAAGGTTCCAAAGTTATCCACCGATTGTTGGCCTAGAATGAAGGAAGACCGAAGATCTTCAGCAACAGTAACGATTTTTTGTTAGGATGTTATAAACAGAAGCAGAACAGAATAAGTTCAAATAAGAGATTTCTTCGTTGGAGATCAAACGATTTCGATTTTGCTCTATATTTAGTTTCTGTCCCTTTTCAATTTGTGAATCCCAAATTGTTGATTGTGGTTTTATGGCCATTACTACAGTCTGCCTTGCTTTTGCTCTATAGTTATCTTTTGCTTCGTTGTGTTATATAATTCCCAAATAATTTTTCGTATTTAGATAAAAGCCCTTTTTAGAACATTTAATAAAAATGTTAGCCAAAAATAAGGTGTGAGCGTCTTGAAAATGCACGAATGTGTTAATATATGATTCATAATTCCTTCCTAAATATTACAATAACAGTCCATTGTACTCTTTTATATAAAGGTTTAAATGTTGCAGTTACAGACACTTCTAACCTATAATTCAATCCAGTGACTTATAAACATTATATACAGTGCTTTTAAGCATTATATTACAGCAGCGTTACAGCGTGACTCACATCAATTATTTTTAATGACAAAAATTGCATTAGTTTTAAAATAACGCAAAGTAATTAAAATTAGAAATACACATTATCTGCTAAGAAAATCTCCCAAACATAATCGTTAGCGTAAAACTAATTGTTAAATAATCGCTTAAAGCTGTTGACTGCGAGTTTTTTTTTTCATAAACTAGTTAATTTTAGCTTAAGATTAATGCATGGCGATAATTCGCAAACTATAGTGATAAGATTTTGTATTTGCATGCGCAACATTTTCATTGACATGACGAAGTCGTTGTCGAAGTCACGTTTTTTTTTTCTTCGTTCTCTCTCTCTCTCTCTCTCTCTCTCTCTCTCTCTCTCTCTCTCTCTCTCTCTCTCTCTCTCTCTCTCTCTCTCTCTCTCTCTCTCTCTCTCTCTCTCTATTATTTTAAGTAATCGAACCTTTCTTTTGTTTGCTGTTTCTGCATGGAGATTGTATGTAAACAAAATTATGCAAAGCCAATTTAAATTAACCTGAGCTAAGGCAAAAGTAGCTGTAGACAGCTTTAATTTAATGAGAGGTTAAATTGTTTTAACCTCTTGCTTAATTTCTAGCTGCAATTTATGCGAAAGTAAAGACACGATTTTTGCAATTAACTTGATGTCAATGAAAATTTTGTAGATAAACTAAAAAAAAAGATAAAGCCTTTTAATAATAACCAAAAACTTTCAATTTATAATTCGAAAGTAATAATTTATAACTAAGAATATTTTTTCTCACCACTCTGCAACTAACAAAGCTGCTTTTATGGTATTTGGAACGGATGAGAATTTAAGTTGAGCTTAATTGGAACTAACAAGAGTTTTATTAGCTAAAAGCTTAAGCAAACAAATAAAATGTAAGGAACACTAATGTGAAAGCTTCTTAACACAAACAAGCGCTTTCACTACATTTTTGTGCTTCCTGTAAAAATTTGGTTTGATGTTAGATTTTACTTTATTTATTAATTTAAACTTAAGCCACCATTTATTCACCACAGCTCACATTAAATCTTACTCTAACTCAACACACTTACATCACCATATTCTTATTTTTAATTACATGCATTTCATACACAAACTCATTCACAACCATTTCGATTTTTTTTTCTCTAGCAAATGCACCACATTTTTTACCGCAAAACCAGTTGTTATATAAAAAATTAAACACTCAACTCCTGTTTAATTAATATGTGGTTTAGTTTTTTTTTATTTATTGATCAACTGGTATTTGCAATATTTTGCAATACTCTAAATTGTCAACTTCCTTACTTTTAACTAATTGCTTAATTTTTTTTCCAAATTGTTTTCAATAAAACGAAAAGGTTTCGCTTACGTTGGTGGCGCATGCGTTGTAAACAAGCGTTTGGAAAAAGTCAACAGTGTTGCCATCATTGAGGATACCGGCGGTTTCAGTGGCATCATCGTCGCCGCTCATGAAGTTGGACACTTGTAAGTATTTCACCTTTTTTTAAATAATATTTAAAATTTATGTGACTTGAAACAAATTTTCACCACTTATGCGAAGAGAATGTATTGCCGGTATAGAATACAATACAAAATTTAAGTAAGAGGCAAAATAATCAGGCTACATTACACTGAATGAATGTCTTTTGAAAATCGGTTTTGGGTCAAAAATAAGCTAAACATTTAAATCAACTAATATTACATTTGATATAAAACATTGATTTTTTGTGAAAATTTACTTTTAACTGAAAGGCTTGACTGAATTAACACTAACAATATTATTAAAAAACATAAAACTCGTAATTTTTCAAATACATTTTTTATATTTTTACAAAAAAAAATAAAATTTAGCAGTGAAAAATTAAAAATTTCACAATTATAATTATGGGTCATTTCACATAAAGGGACAACCAAGCAATTTTATCGTTTAGATTGTGTTTCTTTTTGGACTTCTTACTCCTCTATAAACATAAGGTATGTTTCATAAATATAACGTCACTGCGAAATTTGAAATATTTTTGTAACGGCCAGTTTAAACAATAGATAATGTTTTGCAAATTTGGTCATCTATGCACAACAACAACAATAGTGAGCAAAAGTGAACTCTTTTCTAATAACCGTACATTGTTTTTTGTTTAATATCACTTTTGGTGCTGTCTCATATTTATAACGCCATTTCAAAATTTTTAATAAAAACGATTTTTATTGAATTTATGAAAAAAAAATATATTAAATTACTGTTCCATTGGCTTCAATAATATTGTAAATGAGATTTGGCATACTTGCAATTCATTTTTTTAATGTGTTTGAATCAATTTTACATTTTCCATTCTTCGAAAATTACTGATTTCCGTTCTTTCACGTTGCGAAATTGTCTGTTATTTTTAAACACCTGGCGTACAAGTACTCTCCATAATTCTCGATGGATTACAATCTAGAGATTACGCCGGCTACTCCAATAAATCAATGTTATTAGCCTGAAACCATCTAAATTTGTGTAGATTGCCGCATCATCTTGCTGAAAAACTAGTTGTGTATGTCCGTTTTTTTCCAAAAGTGGACTCAAACTGCTCTCCAGCACACGAGTGTAGTCAGCGCTCTTTACGCTTGAACTTTCAATTTCAGAAAAACCACCCCACTCCATCACTTTCTCTCCACCAAAACTTCTTTTAGAAAACGGAAGTGGGTCGCGGCGTATGTCGTATTAATAATGTCAAAATCCATCCTGGCCATCAAGATTCCATTTTTTCTCATCGGAAAAAATGACATGTCAAAATTAAGCTGCAACGTGGGACCCTTTTTTAAAACATTATTGAAAAGCTGACTGGTAGTCAATTTGTTCCTATGTTCCTTCTTGCAAATTCCAAGCTCGTTCTCTTATGTTTGCTAGCAAGAGCAGAAACACACTTTATAAGTTCACTACGGATATGTTTACACTGATGTAGCACTCTCCATACCGGTGTTGGGGAAACTTTTTCAGCAACAAAACTCCGCAACTATTTTAAACTGTGTGTAGTGTTGCTTGCAGCTCGAATTATTTTCCGCTGATCGCGGTAAGAGGATTTTTTTTTTTTTGCCTGAACATTTTGTTTTGCCGTAATTTTGAGGTTTGTTAAAAATATTTTGAATCACTCTATGGCTGCGATTAATTCTATGCCCGATTTCCTTCCGATTCCATAGCCTTCTTCCTTAAGAATTTTTATTTTTCCCATTTTTTCGCAAGTATGTTGGTTAAGATCTTGAAAACTAACTACATATGAAAATATGTTCATTATAAATATGAAACAGCATTAAAAGTAATATTTAGCAATAAACAATGTACCGTTATTAGAAAAGACTTTGGTCTTGCTCACTATTGTTGTTGTGCATAGATGACCAAATTCGCAAAACATTTTCTTTTGTTTAAGCTGGCCGTTACAAAAATATTTAAAATTTCGAAGTGGCGTTATACTCGTATATATGAAACACACCTTATTTGCCTAGCATAACCACGGTCTTATAAAAATAAACCAATCGCAAAGATGTCGGCTGCAATTACAACAACACAATCTAAACAAGTCACATTTACAACAGTTACTATTTAATTGACATTCATAACAGCATTAATTACTGTACACTTTATATCTAAGTATAAATTACTACAAATTTATCTTCACAGACTTGGAGCCGTTCACGATGGCTCACCACCACCCAGCTACCTTGGAGGACCAGGTGCACAACGTTGTCGCTGGGAAGATGGTTACATAATGTCCGATTTGCGACACACAGAGCGTGGCTTCAGATGGTCGCCATGCACAGTGCAAAGTTTTCATCACTTCCTAAAGTAAGTGTTGATAGAAAGTTGTCGATGACGCTATCATTGTTGATTTTGCTTCCTTGAGAATTTGCTATGTTAACGAGTTTTTATTTTCAGTGGCGATACGGCAACATGTTTGCACAATGCGCCACATGAGGACAGTGCTTTGGGACGTTCGCTGCCAGGTTCGCTGTTGTCGCTGGACGCACAGTGCAGGCGGGATCGTGGTACCTACGCCTGCTTCAAAGATCAGCGCGTATGCGCGCAGCTGTTCTGCTTCGATGCACAAACAGGCTACTGTGTTGCGTATCGGCCGGCGGCGGAGGGTTCGTCGTGTGGCAATGGATTGGTAAGTACATTTTGATAAGGAGTAGGTATTTTTTATAGATTATTTAATCTAATTTTGTCTTGAATTGAATTAAAATTTTTTTTTTTTAGAACTGTCTGGATGGTCGGTGTCAACCGCAGTCTGCGAACGCTATACCAGACTTTGGAAAACAGTTTCGTGCATACAAGTAAGTACAGTAAACATTTATTCAGGCTGTTAATACTGGGGGTGAAAAGGTGTAAAAAAAAAAATTACACTTTTTAATAATTTTCCCTTAGCACTACTTTTTTCTAAACAATAACAATAAAGCACAAATAGTGTTTAGTAGCAAACAAACACTCAAATACACACAACAACAAAAAGAAAAACACGCACAATTTTTTTACACTTAAACACAAAAAAAAATAAACACACAAAAATACGAAAAAAAAAAAATACAAACAACTAAAACATTTTTACACAAATTCACACAAACAGCAGCACTGCAGAAGAAGAAGAAGCTGATAATGAAGAAGATGATGAGAATGACGATGATGAAGACGACGACAACGACAACGACACCGAAGACGATGAAGACGAGGAAGTTGAAGATGTAAATAATACTAAAATCCTGTGCAAGAGGCGCTACAGAATGCGTTGAATAATTTTAAAAAAATTGATAATACGGTAGAGAGAGACTTCCTTAGAAATAAACAGATGAGAAAACAAAAAAAAATCTCCACAACAACATCGACAACACCCACACCTATAGAAACCAAAAAATCTTTTGACAGTTTTGAGTATTTGACACATTTTTTAGATGACAAAGATTTGTGGCAAAAATATTTATTTGGCCATGTAACGCCAACAAAAGCAACAACCACAATAAACACCTTTACACAAACAACACTCATAACACCACCAGCTACACCCGCAACACTGATCGAACAGTTACAACAACAACAACACGGCATTTTAATCAAAACTAGCACAAGTAGCAGCACCAGCAGTAGCAGCAACAACAACAACAGCAACACTAGCCGAAGTAGTAGTAAAAATAGTAGTAGTAGCAGTAGTAGTAGTAGCAACGATAATAATAGTAGCGAACAAGAACAACAAAAACAACAAAATAACACAATAGAAACAACACACACGCCAGAGATACAACAACAACAAAAACAACAAAACATACTAAAACTCTATTCCACAGACTATCGCAAACAATTTCAATACTATTTAAATCTATTACAAAAAAATAGTAGTATTTCTTATGCTTTAATAAATTCCAATAAAAACCCATTACAACAACGTAACACAAAGCAACAATCATCACAAACGAAAAATTCAAATTATAGTGTAACCAACAACAACATCATCAACAACAATGACATCAAAATGGGTCTCAATGAGGAGGAGGTGGACGATGTAGCAAGCAATGAGGCAATAGAGCGACGAAATCGTAAAGTTGATGTGACGCTAAGTACTGCTATGCAAAAGCAACAACAATTGCCAACAACAATTGCAACAACACCAGCAACAATAACACCAACTCGAAATACTATCTATGGAGTACGTTCCACGCCGAGAACTCATACATTTTTCGATGCCTATTTCAAAAAGTTGCAGGCAATAAATGCATCACAACAGCAGCAACAACAACAACAATCGCCACCAACAACCGTTACAGCAACTGTATCATCCACAACATCAATATCGTCATCAACGTCAACATCATCATCATCATCGTCGTCGTCGTCGTCAGCAATAAAGGGACAGCGAAAGCCGGATGCGCCAAGCAGTTATGATCACTTTGGTGGCCATTTTCTTAAACGTACGCTGAGTAGTAGTAAAAATAGTAGTAGAAATAGTAGTAGCAATAAAAATCATAGTAGTAGTAGCAACAACAAAAAACATAAATCATCAACAACAACGACAGCGCAGCCAGCATATGCAACAAATTATCTCGGTGATAATTCGAATAATTTGCCAGCGGTAGCGAATGTTGAACAGTCGGCAGTAGAACAACAATCACAACAACAACAGGCACAGGAACAAGCACCACAGTCATCACAACAACAACAATTAAAAACACAAAAATTTACAAGAAGACAACTAATACGCACCACACAAATCAAATGAAAAACCATTTTGACCCAGCTGAAATAATACGGCGCATTTAATTTTAACACTGTTGTTATATTTGATGACAGCAACTTCAGTTAAAACAATTTATTTGTAATTTTGACTACTATAATTGTTGGAGCTACTACTAATTTTTGTTAAAAAAAAATGCTTAGTTCTTCTTCTTCTTAATTTAAATACACACACAAGTCTCAAGCGCGTTTAAGTTTTTGTTAAACGTCACAAAAATATTCACAAAATCAATAAAATTTACTACCATTTCGTGCGGTAAGCAAACTATTTTTCATAAATCCCAATGCAAAAAAAAAAAAAAACAAAAAAAAACAAAAAAAACCAAAATTTTAAAAAAATATGGTTAGCAAAGTAGTAGTTGAATGCTTGAAGACAAAAAACGGTGGAACTAGCTACCTCAACTAGCTCATAAGCAATGCAACATATGCGCCTGTCTGCCTGCCTGCCTGCCGCCTGCTAAAACTAAAATCAAAAGTAATTTGGAATTCAGAAAAATAACCCAAAAATTCAAAATTTTTATACGATATTGCCAAAAATATGCCGCTTTAAATTTGTTGTAGTCATGGAAATGCCACAAAAATAATCATTTCATTCAAAAAGCTAACAAATTGCAACTGTGTAAAATGGAACTGTGTAAAATGCTTGTCAGATATAATAAATATGCGTAATTAAATTCAAAAACTAATTGGCTAAAATGGTAATTAGCGTGAAATGAAAACTTAAAACAAGCTCATCATTTCAATAAGAATACAATTAAGCTACTTCTTCATATCACAGTTAATTGCATCTTAGTTACTATTGGATGTCATTATTTCGCTCTTAATATGCCATTCCTCTATGCATTTCTTCTAAATTTTTCCTAATCATACCAACTTTCTATACAATTGTATTATAAACAAAAATAGAAAAAGCAACTTAATTATGTAGTAGTAGAAAAATAGTAGTTTTGTTCTATAAAATTGTCACATAAATTATTATAGAGAAATAAGTAGAACATTGTTGGTAGTACAATAAGTAAAGTAGTAGTAGTAAAAGTAGCTATTTTGCATGTTTTAGCAACACTAATAAGTGTGTTCGACGCAGTTGTGTTTGCAACCCAGAAGTATGTTTAGTTCAACGTTGCCAACTATTTAAACATAGGTTGACAATGCGTTACGTTCCGTTTCGTTCCTTCGACATTCCCAGTAGAAAATACTTTTAACTCCATTATGTGCGGCACGATAACAAAATCCTAGGCGCCGCGAATTGAAAGGGTTTCTTTGTGCAAAACGACAAAAAAACTAGTTATCGAGTATTCGATCTTTTTTTAAATTTTTTCCTTGCTACAAGATCTATTTAAAAAAGATCTATATCTTTGCCAGTATCCAATGGATCTTAAATATTGATGCGTTCTTTGAAAGATAATTGAATTTTTCTTTAAAATGCAAATTCAACATATTTTAGCAATAACAAGTCATTCAATAAGTCCGTAGGATAAGTAAGAAAAAAAACAAAATTTTGATAAAGCTCGATTATATTATTCAACATAGTTGCTTTCGAGACCGATACAACGAGTATAGCGATTTTCCAACTTTTCGATGCCACTTTTATAGTACGATTTCTCTTTCTTGTCAAAATAGGCCTCAGTTTCAGCGATTACTTCATCATTGGACTTGAATTTCTTTCCAGCAAGCATTTTCTTGAGATCTGAAAACAGGAAAAAGTACCTGGACGCTAAATGTGGAGAATACGGTGGGTGGGTAAGCAATTCGAAGCCCAATTCATTCAATTTAGCAATCGTTTTCATCGATTTGTGACACGGTGCATTGTCTTGGTGAAACAACACTTTTTTGAAACATCTTGGCGATTTGAGCCTTCAATCGATCCAAAAGTGCACAGTAATAGTCGCTGTTGATGGTGGTTCCTTTTTGAAGATAGTCGATGAATATTATTCCTTTCGCATCCCAAAATACAGACGCCATCACCTTACAAGCCGACTTTTGGGTCTTTGCTCGCTTTGGATTCGGTTCGTCTACTGCTCTCCACTCCGCTGACTGTCTTTTGGATTCTGGTGTGCAATAGTGAAACCATGTTTCATCAATTGTCACATATCGACGATAGAATTCGATTTTATTGCGGTTTAACAGCGCGAAACACTCCTCTGAAGCATCAATTCGTTGTTGTTTCTGGTCGACTGTGAGCTCACGCGGCATCCACTTTGCACAAAGCTTTCGCATACACAAATGTTCGTGTAAAATGGTAAAAAGACTACCATCTGTGTCTTTACAATGTCAGCTAGCTCGTGCACCTTCAATTTGCGATAGTTCATAACCAATTTGTGGATTTTTTTGATGTTTTATGGAATAACAGTCTGATTTGGGCGTCCACTGCGGTCTGCATCATTTGTGCTGGTACGACCACGTTTAAATTCAGCAATCCACTTTTCTACCATTTGTCGCGATGGAGCAGAGTCTGGATAATGTTTATCAAGCCAGTGTTTGATTTCCACTGTATTTTTTTCATCAAAAAGCAATGCTTTATCAAAACTCGAAATTCACTTTTTTCCATTTTTTTTTTCAATAACAATAGTTGCACACAAAATGCTATAACTCACGAATCAATTGTCAGATTGTTGTCAAATTTTTATACTTATCGTTTGAAGGTTGGTACTAAATAAAAATCATATGGAAAAAAATCTAGCAACGCCATCTATGTGTCACCCTATGGACTTTTTTAACGTACTGTTATATTGAATATGCGATTTCATTCTATATTTACTTTTTAAAACTGATAAGACCGTTATTTTCTCAAAGATTTGCATTATTAAGGTACTCAAAATCTATTTTATTTTTTAATACTGAAACTTTACCTTTCATTTGCTAAACAAAATTTTACACTTTTTATAAAAATCAACACTTCATTTGATATATTTGTTATACAGTGGCGACAAATTAAATAGCACGATTTTAATCGTAGAAAATCTACAATACAAAAATAAGTAAAGGCTCTCTGAAATTTTTTCTTTGAACATGTTTTTATGTTCTTTCTTACACGATTTTAACAGTGTATAAATTGTTATCGTATTTTAACCAGAACAAAATTTACAGGAATTTTTAAGACTGCAGGTCAAAAAATAAAGACAAAATAAATACCACACTTATAAAAGTAACAGCATATGTATTCAAAACTTAATGTGTTAAAATTAGAAGACAAAAACCTTAGAAGAATATTCCATATTTGGTTGAAAAGCCCTTGACTCTGATTACAGCCTGGCAGCATCGAGTCATAGATTCAACTAGGGTTTGACAACGTGACAGAGTAGTTTTATTCCAAGCTTTTTGGACTTGAGTCCAAAGTTGATCCAAAGACGTTGCCAAGGATCGGTCAATTAGTTGAGCCACATCATTCCACATTTCTCAATAGGACTGAGATCCAGGGGACTGTGTCGGCCAATCTAAAACATCAATTTTTTGACCCGTAAGGAACTGCTTCACAGAGTTTGAAGTATGCTTAGGGTCATTATCGTGCTGAAACATCCACAATTTTGGCATTTCTTCCCTTGCATACGGAATCATTACATTGCTAAGAATGTTTTTGTATGTGGTTTGATCCATAATAGCTTTAATTCGGTGAATCGGTCCCAAGCCGTAACAAGAAAAGGCTCCCCAAATTAAGATACTTCCTCCACCATGCTGAATAGTTTTTTTAGTATATAGTACTTACGATCAAACTCTTGGGCAACACCACGCCGAACATACACTTTTCTATCTGAATTAAAGCGATTATACTTTAATTCGTTGGTCCAGAGTATATTTTTCCACCATTTGGGATATTTATGGGCATGATTTCTAGCAAATTGTAAGCGACGAGTTTGATTACGTTTTGACACATATTATTTGCATCTTGCTATACGTCCATACAGATTTTTTTTCGCCCAGACGTCTCTTGATTGTACTGACTGAGACTGTGACATTCAAATAGCGTTGAATTTTTTGCTTTATTCGTGGTGCAGTTATGAATGGATCGGCTTTTGAAACACGAACAATGATGTTATCAGTCTTTTGAGTATTTTATTTACCATGGATTTGGTTAATCGGAAATATTGGAGGGTATTTAACACATTTTTCCTGGAAAAGTTTTTTTTTTTAATTTCTGTACTTGACATGCCCTTGTCGTGGAATTGGATAACAGCTTGCCTAAAGGCCGCAGAAGCATGTTTGACTCGTCCCATATTTCTAAATCATCAAAATAACCCGTAAAATTTTTCATAAACGAAACCTTACATATTTTCTTCAAATACTTACAATTAAATATTCAAGATTTTTCGCAAAAACTTCGTTTTAAAATTATAGGCCCTTAGTAATAAAGGGCCTATATTACTAAGGGCCTAAATTCTAAGTTGAATCTTTCTTAAACTCGACTTTAGCTTTCAATCAAACATGGGCTAAATATAATGTGCTATTTATAATGTCTGCTACAAATTCGATTAAAACCACAAAGTGACTGAAAGGTTACGTAAACATTACAATATTCAGACTGATTATATACCGTTAGAATGGAGACATTTTACTGATAAGTTAAAAAGAGAAAAAGTTCGGCTTTGAGCTGATGTATTTAGTTTCAACGGGAGACTTTAAAAGAGCAAAGACGTGCTATTTAATTTATCGCCACTGTATATACCAAGTAAACATAAATGAATAATTACACTTTAGGTGGCAAACCCCAATTTTTTTATATTTTTATTGTATGTATTTGGACCTACTTATCCCAAATATATATAGGAAATAGAAGTTTAGGAGATAAAATTCATGGAAGTTTGAAACATTAACATTTCAAGCTTGTGTTTAACATTTCGTACGAGAGCAAATTACATCTATCTGCATACCATATAATTATACTTTTGATAGTATTTAATATTTTATAATGCTCTATTTCTTACAACTTTTGGTTTTATCAAAAGAAATTTAATAAATACCTTGAATAGAAATCTTCACCAAGTTCTTCTACTTTAATTTCTTATTTCAATGCTTTTACTTTATTTACTAAAATGGAAGCCATTGGCCAAAATTATTCAATTAAAAATTGCAAATTTATTTTTTTCGTTGGCTGGAAAATACTATTAATTCACTATTAATTCCTATTAATTAATGGTGTTTATTGCAATGTTGATATAAAGAACTATGAAGTAAGAAATCAGAACAACTGAGGTAAATATGCTTGAAATAACAGTATTCCGTACAAGGACAAATCATTTAATATTAATGAAAATACCATAAAAAGACAAACAAGTCATATATATTATATACCAAAAAAATTTCTTCAATTTCAAATTTCAAAAAGCTTCAATAATTTATTTTTCATAATTCAAAGTAATAACGGTACTTTTGAGCAAATATTTTACTTTTACATACAAGCAATGTGAAATACTGAACGAATTTGGTTTATTTAAATTTTTTTTTATTAAAGCTTATTGTATTATCTTTGAATTGGTGTCATAATCATCAATACCGGCTCTATACTCAGAAAAATATTGGTACATACATAGAAAGTCTTATAAAAATTAAATTATCTTAAAAAAATCGGTAACTCGAAAACAAATCGAACAACCAAATTAATTTTTCCTTCGGCCATTCTTATTTATATTGAAAGTAGTTCACGAATACATTGTCAAATCGCGGTGCCCAGGAAATCATAATCTTCTCCAAGCTAAACATCGGTAATCTCGGGTGCCACACGGCGGCCGTTTTCACACAAGTTCGCTCATTAAAACGCATGTACACGAATGTACACACATGTTGGCAACCATTTTTTATTTTATTCGTCACACAAGCTAAAAAAAAAACAACAACATCCCTATGAGACACACTCTTATTTGATAGCTCGCTGCTTCATGCAGGTTCAACAATGGCCGCAGTGTGGCACACGAGATCGCAGATGTGTAAGTCGTTTAAGTTAATATTTTGCAGTTTTTCATGAAAGTATTATTCAAAACTATATTTATTGGGTTGGCAACTAAGTAATTGCGGATTTCACTCAATAGATGGCTTTAGTTGAATTTTTAGGTTTACTGACGTAATCGAAATGTCAAACACATTTTGTTATTTGATAGTTGGTACTTCAACTGTCAATCAGTAAAAAAAATTTTTGATCGGTTGTGTAGTTTTTGTTTGGCGTCTGTTGAAAAATGGAAAACCAAAACGAACATATTCGTCATATTTTGCTTTTTTATTTCCGGAAAGGAAAAAACGCATCGCAAGCTCACATAAAGTTATGTGCTGTTGGTGACGAAGCTTTAAAAGAACGACAGTGTCAAAATTGGTTTGCCAAATTTCGTTCTGGTGATTTTTCACTCAAAGATAAAAAACGCTCTGGTCGTCCAGTTGAAGTTAATGACGACCAAATCAAAGCAATAATCGATTCGGATCGTCACAGTACAACACGTGAGATTGCAGAGAAGCTTCATGTATCAAATACATGCATTGAAAATCGCTTAAAACAACTTTGCTATTTACGAAAACTCGATATATGGGTTCCTCATGAACTGAAAGAAAATCATTTAATACAACGCATTAACATCTGCGATTTGTTAAAGAAACATAATGAAAATGATCCATTTTTAAAACGATTGATAACTGGTGATGAAAAATGGGTTTTTTACAACAATGTCAATCGGAAAAGATCGTGGAGCAAGCCAGGTGAACCAGCTCAAACAACATCAAAAGCTGATATTCATCAAAAGAAAGTTACGTTATCAATTTGGTGGGATTACGAAGGAATTGTCTACTTTGAACTTTTACCACCCAACCGAGCGATTAATTCAGATGTCTACATTGAAGAAAAGCGGCCCGAATTGACAAATCGAAAAGGTGTTGTATTCCACCATGACAATGCAAGGTCACACACATCTTTGGTCACTCGGCAAAAATTATTGGAGCTTGGTTGGAATGTTTTGCCACATCCACCGTATAGTCCTGACCTTGCACCATCTGATTACTTGTTATTTCGATCTTTGCAAAACTCCTTGAATGGTAAAAATTTCAATAATAATGATGATGTCAAATCGTACCTGATTCAGTTTTTTGCTGAAAAAAAAAAACCAGAAGTTTTATGAACGTGTAATTATGATGCTGCCTGAAAGATGACAAAAGGTCATTGCTCAAAATGGGCAATACATTACAGAATGAAGTTATTTCGTTCCATGAAAAAATTGTCTTTTATTTTCTAAAAAAAATCTGCAACTACTTAGTTGCCAACCTGATATATCGTATTTGCACTGTTTAATTCCTAAGTGAAGTATTTTTTCGCTTCATTCATTCAAATTTGGGTACTTTATGACCCTACACGTAACAAAATTCACTTATTTTTAGGCATTTGATATTTGTCGATATTGAAATTTTTAATGTTTTTGCTTTTTAATATCCCTAATAGAAAGAAGAGTTCTACAGTTAAGTCCTACAAATTCTTTTTTTAATTGCTTGATAAAAATTCGAAACGGTGTAGCAGCTATGGGCCAAAAGGGGTAAAAAAGTTGAAAATATTTCGGCATATTTGCTATTTTAAGATCATTGAGGTAACTTTTTATCATTTGATACAAATCTTTTTTTTTTCTTCGAAAACTATTGCAGGTTTCGAAATCGGAAACTTTATTTGTTTCTAAAACTATACAATGAGATTAATGGAAATATAATTTATTCAATTTGACTTTATTTCGATCTTAATTGAAAAAATTTTCAGCCGAACAATTTTTTAAATTATTGAAACAATCAGACAATACTAAATATGCCAAACGAGATGTCAAGGGAAGTAATTCGATACACAGTTCATAAAATTTAGGTTATAATGAAACAACATGGTATCATTTTTTATAACAATTTTGCTACACACACTTGTGGTCGTTGAAAACCCTCAATAGTAATGGATAAAATCTAAATCCAGTTTACATACAAAACAAAATAAAGCTCTTGATATGTTCACAACACCATCTAGGTGTGAAATTGATTTTGAATGTTTGGACCGATTTGAATGTTGGGAAAAAAATGCGGCTAATGATTGTTATTTTTTAGAGGGAACTGATAGTAGAGCATGAGGTAAGATACCGAAAGTATTCTAAAGTTTCGAAAATATAATTAGTTTCCACAACATATATAATAATGATCAGAGAGGAGTGGAGGAGAAACTTTTATATATTTCTTAAGCTTTATTTTCTAATTTCGAATTTACATACTACAGCAAAATTATAGAATATTCTTACTATATTATTCTGTACAATTTTGAATTTCATGATCATGCTAATTGGCAACCATTAATTGTCAAGGAATTTATTTTATTTGGTCTTTACTCATTAAACTCATTCTACTTTCCATCAATTTTTTTTCTACATCTACTACTTTTCCTCTACTATTTTTTCGCTACTTTTTTCTATTCTACAATCTATTTTCAAAACTACTTTCCTACAGGCATGCTATACATTTCTCCTCTCTTCTATTCTTTACTGCTACTTCTCATAAAGCACTCACTCATCCGATCGTTACTCAACATAAACATGCATCCGGAAACAACATGGAAATGAAACACAGCCAATGCAAACAAACACAATTATGCGCAAACATTTAAAAAATAAAAAAAAAACAAAACAAAGCAAAACAAAACAACACAAACACACATACAAAAACATACAAATAAACAATAAAAACACACACAATTTAGCTATTCTAGCAACTCATTCATAAAAGCAAAAAAGCTTTAATTAGGAATAAAAATTTAAGAACAAAATTTTGGACTATGGAACTAAAACTATTTGGAATTAAAACATAGCATATTTCAGATGGAAAAGGATTTCACGTTAATAAATAAAGCACATTAAAATAAACGCACACAAGAAATTATAGCAACATTTAAAAATTAATTATTTGCAGCTGCAAATAAGCAATAATTCACACACAATTTAAATAATATTGTTCAAAATTAAAGCATAGGTGCTTCATAAAATGCTCACAAAATGGCGTCATTGAAACACCATGAAAGTTAAAAAAAAAAAAAACAAAAAATTGCATTTAATATTTAATACATTGCAAAAATCTTAACTAATTCATGCAATAGTTTAACAATTCATGCATTTAATATTTACTAAAAGAATATTTATAGCAAATAAAACTGACATGCTTTTTTTTCTTTCTCCCCAATTTTTCTCTACATAGTGGTTAACTGGAAAGCATTTCCTTTTTAGGCATTTCGTGTTATAGCCAAACATATATATTTTTGACATTTGCCCACAACAACAAAAACAAAAATTAACAACAGCAGCAACCACAACAATGAAAAAAGTACAACAACTACGAACAAAATGCAAAATTAAATCAAAGTGTCAAATGTCAAAAATGTAACGCCGTTAACGGACGTGCATGAAAGAAGCTCATATAACAACAACAACAGCGGAAAAGGAAATGATTATTTTGCCATTAAGTTAAATTAAACTATAGCTAGAATTTAAATTAAATACTTATTTTATTTGTATGTTTAATAATTTTATTTGTATTTACTACGTTTTTGTTTTTTTTTTTTGTCTCTCGAACAAAATAGCGCAGAAATATTTTTAAGAATAATAATTCGCTCTATTTAATATATAAAATGTATTATTTCGTTAAAATTTACTATAACCGTTATTTGCATACATTTGAATTGTATAGAAAAGAAAAATAATGAAGCACATTTTCTACTACTATTTTCTATGACTAGTATGTCAAAAATGAAGACAAGCAAACGTAGCAAAATAAAGCGCTATTTTGGAGTTTGGAGGTGAATACTTAAGAGCCACGACTATTCATTTAAAAAAAAATAACAAATTTAATGATTATTTTCTAATTTTTAATAAGCGTCACAAATTTGAATGATTTTGAAAATTTTGATTTTGAAATACTGAAGATTTCTGCTTGACATGAACAAATTTTCCTAAAAGTATGCAATTTGTTTTTGTTAAAAATAGTCTTAAAAAATCTTGGCTCTTACAATTCATGCATATAATAACATGTAATGTAAAACTTTAAAAACTTTAGAACAGCGCTATGATTGCACAACAGAAATAAAGAGAAAATCAGCTTTTAATAATTAAATTACTTGATTTTTGCTTGTTTCAAATAAACTGCCTTAATACTGCCTTAAAACTGTCTTAAAATAGCCCAACAATAAATAATGCTGAAAAACAGCAAGAAATGTTACTAAAAATTCTAAAAAAATGTGATAAATTTATTTCAAATTTCAAATAAAAAGCACAAATTGTTACAAAAGAAAAACAATACACATTTAAAAAAAAAAAATTATATAGAGAAAAATATATTTTGTAAAACTGTATTTAAAAACAAAAACACAAACTGTTATATTTATTAAACTAAGCAAAAAAAAAAACACAAATTTACGCTAACTATAAAGAAACTTTATTTATATAATATACAAAACAAAAAAAAAAAACTTAAATTTCAGCCGTCCACTAAAATTAAAAAGAAACACCTATAAAATTAACTATTTTTACTATTAACATTTCACTTCTTTTTTAATTTCATTTGAAATTAATTAAAATTTTTCATGAAAATTTTACTAATGCTTTTTTATGAAAATTTTATTATCATTTTTATTATAATAAAAATTTATCTACTTTCATAATTAAACAATTTTTTAATTTAGTAATAGCTTAATTATTATTAGAAAAAAAAAACAAAAAAATTATTTTTATTTAATTTTTTAAATTCATTCATTATTTGAAGAAAATTTAACAGAAAGCATCAGCAGTAGTACTCTAAACGTCCTTTTTCTATATAGTCTACATCATTATTTTTTTATAATATTCTATAAACTTATAAATAAATTGTTTAGTTTATCGTTTCTTAAGTTTAGGTTACATTTTATTCTTAGTTTGTAAAAAGAAAAAAAAAACACAATTTTGTAAAAAAAAACTTTAATTGGATTATTGTTTCATTATAGCCTTAAATTAAGAAATCAATGCATAAATTTATAGACATTAAAAAATAAATAAAAATCAAAATAAAAAATTTAATTTAATAGAAAGTAAAAAAAATTTTATTTAAATATTGAACAAGGATTGGACGACTGATTTACTGGCTCCAGAGAATTTTTTTTACTACTTACTACTTAGTAGATTCTCACAATTATTGCCCAAAAACAAGAAGCAGCCAGAGTTATCTGTCAAAACTTAGGACCGTTTGCACAGTGGTTTTAAAGTGGAATTAAATAATTTTTTTCATGTTGTAATTTATGTCCATTTTTTTTTATTATTTTTCAATGTGGTATTTGTACCAATACTTGAGATGCAAGCCTTTAATACATTTGGTGCACAATTTCCTCTTTCTTTCATTTCAGTAACCGCAACGACGTTGAGAGCAGTCTGTATCTGTATGATCAGCCATGTTTTCGCCCAGTTAAATAGCCTCCAATACTCTTGTTTGAAGGGGCCTACCGCAAATGGGTGTTTTAATTGAAGGTTTCCCATATTTTTGAAGATATAATAGATCCACAGTTCTACGGGAGTCACAATCAGTAAAGCTTTACAATGACAATCAGTCAAGCTGACTTCTGGTTAGCCAACCATTTTGACATGAAGCATCTATTCCGAAATCAAAAAGAGGAAACCACCATTTTATGCATTGAAGTCCAATTCTCAGAGAATAAACGTTCTCGTCGAATCGGTCCACACCACCCATGTATTTATTAAACTTTTTCATGAGAGATGGGCAATCAACCTGGATTTTACAACGCTTTTTGTTAATAACACCGAGTCGTCGGTCAACTTTAGTGGTGAGATTCAACCCATGGCAGTTAGAAGCCACTGACACAATGCTGTTGTCATTCCACTTAGCCGCAACAAATTCTTCGGATATTTGGTAAACGAGTTTTGCCCTTGCCTTTTTCTTCAACTCCTTGTTGCTCAAAAGCTTGTAGTTTTTGAGACAACATTTGCGAAAAGTACCCGTTCCTACAATATTCTGCTCGTAAATATTTTAGGTATCAAAGTATAGTTTGAGTAAGTATCGAGTTCTTTTGGTATCCTAGAATGCAGTTCCAAAATGACAGCAACCCCTAAATCCAGTTCAGGTTACATTTTTAGATTTGAATCACTCGCACCTTCATACAACTCACAAGTTGCCAAATATCCTTCACGTCTAGCAGCTGACCAAAGCTTAGAGCCAAATCTAATAGGCGTTCCATGAATATGTTGATTTGCTCCATGCTTCCCATAGTATGGAACCATAGTTTCGTCTATGGCGATATGAGACGAACTATTGTAATTCTGTGGAAATTCTGTTTGAAGTTCGTATTTAGCAATTCGAAATATTTGCGAACTTCGGCGAATTTGTCGTTTTCCGTCAAACTTAAAATTGTCGCAAAGGTGAAGATATCGCTGAACTTCGAGGAAACAGTTGCATCTGATAATTGCGAAGATACTTGTTCATGATAAGTATCCTTTTTAGTCTCCCATAGCATCCTGATATTTCTGGGTGTCAAATATCAGGGGAGCAAAAATTATGGCAATGTACACCTTTATTTCTTTGACACTTACATTTAGGGTATGATTTAGCTGCATGGCATACTTGTTGCTCATATCAGCAATATACTGTACCAGATCTTCCGTTAGTAATAGCTCGAAACACATTTCAGCACTAATTTCATCATTCAAATCCGTAGATTTCTCCTCATCACAGTCGCCTTTTCCACAAGAAATAAAACGGCATATATCACCGCTCCACTTCGGTACAAAACATTGTTTTTTTTTTCAGCAAGTTCATGCATTTTTTTGTTGCTGAATAGTATTGTGATCTACGGAATCAGATAAAGATTGCACTTCTTCTTCAGAACGCAACATCCGACTTGGAAGGTGGAGTAGATTTACATCATTTTCGTCACCACTTTCTTCATCAGCAAACTGTTCATCGTCGTTTGGAAAAATTATTACATTTCCATCAATATCATCAGCCTCCAGCGCCGAAATAACGTAATTTGGCTCAGTGTAAACATACTATCATATTAGACAATATCGACAAATAGAAAAAAAAAATCAGTACTTACCCTTTCGGCATTTTACAAAAATAATTGTATTCAGCGTCCTACACACTAGGGCACATATTACACGATGCTCACTTGCTTGGCGAGCTCGGTGTTTTGTTGTTGTTTTCATTGTAAAACTGTAAAAAAACAATGAGAGTAAGAGCGGATGAACACTTTGGGGACCAAGCAAGATATGTTCATTTACTACTCGCAGTACATGACGGCAAACACCGATCAGGATAGTGTTGCTGGGTGGTGAAATTAAAGCTTTGCCGAGTTTAAACAGCAAAAAAGTACTAATTTTAAGGAAAGTAGGACTATTCTGCTCAAACATAATGAAAGAAAGAAAGCATGTTCTTGGAAGGTTAATTATTGAAACATACAAACAATATAATTCTAAAACAATGTGTGTGTGTGATTTTGATCAAGGTTTGGTAAGCATTAATATTAAATTTTAATATAGTTTAAATGTGAAATAAATTTATACCACTTATGAATTTTAATTTAGACAAGATTGTAATGGCTGCGTGCTGTATATGGCTTAAAGAAATGGCTGTACTCTTCTATTCATAAACTTAATTTTTGTCGCATACTGTTTTGCTGAGTCAAGCACTTGGAGACACAATGAATCCAAATCTATTTCCATACCCATTTAACCCTCCGATGAGTGAGAAGGTCCCTAGGGACCTTTTTGCCTTTTCAAACTGAAATTACTCCTACTTCGGCCACTACAACCCCCCCCCCAACTCTGTATTTTTACTCTGTTACTCTGTATTCCAAGAGTATTTTGTTGCGCATCTTTTGAAAAAAAAATCAAGCCGATCGGATCATTACTTTAGGAGTTATTGAGGTTTTAGTGAGAATAGTACGCGGACGTGTGAATAGGTCCGTATGGACCTTGTACTGAATTTCACTAATAAATGCATGTTTTTGGGCATCATTATAATTTTTTTATTGTTTCAACACATAATTTACTTGTTCTGAACACAAAGACCTAAACTCAAAGATATTAGGGATGATGGTAAAAACAAAAAATTCTAAGAAAAATTCGAAGACATGAACTTTATTGCTTTCAAGGAAAGGCACAATATTCTAATTTTATACTACTAGCAATAAACCAGTTCTTAGAATTTTTTGTTCTTAGTATTTTGTTCTTAGTATTTTTTGTTCTTAGTATTTTTGTTCTTAGAATTTTTTCTTAGAATTTTTTGTTTTTATCATCATCCCTAATGTCTTTGAGTTTAGGTAGACGTACGAAAGAGTATAAAAGAAGTTGTAGTTTCGTAAACCAAATCAGTCAAAGTTTAGACAGCGAAGAGTAAAATCGTGTGTAATAGAAACAAAAATATAAATATGGCAGATGCAAGTAATTTGGACGTTGCTGAAATTGTTGTACGCCGTAGTACACGTTACCAGCAAATGACTGCGGATGAAAGGCGTGCAGCTGATAGTAGATTTGCTGATTTTATGGACGAAGACATGGATGAAGAAATTGATATTGCTGCAATTGATAATTATGAAGTTGAGGATGATAAAGATCGCACATACCAACCTGCTGAAGAGTCAGATGCCGAAACTGAAGGATACGTCGAGCTAAATGAAGATACTGATGACGACGATGATGAAGAGGAAGAAAATGATGGACAGGAAACGAATGAAAGTTACTATATTGGTAAAGATGGCAATGGAGTAAAAAAGCACCACCAACATCACGCACTCGTAATCATAACGTGGTCGACTTCACAAGAAAGAAACCAGGACCAACAGGAAATATACACGACCCCTATACAATAATGCGTTCAATCATGACAGAGGAAATAATACACTTAGTGCTACGTGAAACAAATCGTAAAGGCAGGGAGGTTACAGCTGCATGGAATTTGGCGAATCCCACGAAGAAAAAGGAGTGGATGCCAGTGGCAGTGAAAGTTTGACGCCTTTGTAGCTATTCTTTTGTATGCTGGACTCACAAGATCAAACTATGAACCAGCTATGGAATTATGGGGAGCGACGCGTTGCCCAATATACAAAGCTGCGTTGTCGTACGATCGCTTCATGTGTATAAAGCAATTTATTCGATTCGACAATGGAAATATTCGACAACAGCGACTCATCAACAGCAAAACTGTGGCTATTGACGATATTTGGCAAATGTTGCAACATAACTTGGCAGCAGCTTACACTCCTCATGAAGCACTAACAGTTGATAAGCAGTTGTTCCCTTACAGAGGCCGCACCCGCTTCACACAATATATTCCGTCAAAGCCAGCTAAGTATGGTTTGAAAGTATGGTGGTTATGCGACTCACAGAGTTATTATCCTGTGAAGGGAATGGTATATTCTGGAAAACTGCCAAACCAACAACGGGAGATAAACCAAGGGCAGAACGTAGTGCTGGATCTTGTGGAAAAATATTTAAATGCGGGCCGTACTATATACGCGGATAATTTCTTTACCACTCTTGACTTGGCGCGTATTTTGTTGAGGAGGAAGACCGCATATGTTGGTACAGTGCGCTACAACAAAACATTCATTCCACAGGAGTTCAAGAAGAACCCGAAGCGCACCATCAATAGTACATTATTTGGGTTCAACGAAGGGGATATAGCGTTATGCTCATACGTGCCGAAAAAAAATAAAGTGGTGAACGTGCTCTCCACAATGCACTACATCTGCCTCGTTGACGAGCAAACCGAGAAGCGGAAGCCCTATGCCATATTAGATTACAACGCCAACAAATGCGGCGTTGATACCATGGATCAAATGCTAGGCACTTACAGCTGCAAAAGAGCAACACAACGATGGCCGTTGGCCATGTTTTATAATATGCTGGACGTCGCTGCATTTGCTGCTTTTACGATTTACAACGAAAAGAAGCCTATAAAAAGGAGTGACAGACGGCGGTCGTTCTGAGTACGGGCGGCAGCGGAAAACGCGGGCGCACTGCTTCGGCTGCGGCAACGCTGTTTGCGGAGAACATAACACACTTTTACATCGCTGCAACACTTGCGCACAGGGCGAGGGACAAGAAGTACACGCTCAACAACAATAATTTTTAAACTTTTTTATAATAGTCTTAAGAAAATTCAAGCAAAAAAAAAAAAAATTAAAAAAATTGAAATATTATTTTTGTATGTAGAATTTAGTTATAAACAATAAAAACAAAAAAAAATTAAAAAAAAATTTTTTATATGAAAAAAACATGATTTACAAAAAAGGTCCGTAGGGACCTTTTCACACGGCCGTGAAGTTCAGAACTGTCACTCATCGGAGGGTTAAAGATTTCTTTTTGCACTTTATACGCGAAAACTTGAAGCTGTGTGATAGTAATACATATAAATAAGACTACATTCGATTAGACAAATCAAACGATAATCGATTTGTGCATCAAAGAGTCATTAAATAGAATATTTCAATCATGATACAATAATTTACAAGGTAGCCTTGACAACTACGTTTTTTCTTACGAGCGGCGATCGGGAGTTGTCAAATCAGTACAAAGTTTAAGTTTTCATCTGTTTTGCTGCTTCTTCGTTTCGTAATGTGTTTTTGACAACTCGAAATCGCCAACAGAACTGTCACTCCTACCTTGTAAATCATTATACCATGATTTTAATAAATTTCATTTTTGTTTTGTACACGACAAACAGAAAAATTTTCAAAATTTTATTGAACGATTTGACAAACAGTTTGAAGCATGATGCAATTAACAAAGTAAAGCGTCTGTTTCCCTCAGCTGCCCGTAATTTTTAACCAATTTAGTTGTTTTTTCAAAATAGATGATTACGGTACGAAGGTAACAGGCAAAGTAAAAATTGCCACACCCCCTTTTACCACCCACAAATCTATTAAAATTCTATATTTCAGGTAAGCGCGGGATCAAGCGAAGCGCGCCTGGTATGAGCTAGTATATGTATATTAATCCGAGTGGCTTATGAGACCTAGTTTGTCTGAGTGGCTAATGAGATCTAGTTCGTCTTACTGACTGCGTTCGCGACCGTTTTCTTTGCATTTAATTAAACTGGTGTTGTGAATACTACCTAGTTTTTCGATATAAACTCACCAAATTGGACGTTTTAACTCGAATATTTTAGCATTCGTAGAAGTTAAATTGACTTAAACTATCATGTGATGTGTTTCTTTTTTGCGTAAACTAAGTTTAAACGTTCAATTTTGTTAAGTTAATCTCGATTTAATTTCACTAGACTTTAAACTCGTACTGAAAAACTGAGCCTTACTGAATGAAAATTTGTCTGTATCTTTTGAAGTGGTTTCTGGAGGGTTGGCAAATATTTTCCCATTATTCTAAAAAAAATTAAAATGCTCATCGTTTAATGAAGATTTTTACAGTCACGCGATAAGAAATATTTTCGAAAAATTTATGAATTGAGATAGCTGTGGTTTATTGAATGGTTTCAATACAACCTTCCAAAAAGAACTTATTATCATCGAAAAGACGTATTACTTTAAAAGCGGTTCCACAAAAGGGAAGTCACGCCTACTGAAACCGAATGTTTACCTTTTTTTTTGTCTTTATAAATATAAAGCTTTAACAGATATAGTCTTGTAACTCAAAATTCATACTAATACAGAAAAACTCAGACCAAATAGATTTTATTTAATCCTTATTTAATCTTTATTTTCTTTTTGCAAGCACTAAAAAAGTAGACTTGCGGACTGGTTTCTGCTGTTAGTTTGTCAGCGCTAACGTACTATGAAAATAATTATCATATTGTTATCTACATATGTGGAAAAGTTAATCTGTTACTAAAATTTTTGATAAATACATAAACTAAAAGCCATGGATGGTATTTATTTAAAGCACAATCAGTGTTTTTTACATATATGCCACAAATTAAAAACCATTTGAATTCAACGTTTTCATTTAAAAAAGTTCCAAGATAAACGGACACTTTATTAGACATTACAAAAAGAACCATTACAAAGTACATATAAAAAAATCAACCATACGAATGAGACCAATAGTTGGCCTTACCCAACCCTTATTGCACGCTCGCACTTTATTTCTTACATGAAAAAGCTGTTTAGACTTTCCCCGGCATGGGCAGATATTGTTTATAGGTGATAACATTGCGCACCATGGCAGCTATAGAAATAACACAAATCATGCCAGCGGGCATCATTTTACCAGAGCGAGTCCAACGAGCACCCATCATGCCGGCCAGGACCAGAGATGTGCCCAGTTGCAACAATGGTCTTGGAGGATGCTGTGAGTTGAGATGCGCCCCAAAACCAAGTATAGCACCAAATGCAAGTCCAGCGCCCAGTGAAGGCAATGAACCTTAATAAAGTGAAAGGCTTGTAAGTGAAATGTTGCACAACCTGAATTAACTAAATGTTGAAAACTTACCGGCCTTCACGTAGCCCATGATGCCACCGGCGGCAACTGTAGCAGCATAGATATAGCCAATAACATCTGTAGTCATTTTAAGGTATTTATTTAAAACAGAAGGCAAATTAATATATATTCAAAACTTTTTCTAATAGCAACGATGAAATTGCAAAAGTTGAAAAATGCAGATAATGACCAAGAACAAGAAATAAAAACCGCAATTCAATAAACGTCAAACTTTGACATCATTAAAGGGAAATTTACAAGCAGATGTTTTGGGTTATTTATTTCTTCAACAAATTAACGTTTAATTAAAAACTTTTTTGGGTTTAGTTTATATTTGAAATATATTTAAGATTAAGTATTGGTGAAATACTAAATTTATTAAATTATTTACCTTGTTCTAATTGTCTATTGCGCACTTGTGCCCCACTTATTTCAATACTTTTGTTGCAAGGAAATTCCTTTTGAAATTGTAATAGATTTGTATAAACAGAGCTGCCAACTCTCGCGTTTAAAAGTCCCATTTCAAACATGCCCATATTGCACCCATATTTTTCGCACAGATTTTCTGTAGCGATATGTTATAACTTTACTTTCCAAGCGAACATGGAAGCAAAAGATCGATATCACAGGTAATCGATATTTAACTGTTATAAAAAATTGAAATTACTAAAAATAAATACTGTCATATAATAAAAAACAATAAAATTGTATAATAAAATAAATACAAAGTAATGTTCTATCCAAATTATCATCTGTCGAAAGAGTAACAACATACCAATTCTCGGCAAATTGCCAAACATCAAAGCTTACGAAGTTATAACATGTCGCCACTGTTCATCAACGTGGACGTTAAAGCCCGTATTACACGATACCCACTCGCTCGGCGAACAATGAACTCTTTACTCTATTCCATATTTAATCGTTGGTAGGTAACACGACATTGATGGGACCCCCTAGCAACATTTGATATTTTTATAAGCTTTCTTTCACGCAACACTTTTTTGATCGGTGATTGCGGTACTGTACTGCTAGCAAAATCAACCTTTTTTGCTTGGTCTACAAACATCAAACATTTACGCAAACAGTGCTTATCCGAATCGTAGTGTCTAGAAGATATGGACGATTGAACACCACAACAAAAGAAAAGAACAAAACCGGCATATTTAAAATGGACCCTCTAAGTAATTTGTCAGAATTTTAATGCATGCGTTATGACGTTGTCGTAAAGTACTTTCTTACTTAGGTGGCCGTAACAACCCGTGTTCGGGTTTCGACTGACCTCATCAGCTCTTGCCAGGCGCCACTGTTTTGCGCGCGCATGGTCCATCCATCGGAGGCATGGTCTCCCTCGTCGTCATTGACCAGCGACACTCACCTTTTTCGCCGGAGCTTCATCGTCCATACGAAGGACATGACCCAGCCAGCGTAGTCGCTGCACAGTTATACGACGAACTACGGCAATGCCTTCGTAGAGCTCATACAGCTCGTGGTTCATTCGAATGCGATAGTCATCGCTGACTCGAACAGGACCGAAGATTTTGCGAAGAACTTTTCTCTCGAACACCCCCAGAGCAGCTGCGTCAGTTTGCGAAATTACCCATGCCTCAGCACCATAAAGCAGCTCAGGTAGAGGTAAAGCAGGTTGTAGAGAGTTAGTTTTGTCGATCGAGAGAGGGCTAGGGCTCTGGAACTTAGTTGCTTACTGAGCCCGTAGTAGCACCTATTAGCAATTATTGTTCTTCACTTTATCTCCAGGCTGACTTCGTTGTTGTTATTAATGCACCACCACCAAGGTATACAAACTCCTTGACTGCTTCAAAGTTATAGCTGCCGGATTGTTTTGGGAGTCTAGACGCCACGCTCCCTTGTTTGTAGATAGCATATACTTCGTTTTACCCTCATTTATCGTTCGTTTTACCCTTTTCGATAGTGATGAAGCAGCGGTAACATCTCTCTTGGCTCTGCCGACAATATCAATATCATCAGCGTACGCAAGGAGCTGGACACCTTTGTAGAAAATTGTGACATTACAATGCACACCGGCCTTTCGTACGATCCCTCCATGATGATGTTGAAGAAATCCCAAGACAGTGGAACGTCTTCTCTGAAACCTCTTTCGGTATTGAAGGTTTCGGAGAGATTATTTCCTACCTTGACAGAGCTGCGCGCGTTGCTCAACATCATTCTGCAAAGTCTAATCAACTTTGCAGGAATACCGAACTTAGACATTGTTGCGTATAGGCAATCCCTTCTCGGGCTATCGAACGCAGCTTTAAAATCGTCAAAGAGATGGTGTGTGTCAATTTGATTTTTGTGGGTTTTCTCCAGGACTTGTCGTAGCGTGAAAATCTGGTCTATGGTGGACTTTCCAGGTCGAAAGCCACACTGATAAGGTTTTTGTAATCGGTTATCGCAAAGTAATTCATGTAATAATATAAGCCGACGTGACGTTTTTGTTTTTTTTTATAAAATTTTAAATTTAAAAACAAAAAGGTATCAATTAAATTTTTAAATATGAGAGCAAAGCTTACATTTCGTCACTTCATCATGACATATGAATCAATTCTATTTCTGTTAAAAATAATAAGATAAAATAATGAAAAAAAAACAATAAAAAAAGACAAAAAAATAAGAAAAAAAAAAAAACACAAAATTTTTTTGCAAAAATAAATAAAATTAGAAAAATAGATTACAACATTTATACAAGCATGTACAAACCAAGAATTAGGAAGCAAGAACTATTTTATACTTGAAATAGTTGCTTTTAAAATTTGTTTATTTTAAAGTCAGCACAATATTTAGACTCTTGCGACTACGCAAACAGTTTATAAACCGCTAAAGATTAGCTTGAAAGTGGTATTTAGCAATATTTTTAAAATTAATATTTATTTTGTTATTCGACTTTTTTGTCATATTAACTTTTACACATTGTTCAAAGTCTGGAAAACGTCACTTTGTCTAACAAATTATTTGCAAAATTAAGTTTTTGTTAATTTTTACGAATTTTTTATTAAGTTTTTGTGAAAATTTAAATAATTCTTAGACCCCTTTTTATAACCCAACATTAAAATACTTAACAACATTCAGTAGGTATAATTTTCTTAATTTGTAATTGTTTCAGTCATAGCCAAAACCTTATTTGACGCATTTTCGGCGGCTTCTTAAGGCGCATTTTCACGATTCACTATCATTGTTCACTGCAGATGAATCATCCGATTTGAAAAGTGTAAATTGGGTTTCATCTTTAAAATGAAGATGATAGTCATTCACATTGAACAGTGAAAGAAGTAGAAATATTCCCTACTTTTGATGAAATTTATAGCAAATCGTATTTGTATTTTTCCCCATTTCTTTTTGTAGCTCTTGCAACAATGCTAGAACTGTTATTTTAATTCCGTTTTTTATTATTTTAAACGGCATTGCTTTTAGTTTTTTAATCGTCAATAAAACAAATAAACCATCGAATAAATTTTGGCATTCAACATCGAATCATCCATCAAATTTTAAATTTATACATTGAATAATTCAAATTAAAAATAAATTCCTGTCATCATTCAACGTTCACTGTCATCGTTTTGAGTAAAATGTGTAAATTCGCCTTTAACTACCGTGCCAAAATCGATGAAACTTCGTTCAGAGTCTGCATATAGGCCTAAACCGTTCTATAATTCTTTTAAAAATAAAATTTTAAGTTATTATTTATTGCTATTGAAAAGATTTTCGATATTGTGATTTAAAATATTCCGGAATTTAAAAAAAATTAAAAATTGAGTCGTGCCGTTGGAGTCAAATAGACCCAATCGACCGAATCGACTCACACCAAAAATAATGTTTGTTGCCCAAGGTTCAAGCCAACATAACTGCTGCAGTGTCAGGTGATATCTGCTGTCCCAGGTGCAAAAAATCGAAAATAGCTAAAGCAAAAATGCAGCCGTAGCTGTAAATGAATTAAATGACAACGAAAAAAGAAACGGTCTGTTGCGGGATTCCCAAACGCCTTAACGACGATTGTCGCTGTAGTTAACTAGCAAAAACTGCACTCTCAAAAAAAAATTGTTAATTTTAACAAAAAAATAACAATAATCTTGGTTAAAATAGCATTCACAATAGGAAATTATTAATTACTTGTTAGAAATAACAATCGAAATTGTTAATTTTTCGAAATTTAATTTTGATGGTTACAAAAAGATGTTGGCATTTACAGATGTCAAAAAATCAAAAATAAAATGTCAAAAATAGTCAAACGTCAAAAATAAAACATCAGGAATGTATATATGTCAAAATCAAAACGTCAAAAAACTATAATATAAAAAATTAAGTGCAAAAAAAAAATTAGCTGTCAAAAAATGAGCAAAATCAAATTTTTCCATTTGAAGTAGGAATTTTATTATATCCTAAAATATTCTTTTATTTATGTATAAAAAATTCGCCACAATCGGTTGTTAACAGCAGCAACTTGAGGCACCGCATTCGCCTGCGGGCTTTATGCGCAGCCCTAAGAGTGTTGCAACGGTACCGATTACGATTCTAGTCAGGGTGGAGCTATTTCTTCAGGAACTTATGGTACATTATCTTCATTATCTAAAGAAAAAAAGGCATATGTATATTTTTACTATTAACCTTCAACCAAACCTAATTTTTAAGCCTGTATTAATACTCCAAGGAAACGCTCTGCTCTTTTCTCTCTTGAACTTCGTTGAACACCATTTCTTTCCTGAATTGCTTGCAAACTTTTTGTTTGCTTCTGCTAATTTTACTGCAAGAATTTAAGGTACTAAATTAATTAATAAAATTAGTTGTTATTATTTATATTTACCTTTGTTTTCTACAATTATTTTCCTTATGTTGCAGTCACCAGAACATAAAAAATTTTATTTTATTGAATTGAATTTTGTATTAACTTGACAGTTAAATTTTCGAATTAAAAAATTAACAGTCAAATTGTCGAATTCTACAATATAAAAAACAACAATAAATTTAACAATCGTACAATAAAAATTGTCGATTTTTGAAAGAGAAAATTAATACTCAAAATCAATACAAAATTTTAACAAGGCAATTGTTAAATTAATTAACAATCGTAATTGTTGAATTTCAACAATAATTTTGGGAGAGTGTGTCATTTACTACGAAACTGTGCATGCACAATGACCGATAACGACAACTATTATTATCGTTAACTTTTTGGGAATCCTGCTACTGGTAGTTTCAGCCCTTGAAAGGGCTTTGATTGAGTTTTATATGATCAGATATGTTGTGCGTGTTCTTGAATTGTAAGTTCTAACATCCTAAAAAATTAATCGCTATTCGGTAATTTATTCGTTGTAAAATTATCGAACATAAAGTGCATGTTAAAAATATAACAAATAACAACTAACAAAATTACGAGTCCGGTGTGAAGCCCCGATATTTAAAACTAGGAAAACTTTCCGAAAAACTTGCTTTTAATTAAATAAATGCAAAAAATTAAAATATAGCACACAAAAACAAATTTTAGAATTATATGTTTAATGAAACATAGAATTATGTTTAATCGAACGTTTTTTGAAGCAATAGCCAAGCTTTATCACAAAAAAATTACAAACTTGACAACTTGTAGCCTTGACAACTACATATTTTCTCAGAGCGTCGACCAAGACTTGCCAAAATCAATACAACGTTTAATTTTTCATCCGTTTTGATGATTATTTGTTTCTATTTTTCTATGAGTTTTTGACAAATGCTAGTCGACAAAAAACTGTCAGTCCTACCTTGTAAATTATTATATCATGATTCCACCCATGGTAGAATAAAACAAGGTAGTGTTAGTAGTTCAAATTCTCTCTTGTGCTGGGTACCGCACCTGTCAAAAACAGGTTTATACGAATAAAAGCGAAGCAAATAACACAATTTGCATATTATAATATTATATGTGTTTGACAGCTGCGGTACCCACCGCTCCGAGGCGACACTACCTTGTTAAATATACCTTGATTCCACCTATTTTCAGCATATGAAATTTATACCAATTTTTTATAATTTTTTTATTTTATTTTTTGCAACACTTCTGGATCAAATATGTTCAGATATTTCCGAAAACATAATTCTAAAATTATCAGTTATATGATTTTAAACACGATTTTTTCATTTTTTTTTTATTTCCAACTCAATTATTGCACATTTTTTATTATTAAAAATTCTTTATTGAAAACCCCATACAAATATTTTTGAAGCGATTGAAGATGAGTGAAAATAGACTTTTTAATTTTTTTTTTTTTTTTTTTTGAAAATGTGCACTTGAAGCTAAAAAAGCTAATGGTGAAAACATTTCGCGCCGCTTTTAAGTGGTTTAGAATTTACAGGGCTCGAAAGTTGGAAAAATTGACATCAAAAACTTGTTTCCTACAAATTTCATCAAATTTTCCTACAAAACCTAGCATTATCACAATTCGATGTTCATACTTAGGTTAGGTTATTTCGTAAAAGGGCGAACCGCCAAGTGTGCATAATATAAAAAAAGCTATATCTTTAAAAGTAATAGATATTAATGATTGAAAACTCGAGCATAACCTTTCTTTTGATGCCAATAAGGTATCAAAACCTAGGAAAAAACCTTTTTTAGGAAAATTCGCAAGATCTGTATGTCCATTTTCCCAACTTTCGAGCCTTATAATTTCTAAACCAATTGAGAGCGGCGTGTAATCTTTCCGGATTTGAGCTTAGAAGGTTTTAATACATATATTCCACAAAAACAAAAAGATAAATTTTGGGTTTTCGTTCATCTTCAATTATGCCATATTTTTATTTAAAATTTTATCGAGGCTTCTATAGAGCTTATTATTTAATCTATTACCTGAAATAACCTTAAACTATGTATCGGAAAATTTCCCATTTACATATTTGCAAACGTGTCATCACAAATTTATTGAAATTTTCCCATCGCGGCGAAATGCATCAACGGAAAAAATGAATTTCTTCATCGTGTCTGTCACTTCGTTTTGGTATCGTTTCACTTCCTCAACCATTCAATATTCAGAAATCGCAGCGAAGTGGAAGTGTTGAAGCAGCAAATTAAAGTGAAACAGCACTGGACAAAAATACAAGAAAAAATTTTAGTGTTTTTCTACAAGCATGTCGGCTGATGGTGAAAAAGATAAAACCATTGAAAATATGGTATGTAAAATAAAGGAAATTATTGAAAAAGTTTCGCAATGTGATGCCGCGTTGCTGAAATATGGAATTCAGTGTTAAATTCAAGTGTTTTGCTGTGAAAAGTGAAAAAGAAAAAAACGAGCGCGTCACAGATTCAGTGAATTTTCGCTTTTTCTGCTTTGATGTGCTGTGTATAAACATGGCGTCAGTTCATTTTCACAATTTCCATTCTAAATCAGTTTGTGTGTGTGTGTGTGTTCGTCATTTTCGTTCGCGCTTTACTTGGCACGAGCGAATTCATTCATTTGCAATTTTCTCGCTGTTTCGTTGTTTTCATCTTTTTTCTTTTGGTACTTGAAAAGCAACGACGAAAATGAACGCATGTCAAAGACAACAAAAGCGCGGCGAATTTTCTGGTGAGGTATTTAAAGTGTTGCCAATGAGTATTTAAAGAGTAGTTCAGTTGATATGTTGCTACAGTAATTTTATTGGGTACTTGTTGATTACAAGATGTCAATTCACCTGTTATGCCGACACAAGATTTTTTTGGGTACCTGTAAGATAAATGGAATAACATTTTGATACTGAATGCCGTTAATGCTGTTTTGTATAATCCTTATTTTGAAGGTATATCAATGCTTTAATTTGCATATTGTAATTTAACCAGGGATCCAACTTTTAACGTTTTTATAAAAAAAGTCATTCATAGTTATCTCTTCTTTTTCTCGACAAAAATACTATCAGCCTTACTAAAATACTGATATTGAATTTTAGCGTCAGCTTTTTAATTTAGTAGCAGCTGCAGCCTCTGTTAAGCTTATGCTAAAAAAATCTTTTTAAAGCTGACACTAATTAGAGCCAGCACTTAATTCGTTTTTTGGTCGCTTGGAGGACAAAATTTTTTTGATACCATTTTTTGTCTTATCAGCGTGCACATTTTAAGCTTTAAAATAACACGAAATTAATGGTATCATTATTTTTTTTAAAAAACGGCCTTTGAAAAAATTTAAAATGCTATTTGAAAAAGACCACCGGCAACATTTTCATTATTCATTTTAATTTGAAAATAGTAAAAGAACAGCTATTTTCGGTCCCTGAATTATCATTTTATTTAAATTAATTCTCACAAAGATGCGTTTCGCTTCAATCGCGCAATGCAACAAAGAATCTAACCAATGGCGCAGGTCAAAGCAAAGAATAAGAGATAGTCGAGATATTTTTGAAACTTGCCTCACGTAACATGTCACCTTCCCATTTCACTTCTCTTCTAGTGGCGTCATATTAAGTCGGTTGTGTAAGGGCAGTCCAAATAGACTCAAAAATGATTAAAATGTCAAATTTAAGTTTATTTTAAAATCAAGAAAAATTTTAATTTTCATTGCATTCAATTATTTTCATTAAAAATAGAACAAAATTGAAGAAAATTAAATATTAATTATTCCCAATGAATGTTTCGCGTGTTTATTAAGTTATCAATACTCAAATCTACGTTTCCAGTTTCCACTCTAACAATTTTTATTTATTTTAATGAAATAATGTAATGTAAGTAATTCAAAAGAAATAATTTTTCTCTATTTTGATACTTTTTTATTATTTTTTTTTTACTTGGAAACAACTGATTAAAGGGAATTTGACACTACCATTTTTGCCAGCTGAAGTTCTTGAACTTAACATTTTTTCGAGTATGGGAACGCATTCGGACTAAAACTTGTAAAATTGACTAAAAATAACGACTACTTGAACAGACATTATGTGCCATAATCATAAACAAATATAAGTCAGCTCTAAATTTAGTGCACGCTATTTGACAACAAGTGGCGTAGTGGGTAGAGTGTGTGACTCTCACGCCAGAGAACCCAGGTTCGAATCCTCCATCCGACACAGAAAGTTTTTTTAATTGAATTAATTTTTCTGTTCGGCCATCACCTCTCTGCAGACAATGGCAAACCTCAGAGAGTAAAAACTGCCATGAAAAGCTTCTTGAGAACATAAGCCGTTCGGAGTCGGCGTAAAACATGTGGTCCAGTTCTCGATCATTTGTGTGCAAGCATTTCACATCACACACAACACAATTGGTCATAAGAAGCTCGGTCAAAGTCCTTTCAAGGGCTGAAATGGCCATTTCGTTTTTTTTTTTTTATTTGACAACAAATTATATTGAAAAACTGTCAAAAATGCTTATACTAAATTTAAAGCTGCCTTTATTTTGTTCATGATTATGGGCCTATGTTTTTAGTACTTTTTTTTACATATTTCTAGCATGAAAACACGTAATATTATTGTGACGCGATAAATATACATTTATAATGCGCATTTTTCGAATACACGATTCATACCCTTTCTGCTACTTTTTTTTTTTTACTTGCATCAAAACACTTCTCCGCCAACAACGCGCGCGGCGAAATTACATTGTGTATTTTCACAGATCTTTAAAGTGTTTATTAATACTAATGTTTAAATTAATTCAGGATACCGATAAGAAAACCGAGGAAATTGGCAGTGATGGTGCTGCGGACTTAAAAACATCCGCTGAAAAAATAACAGAAAAGGAAAAGAGCTCTGTGGGGGATGCTTCTACCGGCAGTGATAACGGCGAGGCATCGGCAGCCAACGCCGCAGTTGTGGATTCCAATGATAAAATGGAGGAAGATGACGATGATGATGATAAAAAGCAAAAATCAGGCGAAGAAGATACAGGTAAAGCAACATGGAAATAAACATGAACTTGTTATTCGCCGCGTTTTTTTCGCAGTTGATAACATTCTAGAGAAGTAAAGAAAAAGAAGGAAAAATAAACAAAAGAATATGTTGGAATAGAAGAGTATGGTGGGAGACAAGGCGCGTAAACGAAATAAACTTAGCCGGCAATGAATGAAGTGTGTCATTGGCGCATCGTGCTAAATGTTTATGCGTTGCTATACGCCGGCTTAAATTGTAGACGTGGGTTCGATGCTCAGCGGAAGCTGAAGACTTCTGTTTTCTGAAGATTTTCGTGGTTTATTATAATATACCATAAATACGATATTAACCAACCTTGGACTTTGTTCATACTGAACCCTGAATAATATGGTTTTGTGTAGTAATGCTCAAGGAAGATTAAAATCTCATTATTTCATAGTCTTCGTCTCCTAATATGAGGCGTCAACTTCCCAAGAATGAGAATAATTTTTTTTTTAATTTCTAGCAAGATTCACAAAAAAAAAACCCTTTCTTATCCATAATTATTGATTTTTTTAAGAAATTCCTCCATTATATTCTATGAACTCTTTTTCTTACATTTAGATTCTAAATCCAATGACAAAAAAGATGAACCAGATGCTGCTGAGAAAACTAAAAAGGTCAAGAAGTCCGAAGAGGCAGTAGACAACGACGAAGCTGTTGAGGATGATGTTGATGGAGACGAGGAAGATGAGGTGGAGGAGGTCGAGGATAAAAAAACCGACGATGGTGATGGTGATAAGAAGTCTGATAAGAAAGAAAAAAATGGCACCGTAGCCGATAAAAACAAAAAATCCAAAGTCGCTACTGAAAAAAAAGCGGCGGGAGTGGCCGATGATAGCAAGGATGATGATGTAGCTGAGAAAAAACAAGAGGAAGAAGATGATGAGAATGTTGTAGCGCTAGCAGAGATTGACAAAATTAATGAAAACATTAATAAGACACGTGTGGATGGTCTACAGACACTACATGCGGTACATATACCAACCAATTTGACACGCCTATTATGTATCAAATAATGTATTTGAGTTCTTTATTTTTTCAGATATGCTTTGGATCCCAGGGCAAAAACAATGTCGTCAAGCGCAACTTACGCTCGTTTGCAGGGTTTGAATTCGAAAAGGACTCTTCAGAATATAAAAAGAAATTAGATGTAATCAAAAAAACTGACTCAAAAACTTTAAAAAGTATATTGGAGATATTATCATTGGAGCGCAAAGGTGTGTTCTTGTTCTAAATATTTTGTAAAGCCTTTAAATGAAAATCTTTATATCAGGCTCAAAAGATGAAATTTCAAATCGTGTGCTTAAATTCTTAATGGAACCCGATGAATCTATGTGTGTTGAGCCAGCGGAAGATGAGGACGAAGAAATGGAAGAAGATGATGCTGAAGAAGAGCCTGAAGAGGAGGAACGTGAGCCTAGCGAAGATGATAAACGCAAACGTAAAGCTCCATCGGGACGTGCAGCAGCGCGTAACTCAACTGGTCGTCCGCGACGTTCAACTGCAGGAAAAAGTAAGTATTAATTAAGTTTGTGATATTAAGTTGGCAAGCTACAGGAAAAAAGTCAACTTCTTTAGAGATACATTTAGAAGTTATCTTCGTGCCAAAGATGTAAAATATCGAAAAACTGTAGTCAGATAAGAAGATGAAAAAAAATTATTTTGTCCAATGAAAATAGCATTAACCATGTAAGGTTATATTTTTTTTTTAATGACACTGTAGCATCTAGTAACATTATTGCTAGTTGTTACATTGAAAAATATTGAATACATAAAATAAAATGCAGTTGAATTTAGAGTCGACAAATGTACGAACGTGTTGTGTTATAATTTTCAATATAAATACTACATTGAAGAAAACACTACACCATAAAATTAAAAAAAAAAAGACAAGATTTAAAAAAATTACAAGAAAGACAAACGGAGTTGGCTTAAATGATTATTTGTGTTACATTTGATTTAGGGCCGTATTGTACACCTCCGGATATCTTTAACCAGCGGATAAAGTACTAAATTTTAAGTAGTTTTAGATACCAGCAAAACAAAATATCCACTGGTGGATCCACAAAGATATGTACATATTAATGCTCTCCACAAACATTTTGCTGGCTCTTTTTGCAGGACGACTGAGTCATTTGATATTTTTTGTAATCGTAAAGACCGAAAATCTTTCTTTTCGTAATTCTGAAATCTTCATACCTAAATTCCATAACTTGATATTACGATATTTTCATATCTTTTCGAAGCTTGAGCAGGAAATATAGTCCCTAATAAGCCTTTTTGTACTTCGGACACCACATACATAAGTAATGATAAAAATACCGTTTTGACTGTTTTTTCGGTGGTCAAAATTTGTATGGTGCAAAAACTTCTCAAGGAAAGCTATTAATATATAACTCTGCAAACTTTTTTGTATGGAGACCTACTCACTCTAATGTTTAATATATGATCCATATGGAACCCTGGGCTTATGAAAACACAGTGAAATCTGAACAACGAGATAAAAGAAAATACAAAAAATATTTTCGTTAGTCGAATCGGCTGACGATGGACATCCAGGGTTAAACAATCATTCATGAATAACTTAAATTGGTTATTAATTGGGTTAATAACTGAAAAGTATAAAAAATATTTGTTTCTTTTAAAATTTTCAAAATGAGCATGATTATTCTTTAAATGAGCATGGGAAGGATATAGAAACTTAATAATTAACAGAAAAGGAGTTTTGTTAATACAGATCCACATGGTATGAAAATAGATTTTTAGTAATAACTTTTGATTGGAAAAGAATATTGGGATATTTTTTTCAAATAAATTATTTTTGAAGCTATACTCTTTTATAAAAAAATATAAAAATAATTTTTAAAAAAATTAATTTCATCAAAAAAATCGAAAGGGTATACCCTTTTTATTTATGATAGAAATAGTTAATTTTTGTTTAAAACTGAATCAATTTTTGCTAATAAATGCCATGCCATGTGAAAAGGGGGTTTAAAATGCAATTTTTAATTTAAATTATTTTTACAACAAAAACAATTTTTACGTAATTTTTTGAGGAAAGATCGAATATTTTGGGCCTTTTTTGAAAAAAAATATTAAAAATACAAATGTACAGTAATTGGTATTGTTAACATATTTTTTGGCAAGTAATTTTATTACACTTTATAACAAAAAAAAAAATTTTGTGAAATATGTTCAAAGCTAACGGAGATATTTGCATAATAAGTCATATTTTAAATTTCCGATGGTTTTTTGTCATTCCTTCGGGCAAACAAGTTAAAAGCACAAAGTTGTATGGAAGCCCTGTTAAATATAAACTTTTCCGATCAAATATTTACACATATCGAAATTTGGAGAAAAAAACAAATTTTTGATACCCATATTGTGGTCTTAATCTCAAAAAAAAAAAAAAATTTTTTTAAGAAAATAAATGCATATTTTAATAAAGAAAATTTTAATATAAAACTTAAAAATTTAAAAAAACAAAAAAAAAAGGTAACTTAGAATTCTCTTAAATGAAAATGAAACTTAAACTTAATATAATATAATATAATATAAACTTAAATATAAATGAAAATGAAACAATTTCGAAAATGCGCTCCTTACGATATCCTTATGATATCGCTAAAATTACAATAAAATTTATTTCTGCAAAATGGATGCCATCATGTGTGGCTTTAAAATATCTTTCGTTTGATACCAAATTTGTATATATTTCTATGGAAAATAGTGAAATTGTGAAAAAACCAAATTTTCGCTGATTTTAAAACGTCATTTTGAAACCGTAAACTATCGATTGAGCACATATAAAAAAAAATACGTCGACCTTAGATGTTTGTCCTCTATCACATATCCAAAAATTATTCAAATCGGTGAGTGACACCTGGGACCTTTCCTTGTAAGCGCTGTTATCTCGCAATCCGTTTTGGATACCAGGTTTCAAATGCTTTCCCCAAAGTTCCTTGTTATTTTTGGAATTTTATGCACTGGCTGCATTTTTGATGTCTTCCAATTAAAATAAAAAAAAGCTTAAAAAGAAAAACAGTCTGTGGTGCCTTTCCTTGGGACTAGTTAAGATAAAATGGACGAAGATTTTTTCATTTAAAAAAAAAGTGAATAACTTGTTACTAGTGAAGAGTACCTTAGAAGTCCATAAAAGGCCCGATCTCAACCGTATTTAAAAATCTGTCAAAAGATATTGAACACCACGTGCGGTAAAAAAGCCAACAATTTAGCAAAATTGTATGTAACAGGAAATCGAAATCGCTTGAACTACTATTTCAAAAAATGCTGAGATTTTAATTTAAAGTCAAAGTAGGTGATATAGATGTGCAACTGTTAATAAAAACAAAACAATTTCCAACAAAAAAATAATTAATTTCTCAATGTTAGTAGCCCTTTATTTGGATGTATGCATTATGTGGTAAAGGTGGTAAGGTTTTTTTCCAATCGGTCGAATTAAATAAACTAATGTTTATTTTTAAAAACTGTCCTTATGCCCAATAGCTTGGTTCTTAGGTGTAAAATTGTATTGTTTTGGCAGTTAAAGAAAAAACTAGAATTTGTGAGAGCTTCTCTTTTTTTTTACTTATACATGGTATCCTCAGACGGAAATAAGTTTCGTGTATAAGAGGAAAATTTAATTAAATATATTAATAAATAGCAATAATGATTAAATAAATTAAGTATCACAAAAATAAGATCAAATTATTTCAATTCACTTATCTTAAATTCATTAAGGGCCGTTTTGTTCAGCTCTGGATATCTTTAACCAGCTGATATTTCCAAGGTTTCCAGTAGTTTCGTATTGTTCACCTCTGGATAGCGCATTTATCCCGAGCTTATGTCAAAAGATAACCAGCTGATAAAGATATCCAGAGAAAAAGTTATCCAGTCGATCATTTATCATGCGTTTTGACATATTTTTCGTATTGTTGACTTGTTTTTTGTGGTTGGCAGAACATTTTTTGTGTTTGGTATTTTGTAGCGTGCGTGCGAATTTTGTGTTGCAGACAACAAAAATAAATAAATTACCGCGCTGCTGCTAATTTTCTGATTTTCAAGGAAATCGAAAAAAAAACAATTTTCGTGTAAGAAAAGGTAATTGTCTATTGCTGAAAAATATTGTTGCCAATTTTATGCAAAAAAAAAAGCAACAAGCTACAAATTTACAAAAGCAGCATTAAAAATTCTTCATTGCCAAATGTCGAGAGTGAACATTTTTCGAATGGCACAGAGCCTAATTAAAATATATGACAGACTGTCAAAACCTCGGGGTAACTTTGACGTTTGGCTGGGAAAAATCACTAACCAGACCTGTTAAGATGCTATCCAGAGGTGAACAATACCAATTTTTAACAGAGGTTTTAACCTCTGGTCAGTGTCTTTATTCGTAATAATTTCTTCTCCAACTTAACATCGTATATTTTGATGATTTTGATGCCATTCCAACTACAGTGTACCATCCTGTAGAATGGTAAATATTAATGTTTTTGGATAAAATTTCAATGTGAGCTCGCACAGAATCACCTCCATCATAGAATGGCCACGCTCAAAATAGGCATGTTATTTTATTCCATGAATGTATTATTACATTCCTATATTGACTTGCACAAGTATCACTCACGAAAACGAATATTTTTCTTTTAGCTGGTCTGATAAATATTTATAAAGGCAAGAAGACCACTCGTTGAAACCTCTGGGACACACTCCATGTCTCTACATCATAGACTGTCGCCTTAAAAACAGCTTGTTGGCGTTTGTAAAATGGCCTTGGCTGATACTTTAGGAAAATATTTTACGGCTTCTAAATCTATATGAATAAGTTCATGACTTTATTTTGTGCAAAGTCCTTGGAATTATTTAAATGACTTTCTTGAGTCTTCCAATGAATATGTTGAATGTGCATTTTTTTCATTATTGTAATTTTTGTATTTTGCGCATGAATCACACATATCCTTACGTGGCTTATGAAATTTCAAGAAAACTGTCGAGCTCTTTTACTGCTATCAAAATAAACTGTTCTTCGCTTAACTATAAAATGTACTTCCAAAATAAAAAAAGTACAAAGGTAGAGGTAGAGAGCACTCTACCAAAAAATGTACTTCAAAATAATGAAAAATAATAAAGACGCTAAAAACAAAGATATGGAAAATAATTAAATAAAAAAACGAATCAAAGGGGAGAAACCCAATAAAAAATTCATTAAAGAGTCAGCGAGTAATCAGCTGTTAATTTCATGCCTTGCAACAAGTATTGCAAAGTAAATCGATAAAGACCGCTAACAAATACTCAAGATTGTGAATTGCCCTTTTGTGAACACATGAGTGCATCTTTGAATTTACATAAGTAACACACATACGTATGTACAGATAAGTTTTTGTTATTGTTTTATGGTCTGATTATGCAAACTTGTCGTAACACAGGTTAACATGACGCAACGTACTATGGCTTTTTGTTGATTATGCTACCAACGTAACATATGTTTGGCTAATTAGGCCATTAGGCTTAATACAGATACGTCGACACCTATTTCTAATGTTACGTGTCTTCGAGTTAGGAGTTTTCGTGAGTGAATAGAAATTTTTATATTGAGTTATGTTGTATACTTAACTTAAAACTAATAAAACTCGACATACATCTTTGTTTTACTAAGGGGACGATATATAAGTGAAAATATAAAACTATTTTTATTCATTTCCATAATTTTGTTTTTGACTAAATTGTATGCTATCAGTTGCTGCTTGAGTCGATCCGAATCCAGACTTTATAATTCCATTTTAATTTTAAAATCTGTCATAACAAAATATTAATTTTTATGTACAATTTTCAGAAATGTCTGCATACGTAGATTTTTCAAGCTCTGAAGAGAGCGAGCGCAAAGTGGCACCAACTAAACGAAGACGCAACGATGACTCACAATCGGGTTCAGATGTAGATTTAAAAAACAGTACGCATAAAAATATATTTCTAATAACATATCTTACAGTACAATCCGTCTGGTGGCAATTCAGATTCTGATGGTGGACGCGCACGCAAGATGGCAGCGAGGGCTGTTGGTGGACGCGGTAGACCAGCGCGTAAAAGTCGAAGAAGAAATTCCGAATCTGAGGAAGAAGAATCCGAGTTATCGGATGCTGATAGTGATGTAAACTTTTATATATATATTTTTTTTTCTGTTTAATTACATATTTATTTAAATAAACACATTCACCGGTACTTAGGTTCCAAAACGTAACAAACGTGCCGCTGCTGGTAAACGCGGACGTCCAGCTACTGCTGGAGCCGCTAAACGCGGACGTGGGCGAGTTGCTTCGGCGTCTAAAAAAGGCAAGCGCAAAGATTCCGATAGTGAAGAAGAGGTATCTGAGGAAGACGAAGAGGAGGAAGTTTCCGAAATTGGCAGTGATGGGCAAAGCGATGTAAGCTTTAATTATCTTATATTAGTTGAATATTGTTTAACTCTAATGAATGCAATAGGATGACGAAAAATGCAAGAAGAGCAAGAAACCAACAACACCTGCGAAAAATAGCAAATCTAACAACAAAGCTAAGGTGGCACCGGCTAAAGGTAGTTTACATTTTGTTTTATTTACTGCATTATATGTTGTTTCTCTGTTAAATTAGCAGCTGGACGACCTAAGAAATCAAAAAAAGACTCATCCGAAGAGGAAGGTGATGATAAGGATGAGTCTGAAGATGAGCCTTTGACTAAGAAAGGAAAAACTGCTTTCCCTACGGTATATTCATTGCTAGAAAAATCAAACTAATTCAGGCTATCTTAAAATAAAATATTTTCTTTTCATTTACAGGATGAACAAATCCGCAGCTATGTTAAGGAAATTTTAGATAAAGCCAATCTCGAAGAGATTACAATGAAAACCGTGTGCAAACAAGTCTATGCTAAATACCCCGATTTTGATTTAACAGATAAAAAGGATTTTATCAAAGCGACCGTAAAAGCTGTACGTATTTTTGTTTTTCTTATTGAATTTATTTAATATATTTATGGATTATTTTTGCTTATTACTAGCTTATTGCCGCATAAATAGAACTTTTAAATAAACCAACTGTAGATTGGGCAGAACTTATCTAGCAGCAGTAGCAGCCACCCCCATACATCTTCAACTACAAAGTAAATTAAATCATCGTGTTTGTCGTCGTTTAACTATATATTTCTGCAAATCTTCTATTTTCACTGGTTTTTTTTTCTAATATAAGTTTTTATTTTTTCTTTGTTTTCTTGCACGTACGTACACACGTTTATATACAAACACTCCTCCCCCCACATACACACATACATAAATCATATGTATGGGATTTACAAATTTGTAAATTTTCCGAAATTTTATTAAAAAATATTTGAACTGCGTCAGTACAAAAAAGAAAAAAAAATTTAATTAATGCATAAACAGAAAATAATCTATTTTTAATATTTGGACAAAAATGAAAATAACATAAAATCTGCAACGGCAAATCTTTTAAGACGCATTAAAGATAAATCATTTACTTTGATTATTCTAATTATTTGGATTATATAAGATTACTTATAAAAGTATACCTAAATGTATGTATATGAGTTATAATAAAAGAAAAATAATATTATAAAACCTACATGCGAGTTATTAAAAACAACAAAAACCTTGTGTTATAAAATAACGTTTTTTATTTCAAAAAAGTACATACGCGACTTTCAATTTCATCTTCTAGCCTAGCCATATAGGCAATTTGAGCTTTAATTCTAGACAAAATTGCTTTGATTAAACTAAATTTAAAGTAAGAAATTTGGCAGCATAAATGAAAACTTTAACTTCGCTATTCTCTGGAAGATATGCTTACATCACACGATTTTCGAGGTTGTTGTAGAAAACAAGTGCTCTTGGAATCAAAATTGAAACTGTACAATATTTCGTTAAGTTTTAATCGATTCTGATTTTACGGTTTTATGTTCGAAACCGATATTATCTGATGACACCTAAGCGAAATATTTATCGGTTTCAACACTAATTCCAAGAGAGCTTGGTTTCTTTAACAATTCCGACTTATTTATATAAATTTCCTAAAAAAACCGACAATTTATTTAAAATTTAAATACCAATTAAAAATTATGAATTTAGAAAAAGTACTCTTAAAATTAAAATATTTATGTATATCAAGTGGTTTAAATACACAACGGCAACTACAGTTTATCGAAATAGGTTTAAAATCAAGAACTATTTGCTTGCATAATTTTTTTTTTTTATTTACATATTTTTAAATACCACCTCTTCCTCTAGCTCCTTTCTAAAATTCTTAGAAATCTCTGTATGTTCATAAAGTATAGAACTAGTTAGCGGCACAAGACACAAAAGTTTTAATATTGAATTTTTTAAAAGTTAGGTTTTTAACACGATCAAAGATCAAAGTAGTAGCAACAAAGGTTTCCAGAAGTTGAGTGGGTCTAATTCAGGAAGAGAGAACTCCCCGAAAAGTATCTATATTATTTTCATTTCACACGCGTATCTTACACACGAACATCTACACAAATAACATGTTGAAATATAAACTTATATAAATTTAAAATAGTCAAACCAACTAGATGGATGTTTCACTCTTAAAATTTAATAAAATACAGTCTATAGAATTAAAAAACATTGTAATAGAATTGCAGCAATATTTTTGTTTCGTAAGGATTAAATAAATAAAAATTATAACTGAGTCATAAGTATCTAAAATTGTTTTATTAATTATTGATAGAAGCCTCTAACGGACGTTAGAACGTTTCTTATAACACGTGCTTTATTAACCCTTACAAGTCACACTAGTGCGAATTCGAACTGTCGAAAAATTTAAACTGTTAGGATTTTGTTTCTATTTGGTCTAAAGGATATATCAAATTTTAACTATTGAATACCGTTGGGTTTGCGTCTTAAAAGCATATTCAGCCCAATTGTGAAACATTTTTTCCCGGGAGTTGTAAAAGGGAGTTTCCGCTTGTAAGATATAGTTTAAAAACTTTTTGGAAATTTTTAAAGTAAATTTGTTCATCAACCGTCATGAGTGTAAAATAAAATATGGGATGTCTATCTGCTATCTTAAAAACGGAAACTCCTTTTTACAACTCCCGGGAGAAAATGTTTCATAATTGGGCTGATTGTCTCTACGAGCTCTCAAAATTCAGTCATCCTAAGTTACCGATAAATATCAGCCCAATTATGAATATTCTCGCGTACTTTTTCCCGAAGAAAAAAATCCTCTTATTCTAAATTTTTGGAGAGAGGAAAAATTTTCGAAAGCAATTTTTTTTTGCCCTTTAAAACTTGACATTTCTCTGTGCCCTCAGAAAGTTGCAGAAAGTTATAAAAACTTAAAAAAGTCGGAATATGAAGCATATCCTTCCATATGTTAGCGTTAACAAGAGTAGCGATGCAGCAACACAGGCCCCAGTCATTGTTAGTGCCATCAATATTTCGTTTCGTTTAAATATCGTTTTTCAAAAGCAAAATAAGATTTTCTTTAAAAAACACTGCGTTAATGGACTCCTCGTACAACTTACTGGCCTATACCCTATGGACAGTCAATTTTTTCTTATGTACGCCCTCTGATATGGGGAGGGGACTGCCACAAATTGAAAAACAAAATTAAGTGTATATCTTTCATAGGACCGGCACATCATATCGTTATCTCAAAGGTGCATTAATAAAGAATTTATACTTTTCAGGAGAAAAAACTTTTTGCATTTTTCCCAAAAATTTAAATTTTTTTATCATGTTGGCATTTGTATATTTACAAATGTTTTAAAACAGAGAAAACAGAAAACTTCAGAGATTCTGAGACCATTTTATGGGTGTAAAAATAAGTGATGACTTTTTTTTATGAAGCTTTATTAAGAGAAATTGGTACAGAGTATTTTATTCAAAATATTGTCTATCGTTAGCTACGACTTTTTCCCATCCTTCAGGCGGCAAACGGACTCTGCGTTGAGAAAGATCCTCTTTCAGGGCGATCCAGGATTCAAACTAGTTGCTTCTTCATAAGAAGTAAAGTGCTGCTCGGCCAGACAATGAGTCATTGCCCGAAATAGTCGGAAGGAGCAATGCCTAATGAATACGGCAGGTGGGTTAGGCCTCCAAGGTTTCCTTTACAACTTTTGCAACATGTGACCGAGCATTACCCTGCTAAGAGATCTGTTGCGGGATTCCTAAATGCCTTAACGACGATTGTAGCTGTAGTTAACTATCAAAAACTCTCATTTACTATGAAACTGTGCATGCACAATGACCGATAACGATAATTATCGTTAACTGTTTGGGAATCCTGCTACTGTTGTCGGCCTTAGTGTTATTTGCCACGGCCAAAAACTACACAAGTTCAAACTGCTAAGAGATCACTTTGTCATGTCTTTTGGCATATTGAGGGCGTTTGACCTCCAATGCTCGGCTCAATTGTATCAAATGTTGTTGGTAACGTTCTCTAGTCATGGTTTCGCTATTCTGGAGTTGATCATAGTAGATCACTCCGAGCTGACTCCACCAGATGCACAGCATTAACATTGCACCATGAATATTCGGTTTAACCGTTGAAGTTGATGCATGAACCGCCTTACCCTACGATTTTCTGTGCCTTGGGTTGTCGTAGTGAATCCACTTTTCCTCTCGCATCGCGATTGGATGCAAGAAACCCCACCGATTTTGCCTAAGGAGCAGTAGTTTGCCCGTGAAAAACCTTTCCGTCAATTATGTTTTCATCATGGTTTTGATGGCACAAAGGTTAACATATTTAGAGCGAAATCGAAGCGAAAATATGCCGTTTACACTTCAGCGAAATGGCATATCAGAGTTGCATTTTAACGTTTGAAGCATGGTGAAAAAAAATGTATGCAGCCTTTTTATAAACTCATTATGGAGACTGAGTAACTTTAAGCCGGCTTCAAACAAAATATCGTTACTTATAAAGGTTTTTCCGGATTGTTTAATATCTGCGTAACTTAAACGCCGAACATTGCGTTTAAATGCTGCATAAACTTAACCTATCTTTTTTTGTTTGATGATGCTTACGATAATTTATCGTATTATATTTATTTATTTTACAGACATGCTCCATATCCGGCCTTTATAATACTTTTTGCAGTGGCAGATTGGCAAATATACAAGAATTTTTTATGTTTGTAAAAGATTTTCGATTGCTTAAACACAAAACTTACAAAATTAAGCAATGAATAAAAAAATACTTATAATTAACAATTTAAGCAAGGTTGCGTAGAGGATGCGTAAAGCCTTAAGCAGTGCGTGCATAAACAAGTGTTGAGCGATTGTTTAAGAAAATCTATTAAATAAGGCTAAAGGTGTTCTCATCCGAAAAATCAAAAAAAAAAAAATACTTCCTTTTTTTAACATTTTCATAGAATCTAACATCAAAGTATGTATGAAGCTTGCTAAAATAGGGCAGCATGTCAAAAAACATATTGTAAAATATCATGGAATGAGAGTACCTTAAATTATTCAACCATGTTACGAAGCATCAAAGTTAATTTTTTTTTTTTTGTAGAATATATTTTTTGTTACCTTTTTTGAGAGCATCTTTTATTTCTCATCTTTAATGAAATGACGGGAACAAAAGTAGGTAATTTTACATAAACGTAAATGTTTCGAAAACAAAACTTTTAAAAAAAAAATTTTATTCCCGAAGATTTTTTAAGTTACCAGTTGTAAAAGTAGCACTGCTGTATGCCTGCCGCCAACATCCCTTGAAAGTTCGGGAGGCAAGCTCGCTTCCATACCCGCCTATATCTTTTTCCTATAGGCATGTTCTGGGACGTCATGCCTGCCAAGTGGACTGCCGTAGCAGGAATGCTGCATGTATCTCATGGTATGATTGCTACATTCATTGCGTTAAGTCGACGCTGCTATTATGTGGCTTCTATTGAAAAAATGTACAAATGTTGGTCCGATTCGATGCATTTTTAATTTTATTAAAATCGTCAGCGAGTGAACAACAACGGAGCGGAAAAAAATAATGAATATAAATATGGCAAGCGTTCCAAACACAAAAATTTTGGATAGAATTTATTAGGTTTGCTGAAATATGAAAAATTAAATTTAACAGCATCCAAAAATTCTTAAGCCAGTATGCCGATGTGTTTTGCGTGAGAATCTGCAAAGAATGAAATCGTCGTACATGCCAGATTGTTTGAAAGCTCAACAAAATATTATTCCCGCTATTTTGTCGTCGTACAATGTACGCTGACATGTATGTTTATCTGAAAGCCCCTATTGAATACTAGTTACGCCATCTTTTGTTAATCCTTCTGAAGTTATTTGTACACTGAGGATTGTAACTGACTCAAGCCACGCGGGCAGCGGCAGTCTCGGCCGGTCATAGCTCAATAAAAATATACGAATTCACTTTGTTTTTTTAACTCGTAATAACTGTTTTTAAATAAGTATAAAAATAACGCATTTTTTTTCAAAATCCACGTGAGATATGATATCCTATGAAACCAGGGAAGTTTTTTAATCGTTAATGCCTTTAACACGTTTTTAAACACATTTTAACTGAAAGAATAAGCAATTTGACAGCCTTATACATTTATATCGAGCTTGAGCGTCCCACAAAACCAGGGATGTTTTCTGTGGCTTTTGTGTTTGAATTGTACATTTTGTGTTAAAGTTCAGACTATCTAAGAAAGCATAGAACTTTTTGTATAATTTTTTTTTTGTAAGAGTTCTCAAATCATATGACGCTATTGCGCTATCAGACTTTTTATATGACAAAATGGAGGCACACACAAAACATAAAAAAGATCTCTGATAGAAATTGAAGCAATTCTACTGCGAAAAAAATCGTATGCTTTGTTGTTAGGGAATTCATATAACAAATAACTTAAAGATCTAAATAAAGAACTTTCATTATTTGGCAAATCTATGTTTTCATGTATTATTTCATCATGTATATTGGGGTAATTCAAATTTCATGCTAATTAAGGTTTAATGTGCTTATTCTGAAATGTGCTATTTTGCAAATAATTTTATGTGAACACTCGTCAAATTTTCTAGTGCGATATCATCACTTAAAAAAAGATTTCAACTCCAACACATCAATTCAAAATGCACGATGAAGAAAATTTTTATAATGATTTTATTTAAATTTATAGACTACATCCATAACTGGCAGATTAAATCGGAAATTAACAAAAAAAAGGTTATTTAGAAATAAAGCATATGGAGTGCTGCTGATGTGTTCACTTCGGTGTGCAAGACAATAATGAAATTTGACGAACAATTTGATAATATGATCACTCGCGTGGCCAAACTGTTTGACCAATATTTTGATAATGTGACCGCCCCTAGTTGCATTGAACTAATAGGGCCGGTCACATTATCAAATTTTTCATCCGTCATCAAAAAATTTGACTAACAGAAATATATATATGGAATTTGACGAAAAATTTGACATGTGAACACTCATCAAATTATTGGTCAAATCGTTTGACGAAAATCCAAATATTTTGATTTGATGAAAAATTTGACGTGTGAACACTCGTCTAGAGTGTCTAGAAAAGACTTAAGAAAACTTTTTTATGTATTCAAAGAAATCATTTAAGACTGAAAAATGTTACAAAGCATTGAAGAATAATATTTGTTTTACTCTTGTTGATTACCGTATATATTTTTGAAATTCTTAAAAATTAGTATTAAGCTTGTTTTTTTCGTAATTAAAGGCTGTTGGTTATTAAAATTTAATTTGATTAAACATGATAAATGCGTTAATAACAATTTAAATAGAAAATTCAAGCAATTTCTGATAAACTATGTTAATGATAATTCATGTTAAATTATACCAAATGTTTTTATAGTACGAAATAAAGTGGAGAAAAAGTACTGTAATTCAAAGAAATGTCAAACGCAGATTGGCGTGTCGTGTGAGCTACCAACAATCAAAATTTAAGAGCGTAAGAAAAGTTAATTGATTGCCAATCAAACAATCTCGTGTGAGTTGGCCAGTATCATTATCCAAAGCAATTTTTGGGTGCGATTTGGGGCAATACTGCCAAGATTTTTTATTTTGACAAGTATGAAAATCCCACTTTAAAACATAAAGGGGTCAAAAATCCCGAAAGGAGGGAGAAATCCCGCCAAATCATATTACTGCTTGTATGCGATAGAGCTCAGGTTGAAATCCTATCAGACACAGAATGTTTTTTTTTTCAACTGAATTCATTTTTCTGCTCGGTCGTCACCTCTCTGCAGACAATGGCAAACCTCAGAGCAAGGTTCATTAATACAGGTTAAGTCACTTGAGAGAAGCTCGGTCGAACTGTCAGAATGGATGAAAGGAAATCAAGAAAAAAAAAACACGAATCTGTACAATTTTTAGCTAACAGCTACTTTGACAGTTCGAGCAAAGGCAGAAAAAGAGTGCTTTTCTCTCAAGTGACTTAACCCATGGCAGAATTATAAGGTAGGGTAAACTCGGAGAGGAATGGAGTAGAATGCAGAATAAAGCTAGATTGATGTCAAAATCAGCTGTTCATCGCGAATTTCTTTATGCTCACGTTTCGCAGTTGTTTTTAGGTTAAAACTGTTAGTTTTTTTTTGCAATTTTAAGACTTTTTTCACATTTTATAGTTTTTATTACACTTTTTTTATAATATTTTCACTCAATTTAGCACAAATTTAACACCCGCGACCGCACTGTTTGCAGCTTGGAAACATAAAATATTTTCTTCATTTGCAATTTTTACGAAATTCGTCGATTTGACATATATGTTGCTTCTCATTATCCACTCTTCGTTGACGCGTATCATGGTACGAGTATCATGGCCCTACCTTGTCATTGTATCATGACTTAACCTATATTAATGAACATTGCCTCAGAGTAAAAACTGCTATGAAAAGTTTCTTGAGAACATAAGCTGTTCGGAGTCGGCATAAAGCCTGTAGATCCATTTCAAACATTTCTGTGTTTGAAGATCTGTGTTCAAACATTTCAAAACACCCACAACACAATTGATCAAATGAAGCTTGGTTACAGCTCTTTCAATGGCTGAAAAGGTAATTTTTCTTTTAATATCACTTATGTTTAATGCTCGTATCTATACTGTATTTCGCAGTATTATACCGTAATTTCAATCCAAATACTGCATACTGCATTTTTCCCCAAAATACTGTATTTTACTATACTGTTTTGTCGCTGGAGAAAAAAATTAAATTTTCATTTTTTTAACGCTCCGAAATTCAACTTAAATTCAAAATATCAGACACAACAATGGCAACACAGTCAAAGCGAATTCAAACGTTGCGAATATTGACACATGTAAACGGCGAAAATCGAAGCGTACATAAACCCCTTTTACATTGATCAAAACTTGAAGTCAAGTTTTTTTGACGTTCTCTTTTGAACTTGACGAAAGCTTGCACATTGGTCAAGACTTGAATTCAATTTCTTGTCTTCTTTCCTTGTTTTCTTAAAAAATAAAGCGACATAGGTAGCAAGCAAACTGAAGCAAACTGAATTTTAATAAATTTCTATTAGCTCCATGTTCCACTTAAACGACATTTTTGGCTATAAAAATATATTATTATTAAAAATATCTACAAAAACCTCATTAAATAAGTCACACACAAATTTTACTGCAACTGAAGTCTAACAAACTCACATTGATATGCGAAAAATAAAATAAAAAGTACTGTCAACAATGCGAAAATAACAAAAGGAACACGAAAAAATTGCTGGTACAGCTTCAAGTTTTTTTCCCCCTTCCGCCGCTTCCGATGTGCGGCGAATTGCCAACAAACTGTGAAACTTGACTTCAAGTCTTGATCAATGTAAAAGGGGTCATAGCAACATATCATATATAGCTGTCTCTTTTTTTCCCTTTTAATTGTTGTCTTGTCATTATTCTTTCATATTCAACGCGCGTCACTTGGAGTTTGCTCTCGATTACTAATTTAAAAGAATAAAAAATGTCGAAAACAAAAGCTAAAAATATATTGACCGAAAAACTTCGTGAAAAGTATTCCTTTCTCGAAAAAGCAGCAAAAAGTGAAAGTGATGTTTTTGCAGAGTGTGTAGAAGTACATTTTCAATTGCATCTGGTGGTAACGCGGATATTGCGCGACATGTTACGGCAAAAAAACATAGACATGCTTTAAATGCTGCTTCTGCCAGCACGTCAATAAAATCACATTTTACATCGGATTTGGATGCACATATAGCGGCAATGGAAGGAGTGTGGGCCTATCATGTGGTAAATTCCAATCAGTTTCAAGTCGTCGGATTGTGCCACGAAAATATTTAAATCGTGTTTTCATATCAAAAAGTTTTCGTGTTCTCAGAAGAAATGTCAATCAATAGTCGTCAATGTTTTCGCATCGCACGCCCAAAAATTGCTTGAACAAGATTTGAAAGAATGTAGTTTTGTATCAATCTACACTGATGCATCGAACCATGGAAATATTAAACTTTTTCCCGTGCTCGTTCGATATTTCATTCCGACTGTCGGTGTACGTGTTAGAGTTTTGAATCTAACCGAAGAAGCTGGTGAAACTTCTACTATTATATCCGAGCTCATAGAATCGGCCGCCAGTAAATTCGATCTGAAGTTGAAAATCGTTTGCTTCTGCGGCGACAATGCAAAAGTGAATTTTGGTGGAGACACTCGTGGCGGCCAGAATAATGTTTTTTACCGAATAAAGCAGTGGCTCCCGCATTTGATTGGCATCGGCTGTGTCGCTCATATTACACACAATGCATTAAAATTTGCATGTGACGAGATACCATTCGACGTAGAATGGGTTGTTGTTAAAATATATTCCCATTTTTACCATAATACTGTACGCGTGACGGCACTGAAGGAATTTTGTCAAGATGCTGATGTGGAATATAACAAATTGCTCGGATATGCAAAAACACGATTCTTGGCTCTTGCACCAGCTATCAAACGTATTTTGGAACTCTATGATGCTCTCCAATCGTATTTCCTTGCACATGAAAGAGGAGAAAAGCAGCTGAAGGAGTTTTTGAGAAACGAATCATCGAAATTTTGGTTGATGTTCGTGCAAGAACAGGTAAAAAACTTTTTTGTTATGTGATTCTGACAACTTCACTTAACTTAACATTTTCCTCCATTTTTTTAGGCTGAATTGTTCGTTAAATACGTGCTAAAGATTGAAGGTGATGATGTCACGGCAATTGAAGTGGCACAATCTTTGAATGACCTTGAAGAAACACTGAAAATGCGGAAAGAAGATGATTTTTTGTCACCAGCTGAGAAAAAAAAGACTTATTGACGATGGATACAATTCAGAAGAGATGGCTGCTATCTGCAACGAATTTTTCGGTAATATTTTGCCTGCTTTTGTACAGCTCTTCAATGATTTGATACTAATTTTTTCTACTAATTTGCAGACTCTGCACTCTCCTATTTCCTCCTTTGGGCAGCACCATTTGAGCCGCTGAAACTTTTTGCGTGGGCTTCATTGAAAGAAACACCAAAATGGAGTGATGTACAAGAGGTTATGAACAAGTTGAGCGAAAACAATCTGTGCAATGCCAACGAAAATGCCGCAAATTTGCACTCGCAATTCCGATATGTTAAAAACTACTGTACGAGTGAGAAAATCTCGCAGTGGAAGGATGTCAACGTTTCGATTGTGAATCGTTGGGTCGAAATATTTACTCATTTCGAAAACGTTGATTGTGAATACAAAGAAATGGCTACGATCGTTGAATACATTCTATGCTTGCCAGCCACTTCAGCATCGGTCGAGCGAATCTTTGCTGCGGTAAACAAAACATGGGCATCAGACAAAACTCGATTGGATGTGGAAACGTTGAAGGCGATTATGATCGTAAAATGTAACTTGAAGTATGAATGCCTTCATTTCTACAAATACCTTAAAACAAAGCCAGACTTGCTTCGTCAAATTTCTATAAAGGATAAATACAAAAGTTGAAAGTTACTAATTAGGTCTTTTCTGTAATTTTCATTGAATAAAATGAATACTGTAAAAAATACTGTTTTTTGAAAATTGAAATACTGTATTTTTCGGATTTTTGAGGCAAATATACTGTATTTTGACCAAATCAAGATACGAGCATTACTTATGTTATTGTTTGTTCAAAAAGTTTCGTGGTATATTTTTTTACAAAAACAAAAATACAATATTTTTTTGTATTTTTAGTGGGATTCAGCAAAATTACGTCGTTGATCTTGATTGGGCCCATTATATGCATTTAGCAGATACAGGATTACGCTGTAGCAAAATAAATTGTTCGATTCGGTACCTGACGCCGGTCAACACTGAGAGGATGTCCACATTTCCGTTGTAAAGATTAAGTATTGGGCATCCATCCTACTACCAAGGCTTAACATTTTTTAACTGGCATCAGTAAACGCATGACAACAGGCAGTCGCGGAATCTATATCTTCCAGCTTATATTCGAATATCTTCCAGCTGATGAATTATAAAACATGTGAATTTGTCCAAAATGATAAAGACGAACTTTTGTCTTGATAATACAAAAATACGCTCTTTAAAACAATCAATCAATCGATTTGTGTAGAACTAATTCCATTTTATTTTTTTTAACATTTTAAAGAACTAACTACTTTTAATTGCAGAAAAAGTTTGCCAGAACACGATCGAGTCATTTAAAATATATTTTCTATAGTTAATTACAAGTTTCTATTGAATCTACGGAATTAAATTTCGGTAAAAGAAAGTCAATCTGCACCTTATTAATCATATTCCAATGTTTTTTTTTAAAAGAAAGAAAATTCAAAAATGTGCGCAACTTTTTGCGGACTTGCATTTTAGCTGCCGATATTTCCGCATCAATGGACTGTTACTAATGAATTGTTCAACTGTTACTAATAAAGTTTAAATGATGTCAAACTGAAAAAAGTAAAAACTGCTTTATATAATGGTGCAATTTATTTATCTTAAAAATTTTTAATGCTCTATGTCTTAAACTGTAGAATTAGTTGGCAGATTAAAGAAATTCTGTTACGTCATTTTATCTGCAATAATTACAAAATAAGAAAGTTCTGGGGTGGGATAGGCTAAAGTGATAATTGATAATCAAAAAGACCGTTTTCGCTCTATGTAAGGTGATTATCAGATTGACAATCACTTTTTCCTATTGACATTGTGCGACAGCTATTTAGGTGTTGTTTTCAAAAACGACAATCAAAACAGCGACTGTCAACTATCACCTTAACCAATTTCACCCCCGTTTTGGAAACCCTAATATCGAGACGATTTTCTCTTGCAGACTTTCTGTTCGTGGGAATAGAGAAAAGCAGGATTTTTTGCTTGTCTTTTGTCGATTTCGTTTCACTTTCCATTGAACAAAATATCGGTGAGAACTGGCAATCAGATATTATTTTATAGCTGTCGAATTTTCCGATTGTAAACTGTGAAGCTAAAAAGTTCTTCCTGCATTCTTTTTTTTTTTAGAAAACTTTTTGTTTCAGAATAATTGAGTTGAATGAATCTAATGTAATTAGTAAAGTTATTTAGTATATTTAATAGACATTTTGATTCAAAATTGCTTTATGTAATTATTAAATGAAAACACCGGAAAAATTCTTTAGTAAAAATTATAATTTTATTAAATTAATTTGTGAAATCTTTACAAACTATTATAAAGGCCCCCCCAATATTAAAATGTTTTTGCTATCAATAAAATTTTAAAGAAAAAACAAAGTTACAAAAAATAATTACCTGTAAAAGACTACATAAAATAAACTCAAATCATTTAAATTTTGTTTTCATAACTCATGAGGGGCTCTTTTAGAGCCAGTAACAGAAGCCTAAACACTTCAATTTGGGCTGAAAGTATGTAAAACGATTTAAGACACACAATTTTGAATATTTTTAAAGTCAATCAATATAATTTATAAAAATTGATAATAAAATTAAAAGAAGACTTGCTGGTTGATGCGAAACCGTACGGTACGTTCACATCCTGAAAATATAGAAGCAAAGAGACACACACACAAAAGTTGGATACCGAAATTTTATAATAAAACAATTATAAAATTTTAAAACAAGTAATATGATTGCGATTTTGTTTTATGTACATTAAATTTAATCAATAAAATATTAATTTATATCATTTTAGTATATTTAATTTATGTATTCCTAAAAAAAAGCATTTCGACACCATGCTATCTATCAGTACCTATTATTAATCCCTGAGTTTTTTTATAGACATTATTAATGTTGTTGGGGAAATAATTTAGGTACTTACGTTAAAATAACTTACGCGAATTCTGATGTAAGTTTCCATCCAGTCCTTGCCTCAACATCTTCTGAAATAACATGAAATTGGCTTCTCGTTTTCGATACAAACCATCACGTACCTATTTATATCCTTTATCAAGAGAAAGATTTTCCATATATTTAGCAAATTATATATGTATACAAAATATGTCTTACTTCTTTCTATTACCTCATAACTAAAAAAACAGTACGAGTTTAAACTTTAGTTAAATTAAAACGAGTTTAACTCACTAACATTTGACCGAGTTTCTAATGATAAATTGTGTTGTGTGTGATGTGAAATGTTTGCACACAAATGATCGAGAACTGGACCTACATGTTTTACGCCGACTCCGAACGGGTTATGTTCTAAAGAAGCTTTTCATGGCAGTTTTTACTTTCTGAGGTTTGCCATTGTCTGCAGAGGTGACGGTGGCCGACAAAAGTCTACATACGACCCCCATTTCTGCTATCTGACGAGTCCAAAAGCCTTACGAAGAAGAGTAATGATGCAGTTTTGCTAAAGACCATATTTTATTAAGACCTACAAAAAATTAACTGAATCCAATACAAACTTAAAAAGTTATTCATGAAAAACCAAAAATTAATAGGGACAAAAGTCTACATACGGCCCACAGTTCTTGGTTCTTGTTGTCGTGTGCTGCTAAATTATAACGGTAAAGAACCGTTTGTTTAATTTTGCGTTTGTGCGTTGAAGTAGGCTTTGCATAAACTGTATTTAGTTGATGTCCAGATAGTTTCAATAAATGTACGCATGTGACAATGGCTCCTCGAAAGGAAATTTCAACGGAAGTACGAAAATTGGTTGTGAAATTCAGAAATGAAAAAAATCTTTTGGAGAAATATCTAAATTGCTGAATTTAAGTAAAGCAACAGTTCAAACAATATTTAATAGTTTTAGAACTAACAAAAGTGTTGAAAATAAACCACGCAACGGTCGCCCGAAGAAGCTCTGTCGTAGAGAAGTATCGTTTATTTTAAAAGAAGTGAATAAAAATCCAAAGATTAATGCCACTAAGTTAGCCGCAGAGCTGGCAATAAGGTCAGATACCATTGTACATCCACGAACATTGCAAAGAACTTTGAATAATAATGGTTTCCACAGCAGAACTCCGCGCAAGAAGCCGTTAATTAGTGAAAAAAATCGCAAACTTCGTTTGGAATTCGCCCGTAAACATAAAGACAAAACATATGATTTTTGGAAGAAAGTATTGTTTACAGACGAATCTAAATATAATATATTTGGAAGCGATGGGAGAGCCAAAGTTTGGAGAAAGGTAAATACAGCAATGGATCCGAAACACCTGATTCCTACTGTCAAGCATGGTGGCGGTAATGTAATGGTTTGGGGTGCTGTTGCTGCATCTGGAGTTGGAAATTTGGTGTTTGCCGAGGGTAATATGGATCGTTATCAGTATAAATCTATTTTGGAACACAACTTGAAAGCATCGGTCGATAAACTGGGCCTTGGAAATGGTTGGATTTTCCAACAAGATAACGACCCAAAACACACTGCCCATATAGTAAAGGACTGGCTGCTTTATTATGCTCCACGACAATTAAACACGCCGCCTCAAAGCCCAGATTTGAATGTTATTGAGCACGTTTGGGAGTTTTTGGAGCGTAAGATACGAAAACATTCCATTACCAGTGCTCCAGTTCTAAAAGAAAAACTTCAGGAGGAATGGCAACGAATAACGACAATGGAGATGGAAAATTTAGTTTCTTCAATGCCCAGACGATTGCAGGCAGTCATAGATGCGAAAGGGGGGCCAACGAAGTATTAAATTAAGACTTTCATCAATTTTAAGTAGCCTTATTATAACTTTTTCTAGTCGTATGTAGACTTTTGTCCCTATTAATTTTTGGTTTTTTATGAATAACTTTTTAAGTTTGTATTGGATTCAGTTAATTTTTTGTGTTTTAATAAAATATGGTCTAAAACAAAACTGCATCATTTATTTTCTTCGTAAGGCTTTTGGACTCCTCAGATAGCAGAAATGGGGGTCGTATGTAGACTTTTGTCGGCCACTGTATATTATAAAACTATTTCATCCTTTATTTTTGAACCCGCTTCGAGTAAATGTCGTTATCGAGAGCTTAATTTTACCAATAAATCGACCAGGGTACGGAAAGGTCCGGTCGCGTACCTTTGTGAGCGTACCATTCAAAAAGGTACACAAGAAATCGTACGCGCTCGCGGATGTGTACTCCAGAAAATATTTAATCGTTCTCGTCCTCGAGCGCGTACGTGTTGGTGAGACTTTGAAATGAGATCTCATTACGTGTGCATACCAAAACGTACGCGCTCGTGAACGAGAACGTAAATGAAACTTTTAATGAGACAACTCTGAGCATTTTAGAGAAAAATTTAGCTCCAAGTAGAATCAATTGCAAATTTTATGATTTCTGTAGATTGTGTACAAAGATCTAGGTTACACATAGATTATTTATGATACTAGTTGGGGTTCATTGGAACTTTTTTAGGTTCTGTGGACTCCTTGGGCAAAAATATATTAGCTAGGTGGGTCACTTGAACTTTTTTGTGCTTAGTGAATTTCTTGGACAATCATATTTTATACAATAGAATCCACTTGGACAAATAGGTTCTATTTACACTACTTTTAGATCTAGTTGAGTGATTAAAACTTTTTTGTGTTAAGGGGGGACATGACATTGGCAGTTTTTTGAAATCGAAATAATTTTTTTAATAATTTTGTATTTCAGTAAATATTCTAAGAAAAAAAATTTCATGGAAAAATTCCTACGGGTTGAAAAGTTACAAATTTTTATTTTATATGCTCAGTTATTTGGCATCTTTTGCAGCGTGAAGTCGTGATTTTTTTGTGAAAAATATTCACGCAAAACTCCAATGAAAGTTTAAATGCAAAAATTTGGCTCATTGCACCTAAGTGTATGCGAGGCAGCAACAGAATTGTTAATATTGCAAGCTGCATGGCATTGTCTACTTACAATGACGGAGCTTATAGTTATTTGCAAATGTTTCAACTACTTGGTATCACCATAGGAGCTACTGCATTGAATTTTTCCAAAGGAAATGATGCAAATCGTTTGAAATGCGCCAGAGTGAAGGCATATGAAGCTTCAAAAGAAGCTCGAATTGCTAAACGATTGCAAAAAACTATAAGAAACAGCACAACACAAGATAACGAAGGCATACAGTACGAAGCAGGCATGGCAGATTGAAGGTAACCTTTTTTTTTTCTTTGTTCACAAACTTTGAACGCGTTTATCTCGAAACCATGTTTTTCGTACTGGTTGCGGCACTAGAGGGTTCATTTTTTAACGAAATTTTTTTTTTTTTTATTTTTTTAAACTTGATTCGCTATCGTATGACACGACCTTTTATTTAAATTTTTTTTCGATTTTTTATGAATTTTTAAATTCAATATTTTTTTCGAAAAAACACACTTTCAAATTTGGAACATCACCAAAAATTGGAAAAAAAGCTCGTGTCATACGATAACCAATTTTGTTAAGATTTAAAAAAGTCATTTTTTTTCAAGATCGGACAATTTTTGCTCCCAGCGCTGCAACCACGAGGCCCCGTTTTTTCTCTGCCGCCAGTTTGGAGCTCTATAAAACCATGTTGGAGTGAAAAATATATTTTTTGATTTTTTTTTTCTTGTAATTTGTTCAATTCTCTACAATAAAAAAAAAATTTTGGAAAAATGTTTGTTTTTGACTGAGTTATAAATTTTTAAATTTTAAGTCTGTTTTCTCTGCAGCGAATGTCATGTCGCGCCTTAAGTGAACTTTTTGAACACAAACATTGAATTTTTCGACAAATAGGTTCCACTTGTAATATTTTTGGAAATAATTGGAACATGCGCGACCAAACTACTTTATCGGTATCTGAATTCTTTCCTTTTCTTTCAAAATATATCTATGTATTTTAATTTTAAGCATCAAAAAATTGTTGAACGCAAAGAAAAGAAAGGGAACGTGCTACCTCGAGAAAAAAAGATATTAAAAGGAAACTCCAAGGAATTGTAGAACATACGAGCTCGCTTGTGAGGACACAGAAAATCGAAAATCGAATTGCCTCGGCGGGCACTCGTTTAAAGATTGAAAGGTACACAAGCAAACAAATATAGAGGCATTAATTTGTACTTTACTTATAATTTTACTTAGCATTAATTTAATTGCTTCAATTTTGAATCAATCATCAATCAAATATAGAACAAAAACCCAAAAAATGGTCACAAATCAAAAATATAACAATAAAAACCGTTATCAAAAAAAATTATAATTATTGTATAAAAAAAATTAAATCGATATAAATATTTTGAAGTAACAATCGTATTTGCTTCATGATAAGATGAAATGTCGCAAAACTTTGTTCGTCTAAAGGAGGGGGAACCTAACCTCACAATTCACTATCTTGCGATCTCTTCAACATCATTATGGAGGGGATATCGTACGAAAGGCAGGCCGGTGTGCATCGCAAAGGTGTCCAGCTCTTTGCGTAGACTGATGATATTGATATTATCGGCAGAGCCAAGAGAGATGTTACCGTTGCGTTCACCGCTATCGAAAAGGAATCAGCCAAAGTGGGCATGACAACAAACGAGGGTAAAACAAAATATATCGATGCCTTAATATGAAAAGCCTTCAAATTTTTTTTTTTTTACTTTATAGGAGAATAAAAAACAAAGTTCTACAGTAAGAACAATTGCTACATCATCACACTACTCATAGTTTTTAATAAAAAAATGCGTTTACAAAACATACGAAACTATAGAACTTTATTTTTTTTTTATTATTATTCCTTCTCCTATTGAGATAGGGTATCATTTCTATATTAAGGCATCGATATGCTGTCTGCAAACAGGGGAGCGAGGCGTCTAGACTCCCAAGTTTCATCGGGCAGCTATAATTTTAAAGTAGTCAAGGAGTTTAAATACCTTGGCACCGCCATTAATAACAACAATGATGTCAGCCTGGATATAAAGCGAAGAACAACAATTGCTAGAATTGCTTCCATGTTTACCAAGTGACAGAAAATTATATTATTATAATTATTTGCCGCGATGGTACTCATGGTAGAATTATCTAGGTAAGAGCAATTTTGACAGTGCTCTTTTTGCTCTGACCATGATTGCCAAAGTCCAAAGCAAAAATATTAAGTCTTGGTGTTTATCGTATTTTGTGAACCAAGCACTGACGTTTCATTTGACATTAGCGGAGTTATCACTTGGTGATGTCCTTTTAATGGAAAACTTGGACGGGCATTGGACAAGGGGGTGTGGCTCCGCCCATATAACACAAAATTTTTTATATCGAATAGCTTTGGATGTAAAAATCACAAAACATTGAAACTTAGAATAGAGTTACCACTTGCCACAAGGGCATGTGACTGCGTGTGACATATAAGCCAACTTTTTGATATCGAATAGCTATGGAAGTAAAAATCACATATTGAAAATCAGCATGGAGTTACCACTTGGTGATCTCTTTATAATATAAGGGGGTGTGGCTCCGCCCATATAAGCCAAATATTTGATATCGAATAGCTTTGGAAGTAAAAACCACAGAACATTGAAACTCAGAATGGAGTTACTATTTGGTGATGTACTGCTACCGACATACTGTGACGGGCATTTAACAATGAGCGTGGTGTCAAATAAAAGTTTTGAATATATTTATTATTTTCCAATATAGTTGCCGGGTGTAGCAACGCACACCCAAACATACGGACGTTTAGGTAAAACTAAATATTCGTTATAAAAAAATGCCTTTCTTTAACAAATAAACGGATCAACATAATAGATTATGGGTGAACAAAAGGATCCTAGTTATGGAATAACTAACTCAATATCAATCAGTTACCATGGCGAAAAACTAATTTTTGAAAAAGGATAAACGAACAAAGGATTGTTTGGTAAGTTTTGGCCACAACGAATGTTTAGGATACCTCAGAGATAAGGGTGTATCAAAGATAGCAAAGGAAATGTGGTAAAATCTTCTCACAACCTTTACTAAGAAATCTGTGGTTACCAAACTAATGGTACGTAGGCAGTTAACGAAGTTATCTTCAATTGCAGCGCATGTAATGGTGTATGAAAATTTGGTGCGACAACTGAAAATATCTTCTTAGGTGGCGTTTACAACCGTAGTCGGTTTTAGCCTGTTGTAAGAATTTCCGCCAGCCATTCTATTTTGCGCTTGCTGGCGCCAGTTGGAAGCTCCAAGTTTCGTCAGGTTGTCCTCTACTTGGTTCTTCCAACCGAGATGCGGTCACCCTCTTCTGCGTTGACCCCCCATGGGTACCGAATCGAATATTTTCTTCGCTGGAGAGTCGTCTTCCATCCGTTCAACATGACCTAGCCAGCGAAGCAGCTCAATTTTTATGAGTTTTACTATGTCGATGTCGGCGTATAGCTCATCGTTCCATCGTATTCGGTATTCGCCATTGACGCAGATTGGTCCGTAGAACTTGCGAAGGATCTTTCTCTCGAAAACTCCTAAAATCTTTTCATCAGAGCTGCTCAGTGTCCAGGCATGATTAGTGACTTATAGAGCGGGACTTTTGTTCGGCGAGAGAGGGCTCTGCTTCTCAATTGCCTACTGAGCCCAAAGTAATACCTGTTGGCAAGTTATCCTTCGTCTTATCTCTCTACTGATATCGTTGGTAAAGTAAATGCTAGAACCGAGGTAGACGAAGTCTTTCACAATCTAGGTGTTGTCAAGTAGGTGTTGTCAACAGTGGCATGGGTGCCAATACGCTGGTACTGTTTGTTTGTTGACCCAGATATTTCGTCTTATCTGCGTTTATTGCAAGACCCATGCGACTCGACTCTTTCTAATTTAGAGAATGCTGCATTGACTTCACGTGTATTATGGCCAATAATATCAATGTCATCAGCATACCTTTGTAGAATATGGTGCCGCTTTGTCTCAGATCAGCAGCTCGAATGATCTTCTCCATAATTAGATTAAAAAAGTCGCACGATAATCACCTTGTCTGAAACCTCGTTTGGTAAGAAATGGTGGGGAGAGGTCCTTCCCGATTTTAACTACTGAAAATAACTAGGGCTGCAATTGAAGAAAGCGATTTATTGGCGCAACTGTTTCTTAGTCTTCCTGACAAAATAAATCTGTTTGTATCATCGTTATAAAATTTTGAATATGGTAAACTTATATTCCATATGGCGGCCAAAAAATGTTTCTTTTGGAGACTAAATTCGCTGACCGGTATAACGAAGTGCCACAGGAGAAAACTGCATTTTCTTCATTAACCTATAAAATGTTAATGTTGTAATCTGCAAAAATATTTTGATCATAAGTTTAATTTAATTTTAAGCACAGCTTATGTTGGGGGTGTCCCAAAAGTCATTTGAGTACTACTATTTTGTGACAGACGTAGAGTACTAAATCTACGACAGCTGTCAACACCAAGCATGGTGTTTAGTCATGGAGAAATTCAAGGTCGACTACCGCGTACAAATTGTGAAAATGCACTACAAAAATCATGAAAATTTTGGGGAGACGGTTCAAAAAAACCCACAACTTCTCAGTCATCATAACATACCGTCTCGCAACACTGTGCTGTATTTAATCAATAAATGTGGAATTTAATCCCCGTTCCGCCCGTTAGGACGAAAACACAGCCACGGCAGCGGCCCACGGAGCTGAAACAGGAAATCCAACTGACCATTGCAGCAATCAGCCAGAATATCATGGAAAAGGGCTCGCGTGTGCCAGCAAGGTTGAGGCGGCTATTTGGGCAATATTATGTTCCATCAATAACCTGCATGGCACTACTTTATAATTCAATTAAAAATTCAGACATTCCAACAAAACAATGCGTTTTATTAAAAATTAAAATGTCAGTAACTTGTACACCCTTTATAAAGAATAAAGTCATTACATTAATGTTTATGAAGGTTTTTCTGTTTTGATGCCGTTACTTTAAATAGGAGGTAGTGGTAGTTTCATTCGGATTTGCTATGTAAAAATTCAGAGGGCATATTAAAAATCAAAGCAAATATGCAAAATTTTAAGTGATTAGATTCATTTTTGTGGAATTTTTAGAGATTTTATCGTTTTCATATAGCCATTTTGTATGTGAGAAAGGCGTGGTTTTCATTTGCCTAATTTTATACTCGAAATTATATAAATAATCAATAATTTTTGGATTTTTGAAGTGACCACGATTAAAAGTCACAATATGTGAAAAGTAGGAATGGAAAAGTTTTCATCCGACTTGGTTCATTCTCATTCTCGAACTTGATCTTTATTTTTTAAATTTAAGCTTATATATCCAAATTTTTTACTTAGCGCCAAAATTACGGATGTAATCGTGACGAGACATCGACTCAGGTGGTGATGCTGATCTATAATTTACTATTTTATACCTGTCACGACTCCCTTTGGGTGTTACAAAATAAATTTATATACCTCTAACGCAATACCCATGGGAGTATAAAAATTAAAATTGGAATGACGAATATTTTATAAGTCTTACTTGACCAGAAGAAACTGAAACGAAATTCATGACTAGAAAGTAGATCTTTTTTAGGTCCAGTTTTGTTATAGGGTGTTATTTATCAGAGTATACAAGACAAAAAGTCTTAAATTTTAGTGATAAAAATAGATATTGTTAATATCGCTGCCATTGTTATTTCTTAAAATAAGAATCACTTAACTTTAGCACTTTGTTATTCTATCAATCAACAAAATATTTTTCAATGTTCGATTAGGAGGTTAGGTTAATATATCATAAAGAATGTAATATTTTTAAAACAAAATCGCAATCATATTCAAAAATAAAATAGAAACATAAAAATATACTAGATAGAAAATTTGATATTGATATGAATCCATGTAAACATATTTATGTATGTATGTATATAGATATATATACTAAAACATAAGACTGTCATAGAAAATTTACACTTTTGAATATAAGTTCCAAACGGGAAAAGCCTTTCTTTCATTTCAATAACGGATTGAATGTGAATGTAAAGAAGATCGATCCTTGCACTCAAAATGAAACTCAAAAGAAGTTAACTCTGAAGAAGCTGGACGACAGAGCTAAAGAATGATACAAAGAAAGTTATATACATGAATATTGGTATATAAATATATTGAAATGAATATATTATAATGATGATCGAATAGTTCTATCAATACGTTATTAAGTATGAAGTAGTAAAAGGTAAAATTATATATATATGTATATTTAAGATATTGCACAAAATATATTAAAATTTAAATATATATATATTTAAAGATGGCAGAAAAAACACGCGACAAATAGTAATACATACCAGCGGAAAGAGTATAGAATGTGGTAGGTAAACCCCTCAAAAACAAATAACTCGGAAATCAAAACCAAAAGTTCTCTCAAAAAAGCTAACTGAATCAATCAATGACTGTTACATTTTCGTTCTGAAAGATATATCAAAAGTTATATGGCATTTATGGAAATATGTTTATGAATGTTTGTGGAAATATGCAAACACAAATAATACACAAATATTTCATTAATAATGAAATATTACATTTTGTTTTGTGGTTTTTTTAACTGTTATTTTGAAGTACTTTTTTAAACCAAACATATTTTATTTACTCATAATAGTTACCAAATTTTATAATTAAATATTAATTTATGTTTTAATACTTAAAATCTAAAAGTATTTTTTAAATGAGGGATTGGAGGGAGAGAGGTTGTTTCTTTTATGTGTCTCATAAAATGTTGCAACATTTTAATTGAGAGATCTTTGTGTTTAAACAAAGGTATATTATACGAGTAACAGAACCTCACTTATTATTATACAATAATCAATATAATTATTATTATCAATATTAAGATATTTTAAATTTCATGTAGAATTTTGATTTAAAAATTTCATATTTTTAAGAAATCTTACCAGATGCTCACAAAAGTTACTGTTGTTTTAAAGGCGCTGGTAGTTCTTAACTTTCATTTTAGGTGCAGAACTGGAAAGATATACATACATTCACAAGGAAAAACATATTTTGTTCATGTTTTTTCAATATATCATCAATGATAATGAGAATTACACAAAAATTTTGAACATGCATCATCTTACCTAATTTTTTTTTTTTACATATTTTAAAAAGTTGTAGGTAAATTGTTTAAATTAAAACATAAATTAAAATTTTAATAAGAGTAGAATAAAAAGTTCGATCAAATATACAGTTTTAATGTAGGTAGAAATAAAGCACAACCTAGTTTAATAAAAAAATGTTTACGTTTATTGTAGCTAAAAATATATTTATGCAAAATTGCATATTGAACAAATCCTGCTGCCATCTTTTAAATCGCTTTCTTATTTCCTTTCTACCAATGCATACAACACTATTTTTTTAAATTAAATCTTCTAGAATAAGAATTTTTTAACCTGTTCAAATTTTGTCTAAAACTTTGGGTTGCTTAAAATTTTACAACTTTCAAATAAAGTCAGTTGTAATCAATGTCATGTGTTAAATTTTTGCATCTTATAAAAGCTGCCATATATAGCTTGTCTCAAATCAGTTGGTAAAGTAAAAAGTTGGTTGGTAAAAAAAAAAATGCGCAGCGAAAATATTTCGTATAAGGAAATTTCTTGAAAAGCGTAATAAAAATGGAATTTTGTAAATATTTTGTATGACTTGCTTCACCGAGAAAAAAGCTTATGTTAAAATGAAAAACACCTAGTATAATTTATAAGATGGCTTTGGCAGTTTTCAGCCACCCAAGTATTTTAACAAAACGCCTAAGTTTTACATGTTGACTTGCCAATATATTGGGTGATAAATTAACCAAGTATTTGGTAATTTCTTATACACTACTTTAAACAAAAGAAAAAAAATTAATTTCAAAAATATAATTTTTTTCCGGTTTTAATATACACTCTGCCGCCTTTCGTTCTGTGTTTTGCTCGACTGAAATCGACAACTACACAAAATTTTTCTTTTATCGACACCGTTTTTCTTAGAAATTAATGACTTCTCGGTTTTTCTTGCTGTTTGACGTATATTATAACAAGAACATTAAATTAAATTAAATATCAAATACAAAAATTTTACCTTCGAATGCCGTTGAGATTCGAACCCACACCAACCGATACCACTGTTTATGAAGTAACTACACTACTCATTAAGCCAAACTCCTTCGTTACGCGGAGTAATTTATTCAATATTAATTACAACTAAAGCTATGCTGCAGTTATCAACAGAATACTGCGACATACTGCACCTGTTAACATCTGTGAATCAAATATTTTCTTTTGGCAGGGTATCGAAGTATGTGCTTTCAAAGCATAAGTTTATAATTCCCATACAATTCTCTTTACCCAAGCCGACTTAGGTGATTTACCTATTGTTTTTTTTTTCTCAGTGTTGGTAACAGTGTTCACAATATCATAGTAACAATAAACATATATATAGAGATAGAAAAATAAAAGAAACGGCGGCTAGTATGTTTTTCTCTTGTTTGATTAATTTTTGTGAAATTAATTTTGTTGCAAAATTTAACCATTTTTGGCAGTTCCGAGGAGTGTTTGGGATCGATAATTTGCATTAACTCACATTTTAACGGCATTTCTTCATTACCATTATGCTATTTAAATACGTTTACATAGTCCGTGACGCAGATTTTACCTTTAATCCAATATATTGGACCTACATACAACGAGGAAAAACAACCTTATAGCTTTATACTACCATGTCTAATGGTTTCAATTGTGTGCTTTGGATTATGTGCAGTATTTTTGCGTTATCTTACATAGGGCTTTTCATCGGATCTGAACAAATTTAGCTTTGTTTCGTCTGAATACAACACGTTTCCCAATTTTTTTCTTTTTGTTTGAATGTTTTTTTTTTTGCTCAAGTTGACACTTCTTTCGGAATGTGTTATTAAATCATTTTCTATTTATGCATTCCATATTGTGTGACTAGTTAACGGTGCATTCAATTAATTTATAAGTTTTTCCGATGAAAGAAATGGAATTTTCTTAGATTTTCGAAATAACAATATGTCAAATTTTGCAGAGCTTACCATTTCTGCCTCGTTCGTTTTCCTTTGGTTCAAAGTTAATAGCAGAATAATCTTTTTTTTGGAAACTTCAATAACTTAGTAATTTCATGCATTGTTTTGGCTTCATTTCTTAATTTTCGAATGAATTGGGGGTTCAACATCTCCAACATCCAAAGGAGCGAAAGCTAGAATATCACAAGAATTATTAATTTTTTTTAACACGTGTTTAACACTTCCAGAACGATATTTGAATACAATTATTTAATACTTTTATTTTCATTATTATTAACAAAATTAGATGCATTTCCATTTTATTTTTCCAATACAAAATCGAGTTCACTGCTTTAAGGGTTTTGCGCCACTGATATTTTTGCCGAATTATGCACAAAGGCGTAAGCGAAATAGAGAACCGTTATCAAATCGTCGTGTAGAGTGGGGTACATGCATAAAATTAGCTGTAAAACTTCAAAGCTTTTTCGAAATTTTTAAGTGCTTGCCATTTCTATTATTTTCTCCATCACTGTATATATATATTCAGTACTATATTGATATTGCTATAGCTGAAAATGACGAGAAGTCGTCCTGAGAGGTTTAGAAAACACAAAAAAAAAAAAAATGTTAACGATATTATAAATTTTATATATTTTAAATGGCTTTGAGCCAGACCCGCTGCCAGGATTTTCTAAGGGGTAGAAGTTTGGAATACGAAAATGTATTTGTGACCATATATTTAAAATATTTAAAGAATTTTTTATTGTCTTTTGAAAAATATATTGGTTGAACATTTCAAGTAGGGGACATTGGGGAGTTGTGAGACAGAGCCATCCTCTGTCATATTTGAAAAGTCTGACGTTCGGTTAAAAGTTTCAAAATTCTTTTTCAATGCAACATCACTTTTAACCTAGAATTTATTAATTAAAAATGCATTCTGAGCATCTCCCTTTGTAATGTGCTTTAAAATTTTTTCGAAAAGTTTCTTGACCCATTTTGTTTGTAATACTCTCGATCCGTTTTTCAAGCGAATTGCAAAGGTTGATATATACAAATTAATCGTTAGTCAATGAAGTTTCAACACACAGTTTCATTTTTGCATGAACAATGAACGCGGCCATTTTGAATATATACGATTTGTGGAGTTGTGAGACAACAAATTTGGGGAGTTGTGAAACACATTATTTTTTAACGTTTTTACGTATCTTTTATATGTATTTCGCAATGTTCATGCATTTTTTTGAATATTCTATGAAATTTTAGTCATAAGTACATAAAATCCAGCCAATTTACAATGTGGATACTATAAATGTGTTCACTGCGAATCGGATTAATTGTATTGCATTTTCATAAGATTTTTTCATTAAAATTGTCACATTGTTGTTATTTTCCATTTTGAATAAAAAATAATTATCAAAATACTTCCCAAAATTTGCGAACATTCGAAAAATGATTGCTTTTTCGTGTCATTTAAATTTTGACTAAATGATTGTTTTCGATGAAAAGAATGAACTAATAGCTACCATTAGAGTCGAACTAGGGTTTAAAGATTTTAGATATGCAGAATATTGTGAATTTGGAGTAGTTCAAGTCTAAAAACAAAACCCGTCTCACAACTTCCCAATCTGCCCTATTTTTTTTTATTTCTTTAAAGAGATAAAAATGCTTCATAATATTCAAACTTTCCTATAGCAAATCCAGAAGGAACCAAAAAATATGCAAAATTTACTAAAATCGAATATACAGCTCCAGAATTTCCCAGCCACGCTGTTTTTTGTTAGTTTTAAGGGCTCTCTGTACCTCTGACATAATATTTTTTTCGAAGGGAATACAAATTATTTTATTCCCAACCTGCGCAATCGATTTGAGACAAGCTATAGCTTATATTTGTTAGATTTGCTAGATTATATTTCTAAACATAATCACGCCTTCATTTCCCGTTCTGATTTAAAGACCGAAATTTAAATATAATTTCGGCTTCCTTGTTAAAGTCCTGTGTAATCTAACCTGAAAGTAAACAAGAAATCAATTTTTTCCGGTCAGATTTCATATCTGAATTTGAAATAAAATTGTATTTTCAGACCAGAAATCATAGATCAAAAGTAATACCAAATTGAAGAGGCGGATACGTATGAGAAAATCAGGGCTTACAAGGAAAAGTCAGGCCTTGGTTTCTAAAATACCGTACTGCAAAATTCCTTATTTTTTTTTTTTTTTTGGTGTCAAATTTGGCCTTCTGGTGAAAAACAAAATATTTATATGAATAGCAAGATACTGCATAAATTTTTATATTTATATTTTAAGTTTCAAAAATTTTCTTTGGCTTAAGTCTACTTTAATGAACCCGCTGAATTTCAAGGGGTTGGTTGCTTTGGCCACAGAAACTAAGAAAAAAATGCTAACTTGTATATATGATGCAATTAAAATTCTGACATGCCTTGTACCAAAGAACTTTCTTAAATTTAAGCGGATTCATTAAACTAGACTTGTTCCTTTTCTTTACATGTTGAAAAAGTAGTAAAACTAGTTTCACAAAATATACAAAAATTAAAAAACAATAAATTTTTATTTATATATTTCGACAAACCCTCACTAAATGATTTGTTTAATATATTTAAGAATCAAATGGAAATCCAGGACTAAAGAAAAATATTTTTGGGATGGTTGTCTAAGATTTTCTACTTTGCTTAAATTTTGCAATATATATACATACATATTTTTAAATTTTAAGTTGTTATTTGAATCAAAAGGCTAACATCACATATTGATCCGGAGAGCTTTTTTTATGTGACTTCTTAATCCTTTTAACATATTTTTGAATTCGGGCTTCGTCACGACAGCAAGAAGCGAAAAACTGAAGAAAAACAATTTTTAAAATAGTTAACCATTGCTGAGATCTGATCTCATAAACATTATGCATATGAGTCATTACAACCCATTTCTGACAGTAGAAAAATAACCGTACTTTCAAAGTACTAATAAAATATTTAATTCAGATATAGAAAATGGAAGGAAGTAGTTTAGAGCTACTCAGCCCAATTAATGAAATCCCCCCGGGAATTAAAAAAAGGGAGTTTTCATTTTTTAGACAGGGAATGTTTTTAAATATTTTTTTTTTTTGTTATCTTAAAAATTTACTATGAATGCAAATATTTGCATTCAAATTTTTCTAACACTCTGTGAACATTGTAAAAATACGAAAATTTCCTTTTTCAATTCCCGGGGAGATTTCATTCAGAATTGGGCTGACTATATTTCAAATTTTTTTGTCCATTTTAAAGCAGGGATGTAAGAAAAACAATGGTTGTTCTCGACATATAAACTACGAATAGCTTTGTTTCCAGTTCTAAAATAGTCTTACTTAACTATTAAAAAGATGTTTTATCTTAGAAGTTGACCTTTTTTCTCAAACGTGTGTAAAAAAATCCAACCTTACTGTAAAATGAACACAACACAAAATTTACAAATATTGAATTTTTCAGGGCTGTTAATTTCGCTCACTTTTTTCAAAAACTTGAGCGCGCTCCAAATGTGACTCTTCTTTTAATCCCTTTACTTCCCTTTACCCATTACTTAAAAGCAAACATTTAATTAAAAAATTTTGAAAACTTATTTTTTGATTTCCAAGACCTCAAATTTAACCTATAGAGAATACATCATAAGAAAATTTGGTTTTACTACGTCTAAGTTTTATATCTGCCAACTAATAATTGTATTATGTTATTTTAAATATTGAGCTTATAAATCAAATTTAGTAGTATGGAATAAAAATACATAAATATTAATTTTTTATTATTTTCAAAGGCCTTAATACAATTTTACTAATGATGTGCTTTGGCATCTGCTAAGACCATTGTTAAGAAATTTTGCATAATTTGCACAAAGGTGAGTCCTGCAAAAGTACACTTTTTCGGAAAATGTAAACTGCATATCAATTTCAAGTAGTTAGCATAAAAAGAGGATTTTATATAAAAATATATCTGGCAAAATATGTGAAAATATGAGTTGTTGTAAAAATCAAAGCTACAAACAATAAATTTAACCATAGAAACTTTTGTAATTAGACCACGAGTGGGTAACCGCATCAAAATTACGCATATTAAATTATTATTACATTTTACTAATTATTGCATATTTGAATTAATCAAATAATCAAGGTAATAACGATTTTATGAGAAATTCCAATCCGTTTAAAATTATTCCATTATTTTAATGTTTTTTAACTATTAAAAAAAAAGAAAATTGTGAAATATTCGACTGGACTGTACGGATTTCAAAATTTATTAGAACTAAAAAATATAGCTAGTTGGCAAACTTTTTTGGCTACAAACGAACTAAGAATTCATTCTTATATCAATTTAATGTATTTTTTACACAAATTGCAGTCTTTGCAATTCTTGAGCGCCCTTTAATCACTTTAAAGCCCCGGAAAATGTGATGTTTGGCTTTTTTTTCTTTTAAGAAAAGTTTTAACTTTTCGATTGAAATTGATACATTTTTTAATAGGTCTGTTTCCGTACACATTGTCGAGTAAAGTTCAATCTGAGAGAGTAAAATTCAATTTGTAGACAGTGTCAAAAGTATGGAAACGACTTCTAGCTAGTTTCAAGCACAAAAACAGACTTAATCGTCAATCGTTTAAGAAAAAATCTATTTAATGTGAAAGTAATGAAATGTGTTAAGTATATTTCCACAGTCAGTTACGCGGAAGTCCCATTTCGATCTTTCTGGATACAATCACGATCATAATTAAAAAAGAAAGCTTTCGTCAAATTAACATTAAAGTATTATATCAAAAGGCTGTGATAAGCACCTCGTGTTCACGGCAGCCTTTTCCTAGGAATCAATACTATTCGAGATATAATTTTAAGAAGAAGCACAAAAACAGCTGATGGCTATCAAACGTAAACAGCGCTAATTTTAACTTATTAAAAACGTTAACAACAACGCCAATTTTAACTTGATTTTAACTTGATTTTTATTTGTATTTATATTTAACAATTTTTAAATTTATTATTTATCGCACTACATAAGCAAACAACAAACTGGCATTGGCTTGTTCTTCTTGATGCTTATTTTTATCATGCTTGTACTTATGCAGCTGGAACAAATTTCTTTGGCACACTTCGAGCAACTTTCGAGCTCGAGAGCGATTTTATCCTTGATCTTATAGCTACAAAAATTACGGAAACACGTTCGCACATTGCAAGTTACTACAATCGCGTACAGACCTATTGTGTACAAAGCCTTCTTTGAAAAATGAAAAATGACGGATGTATTGTATCTATACTGAGTGTTTTTTTAAGACCTCATACTGCTGAACTCATTACTTTCCAGTATCATCATCTCGAATATAAACGAACATTCCTAGGTATTGCTAAAGCATCGTTCACTTTAAGTTTGGACTCATAAAAAGGTTTATAAAATTTGAAAGAAAATTAGCTATGTATATACTTTCTCAAAGCATATTTATTAGGCTTAATTTTTAACGCAGTAGCGTCATGACGTAGTTTGAATGCTATTTTTCCTGAATCAACAGGACTTGAATGAATAAACGCAGTTAGCTTTTAAATTGGATATCGGAGAAATTGACATGTCTAAAATGGGAGATACATACATACGTTTCTAGTTTGAAGTAGGATTTTACTTTGCTTGCACTTTTGAAAATACTCAGCAAAAACTATTTGTATTGCAGATATTGCATTTCTTTCAATGAAAGTGTATCAACGCAGCACTGCGTTACCCATATCTACTAAGCTGTGTTGTGTGTGTATTGCTAGTTAAATCAGTCCAAGATGATCCAAACAAGGTACACAATAAAACATAATAGCTTTCCAAGACATCCTTTTGTAAAAAAATCAGATGTCATTGTAGTGGATTTTCCAATGGTCAGTCTAGGTTGAGGTTGCAACTGCAATTTGTCTGCGAATTCATATTTTCCTGACTGAAATGAATAACTTTTAGTTATTTCAGTTTAAAGTAAACATTACCAGGTTTTATAACACCATGAAATTTTTGCATTGAAAAGATTACAATCAATTAAGGACGCCTTTGAAATTATTTAGAAAATTCTGCGATTGGGATTGGTTTAGGCATTTTATCATACGATACGATTTAATTTCTATATTTAAACATATTTGCTGGGCTATGTCTTCTTGTATCGAAGTTTTAAGTTTAATTATTGACCACCAACCCAGAAATAAGTTCAAGCGTAGCTTATACCTTTGATTTCTATTTCAAGTCACAAGATCGCCCTTTAACACTCTTCAGTCTAGCTCTTCATTTTAGCTCTTCCGACACTGAGTATTATAATAACGTCGAATTAGAATTAAAAAAGTTGATTTTGGTACATAACATTTTATTAAAAGTTTTGCTTCTGCCTATACCAGATATTGAACATGTTTGTTCAGAATCAATTTTTGTATTTACAAATTTCATTGCTCATAAAACATAATGCTACATGCATTTTCAACATGTCTGTACTAAATTTTCTTTCATCTTTTTTCGAACGGTGCTTTAGTAAAGTTACCTAATTATTTGTAATGCAGTACGCCAGTGGTCGAAACTCAACCTTTTCACCATACCACCTGCGAGCAATGCCGGGTATTCCAGGTAGCATTTTTCTTTAAAAACTATTCGGTGCACTCCTTCTCCATACTCTGATTAAAAAAAAAAATCATCAAAATCGGTTGAGAAACACCCTGAATGACATACCACCCCCGAGCAACGCCGGGTATTCCAGCTATCATTTTTCTTTAAAAATTCGTCGTTGCGCCTCCCTACTCTGATTCATTAAAAAAAAAATCATCAAAATCGGTTGACAAACACAGGAGAAAATGGTACTGATACCCTAAATAATTTTCATGAATTGCAATAAAAAAAAAAAAAAAAAAATTGTAATTACAAATCAATCGTGACTGGCTATGCTACAATTAAAAATTTCAAGCCAATCGAATGTTTCGAAAAATATACGTTTTTAGTTTGTAAAGTTTAAAATATATAAATTCTATAATTCGTTATAATTGAGATGTTCAACCATAATTTAATTCAATAATAAAAATTATTTTCTTGAGTGATGTAACCATTAAAAAATAAGTCACAGGGGCAATTATTGGGAATCAGTTGAGTAGTAGCAAATAATGTGAATCAGAAAATATAGAAAAAATTAACACTGAAAAAAATTTTTAATATACAAAATAAAAATACAAAAGGTTTTTATACAGATTGTTGAATTTTAAATAGCTTGTTGAATCTAGTTTTATAAGTAATCTAGTAAATAACATTCAAACAGAAATATTTTATTTCTTTTTTTTTTTTTTTTGTTTTTACCAGTATATCGTGTCATTTTCATTTACCATTATATGAAATACCTTTTTCACTAAACAATATTGTTCATACTTTGTAGATATATATGTGTATATAAATTTAAGTTTATAATATTAAGACAATGTAATATAATTATATTATATAGATTTGCAAAAATGTACAAATATTTTCAAGAAATGTCTTTTTCAATTTTCATCAATACAACTCTTACCAAGCAAATGTGCCAAAATTTCCAAAACTGGTTGTGGGTGTTCAGTATCCGTCAAAGTTTTGCTGCCATAGATTGTGTTTGTTTTTCGACTGAGCGATGCTGTGATGACTGCTGGCGGACACTATTATGCTTTATTGCGTGGATAAAATTGCTTGGATATACAATATATTTTAGTAAAAATTTTTAAACATGTTTTATTTTTGATATTTTTAAAAATTTATGTATATAAGTTGTATGAAATATTGTACATTTATAGCTAGAATTGAATGTTTAAAAGATTGTTCTTTTTTTATTTTTTTTTTTAGCATTATTAATGATAATTTAGCTATATATGAATTTATAAACACAAATAAGTATTCTGTTAAATTATTAAAAGTGCTATGTTGTTAAATTTAGTTTAAGTATTCTTTCGTATGTATTTTCTTCTAAAGTGTTAGATTTTCAGTTAAAAACTAGTTTTGTTTCTTGACGTAGAAATACTTATTTTTCAGTATAATTATGTTTTTTTTTTTTTTTTAAATATTGTTAAATCTAAAACTAACTAAGGATTGGGGAAAGCTTATGTTAGGTTCTTAAATTGTGGGTTGAATACAATCGTTATTCATAGACGATGCAATTCATTTGCTTTGCTTCGCATTACTCAACAAAACGCAGAAAATTGTGTTTCGTTAAAAATAACTCAGTGTTCATTTAACATTGCATTGCATTGCATTGAGTCTATTTGGATTTTTTCTTATTAACTATTAAATAATTATCATCGCACGCCAACATTTGATTGAGACTTCTGCAAAGAATGGTTTATGGTGGAGAATATGTTTGTTTATGGTTTATATTAAAATAAAACAAATATTTCAAATAGTATTTTATAAATAAATGAAATAAAGAGGTTAAAAAGTTGCATTAAAATTTATAGTGAAACATTATTTAACAGTATTGAAATTATATATGTATGGTAAATTGTAGAATTTGTAAATAGCAAATTTAGGAATATAATTTAAAGGAATCAAATCAATGGCGAGAACAGAACTTAGAAAACTTACCAGCAAATATTTTAATGCATCTTTTAAATCTTCTAATCGTTTTTATTGCCGCCTGGTTTTTGTTGACTGCCTTGGGGCCCACTGTTGCCACCGCCAGGCATACCTGGTTGTGGCGCACCAGGATAGCCTCCGGGTGCACCATAACCACCATACGCTTGTTGTTGTTGTTGTTGTTGTGGTGGATAACCACCGCCGCCGCCGCCCTGAACTCCTCCTTGTCCAGCTGCAGCAGCTGCGGCATAATATTGTGAATACTGTGCATATTGGCTAGGGGTCATACCTTGTGGGTAACCTGGTTGTGACTGTGGAACACCACCACCACCAGCTGCATTACCACCACTCGCACCACCAGAGCCTGCACCAGCTGCTGCACTAGTCTGGCTACTAGGCACCATACCTGCACTAGCTGGGTTGCTAGCTTGGCCATTATGTCCCTGTAAGTAAATCATTAAAAAATAAAGCCATATTCGCGAGTTTATACAACACCAGACAAGAACCACCAACCTTCATTTGTTTTTCAATTGCTTCAGCTTCCTCGTGTTTGCCTATGCTGCGATAATATTCAGCCCACTGTGCACTGTAGTCCTGTGCTTGACCGCCCCCACCTGCTGCAGCAGCAGCTGCAGCTGCTGCTTGTGGTTGCTGCTGCTGTTGCTGTTGAGGCATGCTGCTCATTTGTTGCGCACTAGCCATGGGATTGCCACCAGCTGCTACCTGCTTAGCTTTTAGTTGTTGTTCAATCATTTCAGCTTCACGCTGCATGCCCATTGATCTGAGTTGGCCAAACGTTGTATTGTGATCTATTATTAGTTTCTATTCACTTACTTATAATACTCGATCCATTGCGTAGAATAGTCCGCTTGCCCAGAAGCTGCTGCTGCAGCTCCGGGACCCATTTGAGCTCCACCCATTTGTTGCTGCGGCTGTTGCTGTTGCGATTGATCCCCACCCCAACCGCCTTGTTGGGCATATCCCCATTGTTGTTGGTATGCAGCATTCGCATCTTGCATGGGATTATTATAGCCACCCTGCTGACTTTGATGACCTTGATGATTGGGCGCATTACCAATGGATTTGCGACTAAGTATTGGCAACTCCATATTTATTTTCTCAGCAATCATTTGACGCGCTGCTTCAATTTGCTCTGGTGTACCTTTGCATTTGAATAACTTTTCTGATGGCGGATTGACAGCACTACGATCCATTTCGCAGTAGGCACCAGTTTGTTGATTAATTAGTTTGATAGTTTCACCACCACGTCCAATAACAATCTAAGAAGTCAAAATAAATGTCGTAGTTAGCATCAGAAGAAACTTTATCTTGTCAGAGGAAGCAGAACCGAAAAAAAATTAAGATTATTTTGTAAAGCACGTTTGTTGTTGTTCCCATTATGAATTTCCCAGAAACAAAAATATGAGTACAACACTTTTATCTGACTATAATCTGAAGATTCATAATGTCTGATTTTCTCAAAATTTGATGTTGGAAAACTTTCACTCAAGGGGAATGGGAGGAAAGTTATCATTTGTCTGGGAGATATGTTTCATGATTATGATTATCACATTTCATGGTGATAATGATGCTGCTGATTTAACGAATTTTTTTTTTAATATTGTAGGCAGTGAATATTTTATTAGTTCTTTCCGCATGACTTAAAAATTCTTCTTGATCCATAACTGTGACGGCAATGAACCTTCTAAGAGTTCTAACCTTCAATGTATGAACCTTCTAAGGTATGAACCTTCAGGTTGATTTTTTTTATTTAGTTTTAATTTGTCTCCGGAAAGATTTCGTTAAAAATAATACGAACAGTGACTCAGTTTAACTGCTGTGTTTAACTCTTGCGTGACGGAGAGAATAAAAAATGTTTGCCAACATGTGTGGCACTCTCACAAACCTACTTCTTAATAACCCGCATAAGTGTACAACAGAAACTGAAATTTTGACCGAAACCGAAATTCGGTGCATTTTGAAATATTTGGTCAAAACCAAAACTGATTATTTATATGAAAATTTAAGTAAGTTTTTTTTTAATTAAAGCAACCTGATTTAATAATAATTTTATACGTGTTAGAATAAAAAGGTTTAGAATAAAATAATTTTTCTTTGAATATTAAAGTTAAACTTCAATATAACAAATAAAGAGATAACTTTTATTAACCGTTCACGGCCTGAATTGCCGTTAATTTAATTTTTTTTAATCGCTGTGTTCAGTAGGAAAAAATTGTTCAATTTGGCTCAAACCTTAGAGACAAAAATATGTAAAATTTACCTTGTTTTTTTAACCCTACGATTCATAACCGGGTACCCGTGTACCTTTTTTGACTTTAAAGTGCTGCTGTGCCTATAATTTTTGAGATATGGACATAAAACTCCGAATCATCAGAGATTTTGGCTAAACTAAGATTTAAATACCAAAAAATTCAAAATATTTTCTTTAAAAAATGATTTTAAATGTTTTACCCCCCTAAACACACAACCGGGTCCCCGGGTACCCTAATGCAATTTCTATGTAAATGCCTGACATGTAAATGAAAAAACGTTTTTTTGTGTTGTTTTTATTGGAAATAAATGTCTTTTTTATTTATTTTATCATATTTTATATATATTATATTATAATTCATCCGAATCACTATCGTTGTTATTGTGGCAATAGTAGCATTTAGTAATTGTTATGGCGTGCTCATCGCATATCGGCGTGCTACATATGCTGCAATTTTTTCTAGTTTTTCTTCTGCGCTTTTGTCGTGCTGACGGAGATGTTGACGGACCTGCAGCACAAAGCACACTCTCCAACGGCCTTCCGAGGATGCTTTCAATTGCATTTTTTGTTGAAAATTGGCGCACGCTTTGCACATTTGAAATTCTATTTTCTATAACAGGAATGCACAGGTTTTCTGCCAGTTGACGCAGGAAATTCTTCCTGCGCGTCGTGGTGTATCGTGCAGTTGGATTATTTCCATAATATATGATGTGTGATGCAAATGCGCTCACATCAATGATGTTATAGAAAAATGCCATCGGCCATCTTCTTGTTTGTCGCTGGGTCGTGTATTCTTGGAGCGTTTGGTCCATAACGTCCACCCCACCTTTTGTTTGGTTGTAAAAATTGATAATTTCTGGTTTCCCATTCTCGTCAATTTGTGCATCATCATGCATACTAGAAAGAAGGATGACCGAGTTGGACTTCCGCTGCTTATATGAGAGCAGTGTTACGTTGTCGTGGAAGCCAAATAAACTTGAACCAACGTCTTTTTTTTTGTCTTCTTTCATCTCCGCAGGGATGTAAGCTTTGTTGCGGCGGAGTGTACCCACAATGCTGAGCTTTTCTACTTTTAGTTGCCTAGCCAACGGCAGCGTCGTAAAAAAATTATCCATTGTGATATTTCGTCCGCTACCGTAGTATGGCCCAACTAAATCTCTCACCACTCTTTCGCCAACACCAACTTCACGACCAGTTTCTTGTTTGCCAGTATATATTTGGCCATGAAGTGGATATGAGTTTTTGGCATCGCAAATCCACCATACTTTTATACCATATTTTGCTGGCTTCGAGGGTATATATTGTGTGAATTTGCTTCTACCACGGTATGGATATAATTGTTCATCAATGGTCAAATATTCTGATGGCACATAATATCTGGCAAGATTTGCATTGAGCATTATCCAAATATCGCGAATTGGCGCCGCTTTGTCTTGACGCTGCCGCTCTACCCGTGTTCTGGTGTCGTCAAACCGCATAAAACGCAGCAAATCGAAAAACCTGTTTATTCCCATGGTGGCACGGAATATTGGGTGAGCCTGTGACGTCCACAAATCTCTTGCGTTTTCGTCATTAGAATGATTTGTGCCAGCCATCAAAATCATTCCAATGAACGCATAAATTTCGTTGATTGTCGTGTCTTTCCACTTCAACTGACGTCTATTGGGATTCGCTTCATTGTACGCATTATATGTGGCATGCGCTTTTCTATTTGTGTGGCGCACTATTATATCCACCATTTCCACTGTGAGGTATGATTTGAAACACTGCAAAGGCGTCATATTTTCAGTTATCCGCGTTGGACCACAGCGGTCTCTGAATATATTCTGGCTTCTCACTTGTTGGCAACTACGTGGTGCTCGCTGCCATTGTGTGCCGTCACGTGCAGTCATGTAGTCTGCTGGGTTTGTTGTTGGTGCATCTTCTTGCATAGCATCATCTTCACTTTCGTCATCAAATAAAATTTCCTCTGGTGCGTCAATAGCAGCTGCAATTTCGTTTGCGTTGTCAACATTCAAATCTTCATTCTCTGATTCCGAAACTTCGCCAGTATAGGACACATTTCCTTCATTTTGGTCATCCACTTCAAGGTCCTCATCTTGAGTCACTTCCTCAAATAAACTTTGAATATATGTGCTTCATCACTCAAATTCCAGTATTCCCTTGAAGACAAATATCAGTCGTTGCGGCTCATTTTTCACAAACTTCACTGTTCAAATATTCAACACAGAATGACGAAGCAAATGAAATATTTCAATTTTACGACACAAATGAACATCTGCTATCTAATTCAAAAGCAATTAAGCAAGTAGGTACCGAAAATAAGCAGAATAAGCAAATAAACAACCCTTACATAAAACCAGTTTCTGCCTACTTGTGTCGCTTTAGGTACTTATATACGAACAGAAACCAGTTTTTTTTCCAAATATCAAATTTGTACAGTTGAGAACGCAAAATATAATCAACAACAAAAATATTTACAGGAAAATATTATTTTATTTCAATAAACGCAAAACAACCTACTTCGGGTACACGGGTGCCTGGTTATGAAATTAAAGGAGTTTTGCTGGTTATGAATCGTACGGTTAAATAATCGTAAATTCGAACATGAAGCCAATCGTGAAGGATGCTGAATCTCTGTATCTGGTGGCATATTGAGTTTCTCTACAAGATAGGAGTGATATTCAGATGAAATTCAATATGGCGGCCAAAACCAGGTAAGGTTTGTTAAAAAAACTTTATCGGAAAACAAAAGTATAAAAAATAGGCTTTATACGTATAACACTTAATACTAATAATCGTTGTAATATCCAAAAAAAAAAAATTTTTATAGTTTCACGAGACCATTACTTAACTACAAGGCTTTAGTTTTCTGCCGAAACCATCACTTTAGACCAAATTTGGCGGAGTCGGTTGAATTTCGAAATTTTCGTCCGCCGTATAGGATCCGCCATCTTTAATGTCATAAATCTGACTCCAGATTCGTGAGCAGCTATACTTAAAACGACTGTATACAAAATTTGGAGCAAATCGGTTGTTTTTTCGAAGAAAACATTTTTTACCTGATTTTGGCCGCCATCTTGAATCAGTTATACTGAATTTTATCTGATTACTGGTCCTATCATTCAGAGGACTCAATATGTTGAACTCAAATTGAACAGTTGTTTTCTACTGAACACGGCGATTAAAAAATACATGAAATTTACGACATTTAGGGCCATGAACGGTTAAAAACGTTTTGCATACTTTAAATATGTATCACATCCCAACATAAAATTAAGAAGTAGTTACATTTAGAAATTCCATAACTACTTCATTGTTTTCACAACGGCTTCTGCTTAATTATGCATTTTAAAACCTACTCTAAGCTTATATTTTTATGTATACATATACATTTTTAAGAATCTAGTTTTAGTGTTTATCTATACTTTTATATAAAGTAAATTCATAAAAAAATAGATAGTGATTAAATAATTTGTCATGTAATAAATAGTTATATGATAAATGTGAAAAATTTTGTAATATTTATTTTCTTTTTCTTTTGTCATGTCTGAAATATACCCAAACATTTTTTATTGATACTGCTATTGTTTCGAGTTCAAGAAATACGACGAAAATCCGCACAAAAGTTAACATTTCTTTTTCTGGTAATACTGGCTTCTTTGCCAGATCTCATGCCAGAACAACACATTTGTAATTACATAATTTTACCATGGCCGGACTATCTTTTAAGTATAATATAATAGTAAGTTATATACACAATAAATAATCTCTTATACCATGCATGAGCTGGGGGTGAAATAATATATTGCATCAGAGATCTCATGGAGACATAAATTTGACTGCATATACCAGGTGTGCAAGTATGAAACCGCTGTTTTTTTCCTTGAAATAAAACTGCAAACTATATAAAAGCCATATAAAAGCGAAAGCATTATTGTGTTGATTCGGGAACCGGGCGATAGTTAGTTGAAGGGTGGAATAAAAGTAATAAGGTAGTAACGGTGAAGATGTTTTAAATTTACACATCTCGAAATTCCCGGGAACACGTTGGCAATATTTGTTCCACAATTTTACTGTGCTACTTAAGAACGTAATATTTCGGTAATACGATATTCTATTATGCATCAAGGCAATGTTAATGCGATGGGCTGCGAGCTGCCCGATTGCAAATTAAATGAAATTGAATAACATATTTTAATCCCTTATCAAATATATTACACGATGTGGCCAAAAAGGTTAAAAATGATAGAATAAGACGAGTAAAATAAATCACAAATATGTTTTTAGTTTAATACATTTTGTTGAACAAAATTAATTTTAGTTATTGTAAATAATTTAATGTGTATAAATAATTTAATAAACTAAATTTAATAAACTAATTAACTAAATTTCCTTTATATAACATATTACATACATTTCATTTGAACCATAGTTTTAAAAATTATTAAAAGATTAAGGCAAACTACATGGTTCAACTGAAATGTATCTTATACTTTATACGAAAATATTTAGTTGAATCTAATCAACTTAAGTTGAGCTTTTATACATAATAGAGGCCTTATAGCCGTTTGAAAATAATCTATAAGGGAAGATATAAAAGAAAAATTCTTTAAAGCATTACGAAAATATATCACTTATAACAAAGAAAATATGTTTGAAAATATGAAAAGAAGTTTAGGCGATTCAAACTAAATGAAAAATCCGAGATTATTGGAATCCTGTTTAAGCTCTTAAATAAGCTCCTGGTGAGTGAAGGGTCGGTCGGGTATGATAGTTTTTTAAGAGTTCGTTATAAGAAATTTTATTTTTTGTCTTACTTACACCGCACTTTGATGCCGGCACCGAAAATGTGATTTCCTCACGTGCCGGCTGTTGAGTATGATTAACACCATAACCGTAGCCATAATTAGAGTTAGTATTATCGCCAGTACCACCACTAGCGCCATTTGGATTATTTCTATTTCTTTGCTATAATCATAAAAATTCAAAAATAAAATATCTTTTATATTCAAAACAATGTACAATTAAAATAATACCATCATATTTTCAATAAGTCCTTCAATAGTGCGCTTTGCATCCTCCACCTGCTGGTGTGAGCCCTGAATTACGCAACGCCTATCGCCAGGTTCATCATTTTTGCCCTGTATGAATTGCAATTTGCAGCCACATTCGGTTTGAATCTTGCGTATCATATCACCACCTTTGCCAATGACAACACCTACAGCAATTTTTGGAACAAATACTTCTGCTGTTTCACCACCGCCACCCATGCCGCCATTGAAACCTCCACCACCATTGTGACCACCTCCACCACCTGCGCCGCTACCGCCCATGCCACCCATTTGATTTCCACTACGTCCACCAGCTTGGGCTTCTTTATCAGCAATGAGTTCAAGCACAAGTTGTTTAGCGTGTTCAATTTTCTGCGCATCACCAGAGATGCGTAACGGTTTCTACGTAATACAGGAAATTGATTTCAATAAAATTGAAATATCTTATATAATTTAAGTAAAAAACAGTCATGTAAAGTTGCTTGAAAAAATAAGCCATTCGGTGTCGGCATAAGACTTATAGTACAGTTATCAATAATTTGTGTGCATACATTTAATAACACGCACAACACAATTGATCATAAGAAGCTTGGCCAATAGTCATTTCAAGAGCTGAAATGGCCAATTTATCTTTTTTTTTTTTCGTTTACTTACAATGAGCTCTTGGTTGGGTCCATCCTGTATGATGACCATCTTGGCGCCGGTTTTCTCTTGCAACTGCTTGATTGTATCGCCACCTTTGCCAATAACAAGACCCACCTTGGTGCCTGGTATCATTATTTCTTGATATGGTGGATATCCTGAGGGTCCAGGAGGTGGCATGTTAATGGTTAGAACAACTTCAACAGTGCCGCCACCGTTTTGATTGACTAACTGTTGAACCATTTCGCGTCCCTTGGAAACGGTTTCACGTGAACCACGCAGGGTGCACAAAGTTTCTAGAGGGCAGTAAATTCAATTTTTATATAAAAAGCTCATTTTACTTAAATAATAACAATTAACTGAGAATTACTTTAAAGCTTTTTAAGAAGTAAAAAATATTTATACAGATCCCTAAGGATTCATATAAAAACCTTTGTTTTTTAATATTTATTTTCAGCAGTCGAACACTGAATTCAACTCAAATTTTTATTTTTTAAGCATTGTCTTGGGAAAATCCTAAAACAGTCAAACCTACACACCTGAGTCCTGTGACAATACAACTTTGCAACCAGACTCTGCTTGAATATGCGACAATGTATCGTTGCTGTTACGTCCAACCATATGAGTGACGATGCTCTCGGGATAACGTATCTGTTCCTCGCAAGTAGTGCCAGCGGTGGCTGCTAAACGAGCAGCAACTGCTGCTGCTTGAGCCAAGGCCTGCGACATATTGCCGGCCCCACCTGGAGCACCTGAATTGGAATTGTTCGAGTGTTGTGAATACGAATCTTGGCCGGGACTGGTGAACTTCTTGACATCTGGACCTGAGTCGGAATCTTCGTTGTGGCTCCGCTTGAATGCGTTACCGCTAACACTACCACTTTGTTGTTGGGTATTAGGTTGGATTTTAGCCGCAATCTATGTCGTGGCGGATGTGATTGATAGTGGGTGGTTGGCTTATAGATTTTTCACATATTCCATTTTTTTTTAATATTTACCTGTTTAGCACGCTGCAATGCTGCAGCAAATGCTTGAGATTGATTTAGATTTGATTGAGGCGGTGCTACTGTAGAATAATCACTCATTTTATAAAATTCTTAAGAAATCCGTAATATTTGCAAACTAAGCACGAATTAAAACTTAAACTCAGTTAAACTTCACTTCCTCAAATTATAGTAATTATAGAATAGTAGACTATATATCTATTGTTGAAACACTAATAGTTTCCTTCTTAAATTGCTTGAAAATTATTCAAAAATTATTTTCCAATTTTACAATAATCGACAGCAAAATGCACACACGCGATTTGGCAGATATGAAAATGGAAATGGCGGCGTTTTCAACGATTTTCAAAGAATGAATACGAAGTATGCAAACTATTTTCATACCAAATGGGTGTGAAAGGGATGGCACTTTGCCAAATAAACGCGGCAAATTCAGAGAAGATATTAAAATTGTAATAAATTTATTATGGATACATAAAATAGTGCTGCCAAGAAGTATTTGTGAGCGATAAGGCCCCGTCACATGATCAAATTTTTCATCCAACAAATCATCAAAAAATTTGAACAACAGAAATATATATGGATTTTGACAAAAAATTTGACATGTGAACACTCATCAAATTGTTGGTCAAATCGTTTGAAGTAAATCAAAATATTTTGATTTTTCGGTTGTTTGACGAACGATTTGATGAAAAATTTGACGTGTGAACACTCGTCAAATTTCCTAGTGCGATTTCATCACTTAAAAAAAGATTTCAATGCGAACACAGCAATTCAAAAAGCACAATGAAGAAGATTTTTGTAATGATTTTATTGAAATTTATAGACTACATCCATGTCTGGCAGCTTAAATCGGAAATGTACATAAAAAGATTATTTAGAAATAAAGCATATGGAGTGCTGCTGATGTGTTCACTTCGGTGTGAAAGACAATAATGAAATTTGACGAAAAATTTGATAATATGAAGACTCGCGTGGTCAAACTGTTTGACCAATATTCTGATGAAAAAATTGATAATGTGACCGTGCCTATATACCAAGCGTGCATGTAACAACTAACAAGGTGGTAGTGACAGTTCTTTGCGCGACTATTGGTTGTCAAAATGGTACAAAAAAGAAAACAAAAAAAGAAAAAAAAAAAAATAAAAAGTGAATATACAGGCAAATGACAGCATATATTCGCGGTATGTGTAAATATAGCCTGCTGTCACTACCACCATGTTAGATGCTTCATGCCAAGAGAGTAATGATTTTAAGGAATTAAGTATAGTTGAAATTTATTCATTCATTTCATTTCATCAAGCAGAGTTTTACTCTTATAGATTATTTAACAATTCATATATGTAACTCAAAAGATTTGGCTTAACTTATGTTAAAATTATACAGATTAAAAAGAGAAAAATATAAAAACTAATTTTTGATATGGAGTATATGGTGTAATCATAAAAGCCGCGTTTTATCCAACATCCAAATCGAATTTGGATTGCGATTTAGAGTGCAAGAAACAGTTTCATAGCTAGATGACGTTGTGAACATATTAAGAGCTTGATTTTGTTTTTCATGAAAATCGGATTTGGAAGTTACATTTGGATATGTTGAGAAGCAGGCGATTAGCAACACACCAAGCATATACAACGTTTAGATACTCTTGAAGAAGCAAACAATCGTTTACCGATCCAATTTGGCAAAATAATTTTAAATCGCCTGCAAATAGAGGACAATGACAGTCTTTGACTATTAGGGGCAGATCGCTTATGAACAGTAAAAATATAAGCTGACTGAGATGGCTCCCCTGAGGTCACCTTATTGGGACATAATGTAATGTCACAAATTTGAACATGCTGATAACGATCTGATATATATAATTTAATCCAATTTAAAAGTTTTGAGTGGAAGCCAATGGCCGAAAGTTTGGATTGCAAGGTGTAGTATTAACCTTGTTAAAAGCATTGGCAAAATCAGAAAAATTACATCCGTTTGCGCGTGATGTTTCATATTGTAAATGATATTATTTGAGAAGAGAACCACATTGGCAGATGTGGTGGTCCCCGGACATAACCCACGAAAATTGATTTGGGGACTATGTCCGATAAATTTCCGGCCATAACACAACGATTTTGAGGATTATGACCGTGCCACAAGTGGCCATAACACCCTTAGGGGATTATGTCCGTTTTTCAAGATATACCTAATAATTTCCCTTGTACAAAATTTTACTAGAAATACCTAATAATTTCCCTTGAACAAAATGTCAATTTTATGGGGGATTGTCACAAATTTTTTGGGTGTTATGACCTTTTGCAGGGATGGTATAATAATGCCCAAAATCGTTTTGGATGTTATGACCGCAAATTGAGCGGACATAGTCCCCAAAATTATGTCCGCTCCATCAATTGTGGCAAAAAATCAATTTTGGAGATTATGTCCTACGGAACTATGTCACATACACATTATGACACATAAGACCATGTTGATTCGGAGAAACAACATTTCTAACAGCGAACATAAGCTTAGCGAATACGATTTCATCGAACATTTCAAGAATTGAGGCAAGTTTACTGATTGGTCTGTAATTTACTATGTCATGTTTAAACATTTAGTACTTACCGTGTCTCGCTCGATCGAAAGTGCTCGTTTCACTATACAGCAAGATGCAGTTAGTTTCCTTCTTGACAAGGCCACAGGAAACATTTGTGGTTCTGTTTTCTGCCTATTATCAAAGTTGCTCTCAGCTTCAGACCTTAAACATAATATGTCGGTTGCTTGGAAGTATTTGGATGAAGGAGCTCTCTAAAATTCCAGTTTTTTCGTTTCCCGGTGCAAACTACAAATTTTGTTCGTGTCGATAATGGGCATGCACCTTTGCCGAAAAGTTATAACAGACCATTTTTATGGAACTTGGCATCACTCCATAAAAACCGCGCGTCTTTTGACATCTGAAATTGTAAACAAAAAAGCGCGAACAGCTTGCAAAATTTCTATGCCGGTTAAATTACTGCAAAGCATACAGTATGGGAATTTTAGGGCTGTCTAAATTAATTAGCGAAATTGCACCGCTTGCGATTAAGGAAAATGAAATCAAGAACTATTTTGGTAAGTTTGAAAAACGACTATCATGTAAATAAATTGCAACATTATTTTGTATCATTACTAGGCCGAAAAATAGCTATTGATGCTTCTATGTGTCTCTATCAGTTTCTGATAGCGGTGCGCAGTGAGGGATCGCAACTGACCACAGCGGATGGAGAGCCTACATCGCATCTGATGGGCATGTTCTACCGCACGATACGATTGTTGGAGAACGGTATTAAGCCGGTGTACGTCTTTGATGGTAAGCCACCAGATCTAAAGTCGGGAGAGTTGGCAAAACGTGCCGAACGTCGTGAGGATGCACAGAAGTCGCTAACCAAAGCTATTGAGGAGGGCGATGCTGCAGAAGCTGACAAATTTAATCGTCGCCTGGTGCGTGTGACAAAGGATCATGCAAATGAGGCCAAAGAGCTGTTGAAACTAATGGGTGTGCCGTACGTTGAGGCGCCTTGCGAAGCTGAGGCGCAGTGTGCCTTATTGGTCAAATCGGGTAAAGTCTACGCCACCGCTACTGAAGATATGGATTCATTGACATTCGGTTCCAGCATATTGCTGCGCCATCTAACATTCAGTGAGGCGCGTAAAATGCCCGTACAAGAGTTCAGCTACGAGAAGATGCTGAACGGCTTTCAGCTGACTAGCAAGGAGGTAAGCACGGGTTTTTGTCCGCCTTCCACAATACAACTTTTTTTTTAGTTTGTCGACTTGTCCATTTTACTCGGTTGTGATTACTGCGAAACTATTAAAGGAGTTGGCCCCAAGCGTGCGCTTGAATTGATCAATAGCTATCGCGATATTGAGACCATACTTAAAAATATTGATAAAAAGAAGTATACAATACCCGAAAATTGGAACTATGAGTTGGCGCGTGAGCTATTTCTTAATCCTGATGTGCAAGATCCGAAGGAAATTGATGTAGGCTGTTGTTTGGCATTTTTAAAAATATGCATTTTTAAGAATTTTTATATTTTATGAATTCCAGCTCAAGTGGTCTGATCCAGATGAACAAGGTTTAGTTGAATTTCTTTGTGGTGACCGTCAGTTTAATGAAGAGCGCGTACGTGCGGGCGCTAAGAAACTATTAAAATCTAAATCGGCCCAAACTCAAGGGCGTCTCGATAGTTTCTTTAAGGTAAAGTTGGTGCCTAATTTAAATCAAATCAGTGCTTAATGCTTTTTTTTTTAAAGGTGCTGCCCTCAACAGGTACACCTAAGCGTAAAGCGGAGGAGCCCAAAAAGAATGCTAGTAAGAAGGCAAAATCCTCAGGTGGCGGTGGTCGCGGCAGAAAATCAAAGTAATTTCTATTATAATTCGTTTTGGTTCGAACAAAATCTGTCTATTTTAAGTTTAATATTAATTCTAAACGTAAATCATACAATTTATTGCTTAAGTATGGGAATCAAATTGATTAAAAAAATTTGTATTACAATAAATACTGCTTTGCTAGCGCTCTTAAGAAACGCGTTTTACGTATAGCAGCAGCCTCACGTTTGATTTCTTCATTGTTGTTGGCATTTAATTCAAGATTTCCCATAATTGCAATCTGAAAAATAATACATTTTTATTAAATAAAATATGAAAGGTAAAAAGTGTGTAAAAGAATTGTCGATTGACAAAAAAAATACTCGCCCAACGTGGGGCTCGAACCCACGACCCTGAGATTAAGAGTCTCATGCTCTACCGACTGAGCTAGCCGGGCAATTGATAACGCAGCTGACAAAATAAGTATTTGTGTCAGATACAAGTTTATACTTAAGAAAATAGTTATTCTTGGCATGGCGCGTATTACTACAAGAATTATGTCGGCAGCTTCAAATATCTAGTCAAAATTTTAATACACACATTTACAGTACGTGCTCGATAATGCGAACTCAGCATTGGTCGCTTGCACACTATTGATCAGTGAACGTCAGTGATGCACAGCGTTGGCAGAGCTTCCAATACAAGCGCAACATTTTTTGTCTTGGTATGTGTGTACAAGCAGAACGTTCAACGAAACCCTTTGCGCACGAGATGTTTACTGCTTGAAGTACAAACAAGAACTGATTCTCTGCTTAGCGTCGCAGAACGCACACACGACTTGTATGTGAAAGCCGAATGGCTCCGTAAAGCTCCCTTGTGCGTCACTGGTGTACGTCGATAATTGTTCATTGTGTTTACTTCTGTGGAAAAGATGTTGTTTTTCACAAAACACGAAATGGCGGTTAAGTAGATTTTTAGTAATAATTTGTCTTTATGAATGCATTTTCATATATAAAACGGGAAAGATATTTTCTGTGAGGTCTAGTTTCTTTGAAAAAATAGAGTGGTTTCAATTGATACCACAAAGCAGTGGCAAAAAATAGTTTTATCTTAGAAAAGAAATGGAGTTTTGAAAAGTTAGATGGAATGAAGCAGGAAGACTTTTAATGATTGGTTTTTTTATGAGATACCTTCCGGCGAAGAATCTATTGCGGAGGAAAGCAGTGCCGATGAATAAACTATTTTTGACGTTTGAACTCAGTTTCTGATGAGAACCTTGAGCTTGAGCCAGCCAAATGTTTTTGATAAAACCATGGGTGACCCTGATCCTGATATTCAAGTAGTTATGATACAAAAATTAGTTTCGTATTTTTTCCACTTCAAAAAAAAATCTGATTTTTTAGACGACGAAGTTAGCGACTACAGTGATGACGATTATATACCACTTACGGAACTGGCAATGAAGCTCAATGTTAACAAAAAGAATCTGGACCAACAAATATACCCGATGAGGAAGTATTTTTTGTCCAATATCTTATCAAGTTTGCATTTGTTCAAAGCCGAGAACTGATTGTATACATCGTTGAGACCAATTTTAATCTTTTTTTGCCGCCAGACTCGGGGTCGTGCCCGAACCAATCATTAAAAGTCATGAGCTGGTACGATAGCCTTGCAAATGCTGCCACCATCAAGAGGACCAAATATTCATATCATTGGAGCGATTGCTGCTTTCGGAGTTCTATCCATGGATCGAAAAAGGTTCATTGATGCCACAGGATGCCAATAATTTGATGCAATCTGTGATGGAAATATGCATTGAACTGGGACATAATCTGTCGGACCTTGTCATCGTGTGTGACAACGCTAAATGCCATTCTCAGTTCAAGGTGGCAATCACTAGGTTTAATAACCGAGAAAAACCAACACTTTCAGAGTAAGCACCATATTCATTGATGCTTAACCATATAGAAAATATTTGGTCAAAAATCAAAACCTTTGTAAAGGTGCATATGGAACTCTCTCAAACAAGTGGTCCGGGAGTAATTAGGCAGAGGCTCATTTACCTTCAAAATATTATAGATCAAGCAAAAGCAAGTATTGCAAGTGGCAATTGTGGAAGAGCAAGCCACCACAGCATCGCATTGGTTCATATGCCAGTGGGTGCATTACTTTAGTGAATCCCATATTCATCTTGACAAAATTTATTCTTTTTGATCCAATATTTTATTAAGCATCGGTGACTATGGTTCTAACCATAAAAATGTGTCTCAACTTCAGCGAATTTTTTCGTCGACCTATGAATACAACTCTGAAAGCACTACATTCCAATAAGGCGAATATTTTAGTCGGTTTGATGGTCTTGTTCAATATTTATAGTTATAGTTTTATACACTATTTTATAAATCTATGTATGTACTACTATGTCTTAATGCATGCATTATATATTAATTTAAATCAGTGATGTTCACTTAGTCCCATGCGGGGTGAGACTCGATGGCTTCATTCGAGAGCCGAAACATGTACACGATCACACGCTTATGCGTGTTTTATGAGTACGCAATAAAAGGACTCATGAAAAAGTCTTTGATGATTGTTAAATAACTGCTCAAAAAAAAAGAAACTCCTAAGAGCCATTATCATGCCTGCTTTATGAGGACTCATTAAAAGCACTCTTGAAAGAGTCTTTAATTTAATTGTTAAATAATTGCTGAGTCTTTAAAGTGTTGACGTTTTACCCTATTACGTGTATTCTTTGTTACGTTCTCTGTAACGTGGGGTCACTTGTGTCTTTCTCTTATTTTACCTATTTATTGGGTTGGCAACTAAGTAATTGCGGATTTCACTCATAGATTTTAGGTTTGCTGACGTAATCGAAATGTCAAACACATTTTGTTATTTGATAGTTGGTACTTCAACTGTCAATCAGTAAAAAGATTTTTTTGATCGGTTGTGTAGTTTTCGTTTGGCGTCTGTTGAAAAATGGAAAATCAAAATGAACGTTTTCGTCATATTTTGCTTTTTTATTTCCTGAAAGGGAAAAACACATCGCAAGCTCACAAAAAGTTATGTGCTGTTTATGGTGACGAAGCTTTAAAAGAACGCCAGTGTCAAAATTGGTTTGCCAAATTTGGTTCTGGTGATTTTTCACTCAAAGATGAAAAACGCTCTAGTCGTCCAGTTGAAGTTGATGACGACCAAATCAAAGCAATAATCGATTCGGATCGTCACAGTACAACACGTGAGATTGCAGAGAAGCTTCATGTATCAAATACATGCATTGAAAATCGCTTAAAGCAACTTTGCTATTTACGAAAACTCGATATATGGGTTCCTCATGAACTGAAAGAAAATCATTTAATACAACGCATTAACATCTGCGATTTGTTAAAGAAACATAATGAAAATGATCCATTTTTAAAACGATTGATAACTGGTGATGAAAAATGGGTTTTTTACAACAATGTCAATCGGAAAAGATCGTGGAGCAAGCCAGGTGAACCAGCTCAAACAACATCAAAAGCTGATATTCATTCAAAAGAAAGTTACGTTATCAATTTGGTGGGATTACGAAGGAATTGTCTACTTTGAACTTTTACCACCCAACCGAGCGATCAATTCAGATGTCTACATTGAAGAAAAGCGGCCCGAATTGACAAATCGAAAAGGTGTTGTATTCCACCATGACAATGCAAGGCCACACACATCGTTGGTCACTCGGCAAATATAATTGGAGCTTGGTTGGGATGTTTTGCCACATCCACCATATAGTCCTGACCTTGCACCATCTGATTACTTTTTATTTCGATCTTTGCAAAACTCCTTGAATGGTAAAAATTCCAATAATAATGATGATGTCAAATCGTACCTGGTTCAGTTTTTTGCTGATAAAAACCAGAAGTTTTATGAACGTGGAATTATGATGCTGCCTGAAAGATGGCGAAAGGTCACTGTCAAAATATTGTCTTTTATTTTCTTAAAAAAATCCGCAATTACTTAGTTACCAAACTAATATATTTTCAATACAATTATTACAACCTCGCAATTCCCTTCCTTGTGGAAAATAGCAAAAATCTTGCCTTTGCTGAAATCATCTGTGCCGAATAATACAGAATATCGCTCAAAAGCTATTCAACCATTTCTGAACAAAGCACTCGAAATCATAATAAGCGATCAATTAAATAAAATATACGTAACTTTTGCAACAATAAACTCATCACAAAACATCAGTCTGGTATTCGAGCGAAGCATTCCTGTGCTACCGCACTTTTAAAAGTATGCGAAGATATTCGGTCTGGTTTAGACAAACACATGCTAGGTTTAATTGTATTTCTGGACTTCTCTTAAGCTTTTGACTGCATAAATCATAGACTTCTTGTGAAAAAAAATTTAGTACCAAATTCTCGCTGCACGACTCATGAATGTTATCTGATCCTACAGCTTTGGATTTCATTTTAAGTATAGCTTCAGTAACACTTATGGAATTAACACACGAGATCGAAAAACCGCTTCCTGTGTAGTATGAACAGGGAAAAATTGTTCTTATTAAAAAGTTCTACTTGTTTGTTGTGTAAATTGAACCCCAGACCAAACCATTCTGCATATAAATGATTCAAGTTGATTCTTGAAAATTGCGGTATATCGAGCCAAGTTTTTTTGCAACTCATTGGATTTATATCCATAGAAAGGAAAAACCAGGCACAGAAAGTAGGTCATAGTGCAAAACTAACTTGGGATCAGAAACCAAAAAAAAAAAAAATCTAGCAAGGAAGGTGATCAGTTTGGTCTAAAATGCGTAGGTATAGCTTGGTTCGCAAATTTATAGTTGAATCTATAGCAAATTTATAGTTGCTCGACCATATCTATAAACTCTCTATTGCAGCTGTTCATTATGTTAAGATTGAAGTCTCCACAGCCACCCATTATCTCTTGGTATGTTCAATAACTCACTAGTCTCTTTGGCATACTGATGCAAGCTTTATCTTGTGAGTCAAATACTTACCACTTCTAGTTTTCTACTGTGCTCGCCTTTTTTTGCATGCAAATTAATAATAAACTCTAGAAGAGTTGTGTCCCAAATACAGTTGTAGTAAGCGTCCACAGCATCGGTGAAATTTGAAGACTTCTCGGTTAGGTTCTTAAAAACTATGCCATAGTCGATTTCATCTAAAAACTATGGACAAAAAAAATAATGAATAACAAATCCTTTGAAATGAAAACATTGAAAAGACGTACTTGGCACAGTACAGTGGCCTGCATGTGGCAACCTAAATTGGAGGTGCAGCGTATCATTTTGCGTATAACATAATCATCGGCGACATTGCGTTGCAATGGTATCGTACAGTAATCAGTGCCTGTTATCAGGGCATTTACATAACAACGCATAGCAGCTTCATTGTTGCCAATGGCTTTAAGGAAATTGATTGATTTTAATTGAGGACATTTAAAGTATTTCGGAAAAAATAAACGAGAAATGGGACATACCTAGTTCTAGGTCACCCTTCATTTTCAGCCAGGCTATATTTTGTGGATAGTAATTTAACGCTTCTTTTAAAAGCCAATTCAAGGTTTCGCTGACAGAACGTATATTGTAGCCAATGGGACTGAAATAAAAACAAATTTAGTTATAGTTCTATAAAACGGGTAAACACACATGTAAAGAACTCAATAAACAAACAGAAAAAACTGTATAAATTTGTGTATTAATGGAGGAAAAATTAATTAAGGACTCACTTGCTTATACTAGTCGGCCATAGTTGCATATACTCGCCCATCAGATCATGATTTGGATCATCTTTGAGTATGTTATGAATTTTGCCCAAGAGCGAAATTGTCAGTGAAAACAACATTTGATGACGTATGCGCCTCAGAAATGTGTGAAGACCAGCTGATGAACCAGCTAGACTGGGTGAGTTACGAGAATTACCGGGACCACCACCACCACTACGCTTGGAAGTATTTAAAAACATAGCCAATACAATATCCCAAGCATCGCGGCATATTTTTTTAGGTCCCTTCAATTTTTCCATATCGAGAAAGGTGGCAGCAAATGAAATGGGTAACTCTAGCTGTGGCAGTCGCTTGTCAAGAAACATTAAAGCATTCCAGTCGTTCAGATTGAGCAGCATCATGGAACAGCTTTCAATGATCTAAATAATACAAAAAAATTAAATGTAAATTCGAAGAAAGCTGCTCCTTATGGACCTCTATTCGAGGAATAACATTATCCCCATTCTGCAGCGAACTAAAGCACTGCTTGCAACGATTGCCCAAAGATTGCAAGTCCAAAGTTTTGCGACTCCATTCATCAAAGCATTGCGTTATTTGTATGAGTAAAATTTCCCAATTGACAAGTTTGCCCAGTTTAGCCACCGTGGAGGCATTCGAGAGCTCCTGACGTTGAGTCTCGGATTTCAAAACACTCAACATGGACACAGCTCCAATATAATCCTGCACGATAGTAAAAATTATTTAACAATTAAAAAAAAAAAACAAAATTTAAGCTTTTACATTTTTGGCAGTCATTTCGCGTGCCTTGCCCAGCAGCACATAGGCAAAATCTTGCAGAAAACCACGCTGCATGGACATAAGCAGTGACTTGATCGGTGTGGCTATCTCCCAGCTGGGATTTACCGTCCAAAGTGGTTTTGCTAGATTTGTATGAGCCAATTTTACGAGCAATTTACGCACAGTGTTGGCATTGGTGCAGCTTATTAACTGACGTTCCAGCGAACCAATTTCTATGCGTGGCACTAGTGAGCAAAGAAGGTGTAAGTTTGGGTTCGATTTAATATTATATATAAAGCATACTTTTCGAGTTGAATTTCCATTCGCTTTGCATAGCCAAAGCTGGCACAAATAGCTCTTCCTCGGCAGTTTGCCGATTTAGCTCATCGAGTTCCTGCTTGGTAAAGAGTCCAATAGTTTCCACCTGTGTCATAAGTTGCTTGCCATTTGCATGCTTCAGCATGCAATCCACCAGGAATACTTTAATGCTATTACTTTCACTGAGGCTGCAATGTGGTAACACATCAATTATACCCTGTGAAATTAAATAGAAAATGGTAAGTACATTTCGATATCTATCATTATAACTTACATCTACTATCGGCGTAAAACAGTTGAGCTGACGATATTTGTCGAAATAATCGACACTGGCAAAAATGTTGCCTTCCTCGAAAATGCTGCGTATTACATTGAGTGCTGACACTTCCATTTCCAGAGTACGTGATTCTTTTAATGCGCCAAGTGCAATGGCACCTTCAATATCAAGTTCTAGAATGCGACGATTTACAAGTGGAATTTCACGACTGAAATTATCGAGTTTAAGAATATCAAGTATGTCCTAGAAAAAGTATATAAATGTTAAGTTAAAAACCTTCAAGTGTATTACTTAAATGTGTTTACCTTATATTGCGTTAATTGCGATAAATTGAAGCGCTCCATAAGCGTCACTTTTTGCGCACTAACGCCGCAGGCCAAAAGATAGCCCTCCAGCTCCTCCTCATTGACATGGCAAAATAGAAAATCTTTAACGGGTTTAATTCTGTTTTGATACTCCAACTTTGTGGCATTTAAGTTATTTCGACACTCCATTACAGCATCACGTGCCAGCTTGTATTGTTTGGTGTAGAGATAAAAATTAACCAAATCAAAATAGATCTGCGTGCGCAATTCGCAGAGTGCTATTTGTTGCATTGCTCCATAGTTTTGCTGAGAATCCTCCGGTGCATTTGGATGCAATGCAGCGAAAGTTTCATAGGTGAAGATATAAAATGGTTCAGACGATTTACAGAGTTCCTGCAAGTAATCGATGCTCGATTCTGGCGGTATTTCAGGTGCAAAAAATTGGTGCATTGGCTCCATGGGCACAAACCTGAAAATTTTAAAAATTATTTAGATTTATTTATTTGGTTGAAGCGACAGTTGGCTTACATATTTCCAAGATTTGGACGCGCCGACTTAATGGCAATATCTTTCAGAATTTGCAAGCGCAAGACCCAACGATGATAGAAGGTCAGAGCAAACCGCGCCGCATTTTCATTACCATCAGGTGCTGTAAAGCAACTGAGAAATTAGAAATAAGCTTCTTTAATTTTAATAATATGCTTACTTATAGTTGCTGTGAAATCTGCTGCCAGCGGTATGGAAACTATTTTGCCAAATGCAACGGTGCAGAGATCGCGCAATAAATAAAGTTGCTTAGGAATGGGTAAGGCCCTTTCTAGCATGTCTGAAGGTTAAAACACAAAACTGCATTATTACAAACAAAAATTTTTGCTCTATTAGAATACACACCCATATTCCATTTAAGCCATGTTGCAACTTTGAGTGCAAGTATCTTCAATGCCAGCTGCTTGCGTGTTATGCGCAATCCATCTGCTGGAGTTGGAGTTTCTGTTGTTGCTCCACCACCACCCGGTGTAAGTGGTATGCCACTTGGCACATTTTCGCCTTCCTGTGCCGTGAGATCGTATTGTTGTTGGCCTGCGACTGTATCCGGTGTCATCGATATAAACTGCGTCATCAAATCAATTGCGCTTGGCTCTGTTTTAATATATTAAATTCTTTATTAAACATTCCTCATAATATCGGTGTTGTTTCATACCAGGATTTGTTTTCTTCAAATGGCTTGTTATCAGCTGCGGATCTAGCAGGAACTCAAACCATAACACAGTTTCAGCCGCCAGCGGCACTGCTTTCGGACGCAATGGATCCTCCATAATTGTTACTTTATTTTAAGTTAGGATTTTCTTTCAAGTTTTGTCAACTTAGGTAGGAAAATTGTAAAGTTATAAAAACAATCCACAAAATACGCGTCTTAAAACAGCTGTTGAACGTGAAAATTGCTGTCAAATATGCCGGCTAATTAAGCGTTGCCAACTATAGGCTAGTAAAGCACAGGGTGAAATGAAGAACATTTTATTTGAATTTGAGAATAAATTTTATACGAATGTCAAATATTTAATTTCCTACCATAAAATAAGAAACAAGGTAGTATTGAGAATTCTTATGGCTACCATTACTAGTAGCCATAGTAAAAATAGTATAAAATAGAGAATGAAAAAAGTATAAGCCAAATGGCAGCTATGCTCGGTATTCGCGAGAAACAAGGCAGCTGTCATTATCCCCTTTTAATTGCATCATGTTCCCTAGTAATACGTGCAATTACGAGTTCAAAATACTCAATACATTCAAACATTTTTACTCATACACTCATACTCTGGCAACTTGTAGCTCTACTGGCAACAAAATTTCGTATATGAATATATATTCTCCATTCGCAGAAATTCGCGAAATTCGTAGTAATTACTTGCAAGTGTGGTATCAGAGTTAAATAGAAAATCAAATTTAATTTGAGAGAAGATCGGTTTATATTCCACGTCATTTTTTTTTTTTATCAAAAATTAACTTAATTGTTCATGCAGCATTTTTAGTAGACTTCTTTACATTGCCTTCTATCATACAATATGTCGCTCGTTTTATTTAATAATGTGATATTCAAAATACTCCATCTCAATAATCATCTCAATATAGCTCTAATTTACTCACATAAAAAATATATAATCTCAGATTGTTTTCACTATCATTGCGTAAGGATCAAACTATTCAAAATATAGCACTATAGAGCCCGAACAGAACCAAAGAGGTTGTTGGTCCATCTTTTGCAAAATTCGCTGAGAACACGTCCAGAACAGTAGCGGTTGTAGGATCAGCGTTGTCATTTTAAAGAAAATTATTTCATAGTTTTTTCTAACTTACATAAATGTAACGCAGACACACATAACGAAACGTTAGCTCATGATAAAAACCAAGAAAGTAACACTGAACACAGCCACTCGTTAGCAAAAATATGGCACACTTACGCTGCTCAAAGAGAGATCTGATAGCCGTGGGAGAAAAACAAAATAGATTCTATTCCGGCGTTTTTCCGTCGTGGATTTCTACGACGATTTCTTTTTGGCGGCTGTATACATTTTCATGTATTTTGTTCTGTTTGGGCTCTAATGGCGTTTTGTTTTGTCGAAAAAATTCTGCAATTTTTCTGCAATTCTGAGAATTCTGCACTTTTTGTGTTCATTTCTCAAAAAAATTTTTACCTCTAAAATTAAATCGTGTTCTTTTCTCGAAAATTTTGACCAAAAAAGTATATAAAAAGTGCAGAATTTTTGCAATCTCAAGATAGACGATTTCAGAGTTAAACGCTTAAATGCTACCAACTGAAGAACAAAAAAGTGACATGTTAAGAAAATAATGAACATTGTATTGACGCGTGCAAAGAAGAGGCGCCTGGCGAGAGCTGATGAGGTCGGTTGAAACCCGGACACGGGTTGTTACGACCACCTAAGTAAGTAAGTAAGTAAGTATTGACAATTTATTAAAGAGTGAGCTTCTTCTTAAAAAATTACAAATAATTATTATAATTAAACATAAAACGGCTGATATTAACGAAATAGCCACATCAGTGGTTTTTACGATAACGAAAATATTACAAAAGAAAAGAAAACGCCATAAGTCATTCCAAAAAATTGGCTCACTCTCAAGAAGATTATAGATTATAAAAACCACAAAATTTTCAAGTATTCTTAATTTTAAAGTTTTTTTTACTTTGTGGTTTTAGGTTTTTTTAATTTGAAAAACAGGAAATGTTTTTCGTTAAAGTTAAATTAAAAAGCCATTATATAAATTGAAACTTCTTGAACTGATAGTATTGGTTTTTATCGAGTATATTCTCCAATGGTACATACTACATTGCTCTTAATGCGATTGACATTATAATGTTTTTTGGGAAATTTCCTTCATTACTTTTTGAAAATGAGTTTCTTAAAGTTTTATTTTAATCTTAATGATTTTCAATCAAATTTCTGAAGAAAGGATGAAATACACTTTCCCAAAATTATTGCTGAAATTTGGCCAATACAATGCTAGTAAATTTAACAATTGTCTTGCTTAAATTTTCTGTTGATTTTAGTATTTACTTCTTTTTAAAAAATCGACAATTTTTATTGAGTAATTGTTACATATATTGTTGTGATTTTTATTATTGAATTCGATTGTTAACTATGACAAGATTCTTGCAATGACAAGAAAATAATTGAATAAAATAAAGACTAATATAATTAATACAACTGATCAGTAGCGTTCATTAATTCAAAAATCATTTTTATTAACTTAGGTAAGGGGTTTATACAAGAAGGATCGGCTATTACTGCATTTTAAGTTTTAAAAGAAGAAGCTTTTCTCTATTAGCGGCATGTTTTTATACAAAAAAAAAAAGAAGAGATCGTAATCATGGTATCATAAATGCAAGTTTAAAAGAATAAACATGAGTTTATTTGTGGTTTTCGTTAATTTAATACTCTGTTTCTTTAGATACTGAAGATAATGCGTGTTTTCGCACTTGCTAAAAGGTGGTTTACCATCCTTAAGATCGAAACAATAAAGAAACATGATCGTTTCTATATTGGAAAGCTTTGTATTTATGTATACAAGGCTGAAAGCAAGAACTGTGTGCCCCAGCATCCCGATATATATACCAGAATCCATGGATTTTGGGACTACAAGATCGTGATTGTGTTTGTAAAATATTGTTTTTGTTAATAATAATGTTCTCACTGTAGTAATTTAAGGCTCATTCTTGATTTATTCGTAAATCATGTTCAAGTTAAATAATTCGCCATGGGAAGTCTGTCAATGAAATTATTTTGAAATTAAGTAATTTATCATAAACTACCAACCCAATTAAGATCCAATCGGTGTCAGCATTATTTTTTTTTATAAATAATCGGAGAAATGGTATCATAAGGCAGGCCTGTAGACAAGGGGGGATTTTAGGTGTTCGAATCCTCCCCTTAGGGTCCAGAAAGTATAAAGAATAACATAAATGAGACTATTAAATTCAAAATGTGATTTTTTTTTTAGATAAACGAGATAAACTGTGATAATGATGTTAATTTTCTTGAAAACTTCACTTAGTTATTGAAAAATTTTTTTGGCCAAGTGAAAGATTAATTTTACTTATAAGAGTCATAATCATTATATTGGAATTCATCTCCAAGGAGTTTGTATATTAAAAATCAGTTTCAATGCTCAAAAAGTCCCTGATATCCAGTAAAATATATATATGAAATTATACCTAGAACGAATATAATTTTGTAAATTGAAGAAAATTAGCTTGGCATTTTTTATGCCATATCTACCCAGCAAACCATAGTTGACGACTATGTGGAAATTTCGACTAATTCGTAAGTATTTCGAGCTGTCTTAAAGAAATCATTACAATTTCGTTACGCAAATATCGGAACAGTTTCACTTTTATGTTCTTAACGAAATCGTAACAAACATTTCGCAATCTTTCCGATTTAGGAATCCGATTTCGTTACGAAATCGTAAAAAATATCGTATGAAGCGGTTGACACGACTTCGTAACGAAATGTCGTAACGATTTTGTAACGAGTCTTAACGAAAACGTTACGAAAAGTTACGATTTCGTTCAGACGGTTCGAAAGAAATGAATGTTTACTCGTTTGCATTTCAATATGTTTTACAAACAGTCGCATAACGAAACTCTTTATAAATTCGAATAAAAAGGAAACTGTTCCTATATTTGAGTAACGATATTGTAACGATTTCATTAAGACAGCTCAAAATAGTTATGAATTCGTCGGAATTTCGACAAAGTCGTCAACTAAGCTCATTAGACCCAAAACTTTTGAAAAAGCATTGCTTTGAGTGAGTTTTTTTTTCAATTTTAAAAGTGTAAAAATACATGAACCACACAATTTAACACATTAGGGGGTATTCCACGTAAAGCGAATGAGTAAATAGTTTGACTATTTTATTTTGTTGTTTTCTTGGTATATATGACAGCTAAAATTTCCAACTTGGAACAAAAATTTAGCCCTGTGCGAAGCCTATTACAAATAACAGGTTTCGGAAAATCACCTTAAATCTAAAAATTCTTTTTTTTCGAAAGAAAATTCTCAATAGAAAAAATTTTTGTAAAATATTTTATACATTCCAATTCTATAGTGATTTGATGATTTTTTAATCATGTTACCAAAATTTCTTCTTATTCTTATTATATTAAAAAATTAAAAAACAATTTGGAAGTTCAAAAAATTTTGTTTTTTGTGTTTTCAATTTGCAAATAATTTAAATATAAATCCACCGATTAAATTCTTAAATATCCAAAAAAAAGTTACTGTTTCATTCTTTTTATAAAAATTTATCTAGCTTAGTAATTATTTTAATATTAACATGAACTTATTTTTATGTGATATCTTATATAATGAATTGCGTATAAGATACTGGTGCTGTGCAAAAACCAGTTTTTGAATTACGGTTTTTGGAAAATAGTCTGAAATTTAAATATGACTTTATCGGAGTCAATTCCTTTGTTAAAAAATTTTAATAAAAAAATTTTTTGTAATTGTTATTGGAATTGAATCATGAGAAAATGAAACTGTTAAATTTTTAAAGATCTTAAAATATTTTCTTTTGAATTTATTTAAATTGTCGAAATCGTTTTCGAGAGCAGTAATATTTTAGCCCTTAACGATAACTCAAACTAGGGTTCACACAGGTTCAAATAGTTGTACACAAACTGGGGTTCAATAAAAGCGTAAGATAGCCAAATAGAAACCAAATCTAAAGTCTAAAATTTTTTTTTCTCCCGTTTATATGAAATGTCTATAAAAGTTGTGAATACAGCTTCACCAGCTGAACTTATTAAAAAATGTTTGCATTTTTCAAAGCTGATTTTAATTTTGATTTCAATAAACTGCAAGATATCTAACCTATTTTTACCGTTCACATAAATATTGTTGAATTAGTAAAATTTTGCCCAGACATTTTTACTTTTTGTGCTAATTTTCGGAATAATACTTTTCAAAGGAAATTAAAAATTCTCAATTTGAACCATTGGAACAAACCATAGGCAAAAATTAAAAAGCTTAGTACTCAAAATTGATTTGTAAAAAAAAAAAAATTAAATTAACTCTTCTCATCTCTCTTATTGTTATTTACAAACAGGCATATTCACAAATAGTCCTAAAAGAAAACGGATTTGCTTAAAAATTTTCGTATCCTTTCCTTCAGTTATTACGGGTATCTACTTATAGATTTTTTATCAAAAGCCCCCCCTATGGTAAATCCTGGCTACGGGCCTGTCATAAGGTGTCATTTCTGTAAACAAAAAATTTGATATAGAAAAAAAACCAATTTTAAGACACATTTGGGTGGAAAATAAACAATAAAAGAAAAACAAAACAACAACAAAATAACAACAATAATAAAATAAATTACGAACAGCCAGTCTGAACGTAGTTGATTTCATGTAAGTAATTAATAACAAATTAATTTAAGCCGTAATATGGCGGCCGTGGCGTAGTGAACGCCAAATCTTCTTGAGAACATAAGCCGTTCGGAGTAGTCATTAAGTTTGTAGGTCCAGTTCTCAATCATTTCTGTTCAACACAATTGTTCATAGGTCGTTCGGTCAATGTCCTTTCAAAGGCTGAAATGGACAATCCATTTTTTTTTCTTTTGACATTTATAAATGACAACTTTTTGTTATAACCATCCAAAGTTGATTTCGAAAAATTAAAAATTTCGATTGTTATTTTTAACAAGGAATCAAAAATTGCCTATTGTTAATGCGATTTTAACCAAGATTGTTATTTTTTTGTAAAAATTAACAAATTATTTTTGCAAATACTTTTCTTTTTGCATGTGAAAAATTGATTTTGGTTGAATATTTCATCAATTAGCAAACATAGTTCATCATTTTAAAAATAACACAAAATCGTTAACACTTAAAGATTTACTCTTACCATAAAAACCAAATTGAAACAGTTTAAATGTAAAAAGAAAATAGAATTTTATAAAATAGATTGAGAGAAAACATATTTAATGATGATATTGCATATAGCAGTTAATATGATTCTTCTTATTGTATTATCTTAGAATAGCTCTAATTGTTGTAACAAAATTATGGTAAATAATTTTACAAGTATAATAAATAGTTGTCTAAGCGAGGGACTAATATAATTTCAAATAATAATAATATTGAAGTATATTTACTACGGTCACTAAATTTACTATTTAAAATTTTCTTAGAATAATAAATTTTATTATTAATTATCAATTTTTTAAAGTTTAACATATTCTTACATCTTAAATTATAAATATTTTACTCAAATCTTCAGACGTAGTTTTAGACTGCTTAAGAGGATAGAAAAAAGTTTAATAGTAAAAACAGTAATAATAAAAAGGCAATTAAATTTTACAAAAACTACAATTTAATTTTGAAAATATCACATTGTAGAGTAGAAATAAATAACTATTTTATCTTAAATTTATTACATTTTTAATTTAAGTTTGATAATATTAATGTTCCTGGCATTTTTAATTTATTCCGGTGTTTCAGGCTGTTTAGTTGCTTTGCTGTTCTTGCTCTTGGTATGTTAAAGTTGTGCTTTTGTCGTATACAAATTAAAAACTGAAAAAGTCACTTTGACAGATCAATAATATATTTTAGGATTGAATTGACGAATAAATAATTATTTTTGGTTGGTTGACTTCTTTGGTATTTTGAACCAGAAAAATCTTTCGCGTGTAACAAGTTTCCATTTAAAATGTTAACAGGGTGACAATGAAATTTTTTTAGTGTAATATGAACACATTTAGCGACGACAACATAAGCGGATTTCACATTATTGAATTTTCCTCAATTTGCTGGCCAAAATGTTTTAAGAACAACTGTTCACATTTTAAAATTTTTCGGCAAATTTAATTTTTGTTTAGAACACAGAAGTGACATCATCGCGATTTCAAAACAAATTTTTCTATTATTTTGCATACAAAATTGTCTTAATTAAATTTGTTCATAAATTTATTTCAACAACACTCTTCTGTTCTAAAAATTTGACTAGTATTTAATTCAGAAAATCCAAATATTTCGATTTTCATCAAACGATTTGACCAACAAACAGTTGAGAGTCAAATTGTTATCAAATTCTATATGTATATGTATGGTTGTCAAATTTTTTGAAGATTTGTTTGACGAAAAATTGGACAGTGTGCATTTCCGCTATTACGTCATCTGTAAAATTTTTCTCACATGCGTTTTTTATGGAGAAAAGTTTTTCGTAAAGTCATAAACGATTTGGCAATGTTTTAGTTGTTGGTATAAAATTATTCCTTATTTGACAGTTTGTTGTACGACAAAGTGTTGCTGTCGTTGTCAATATTTATAGGCTATCAATATTCGATATCAGAGGCAAGCATCGAAACTTACTCTGATGTAACGTCCGTCTATTATCTAATTTAAGAATTCAATTTAAAATTCTTAAAAGTTTTAAAAAACAAATACTATCAAATTGGCTCAACCAGTCAACATTGCTTCATTGCTAGAAATGAAATGATATCCTATTATTTTTTTATCGGAACTTAATTTTTCAATTCAAGCTTTAATAGCTTTTTGTCTTCAAGTCGGAGCACAGAAAATCTATTGCAAGTCAAATGTTGTCATTGAAAATATGACAACATGTAGGATTAAGTGCGAGTATATATTCAGAATCTATTTGCTAGGGTAAATGTAAATTCCACGTTTTACCATAGCGACTCGTTGTCCAGCTAATGAAATATTCAAAATTTCACCTCGTTTTGACATACGAAATGATAAAGAAAAAACACAAAAACGAATTCCAAATGTCGATTTAAAACCAAAATGCATTTCATTATCGCATCGAAGTGAAGCAAGCGGTCGCGTTGAGTGAAACAGCGCATACATTTACTACCCTGACTGAATTATTTGAATTTTATGAATATAATTTGATTATTTTTTATTTGACATAGAAGACGGGATAGATTTCAATATACCGGAATATGTAATGAGCAATGAATGGGCTATTGAATTCTTACTAACGACAGCTAAGCATTAAATTAAAGTTAAAAAAATTTTGAAATTTGATGCGATTAGGCAAAAGTTATGAGATAAATGCTTAAGCTTTAATAAAATTTAAATAAAACGAAAAAATAAGAATTGCTAAGACTAGTAAATAGCAAAAACCATTCGTTTTGCTTTCTCTTTCGATGCTCTCTTGAAATGTTTATTCAATTTAATGGATTTGTCAAATGTTATGTCATAAAATTAGAAATTTATTGTCTAAAATATTAATTCAGTTTTTATACGAACATAACTCTAGCTAAATAGAAGCAAAGTTCATTGAATTAAAAACATTACTATGTAGGAACTTTTTTCTGAATTCCTTGTTTGAACTCATTAAAAATGTAAAACAGCAAAATTTTTTTCGTTACCTCTTTCGGCAAACATTTTTAGAAATAGTGACAAATAGAATATATGCCACAATAAAAATGCTAGATATAATTAGGTATGGTTTTTAATATTGCATATATGACTGAAAATCTGATCTGAGTTTATTCAAAACTCGATACCTATAAGAAATAATGCATAAAATCGCTTTCACTGCATATTTTTCCTTTCTGCTACTCAAAATATTTTGTTGCTTTTCTCACGGTGTATTCGGTGTAACGTCTTTTATTTTATGCTCCAAAGACATAAATCGTAATTTAATAGATTTTAATCTATAAAAATTTTATTGGAATTCTTTTTTTGTTTTATCTAATGGGCAGCGCAAGGTGTTTTATGCAAATGCTGATTCAATAAAAAGAACACTAATAAAAAAAAAAAAAAAATTAAAAACTAAAAATTAACTATGACGACAGCGGGATTTCTTTGTGATAATGTTAATAAGCCGTACATTAGTCGAAACGAAATTAAAACGCGTTCCATGCGGACCTAGCTAGAGCTGGCATAGAAATGATTATATTATACAGTTTAGGCTTTATGCTAAATAAGCTGAATTCTTGTGGAAGCTGGCAGTATACGTACATATTTTTTAGTTATTCTGGTTTTTCGGATTTTTTTTTTGTATAAGATTGGCCATCATTTGAAGGACTTGTGCCAAGAAGATTTATCGTATTGATTGTGCCAGCCTTTTAGAGATGTAATCTTTAAGATCATTTTTGCTGTAGATTATTTAAGTTGTGAGAAAAATTGTGGCAAATTATGATGTTCTACAAAAAGTTTGAGTTTTTGTTTTTAGAAAAATTTTGTGTAATTTTTAACAACTTAATTCCGTGCGAATAAGTGGCAGCATCAGTTGACATTGGTATTCAAGATTCACAACACTATTACTACCACAAAGTATAGATTGAACATATCCACGAAATAATAAAAAAAAGCACGAGGTAAATTTTTTATTTTTAAACCGAATATGATAGTGACAGATATGACACTGACAAAAAAAAAAATCAAGCCCTAAATTCAGACCATCTTTATGTATATTATAATTTGATCAATTATGTTAATGCTACAATTTTTATTAAGCTATAAAATAAAAAGATTTTTGAAATGAAGAAATTTTTTAAATTTGGACTTTCTTCGATAACAGACAAATTGCCTTATATGATGGGGTTAAACGGACCCCGCAGTCAGATTCAGCGACCCCGAAAACATGGTATTACCGCTGACCCGAAACATTTTTTATGGCGGTGAATTTTTTTTTTAGTGTGGCTGTTTACAATTTTTTTTCGAATCTAAGGATCAGACCATGTGTACTAAATGCTTTCGGGGTCTTTGAGTTCGAATCCGGTGTCCGATTAACTCTATTACGTCGGGCCTTTACCATAACCTCAAAAACCCTGTTGCTTAGGCTATTTAGTTTTTCAGGTGACGGCAAACGCTGATATGATGTGGTCAAACAGACCCCGTATTCGGATTTAGGGACCCCAAAAACCTATAGCAAACATGGTCTGATCCGCAGACACGGAATATTTTTTTTGTTTGGCTGTGTTATCAACTCAAATATTGTCTTGTGAAATTGTCTTTCTTTTTTAAACATAGTGCATTTTGTCTGTCAGTTAATTAACTTTGATGGGTAAGGTTAGCCTGACAATGATTTAATTCTATTAAAAATTAAAAAGTAAAAACTATGAAAATACAACCATCACCCGTAAAATTTTGAAAATGTGAAGCAACAAATTTTATTAAATTTATACATACTTATTGTTCACCTATTTAAAATGTTCATGGAAAACACATTGCGAAAAGATATATATTTGATTATTACTCTTTTCTTACTTTTAGTCTTTAAAATGCAACGCTGTGATGTTAATTTATTCGATAGTTGACAACTCCAACAAAAGTAAACAAATGACCGTTTGTCTTTCGAATGCAAAATAACATTAAAAAAAAAAAATGTGTAATCATCGTAAAAAATTTAGTGGTTGTTTTTTGTAAAACAAAAAGTTTAAGGAAAATAAAAAAAATTTATTTAAGAACGATTTCACCAAAGCCGCCCGTGGTGAAAGCGGCTCAGCATTACCAATCAACGATGGCGGAGTGGAAGAGTGCCACCACCTAGCCATGAAGAGGTTTGAGTTGCCATCCATCCAACAACTCAAAAACAATAAAGCAGCGGATGCTGACGTCCTATCAGCTGAATTATTTAAATCGCCGGCGGCGATGAATTGATAAGGCGCATGCATCAGCTCATCACCAAAATATAGCTAGCGGAAAGTACGCCCGACGATAGAAACCTCAGCGTATTTTTGCCATATACTTAAGAAAGGAGACCCAACAATATGCGCCAACTATCGAGGTATCAGTCTTATTTCCATCGCATATAAGGCTCTCTCAAGCGTACTGTTTGAAAGATTAAAGCCGATTAAAAAAACACTGATTGAACATTTTCAGTGTGACTTTCGACCTAAAAAATCCACCATAGACCAGATTTTCACACTACGATAAATCCTGGAAAAAACCCATTATAAAGCTGCGTTCGATAGCCCGAGAAGGGATTGCCTATACATTACAATGTCTGAGTTCGGTATACCTGCTAAGTTGGTAAGACTTTACAGGATGGCGTTGTGCAACACAGACAGCTCCATCAATGTAGAAAATGACTACTCCGAAACCTTCAATACCGAAAGAGGTTTCAGACAAGGCGTTTCAATATCTTGCGATCTATTCAACATCATCGTGGAGGGGATCGTACGTAAGGTCGGTGTGCATCGTAATGGCACCATTTTCTACAAAGATGCCCAGCTCCTTGCGTACGCTGCTGTTATTGATGTTGTCGGCAGAACCAAGAGAGATGATACCGCTGCTTTTATCGCTATCGAAAAGGAATCAGCCCATGGTATAATGATTTACAAGGTAGAAGTGACAGTTCTGTTGGCGATTTGAAGTTGTCAAAAACACATTGAAATAGAGAAACGAAGAAGCAGCAAAACAGATCACAAGTCAAACTTTGTATTGATTTGACAACTCCCGATCGCAGCTCGTGAGAAAAAAGGTAGTTGCCAAGGCTACCTTGTAAATTATTTTATCATGGAATCAGCCAAAGTGGGTCTGACGATAAACGAGGGTAAAACAAAGTCTAGACTAACACGTTTCATGCGGTCGTTATAACTTTGATGTAGTCAAGGAGTTTATATACCTTGGCACCGCGATTAATAACAACAACGATGTCAGCCTGGAGATAAAGCGAAGAACAACAATTGCTAATACCCTCTAAGAAAAATAAACGTAGCGCATTTTGCGAAATGAAACTGTACCGTATACGGAACACCATTTCAGTAACACTTGCACATTTTTTTATATAAAAATAAGACAAAATTATTTCAACGTAAAACTCTTCGTAAACGAGCCGCTTTAAGCGTTTCGAAAGCGGACAGATTTTTCGTTACGGAAACGAACTGATTTAAACGTGTCGAACAATTTTTTGCTTATCGACGTAGTTTTTGAGTTATGTAAACGCACCACTTTGGTGCTACTTGTACATACCACTTAAGCGTTACGTAATCGTACCATTTCAATGCAATGTAAATGTACCGCTTTTGCGAAGCCTTGGCTTAGTATCAATACATTAAAATTACAAGTTTTTTGTCCAATTCTCTTATTCCAAGCTTTACGTTTTCGTATCGAAAAATCGGTTCGTTTTTGCAGTCTTATATGAGAAATTACTTCGCCTGCGCTACGCTTACGTGACGTTTTTCTTAGAGGGTAGGTGCTAATACGGGCTCAGTAAGCAACTAAGTTCCATAGCCCTCTTTCCATCGACAAAGCCTAACACTCTACAAGACGCTCGTTCTACCTGTGCTTCTTTTTGCCTCATTTTCTTCAAAAAAGATTACTTCAGTATAGCAAATGAAGCCAGACAAAAATTAATGGAAGCTTGTAGTGAAAATGTGATTAAAGAAAGACAATGTCAGAATTGGTTTGCCCGTTTCCGTGATGGAAATTTCTCGATCATGAATGCTTTTCGTTCTGGGCAGATTGACGACGACCAAATCAAGACGCAAGAGAAAACAAACAAGAGTTCACGGTCATTAAAAAGTCCGCTGTTCTCATCAAAAAATTTGATATATGGGACCCGCACAAATTGAAAGAAAATCACAAAGTCAATCGATTTGACAATTGCAATCGACTCATGAAACATGAAAAAAGCGATCCATTTCTCAACCTAGGCTTCCGTGGCATACTGGTTGAGGTGCGTGACTTGTATGCTATAGAACCCAGGTTTAAATCTCATTTGACACAGAATGTGTTTTCAGTTGAATTAATTTTTCTGTTCGGTCGTCACCTCTCTGCAGACCATGGCAAACCTCAGAGAGTAAAAACTGCCATGAAAAGCTTCTTGTAGGTCTAGTTCTCGATCGTTTGTGTTCAAACATTTTCATGACACGCACAACACAATTGATCATAAGAAGCTCGGTGAAAGTCCTTTTTCATTCATTCCTCAAGCGTATGATTACGGGTGACGAAAAATTGATTGCCTACAACAATGCTAACAGAAAAACAAGTTGGGTCAAGAAAGATGAAGTGCCGCCGGAGAGACAAGCAAAAGTAAACATTGACCAGAAAAATGTTATGATCTCAATCTAGTGTGATTAGAAGGGGCCTGTCTTCTACGACATAAATTCTGAAGTCTACTGTGGGCAACTAAACAAATTAAGCTGGTTAATCGGAAGGAGGAGGTCTTCACTATGATAACGTCAGGCCTCATACGCGTTTGGCGACTCGGCAAAAATTGCTTGAGTTCGAAAGGGATGTTTTGCGCCATCCACCCTATAGTCCAAGCCTTGTGAAAAACAGCACGTTGAGAGAAAAGTGGAGATTTCTACTTACGTAGAATAATGAGGTTAACATAGAGATGGGAAAAGGTGATCGAACAAAACGGCGAATATATAATTGATTAATGCTAATTTGATTTATAAAATAAATGAGCTTAAACTGTAAATAAAAAACCGTACTAACTTTTTGAACAACCCAATAGAATAACTAATGGTCTTAAGATTAGCAAATAAAGTTAACAATCTAGTTTGTTATAGCTAACTGTACATGAGTCATTAAGATTGTAAAAAGGCTCATTAGTTTGTGAAGTTTTTTTTTATACCTAACCATTTCTACATAATCACTGAATAATAAATGCTAAAATGCAGTTCCAATTTTAATACTGTTCTCAAACTCTGTCAATCGAACTCTAAAAATATGATGATATGCTTATGTTTTCTTTATTACTTTGCACAATCTGCCATCTCCGAGCGATCAGCAGGTGTTTTGAACTCATTGTGTCAATTTTGAATGCTGCTTTCCATACAAATTAACATAACTAAATAAATTCAATACTTATTATCATAAAAATTAGCATAGCAACAGTTCAAATTAAGAAATTAACGCACACTATTTAGACAAATTAAAACCAAATGCTTATCAGCAGTTAAAGTTTTGAACTTAATACATAAATATTTAAAAAATATGTCTATTTAGCTGAATTCAAGTGTCAATTAAAATTTCCCCACTGCCATATAATTATATAAATCGTGATACGGATGCTATACAAACAGCAATACAACAAAACAAAAAAAAAAAAAAAGCGCTCAAAAACTGACTCTAAAATATTCCGATTTGATAACCTTTAACTTGAAACTTTCAAATATTTGAACAGAAAATTTAATGTATGGGTTTTTAATGAACATTAAAAGAAACCCGATTTTAATTATAAAGATTTAAATATAAGGTCTCATATCAAGGAACATTTAATGGTAATAGATGCAACGTCAACATGGTGGAATCGATGAAATGTGAATAAGCTACAGAAAAAAAAATGTTCTATCAAAATTAATGATAATCGTAGACCTCTGATGATTTTTTATAATTCTACTATTATTTATTGTATGACTTAGTCTATAACTTTTGTAGTCCTTATTTCTGAAACGAATTGAAAGAAATTCACGAAGTCAATCAAGTTGACATTTATGATCGGCTCATGAAACGTGAAAAAAGCTGCCAATTTCTCAAGTATATGGTTACGAGTGACGAAAAGTGGATTGTCTAAGAAAGAAGCTGGTCCAACAAAATTGAAGCGCCAGAGAGGCAAGCAAAAGCTGACATTCACCAGAAGAAGGTTACGCTCTCAATCTGATGGAATTGGAAGGGGCCCGTCTACTCTAAGCTACTCCCACAGAACAGAATCATAAATTCAGAAGTCTGTTGTGGACATCTAAAGAAATTGAGAGATGCCATCCAACAGAAACGTCAATCGGAAGGGGGCAGAGCTGGGTTGTAATGATTCATTTTGAAATTAATTATCCGCCTCTATTCCAATGCCTTGGAATTAGGAATTGGTAATTGGTCATCTCAATTCCTCAAGAATGGAATTGGAGAAAAATGGTCAATTCCATTACAGGAATAGTAATTGGTAATTGAACGTTTTCCAAATCCATTCCTGAAGAACTGAAAAATTTTATTACCAATTACAATTCCGTAATGGAATTGACCATTTTTTCCAAATCCATTCCTTAGGAATTGAGATTTTCAATTAACAATTACAATTCCTGGAATGGAACTGACGAATTTTTTCTAATTGCATTCCTTAGGAATTGAGATGACCATTTACCAATTTCTAATTCTATTCCTGAGGAATTGAGATGACCAATTACCAATTTCTAATTTCATGGAATTGGAAAGTCATGAATACTTTTCGACCCAGCTATGTAAGGGGGTGGTATTCCACCACAATAACACCAAGCCGCATACGAGTTTGGTGACTCGCCAAAAACTGCTCGAGTTCGAAAGGGATGCTTTTGCACATCCACCCTATAGTTCACACCTTGCGTCCTCAAACTGACATATGTTTACGTAATAAAACTATAGTTTTGTGCATGATACAATGATAAGGTAGGGCCATGATACTAAGTGCTCTCACGCGTCAACGAAGAGCGGATAATGAGAAGCAACATACATATACGTCAAAACGACGAATTTCGTAGAAATTGCAAATGAAGAAAATATTTTATGTTTCCAAGTTGCAAACAGTGCGGTCGCGGGTGTTAAATTTGTGCTAAATTGAGTGAAAATATTATAAAAAAAGTGTAATAAAAACTATAAAATGTGAAAGAAGTCTTAAAATTGCAAAAAAAACCTGTAACAGTTTTAACCTAAAAACAACTGCGAAACGTGAGCATAAAGAAATTCGCGATGAACAGCTGATTTTGACATCAATCTAGCTTTATTCTGCTTTCTACTCCATTCCTCTCAGAGTTTACCCTACCTTATAATTCTGCCATGGTTTTGTGTATCTAGAAGAATTCATGTTCTCATTGTTCCGAGTTCTTTAGTTTCGTCTAACTTATTTTTCGTCAACGCCATCAGACTGTGGTATGCTGAGGAGCCGTAGGCTAAGGGGAATCAGCGAGAGAGGTGTTTTTAGACAATCTATCCTTTTTTCGCTTCTTCTCCTTAGTCTATTTTCTATTTCTGCACTTTTTAAAAGCTCTGAAATTTTTAACAATTAGTTTTAATGAATTTTTAAATTTTTTAATTACAAGCTTTTAATAATTTGTGTTATTAAATTAAGTTTTAAGCTACATCCTTGTTGATGTATTAAAATTAGGAATGTGATTGTATTTATGTTTTCTTATTGTACTTAAAATAGCTTAGTTCTTATTGTGCAATGTTTAGTTAAAATAAATAAATAAATAAAATTTCTCCATTTTTAAAACCCAACTTTCAAAGAAAAACGGAAGAAAAGGTTTTTAATGTAAATAAATAGCCGAGCACAACAAATATACGCCAACATATGAATGACAGTTCTAAGACGATGCTTACAGTGATGCTACCAGAAAAAAATGCACCATCTTTTTGAACAACCCAATAAAAAAATTTGGCATTTTTTGAGTTAATCATTTTATTAAAATAAGCCACAAAAGTTTCTAAAATTAATAAATTTATATATCTTAATGGAACTACGTATTTGATTTGCATTTTAAGTGTTTTCTTTTGAAGCCTAACAAGTTTTAAAATATTTATGCACTTGCTTCAAAAGTTTTTGTTGTTGTTTTTTACGTTTTTGTTATTTTGAAATTTTTAATTGTAAGCTAAATATATTTATTATCCAATGATTCGATGTTGTCTTAATTGATTTCAGATTCTTTCTTATGAATTTAATCTTTCATTCATTCTCGCTCGGTTTTTGACAAAGCTTTAGCTATAAACAAAAATATTTGAAAATATTTTGCTTTATTTTTATTTTACTTAAGAAATAATGGAAAATAAGAAAGGCAGCTGTTGACAATATTTTCCAAAGAGCATTTTTCGTGTCTCCATATGATTTAATATTGACTCAGCAACGCGGACGTGTCAAACTATAAACATATGAATTTATTTAATTCTTTTTTCATTTGTGAGTCAAATTTGATTTCTACTTTATTTTCAAGAGTTTTTAGGGTAAAGTCTGCCTGTCACAAAAATTTAAAAAAAAGTTTTGTCTAATTGCTTGAATTTATAATAATAAAAACAAAAAAACGAATGGACTATTTCGGTCCTAGAAAGTACTTTGAGCTTCATATGATTAATTGTGTTATTAAATGTGTTTATAAACAAATGATCGAGAGCTGGACCTAAAAGTTTTTTGCCGATATTAGTTAAAATTGATAAAATATTCTGCGTCTGATGGGATTTGAGATCGGGTCTACCGTGGATTTCTTGGTACCTAAACATTCGGTCACGGATGACACATTTATAATAAAAGATGGTTTTTTAGATGTATAAGAACTTTTTGTTCAAATAATACCCCGAAAAATTAGGGAAATGGCCAATATTTTGGTTTTATTAGTCCCAAATTTTATGGCATTTAGTGTTTGAACACAATTTCGGGCATATGGTCACCGCGACTTCGCCTTATGAAGCCCGTCTTGTCGGTCCAATTTTGAACCACTTCTTTCAGCATAGCCGGGCTTATCTCGCCAATAGCGGGCCGAATGTTGGTTTCTAAAGTATAAACTAATGATGACATCGGCATACAAGCCACATCAGACATTTACTTTTTCTGGATGTAAGAGTGCCTGGAGAGTCTCTTCAGGCTTCTTTTTACTCCAAATAAGGCAATTTTGCTTATTTATATACCCTTTAATCCAGCAATGTACCTCGCTGAAGACGATTTTACGGTAAAAATGCGGTGGAACTTCCAACTGATTTTCATTCCATTCATTGAACGTACGACGCAAACGATGGTCTGGTGGCTACAATTCCTGCACCAGTTGGATTTTATACTGGTGCAGGCCAAGGTCTTTCTTCAAAATCTTCCAAGTTGCTTGCGAGTTACACTCACCTCTACAGCGGCGATTGCTACTTTGGTACGCACAGTATCTGTTCGTATTGGATGAATATTGTCCATAAGAGCAAAAGTAGATCGTTTTGCATATAACCTGGTCAGAGGGACTATTATGCGCACCACAATCTGTGCAAAGTGATCTGAGAGTTCCACGATTTGTAATTTTTTTTCCGGTATACGTTTTAGCATGATGAATTGCCAAAGTATACCAATATCGTATATCAAGATCGCTCAAGAAAATTCGGGTGAATGGCTACACTTTTGACAGCGCTGGCAGCTGTCTATGCTCGAGCGATATGCATTTTACATAGCGAAATAAATTACGCTACTTCTACTCAACAGTTGCAAGTTATGTCATTTATTAACAGCTGTTTGCGCTCCAATTTGCATGAATTTGCAAACACTCAAATGAAACCCTTAAAATAAATGCAAAGTTTCGTGGCTTGTGCTATTTTTAATGTTTTAAACTATCCTTTGCTCCTTGCAATGGTTGAATGAGGTCCGAAATGTGCTCCTTAATAGCCATATCAAGATCATCATCCATTAGCATCTCTAGCACTACATTTTGCATTAAGTAAACCTCTTAGCAGAAAGAAATTAGGTTCTAAAATCAACAAAGCAAAACAAGCGAACAAGCTACGTCAAACGTCAGTTGTCAACAGATCTGACGTTCGACGTAGCAACGCATTCAGAGAAATCCAGCGTAAAATGATCCATCGCTACAATAGCGCTCGCCTTGGCGGAATGCAACCAATATCAAACACATGTGTTTACTTTGACAACTACTTTGACAGTTATCCTTCTAGGAAATTCTACACCTTTAAAAAACACTCCCGTTAAGTTCAGTGGCTATACTGTTAGGGATTCCAACCGGATGGCAACGGTAATAATTTTCTAATTTATATTTTTTAATAAAGATTTTGGAAAATATGAATTTTCTATTATTTGTCTCGTTTCATTCACAACAACCTGTTTAACAGCAGTCATCGGTACAAATCACTCTGAAGTAATATTATTTTTGAAATATAATTCTCAAATGTTATCAGACTGTTTCCTGTTATCAGACTGTTACTGTAATGCGTTGCACTGTTTGACCTTAAATCTGAAATGGAATATTTTTGTATTGATATAGACACATTGAAATCTTAGAGACAAATACAACGTTTTTGGAAAAAGGAATCACATTTACTTTAAATTTTTAATCATGACAATACGATGTGATTTCTTGCTGTAACTTTGGTTTTATAATTTGGTAATATAACTTCGCGATTTCATATCAGAACTTCATTTCCACTTTATTATCGAAAGGAAATTTCTTCTTTTGCTCTTGTATCTTAAAACCAATTCGTTCGTATAAATAGATGTTAATAGCATTAGCGAATGAGTTGATTCCCGTACTTTTCGGACTAAAAATGATAAATCTATTAAAAGCGAATGACATTAATTTAATATTTCATTTTTGATTATTAATTTATAATTTAATTTTTGTACTTAACTTGTTATTATACTTTGTATGACATTAGGATTTAATCGTTTTTGATTTTAAAAAATTTATCGATTCAAATTTTTTTACTTTTTATTTTTTATCCATCAATTTTTTTTTCATATCTGAAAAATAAAAAATTGTCAACTATAGAAATAATAACTAAAACATATTAAGTTGTGAAGAAAAGGTTATATTGAAATCTGGGATAAGTTTAAAAAAGACCTCAATAAATTAAATAAAAATATGTATTGACAATAATTTTTGATTTACTTATTAGTTATTAATTTATACTTTAGTTATTGAACGTCTTTTTGATTTATTCATTTTCGATTTTAAAACAATTTATCGGCAAAAAATTTTTACTTATCAAATAAATATCAAAAATAAAAAATTCTCAATGATACAAATTATAATAGAAATTTAGTGTGTTATGCAGAAAAGATATTATTGTAATGGTGAATTTGATAAAAAAATCAATAAATTTAGCAGCTACGTCTTTTATTCTACCTTCGACCATGATTCTATTACCAGGGTGGTATTGACAGCTGGGTATTTTTTCACGAACGGTGAACATATGTGTATGCCTTTCTACTTTACTTTTTTTATTTTTAAATAAAAATTCTTTTCTTTATTTTATTTTATTTCTATTTTCTCTATTTCTCTATTTTATACTATTTTTGACACCTATGATCGCCAAAAAGAACTATCCCTTGTTTCTTGTATTGTGGACGAAAAAAACGGATTGGGTATTTCAGCCCCTGCAAGGACTTTGACCGAGCTTCTTATAATCAATTGTGTTGTGCGTGTTAATAAATGTTTGCATACAAATGATACAAACCCTGGATCTACAAGGTTTATGCCAACCCTGAACGGCTGATTTCCTCAAGATGCTTTATATGGAAGTTTTACTCTCTGAGGTCTATCATTGACGGCCGAACAGAAATTTTAATTCAATTGAAAAACATTCCGTGTCAGTTGGGATTTGAACCGCCGTTTTTGGACATAAGTGCCACGCACCTTAACCAGTTTGCCAAGTCTTAGACTTCAAATCGTCACATCTGATAGGAAGGGAAAAATGTTAACTTCCGTTTTTTCGAGTATGAAAACGCTTTTCGGACTATAACTTTAAAAATGAACTAAAAATGAGGAGTACTGGAACACACCACATGTATCGCAGCTGTGTAGAATAGTGTTGGAAACTATCGAGTGCTTTCAACAATCGATAGTTAGTAACTGAATGATTTTGACTATCGAATGATTGTTTTCACTCGTTCGTTCACTCGTTTAATTTTAATTCAGTGTTGGTTACCATCAATTTGGTTTACTTAATGTCAGGAAGTAATGGATCACTGTTAATAATCAAACAATTTTTTAATAATTTTGCATAACTTCTCCAGTCATTGAATATAATAAGACCAACTGCACCAAATGTTTGCACATTTGAGGCACAACATAGAATAATAATCATAATAACTTAAAATATTATCTCAAAAATAAGATAATAAAGACATTCAGTTGTATAAAGAAAAACTTAAAGAAAAATCAGTAAATAAAAATTATATATCAAAATTACAGTTCAAAAAAATTATTTGATTTAGTTTTTCTCCTTCTAATCTATTTCTTTGGTCACTAATCAACTGACCTGCCTTGGAGAATTTTTTCAGAAGGAACCGACGCCGCAGGAATGCACAAATATTTAACTGAAAGTTGATAGAGTTCGGGAAAAATAAATTTACTAGAGTCCCAATAAATTAATGGGTTTTTGGACCGGTGCAAGAGCTCATATCTCAGATATTGCTCGAATAAAATCTTTGCAGTCACACTGGGAGCATTACTGCAACTACTTTTTGCTTTCGAAACTTTTAGGTCCAAAAGAGCCCACAAGGAGTTCGTACTTTCGCTCATCTGGACTTCTTATTCTGAAGTATGTGATCATTTAATTTTGTTTTGCTGGAAGAATAGATAAGTCATCTCGTCTATAAGCAACTTTTAAGCATTAAAAGCATTATTTTCGTTCCAAAAGCATTTTTTTAAATCTTGGATCTAATGTTGTGCAAGTAAATTTGTTCTAAGGCAAAGTCTCTCCACCGTTTTAATTTGATGGTTCTTTATAGTAACTTGCAGTCCTCTTACTAGTGGTATTACCATTGTCATAGTGGTATACTTTTCATAGCTCTGATGTCATTCATTCCATTGTCTTCAAAATAGCTATGCAGATTCTTTCGTTGACAAAACCGCAAACCGCAATTTATTCTCAAAGATAAAATGGCTGGTAACAGATAAAAACCATTTTTGGCTATCAGACATCCAAGTATGTTATCTGTTGTGATAGCAAGAGAAGAGACCAAGACCAAGACCAACATATTTTTCAGTTTTTCTCGAACTTTAGTGTATTTAAAAGACAACATATTATTGAAAGAAGTGTCAAAGGATAACCAAAATGAGGCAAATAAATGGTATTTATAGAAGAGAGAATTAAACAGTTTATTATTAATTTTTAAAATCGATTTATAAAGAGTTGTCTTGTGATATATTGAATATTATTTTAAATTGAAAAATGGAGAAAGAATTTTCTTATACGTTTTCCGGTCGACGTTACGCACAAAACTACCTCGATTTCAAAGTATGAGTGATATTGCTGCAAGTCGGTGATACAATATTAATGTGTCGTTGACAGAAGTTTCTGATTTGGCAGTGAATATAATGACTGCAGTTTCTTAGGGTATTCTACGAAACCCCCATTTTTCACAATGGAAAATGGTAGCATATCTACTGTAATCATTTTTATTAATGAGTTGTCAATGCTCTTCTTTTCATTTTTGGAAAGCTCTGTACGAGAATTTTTTGAAAACAACTTTTATTGTGTTTACATGCAGAGTTAACTCGGGGTTAGGGTTTTCGTTGAGTTAAAAACATGGCGAAGCTAACTCGATGCTGTTTACATGCAAAACATCGAGTTGAGTTAGACTTGTCAAATTTACTTGCTTGTAGTTTTTCCTGCTCCACTACAATTGTTTTCTTTTTTGACGGTAATGTAGTTTTCTTCAGATTCTTCCATTTGTTTTCAATATTTATTGCATTTTTCATGTATATTTATTTTTTTAAATTCACTTTCAACAATTTTGTATATACCACTTCGTCTATACTCTTTCCCGTCCATTATATCTAATATTTTCTTTTCTTTAAATATTTCTATTAAAAGCAAGGTGTCGTGAGCACTCCAAAAAACTCTTTCAGTCGCCATTTCTTTAGTAATAAATGCCATAATGCATTTTGACAGATAAGGCTCAACCAAAATAGACGAGTTGCTCCGTAACGAGTAGAGACGAAAATGTCGCAGGGCTGATCGCACTCTCTTCTCAGTACCCATAATTGTCAAAACCAAGGTTGATTTATAAGGTTATCGCAGGGCTGATCGCACTCTCTTTTAAGTACCCATAATTGTCAAAACCAGCCAATTTTGCGAATGACTACGAAAGAAAAGCTGATGATAATAGAGAGCACTTGCAGATTTTCTATGAGCTGTCAACTTCGATTTGACAATTATGGGTACTCGCTCTCTACCTTGCGACAACCTTATAAATCAACCTTGGTCAAAACCAGTAAATTTTGCGAATGACTACGAAAGAAAAACGGATGATAATAGAGAGCACTTGCAGATTTTCTATGAGCTGTCAACTTCGATTTGAAATTATGGGTACACGCTCTCTCCCTTGCGACAACCTTGGCCCAAAATGAACAAACGTAATTTAACTAATCTGAACGAAACAGCTTGTCCATACGTTTTGTTCCGTAAGAACCGAACTGCTAGCGTCTCAACTCAGCTAGATCCAGCAAGTTTCGTGGAGTTTACTTGGATTTAACGAAACTCAACTAAACTCTCGTTTACATGCAGGGTTAACTACGAGTAAGCCCCGAGTTAACTCGGCATGGAAACACAGTATTTGTCTGTAAATTCCTTTTTTTCTTCAACGCTTTTTGATGTGTTAATTATTTGAGCTACTGCCCTATCTGTAACAGTCGCTTGTGCTTCTCGCTGTGACCCTGTACAACTTGCATCTCCTACTTCAGCTGAGCTCTCAATCGCGCTTTGCTGACTGGCATCATCACTACCTTTTAGATAAAGTGCATGCCTTCGTCGCAAATAATCATTCAAGTTGGACGTATTTCCCGCAAACTTGAAGTCTTTTTTACACATATTGTAACGAACAGTACTTCAACTTCTTACAAAAAAATCCTAAGCTGTAAATCTACAGGTGCGCTATTAAAATATTCCTTAAATAAGCTAGTTTCTAAATGAAAAATTTTATTACCAATGAATTTTATCGATGTTAACAAAAGCTTATTATAATATCAGTCAATTATTATATATTACTATATCAGTAACAATAACATTTATTATGTTCATTAGTTCGATATAAATTCAGTCATTGAGTGGTTTGAAGCAAGTGATTTTTGTCACCATTTTTTTTTTTTAACTTTTCAAATGCTTGTTTTCAGTATCATATTTTTACACATAACACATTTTATTTAAATATTATTTTGCATTCATCAAAATGAAATTCAATTTATTTTTATTTTAAGTTACCATATCAAAAAAAAATTATTTGGTTAGTTTAAATTATAATTTAAAGGCGTCTATTTGTTATTTGCTTAATTCGGTTAGAGTTGCCAACTTTCGAATAGCTTGAACGGCACAGTGTTGCATTTTAAAGACTAAAGTAAGTATAAGGTAAGAATGAAATATTTATCAGTTCACAGTATATTTGTCGTCAAAGTTTCGAATATTTTCAGGGACATAATACATAGTGACTGCGTAACATGGTGTAATTAATAAGGTGTGCATATGAGAGAGAGCGAGTGACCGTAACCGAACGTCAATATGAAATTGACAGGTCATACAAAATTTCACGAACATTTGGGTATGCGAAAGCTCTTTGATGCTTCAAAGGAGTTTTTGGCGCTGTTAAACCGCAATAAAATCGAATTCTATTGTCGATATGTGACAATGGATGAAACATGGCTTTACTATTACACATCAGAATTCAAAAGACAGTCAGCTGAGTAGACAGCAGTCGACGAACCGAATCCAAAGCGAACAAAGACCAAACAGTCGGCTTATAAGGTGATGGCGTCTGTATTTTGGGATGCGAAAGGAATAATATTCATCGACTATCTCCAAAAAGGAACCAGCACCAACAGCGACTATTACTGTGCACTTTTGGATCGATTGAAGGCTGAAATCGCCAAGAAACGGCCACATTTGCAAAAGAAAAAAGTGTTGTTTCACCAAGACAATGCACCGTGTCACAAATCGATGAAAACGGTGGCAAAATTTAATGAATTGGGCTTCGAATTGCTTACCCACCCACCGTTTTCTCCAGATTTAGCCCCCAGCTATTCAGATCTCAAGAGAATGCTTGCTGGAAAGGAATTCAAGTTCAATGATGAAGTAATCGCTGAAACTGAGGTCTATTTTGACGAGAAAGAGAAATCGTATTATAAGTGTGGTATCAAAAGTTGAAAAATCGCTATACTCGTTGTATCGCTCTTGAAGGCAACTAAAAAAAAAAAAAACAAAATGGCCATCTCAGCCCTTGAAAGGACTTTGACCGAGCTTCTTATGATCAATTGTGTTGTGTGTGATGTGAAATGTTTGCACACAAATGATCGAGAACTGGAAGAAGCTTTTCATGGCAGTTTTTACTCTCTGAGGTTTGCCATTGCCTGCAGAGAGGTGACGGCCGAACAGAAAAATTAATTCAATTGAAAAAATTTTCTGTGTCAGATGGAGGATTCGAACCTAGGTTCTCTGGCGTAAGAGTCACACACTCTACCCACTACGCCACGGCCGCCACTTGAAGGCAACTATGTTGAATAATATAATCGAGTCTTATCAAAATTTTGTTTTTTTCTTACTTATCCTACGGACTTATTGAATGACCTGTTAACGTTTGTTCATTTTTGGAAACAAGATTGAAATGGATTTAATCGAACAGTTTCATTTTCGACTCGTTACGAAACGACTCGTCTATTTTGGTGGTTCCTTATGACTGCACGCATGTCAATCTTTTTTATATGGACTTTAGCAAGCAATTTGCGTACATTTTTACGAACCATTTTTTTTTTTGAGTATTGCGTATAATTATATCGGGTAAACAACAGCCCTGTCAAAAACAATTTGTCAAATTCGAATAAATATAAGCAAATTTAGGATATCAAATAAAACTTTTGTGTAAACTTTCAAAACTGAGAACAAATAATGAAATAAAAGTGACCAAAACGCTCAAAAATTTTTATGGATACGCATTTCTTTATAACAAAACTTCACGCTGCGCTCATATTGATTCACACAACACACAATACGCAATATACAAACCTACGCAGTGACTTGAATTGCCCTACTAATTATGTGTATAAATTTAACTTGATTTGTTTTTAATTTGATTAGACAAAATTTACTAACTCTTGCGTTAAAATAAAATAATTTTACAAAACAACCATTTTAGTTAATTATGAGCAAAAATACTGTCCCAAATTCATGTCAATAAAAAACAAATCTATTATTTTAAAAACTTTTTCAGTTGGAAGCTAAATAAAAACTATTAATTAAAGAAAATAAAATTTAGATTAAACCATGCAAAAGTATATATAACTTTTTGTGTGTTTTTATTAAAATTTTTTATAAACTAAAAAAAAACTCAAGTTTCTAACTCGTTTTATAAAATAATAATAATTTATGAAGATTTTGTACAACAAAATTTGTTGAATTTTTGTTAGTCATTATAATGAATCGAAAAACGCGCACAAATAAACCTATAAAATCTGATATATTTATGACTTATAAGATAAAAATAAAAAAAAACTAAAACTTACAATAAAGAAGCTGGCTAAGACGACAATCTGAGAAATATAGTTTTTATTTTCATGTGGTTGTTGTTGTTTAACCGTTAATATATGTTAAATACCATACAGGAAATGTTAAATCATTAGATTTCTTTCAAAAAAACGTAGAGATGTTGGTGCACTCATAAAATGTCCAAATATGTGCCCTTGATGTAGATAAGACACTCTCAGTGACTTGTGTTATAAATAAAATGCTATGACCCATAATGAGATGATTTTGTGAAATTATATGCAACAAAAATTATTATCAAAATCACATTTGATCTTTTGATCTTAAAAAATATAATTTATATAATTTTAACACGTGCCAAGAACTCAAAAAAAAAAAAATGCATAATTTAATAAAATAAAATAAATAGCAACAATTGGGTATAATAAATAAAACACGCGTAGATTTTTTTTCAAAAAAATTTAATTAAGAGCATTTTATAAGATATTTTTCTTAATTTTATTTTATATTTCTATTGGTACTTTGTCAAATAGTAGAGAGTTTATTTTAGATTTATTCTAAGCTTCACAGTAATAAGATTTTCGTCTCCATAGAAAAATTTATCAGCAACCATTCAAAAAAAAAAAAAAAAATAAACAAACTGCAATTTATTACGTTTTTTCTTTCTATAAACGAGGTTATGATCTTTGGACGAGTTATGTTAAGATTATGGAATGGCAGCTATTTTTATATATTTTCTGTTGCTTAATAGTTCCGTTGCGCTCCAGATATTTAGGAGAATAAAACTTAAGCAGCAAAGATGAGATTGTCTGTATATTTATGTTAAAAGTTTATAACAAGGATTTGCATTTTCATAATGGTCAGAAAAAAAAAAAATTTTAAAAAAGAAGCATATATTAAAAATGCTTTTAAGATAAGATATTTTTATATCAATTCAGACTAGGTCATCAATTGCTGATCTTATTTTCAACAGAAACGGGATTTTTTTGTTATTGCATTTTTTCTAGGAATACATGACATGTGAGTTTATTGATGTTGTCTGAGCCAGGACCGTAGACAGGATTTTTCATTGGTGGGTGTCAGTTTTGATAAATCAATCTAAAAGTACCAGTAAAAAATTAAAAGCAAAGTTATGTGAATTTTTCCAAACAAAATTTTTTTACTTTTAATATAGTTCTTGAATTATTCGTTATTATTAGACCTCGGATATTGCATATTTGCATAATTTTTGAATTTTGAAGGATTGAGATAGGTAAATTCTGATGACACCAAAGTTCGTTTCATTGGAAATTGAGTTGAAAACGATATGCATATTTTAATTTTTTTTTTTGTATATTTGCATGAAGTGCATATGCACAATATATGCCAAAATAAATGCAAACTATGCAAAATATATGCAACATACACCGAGAAAATAAAAACAATAGGTAAATCACCTAAGTCGGCTTGGATAAAGAGAATTGCATGGGAATTATAAACTTATGCTATTCACTTCAACAATGTATGGTTTAATACATTGCTTTGAAAGCACATACTTCGGTACGCTGCCAAAAAAAAAATATTGGATTCACAGATGTTAACAGATGCTGTATTAACAGATGCAGTATGTCGCAGTATTTTGTTGATAGCTGCAACATAGCTTCAGTTGTAATTAATATTGAGTAAATCACTCAGAGTGGCGAAGAAGTTTGGCTCGAAGCTAGTGTAGTGGCTTCATACACAGTGGTATCGGTGGGTGTGGGTTCAAATCTCAACGGCATGCGAAGGTAAAATTTTTGTATTTGATATTTAAATTAATGTTCTTGTTATAATATACGTCAAGCTGCAAGGAAAGCCGAGAAGTCATTAAGTTTTAAGAAAAAACGGCGTTTATAAAAGAAAAATTTGTGTTGTTGACGATTTTTTTCAAGAAAATCACAGAACGAGAGGACGGCAGCTTCAAAAAAAAAGGAAAATAAAAAAAACCAAAACCCGGAAAAGTTATATTTTTGAAATTCAATTTTTTTTTTTTAAGTAGTGTATAAAAAAATTACCAAATACTTGGTTAATTCATCACCCAATAAAAATTGGCAAGACAACATGTAAAACTTAGGCGTTTTGATAAAGTACTTGGGTGGCTGAAAACTGCCAAAGCCATCTTATAACGAAAGAAATTTTTACCTTTCGTACCACGCGTGGTGAGAATGCGAAACTCACAGCATACAATCGCCAGCTGCTTTTTCGATGAAATTTTATTGTTTATTATATCAGATAGCAAAATGAAAATGCAAGGAATTAAGTAATCTCGAGATTTTTTTTTTTTATTTAAAACACAAATTTACATTTTTTTAATAGCCAAACAAAGTTTGAGTGATCCACGCAGGAGCACTTCCTATTTTATATACAATTTTTGTCGGCAGCACCCTCAACTTTTGGCTGGCATATGTATATTATTATATTTGGGTTTTTAATTTCGGTATTTAGAGTTGTATAGAAATAAAAAACTAGATAAAGAGATACCAGCTAAGAATGAATAAATCATTTTCATTTCGAAGACGCTTTAAATAGCGCCGTCGTTAAATTTTTACCTTTCGTTGATCTTCTTCATTATCAAAACTTAAAAGACGTAAAAACTCTTCCAATTTTCACAGTCTTATTTATTTAAATTCAATATTATATTATAATTTATATTATTTCTATTATTTGCACAACAATTCTCTAGCTAAACATATAAATGTTGAGATTATGTTGTCGTTGTTCAGATACTTTTTGCAATTAACAAAATTGTAAAGAAAAGAGCTTTCAAATTTTTACCAGAATACGGAACATTAACAACTTGTTAATATTAACTATCTTGCTAACGCGGTGAGCTTTGTTAAGCTGGTAGAATAGGGCTGTAAAGCAAATAAAGTAAAACATAACACTCCTGACACGAAGCGGTGACAACATGAATTCTGCAAAAAAATTACTGTTATTTACACTTTACAAATTATATACCATATACTCGTACTGGGAATTTATACTGGCATATAATTAATTTTCTTTTTATTTTTCGTTCTTTTCGGTTTTTTTTTTCTAGAACTACATTTTCAACTACAATTATAACTATAACTACAATTCATAACAACAGGTAAGAGTGGGGACAAATGCTTTTCTATGAAACAGGTTACAACATACAACAATAATAGTATTCATGCAATGCCGAATATAGTTAACGATGCCGTATATCGGAAAATATTCGCTCTTTTTGTATGAGGTACATTTTTTTTTTAGTTATCGGCTAGTACCGTATATGAAACCGCTATTCTTCTTTGGCAACTTTAGTTTAATATTTGCAATATATTTGAAAGGTGGCAACAACTTTTTTCCGAAAGTATTCGGCGCTATTTAAGCATCAAAATCGTGCGGAAAACTGGAAACTATGCCGAATATCACATTCCATATCCCCAAGGCTCAGACGATGATAGTTTGAACGGCATTGAATGAACTATTTTTACTCTCTTTCACATTTTGATTGCTGGTCGGTCAGACCATGATACAATGATAAGGTAGGCACATGATACTAAGTGCTCTCACGCGTCAACGAAGAGTGGATAATGAGAAGCAACATTAATGTCAAAACGACGAATTTCGTAGAAATTGCAAATGAAGAAAATATTTTATGTTTCCAAGTTGCAAACAGTGCGGTCGCGGGTATTAAATTTGTGCTAATTTGAGTGAAAATATTATATAAAAAGTGTAATAAAAACTATAAAATGTGAAAGAAGTCTTAAAATTGCAAAAAAAACCTGTAACAGTTTTAAACGAAAAACAACTGCGAAACGTGAGCATAAAGAAATTCGCGATGAACAGCTGATTTTGACATCAATGTAGCTTTATTCTGCTTTCTACTCCATTCCTCTCCGTGATGACCTTACCTTATAATTCTGCCATGGATCAGACGGCAGCGAATTGATTGGCAATTTTTGACATTTCATAAATTGCATTACTTTTTCTCCTCCCTTTTAATTTCGTACTATAAAAAAAATTCCTCTTACGTGACCAGTTGTGCTTGGAAGGTATTAGTGAGCTCATGCATGATGTAATCGATAAGGTAGTATTCATGGTGGAATAAATATAAAGTGTTCTCATCCGGAAAATCAGAAAAAATAGGCCACCTTTAACCATTTTAACCATTTTCATAGAATCATAAATCAAACCATGTAAGAAACTTGTCAAAATAAGTAAGCATGTCAAAAACATATTGAACAATTTCATGGGATGAGAACACCTTATAAAAATCCCACTATGGTAGTAGTGACAGATGGTTTCACAAAATGGCTATCATATGTTGTCATTTGCCTGTACATTTTACAGTTTATTCTTTTTTTTATTTTTTTGTTTTCTTCTTTTCTACAAAGAATTTTCTGCTTTGTACCATTTTTGACATTTAGAGATCACCAAAAGAACCGTCACTACCACCTTGTTAGTTGAATCGTGCAAATATATTCATACAAACGGCAACCATAGGTTGTCATTTGGTTGTATATTTAACATTTTACTTATTTTACTTTTTTCATTTTCTACTTTATACCATTTTTGACATTTTATGTTCACAAAAAAAAAAACCGAACCGTTGCATCATGCAATTATATTTACACAATCGGCGACCATAGGTTATCATTTGGTTGTATATTTAACTTTTTATTTATTTTTACTTTTTATTTATTTCTACTTTTTATTTATTTTTACTTTTTTTAATTTTCTACTGTATACCATTTTTGACATTTTATGTTCACCAAAAGAACCGAACCGTTGCATGATGCAGTTATATTCACACAATCGGCGACCATAGAATGTCATTTGCTTGTGTATATAACTTTTTATTTTTTTTTCCTTGTTTTTTTTTCGAATTTGTACGATTTTTGACAATATATGAAAGATGTTAACAAAAATTAGAAATTAAATATACAAGCTATGGTGAATATAGCCAAGAGTTCTTATTTTTATACACCTCTTTTTTTATTATGTTGTAGTATAAAAGTACTGCTTTTTCTCAAAAAAGTGATTTTTACCTACTAAATGACAGCATATTCGTTATTTTGCCACATAGAAAACCTGTCCTGAACGATGATTGCTGTCCTGTGCAGCGTTCAAAAATTAACAAATTTTGATTGCTATAGAATGTGTTCATCCGCTCTCGCTCTCATTGATTTTTGACAGTTTTGCATTGAAAGCAACAACACAACATATCGAAAGCCGTTCAAACAATCATCGTCTGACCTCAGCCCAACTCACATGATGATTGCCCATCAAATAATCTTCTCGTTTTATTGTTGCTTTCAATAGAAATCTGTCAAAAGCAATGAAATCGAGAGCGGATGAACACAGATTGCAGCAATCAAATTTGTTCATTTTTGGATTGCTGTACATGGCAGCAATCAGCAATCTGAACAGTGTTGCTGGGTGGCGATATAAAATTTTTGCTGTGTTTAAGTACCTAAAAAGTACTTTTGATGAAGAAACATAATACTTTTTACAATAACATAATAGAAAAAACGTTGCATGAAACCCTTATTCTTAACAAGTGAATTAATGAAGTAAACAAAGAAAAAAGCGATCAAGAAAGTGTGTTCTTGAAACAAGAAATAGGTAAGCATTAATATTAAGTTGTAATACTTATTATTTAAAATTTAAATGTATTTATATCTCTCATTCTTCAGATAAGATAATTATGGCGGCTTACTCAAGAGTTGAAGTGAAGTTCCTGACTTCTTTGATAGAAGCAAAGTGCGAGCTGTGGGATGTGCGCGATCGCAGCTACCAGAATAGAAGCAAGAAGACGAGCGCGCTAAGTTCAATTTCAACACTTTTACAAAGTACCAAAGTCAGATTTAGATAATGATATGCAATGACGAAATCAATTTCACAGCTAGATGGCGTTGTGAACATATGCAATTCATAATAAAAATTCGATTTGCATTACGATGTTAAATTAATTTTTTTCACTGTAAATCGATGTCTAAATGGTATTTGGATATTGGAATAAACGTAGGTACTGTGAAAATAAGCGTCAATATATTTTTTAATGTTAATTTTGAAGTATCTAGAAAAGACTTAAAACTTTTTTATGAATTGAAAGAAATCATTTAAGACTGAAAAATGTTACAAAGCATTGAAGAATAACTTTTGTTTTACTTTTGTTGTTTACTGTATATATTTTTGAAATGCTATAAAATTAGTATTAAGTTTGTTTTTTGCGTCATTGAAGGCTATTTGTTATTGAAATTTAATTTAACGAAACATAATAAATGTGTTAATAACAAAATAACAATTTAAATAGCACGGGAAATTTCAAGCAATTTCACATAAGCAATAATGTATAATTAATACCAAATGTTTTTATAGTACTAAATAAAGTGGAGGAGAAAAAGTACTGTAATTCAAAGAAATGCCAAACGCAGATTGGCGTGTCGTGTGAGCTACAACAATCAAAATTTAAAAGAGCGTAAGAAAAGTTCATTGAATGCCAATCAAAAAAATCCAGTGTGAGTTGGCCAATACAAATTTTTGACATTTCAAATTCGGCGTTTACGGGTTTTCCGATTTTCGGCATATTCTGCGCGTTTTCGGCATTGCATGAATACTCTTAGTATTTGTTTTAGTTTATTTTTGAACTTATTCTTAAAGAGAGAAGATTGGAAAATGCAGGGTAAGAGAAAAGTCGTTTGTTTTGAAATTTACCCATATACTACTCAGTCTATTTAGCTGCTTTAAGTGAATTAGTTTTTAGTTTTTCTGATCATTTCCAAGCTAATTAAATATTTTTGCTATCTCGGATATTTCTGCTGTTTTGCTGTTTGATCAATTGTCCTTTGTTTCTGACCATGATCTCATTTTTTGTTCTTCAAATGTTAATATAACACAAGCTGTCATTGAAAAAACAATTTCTTTTCGGGATTATAAGTCCATTGATTATGGCTCTTTGTTTAGTGACGTGTCTTCTATTAACTGGTCCGAGTGCTGGTTAATAAGTTCTGTTAATGAGAGCTAGAGTATTTTATGAATAAAATTTTTCCACTTTGAGACTTGCATGTTCCCTTAGTCACGCGCCGAGTCACTAACATAAGTTGTTCCTGTTTCACAAATAAGGTAAAATTTGCTCTCAAAAGCGTAATACAACCTACAATCGTTGGAAAAGGAACACTACAACATCGAATTGGGAACAACACAAAAGAACAAGAAACATAGCTAACTCTACAGAAATCCTATATTATGTGTTTATAGAAGACCCCTGCCAGTTAAGGCTTAATTCTTCTGGGTCCACAGACATTGGAGTTATAGTTCATGAATGAACATATAGTATTAAAAAATGCATATCCAAAAAGGATATGCACCTGAAATACTCTTCATAGACCTGTATTATACAAGTGACACTAGAAAAGCAACCACGTACTAGATGCCACATTCATAAACACAATAGCATTACCCTGTGCCCTATTCTGTAAAAGCAGTATGCAATAAGAATTCCATACTGCCCTTAATAGTACCAGTTTGGCTACCGGTAGATGGCGTACCTTCATTACCATCTACTGGTTGAGACCACGAGACCTATCCAATCTCTTGCATACTAAGCAGGTATGCCAGCCCGGTCGTACTACTGCGCGACCCCGCCGGTCAATCTAGACCTGTGCAAGCGATGTGCACAAACCACAGCCAGCACGAGTCTCCCCGAAGGGCCAACCCATGATAGTCACCTGGGCAACTCGGTCCCGTCGAAATGGGGTTCTACAACATCCCAGCAAAGAGACAAAAAATTCTTATATACATATATAAAGAATTTTCGTATTTGACTGTGCACATAGCACTGTTTCGTATATGACTGGCACTTCCATCTAAGGCATGGGACCCCCACCATACCCTAAACGAAGTGCCTACGATTTAATTTGACCTGCGCCCAATAACGTCACAGGTCTCCTCACAATTCCTTGTGCCCTAAGACACCCTTTTTTGCTTTATTGACCATATAGGCCATGTCTCAATGCCGTGGATAGATAAGGTCACCTCATTTATTCAACGGGTTTGACTATCCCCGTGCTAACAAGTTATATGGACCATTGCTATTCCATCGCAGGCTTTTTTCACAATGATATACATAGTGACCTGCTACCAAGATGGGCGCCACCCCAAGCTCTTGGTTGGCTTTATCAGTTTTTACGTTTGCAGGACGTAACCTACAAACAACCCTCCTCCTTTATCCTGGCTTGGGACAGGCAGGCCGAAACCTGGCGGAGTTAGCTAACTCTATAGTCAGAACAGCAAAGCGCATATTTTTTATGTCCAAATTAAGTTCATCGCAATCATCTAAAAAGATTTGGAGCAATCTAAAGCCAGCTGGTGTATACAGTGTGAAATCCAATGATTGTAGGGTTGATCCTAGTACCCTAAATGATTACTTTATTGCAAGCTCCACATTGCCAGATAATGTGATTGCCTTTAATCCGAGGCCTTTAAGTTCTGACTCTCCGAGTAATTTTGAGTTTGTTGCTATTAATGAATGTGATGTAGGTCGGTGTGTTACTAAAATAAAATCCAACGCAACGGGTGAAGATGAACTATCAATTAAATTTATAAAAATTATTTTGCCATAAATCCTCAGCCCGCTAACCCATATATGCAATCACTGTTTTACTAGTTCATGCTTCCCTGATGTCTGGAAAGCAGCGACAATTATTCCCATAGCGAAAAAACCTACTGCTTGCGATCCGCCTGATTATCGTCCTCCTTGTCAAAAGTTTTTGAGTCTCTCATGGCCATGCAAATCTCGGAACACATAAAAAGATTCGACCTTTTGTCCCCATTCAGTCTGGTTTTCGACCAGGCCATAGTTGCTCTACAGCTGTAATAAAGATCTTAGATGACATCAGAGTGTCCTATGATTTGGGGCTCATAAGCTTGCTTTGTCTCTTAGATTTTTCGAAGGCGTGTGATTCTTTTGATCACTCAATAATGTGTCAAAAACTTGCCGTTAACTTTGGATTCTCTAGCATGGCGGTCCGTCTGTTAAATAGTTACTTGGTGGGAAGGTCTCAAAGAGTTAGGGTGGGAAAAAGTCTGTCTGCTTTCTGTTATTTATACTATGGGGTGCCTCAAGGCTAAGTACTTGGTCCGTTATTATTTTCAATGTTTATCAATGATATTTTCAGCAGATGTCGACATGTTAGCATGCATGCGTATGCTGACGATCTGCAACTGTATTTAGACAGTCCCATAGGTGTTGTTGATAATTTATGTGTTAGGATGAATCAGGATTTAAATGAAATAACTAAATGGGCTAGCGAAAATAAGCTTAAGGGGGTCTTCTCATTGAGCAACTTTTTTTTTCAACTTTTTTTTTTTGCATTTATTTATAGCTTGGGTAGTTGTGAATATGCCCCTAAAAGGATTTTTAGAAATTCGAAATACTTTAGAAGATACAGACTTTTTTGTGAAGCAAGGTCTGATGGACAAGAAGGTGATGGAGGTAATAAAACCAGCTTACGAAGCGCTGTCGGCAGATAATTTGCTTGAAAGATGCCTTGGATCTGAAACTCAGAATTCCAATGAGTACTACAATTCTGTTCTTTGGTCACTTTCGCCCAAACACATCAACTCAGGCGCACGCACCATCGAAGTGGCCAATTTCATTGCAACGTGCCTCTTCAACGACGGTTTTATACCCATACTTAAAATTATGGGTTTGATGGGTATTGCGATTGGCAAAAATACGCACTATCGAATACGCACTATCTCGCAATGAAGACAGATTGAACCGATCAGAGACTCGAGCTGTGGCATCATCAAAAGCTGGCAGAACGGCTCGCAGAGCAGAGAGGGCAGCAGAAAGCAGTTTCTACGAAAAAGAGGAAGGTGGCCTGTATGGAGCTGGCATCGCCGACTAATATTTGTAAGTAAAAATTGTCAGCTCTTTAAAACTGCATTTAAACATTTTTGATTTTTTTTTTTTTTTTCCCAAAAAAAATTACTTCAAACTTTAAACGCGTTTATCTCGAACCCACGTTTTTCGAACTGGCGGCTATGATATCTCCAGTTCAACTGAACCGATTTTCATGAAACAAAATGGAATCGACGCAGAATTGTCACCATTCTCGGGTGAACCTCGACCATAATTTTAAAAAATTTTTTACTATTTTTTTTTTACACTAAACTACAAAAAAAAAACCCGAAATTGAAATTTTTTTTTTGAATGGCCGCCATTTTGTCAAAAAAATCAAAAATTAAGCTTGAGGTTCACCCAAGAATTACATCTATACTGATTATAACCCCGGTTTTTTTTTTTCATTTCAGACGCTCCGGAGACCCGGAATCGTGGCCGCCGTGATGACACCTTTTTTTTCACCACCAACTTTGAAGTCTCATTACTTTTTGAACAGCCCACGTATCGAGGCAAAAAAAATTTTTTTATTTACTTTGAACCTTTTGTAATACAATAAATAAAAAAAGTTTTCAATTATTCTTTGCGTTTTCAAATAAGAATTTTTTTAAAAAGGGTCCAAAAAACGGGTTTTGAATGAGAAGACCGCCTTAAGCTAAATCAACTTAAATCATTTGTTCTGCCTATTTGCAAAACTAGACATTCTGTTTCCAATATAGCAACTATTTATTTAAACGATGTTGGGCTGGACTTTGTTGACAAAGGCAAAAATCTAGGCTACATTATTAACTCGTCACTTTCTTGTGAGGATCACATTAATTTTGTTGTTTGTAAGGTATATTATGCTCTTAGGAACCTGAGATGGACCGCGTCATGGACCAAGCTTAAGCTGCAACAAGTTTTTAATAACGCCACCGCATCAGTCACTTGAGCAGTAAAATACTCGGTTGCAATATTTTCAACTATCTTGATGCTAGGAACTGCATATTTTTACATAAATTATTATACGCAAAGACACCTAAATACCTTTTTGAAAAGCTACAATTTTGTAGATCAACCAGAAATATGAACCTGATAATACCATAATATAATTTTTTAAACTACAACAGATTTTTTTTTGTTAACGCCGTCAGAATTTGGAACTCGCTGCCTTTAAGAATAAAATGCATTGAAAATAACCGCAACTTTAAGTATGAAATTTTACAAAACTTTTCTTAATACCATCCTTTTCTTCATCTTTTAGAATAAGAATGATTTATAGCTAATCTTTTTTGATCTTTTATTATTTGATGTTAGGTCACTTGTTGATTATAACATATTGTATTACTTTTAAATTAAATTCTTAATTTGTTAATTTTAAATTACTATTTGTTGTAAGTTATATTTATTTTTCAGTTGTTTATAACTTCTTGTTATTATATTGTTCTTACTGCATTTCTTACTGACTCTGTCTTACATGTGAACTTTATTAGTTAATAAATTGAAATTGAAATCTTTTACTTTTAAGTAAAGGCACGCTTACATTGTAACTTAACCGGCTTTGATAGTATTACAAAAGAACTTGTTTCTTGCTATATAAATAATGTTTGATAAATATTAACTATGTATAAACTTTGTGTAAAAAACAATTGACCAAGCAAAATTGAATCAGAACAAATGATTTCCTCAGTTTCATTAAGTGGAAGTTTGCGGTGAAAATCATATAAATCTTGTAAGACTTAATTCCATCGATGTCCAAAAGCCAATTAGTGCTGCCCGTGTGAACAATTTAAACATTTTTGGTTTTTTTTTTATAAATAAAATTTCAATAGATTTCGCGTTGCTAGGCTCCACATAACGCCCAATGTTTCAATGTCACATTGTTTATTTTAAAATTGATAAAATTCAAACCACAAAAAAATGTTTTTGGTTTGCTATGGGTTTTTTTTTTAAATTTTTTTACTATTAATGCCATAAATTATCAAAATTCATCAGATTTCTAAAAATATTTTATTTTATAATGTTATAGAGAACAAAAAAAAAAAAAATGTAACAAATAAAAAAGAAATTAAAGCAGTAGAAACATTTTATATGCTGTCGAGACATTTGGAAATCGCCATCATTTGAAATCATAAAAATTTTTAACATCATCATTTTGCTTTTTTCCCAAACATGCTTCTTTCTGCAAGCATTTTTCACTGCCCTGCATACAGCTACTCTAACACATCTTTCAACAGACATGTTACGCCTGTGGGTGGCAGCCTTCACTGCCTCTACTCATTCACAGGGGTGGGGTAGAACTAAAGTGTCGCTGTCTATTAGAAAAAAGTTTCAAATCTCAAAAACGTCCGTCCAGCTAAAGTTGACGCGTCTGAGGCGTCAGTTTGCTGATGATTTGACGTTGCGACTACTTTTGCTGGCTCTCCGATATGGTAGCGCCCACCTAGTCTTAAATTGTCCGGCGCGAAATTTTTGTTCAAGAAAAATTCATATGGCGACGAAGACGGCAGCGGCGTTGATGGATCTGAAATGGTGTGTGTTGCCCGGAAAATTCGTGCTTGAAAACGAAAGTTTTGGTTTTTTTTTTTTTTTTTTTTGGCTTCTCGTTTGGTTGTTGATGGAAAACATTTTCATTTGGAAAATGAGTCGCATCAAGCATGTGTTTAACAAGGAAATGGCTTTTGTTGTAGTTGTTATTGTTATTATAGTGTGGTAGTTTTTAGTTGTTGCCGTTGTTGTTGTTGTTGCTGTCTGTGGTGCTGACGATAGCTTGAATGATAATGATGTTTTTAAAAAATGTTCTTAATAGACAACTACGAACGAGTATAGGTATATATTCACGCAAGTTTGTATGTAAATTTGGCAATTTAAGCGCACAGAGTGTTTAAGCAACATTATTGAGTGGGTTGAAAAAGGTTAATGAAGGCGTTGATTACAGAAATTTTAAGGTTAAAAAAATTTAATTCTATAAAAACCTCTTTCATTTTATCTAAAATTTTTATTTTTCATGACGACGACTTAAATGTTTTCACACATTAATAACTTAGCGACACGCTACCTTTACGTTTTAAAAAACTGTCAAAACAGCCGAAAAAAACAGCTTCTGGAATTGAAGAAAACGATAAAAATTTAACTGAACTGTTTCAGCATCTTTTGAAATTGAAAGTAAATATTGTAGAATGCTACCAACATGTCACCTGTGTTCACAAACACGTGTTAAGTGTTTCTTTTTAATGGTTTTCAGCAGCAGTAACTATATCAACAATAACAGCAATATTAATAAAACGTTGGTTTTTTTCTTTTTTTTTTTTAGTTTTGTTGGTTTTTCTGTGTTTAAACGTTGGGGGTCAACATATGCTCCATCTTGCTTATTGTTGTTGTTGTTGTCGTTGGATTTTTCGGGTCAACCACCACTGTTGACACTTTTTTTTTTTTTTACTTTAATAAATTGTTGCTACTGGCGTATTTTATTGTTTCTTGTCTTGTTGGCGCATGTTTTATGACGCAGCTAGTCTTCAAAAACATTTGTCATATGTTTCAAAATTTAAAGTGTTCTATCAATAAAGATACTATTTGTTTTGGTATTTATTGAGCCATTTTTTGGATCTTTAGATACAACTTTAACAATAAAAAATAAGGTTTTTTTCCATGAGCAGTATAGATGACAGCGTTTATTTACGCACTAACACTTAGTTTTTGTTAATACAATACAACTTATCGTCAGCAAAACACTTGCGTTGTTTTCATAGTTTTCAAAGCGAATATTTAACGAACGAATATCGACTTCTTTTTTTAAACTTTTTTAGCCACGTATACAGTAACACAGCGAATTAGATGGAAAGTAAAACGAATGTAACGAAAGGTTTCAATAACAGCAAAAACAATTCGCCGCACTGGACAGTATACAATGCAATTGCATACTTTTTGTCAGTTTAATAAAGGCAGTTTGTATATTATAATTCCGTTGTTTGGAATCAAAAGAAATGTATTCCACTTTTAGCTATGTCAAGATACTCGAAAAACATTTCATAACAATGGAAGTTAAATATTTCAATAGTTTTGTATACATTTTATTGTGAGTTATAGATTTTACAACCTTGTTTATAATTTCAAAAATGCAAGTAAAATAGATTTAATAATATTTAATAAACATTTTTAGAATAGAGTTGTTTTGAATGTGAATGCCTGGAAAACAAGTCGTTTTGATATTTAAATAAAAAATTTAATCAATAATATTTATTTATTTATTTATTAGAAATACAACTATAAATATTTATATTACTACTAGCTGAATACCCGGCTTAACTCGGGAGATGATATAAATAATTTTCTATTTCGTTCGTCGATTTGAAAAAACTTTTCACAATCTTTAGAAGGAATTTTGTGTGCATTTTTCAAACCGGTAACTTTGGCGAAATGAGCAAAATGTAGCTTCAACATCTAAAAATTGTGAGAAAAAGTTGGGGAAATCGTGATTTGTGTGTGTGTGCCTTCGATCGCTTGCAAAAATATATATTCAAGTTTATATTATATTCGATAGATGGCACATTTTTGAAAAAAATCAGAGCAAAAACGAATTTTTGCCAATTCGCGGGGAAACTGGAAAAAAATTAAATAAGCATTGAAAATAGAAATTGAAATGTCAAAACAACGCCAACTTACGACGCAACTGACTTGCACATGTGTTGATGCGTACTCAAATACCACTCAAATACCACATTCGGCATCAGCTGTCCTGATTTGCGAAAAAAGAAAGTGGTATATGAATACACATAAAGAAGAAAAGAAGATATTTATTACCCATTGCGCTTTGCTGCGTCTTACCGTCTTTTGTAGTACAGCGCCCTCTGATGTTCAAGATATAACAATATACAAAGCGTCAAAAGACGCACCGCACCCGAAAACTACTTATAAAAATCATACTCATCGGATGAGTTGTTTTGAGTTTTTTTGCGGTATTTGTACAACAGCGCCCTCTGGTTTTCGAGATAGAATAAAAAAAATAACGCCAGAACCTTTTCCATACTCGATAATCAAATCCTATATATCCGATATACAAATTTGTATCTAAATCGGATGAACGGCTTTTGAGTGTTTCACGATTACTTAAGTGATTTGTAATACAGCACTATCTGGTGTTTAAGATAGCGCAGAAAAAAAATGTCCAATATACCCACCGTATCCGAAAACTCCTATGTACAAATGTTCAAGCAAATCGGATGTACAGCTAGGAGATTTTCGAGATTTTTAAAACATTTGTACTGCAGTGCCCTCTAGTGTTCAATAGAGAACAAAATAGATAAGGAATAAAAACTACCGTACCTTAAATACAAATTTTCATGTAAATCGTATTAATGGTTTCGGAGACAAACTATAATAACAATATTCGTCGAACCCGATTGCAGAGCCACCTACCGGGTCCAAATGCGAAGCTGAACTATGCAGGGATCCACTTAAACACACACAAAGAATTTCATCAAAATCGATGTAGCCGTTTAGGAACAGTTTAATAACACACACACGTACAAATTGTACAACAGCGCCCTCTAGTTTTCGAAACAGAGCAAGAGAGATAACGCCAAAACAGTTGCCCTGCACGAAAATCCTTTAATAAAATTTTTCATTCAAATCGGATGAGCTGTTTTCTACTTTTTCACGATTTCTTAAGAGATTTGTACTACAGCGCCCTCTGGTGTCCGAGATAGAACAGAGTATATGAATAAAAAAAACTCAGCGTGTCCGAGAACCTCTACATACAAATTTTCATGCAAATCGGATGAACGGTTTTGGACTTTTTCGAAGTTTTTTAAAATATTTGTACTACAGCGCCCTCTAGTGTTCAAGATAGAACCTATTTTATAAGTCATAAAAACTCACCGTTTCCGAAAATCTCTACATAAGCGACTTAGGAGTTTTTTGACGATTTTTAAAATCTTTGTACTACAGCGCCCTCTGGTGTTCAAGATAGAGCAGAGCAGATAAGTCATGAAAACTTACCGTATCCGAAAACCTCTACACACCAATTTTCATGTAAATCGGATAAACGGCTTAGGAGTTTTTCGAGGTTTTTCAAAACATTTGTACTACAGCGCCGTCTGGTGTTCGAGATAGAACAGTGTAGATAAGTCAAAAGAACTCAGCATGTCCGAAAACCTCAACATACAAATTTCCATGCAAATCATATGAACTGTTACGGAGATAAGCTAAAAAAATAATGCGTGGAACCCGATAGCAGCGTCCCCTACCGGGTCCAACCTTTTTCCTGGATAAAAAGTAGCCTTTATGTTGACCGGGGATATAAGGAACCTAGATGCCAAGCTTCATTAAAATCCATCCAGTGGTTTTCGCGTGATGCTTGCGTGACAGACAGACAGGCAGACAGACAAAAATTTTAAAAATGCGATTTTCGGGCTCAGCGTCATTCAAAATGTCCAACGCAAAAGGAATTTCAAAAAAGTATTTCATGTACAGATTTTTTTTTTTTACAATTTTATATATAAGGTTTGTTTCATAAATATAACGTGACTGCGAAATTTGAAATATTTTTGTAACGGCCAGTTTAAACAATAGATCATTTTTTGCGAATTTGGTCATATATGCACAACAACAACATTGAGCAAAAGTAAACTCTTTTCTAATAACGGTACATTGTTTATTGCTTAAAATCTCTTTTGATGCTGTCTCATATTTATAACGCCATTTCAAAATTTTTAATAAAAACGATTTTTATTGAATTTATAAAAAAATATATATTAAATTACTGTTCCATTGGTTTCAATAATATTGTAAATGCGATTAAGCATACTTGCAATTCATTTATTTAATGTGTTTGAATCAATTTTACTCCATTCTTCGAAAATTACTGATTTCCGTTCTTTCACGTTGCGAAATTGTCTGTTATTTTTAAACACCTGGCATACAAGTACTCTCCATAAATTCTCGATGGGATTACAATCTAAAGATTACGCCGGCTACTCCAATAAATCAATGTTATTGGCCTGAAACCATCTAAATTTATGTAGATTGCCGCATTATCTTGCTGGAAAACTAGTTGTGTATGTTCGTTTTTTTCCAAAAGTGGACTCAAACTGCTCTCCAGCACACGAGTGTAGTCAGCGCTCTTCATGCTTCAACTTTCAATTTCAGAAAAACCACCCCACACCATCACTTTCTCTCCACCAAAACTTCTTTTAGAAAACGGAAGTGGGTCGCGGCATATGTCGTATTAATAATGTCAAAATCCATCCTGGCCATCAAGATTCCATTTTTCTCATCAGAAAAAATGACATGTCAAAATTAAGCTGCAACGGGGGACCCTTTTTTAAAACATTATTGAAAAGCTGACTGGTAGTCAATTTGTTCCTATGTTCCTTCTAGCAAATTCCAAGCTCGTTCTCTTATGTTTGCTAGCAAGAGCAGAAACACACTTTATAAGTTCACTACGGATATGTTTACACTGATGTAGCACTCTCCATACCGGTGTTGGGGAAACTTTTTCAGCAACAAAACTCCGCAACTATTTTAAACTGTGTGTAGTGTTGCTTGCAGCTCGGATTATTTTCCGCTGATCGCGGTAGGAGGATTTTTTTTTTGTCCGAACAATTTGTTTTGCCGTAATTTTGAGGTTTGTTAAAAAAATGTTGAATCACTCTATGGCTGCGATTAGTTCTACGCCCGATTTCCTGAATTCCATAGCCTTCTTCTTTAAGAATTTTTATTTTTCCCATTTTTTCGCAAGTATGTTGGGTTGCACGAGGTATTCCGGTCTAAATTTTTTTCTATTGATAAGGTCTTGAAAACTAACTACACAATTTTATTTATCGCTACACTTCAAATGCAGCAGAAGGAATAATTGCAAGTGGCGCTATAAATATGAAACGGCATTAGAAGTAATATTTAGTAATAAACAATGTACCGTTATTAGAATAGACTTTGGTCTTGCTATCTATTGTTGTTGTGCATAGATGACCAAATTCGCAAAACATTCTCTTTTGTTGTAAGCTGGCCGTTACAAAAATATTTAAAATTTCGAAGTGGCGTTATATATACGAAACACACTTTATATAGATAGATAGACTATCATGGATCACTTTATTAAGCTTGCACTTCGATCGGCAGTCCCCCCACTGCCTATATTTTTTTTTAAAACAAACTTTTTTAAGAAAAAGGTACATTTTGCCATTGTTTCTTTTCCTATATTTTTATCTATTTTTATCTAGTTTCAGCAATATAAAGGCATTAAAAATATTACATATTTATAAATGTGGATTATTATATCTTAATCTGGAAAATTGTTCTGATCATAAATAAGTTTTTGTTATAAAATGTTTGATTGACAATATTAAAAGTCAGTAGAGCCTTAAAGTGCCTAAAAGCATTTTTTCAATTCTTCCGTAAATCTTTCCAAAATTGCATTCCGTGAAAGGATGTTACATTGGCAAGGCTCAACATGTCCGCATTGCGTGGCATACTAATATCATCGCACGTCTTTCGTGCATATTAAAAAAACCTCTCAGAGGTCTAACAAAATATTTGCAAGTATTTATTTATGTCTTTTGTGTGGTACTTTTTTTGCAAAGTTTATTCCTTTTTGCCCACAAACAGTCAGCTCTGACGTCCTACACCTCAACAGTTCCGTTCCTGGACCTGTACGATGACGATAGTGTATTGCTTGGCTGCAAGGTTTGTCTGCGGTCATTCGTAGCCAGCACGTTGTTGGCTACGTTGATCATTTGACACCTTCAGTGACTACTTATTTTTGTGTTTCTTTTTTCATGTTACAACTATTGCCATCTTGCTTAAACATACTGTTCAAAAGGATGCGTACGCATGTTTCGCTTGAGGTCATTGAATCCTGTTCAAGTGCCTTTGACAGCAGCGAGAAAAAAAAATGGGGAATCAGTGAGAAATAAAAAAAAATATTGATTATTAAAGAGGAATCAAAAAACCAAAAAAAAAAAAAAAAATGCTCAGTGAAGCTATATTATACGTATAAAAGGAAAAAAAAATCTTTTAATTTATCGCTCGTGTCTAACTTAGTCAAGCATTCAATATAACTTTTTTTCCCTCATTTTGCCTTTTAGCTGTTCTCATGGCTCAACAGGTTCCCGATGGATATTTGAAAACAGAAATTTTTTAAAGACTGCTACATTAGAAATTGGAAATCGAAAGAATTTAATGAGTTTTTAGATGCGACCTCTTGATAAGAGTGACACACTTACATATATAGTGCTTATTTACCGGTTGAGTTGCATCGTAGTATCGTAAAAATAAAATTTATAGCTGTTATAATGTTATAGCTGTGGGTCCAGCATACATTTTAATGTTGGAGAAAAAACTATTTTTAATATTTAAATAAATTTTAATTATCAATTTAACGATATTTAAAAGTTGTTCCTGTTGTTAGTGAATAAAAGTAGAAAAGCTTCAAGTTAACTTGAAGTATAACTTAATTTATTGGTTGCCTTGATGTAGCGGTATATGTTTGTATCTACACTTAATTGATTATGAACCGCTGGAGTGCATAAAAAGATATTAAAATAATTAAATGTTTTTTAAAAAGATTTTGAATAATTTTGATTTAAGAGCTTAAACGCATTATGGGCGCACACAGTTTCTTGTTCAAATTTAAAAAGATTATAAATATTAGGATTATACTAAAACTAGTAAGGGTGGAGCTTCGGCAGGGTACCGAAGCTAAAATACCCCCCCGCGGCCATATTGAAGTATATTCGAAGTCTTTAGGCACGACATATTCGATGACATTCAGTTTTATATATTAACGAAAGTTTTCCTATTTTGATGACGTCACTTTGTATGGGAAGTAGGCGGGGTTTTGATCCGATTTTGCCATATATCATAGAGATGGTTTATATTAAATATCAAAGCTTATGTGCAAAATTTCAAGACATTTCGTTAATTTTTGTAGATTTTTAAGAGATTTTACATTAAAAATAAAGACACTTGGTATGGGAAGTAGGCGTGGTTTTCATCCAATTTTTATAAATTCATAGCCAGGACTTAAATTGAAGATTTCTTTAATTTTAATGGATTTTAAAGGCATTTTATGGATTTTTAAAGGCAAAATAAAGTCACTTTGTAAGGGAGGTAAGCGTGGTTTTCTTCCAATTTAGCACATTTTCGAAACTGATCTTCCTTTTTTAAAAATATACTTACATTTTGAATTTCATCGCGATAGCTTTAAAATTACGTCTGTAATCGTGTCGACAGACGGACACACGGAAATCGACTCATGAGGTGATGCTGATCAAAAATATATATATTTGTCTATACCTGCCACGCCTCCTTCTTGGCGTTACAAGCGGAATGACAAAGTTAATATACTCCTTACGCAGTACGCGTTGGGGTATAATTAAGTCATATTCAAGAATGTTTTGTTTATATGAAGAATAAATTTAGTCATATTGAAGAAAATTTGGTTAATATGAAGAATGCGTTTAGTCACATTGAAGAAAATTTCATTAATATTAAGTAAAAACGAAGTTATATAGAAGAAATTTTCTTAATTTTTTGATTGAATATATTTTGTAAAATTGGATATTTTTTTTTTTTGTAAATTTGAAGAATTTTATTCAGTACAACAAAATTTTATAAACATACTGTTCATTGCACTGAAATTTCTTCAAAGTTACAAAATTTATCCAAGTTAACAAAAAGTTTGTTGTTTTAACACCCAGGAGGTGTTGAGCGTATATTGATCACCAATTCATCAAATATACGCCCTTTTTCTTTATATACACCACCATACATTTTTCCGTGCATTAGTTTGATTCTATTTTTTATTATATTTTAATTATGTAGTAATAAACTTTGTGATACTTATTAGTTTATGTTGACTACGGCAAACTCAAGTTAAAAATCTCTTCATTACAAATATTGAGAAATCTGTCAAAGTGAGCTCAAAAATCACTTGTGGCACTCTATCTTTTTATCCATTCCACTTAATATTGTCTGAATGCAATTTGCCGTTTCTGCTAAAAATCACCACCCTCATAAATCACAATGCGAACTCAACTTTAAATTCTGTCCATTCATTGTGAAAAAAGAAACAAATTTGTCAATAAACAGTATTTGTGACACAGGTAAACAATTTCAAGCAATTCAATTTTTATAGCTTCGTTTAATGACTTTTTCTTTATTTTATTTTATTTTATTTATGAACCTGTTACCATTGTAGCGTCCTCGTTTGCGATGCTCTTTACTAAGTTGTTGTATTCCATAAATTTACGTTGCTCTTATTTTACCGTATCTGGATAATCTTGTTGTTGTTCGCTCTACCTTTCCAAGTTCATAATAAATTCTTTGTTTTGTTCAATTCTTGTTTGATTCCTGATCTTCGGCTACTGTACTTTACGTCACTCGCCCAGTTTGGTTGGGTACCGGTCTTAGTCACTAGCTAGCTTGGTGACTGTATAGCGCTATCGTTGTGCTTATCCTGGCTTGGTGGGTCTCGTTAGAATTTCTACAAAGAAGACATTTTTCGATCGATTGGATTCGGTTTGTGTTGGGCCGGTCTCCGCTGTGTCTCATACCAGTTAGTTAATTTCTTTTCTTGTTGTTTTTATTATTCGGTTTTTACCTTTTTTGGCAAAGTTGTTATGTGCTAGAAATGCAATAAAAAATCGATATAATGTCCATGTTTGATTAGGTACCGGTGAATTTGTAGATGCTGAAGACAGTGGAGTCAATAATGGATAAATCAATTAAAATGTTGATGTGACCAAGGTAAAACCACAAAAGGTAAACGAAAGATAAAAAATAAAAGGTAAAGGCTAAAACGAAAAAAATTTAAGGTTGTCAAAGCCTATCAGCAGAATATGACTATTACATGAAAGGTAAGAGATAATTAGTAAAAAATAGTAAATACATAAAAGGCAACTGGCAATAGGTAAAAGGTAAAAATAAGGGTTAAGGGTAAAAAATCATAAAAGCCGACACAAAGTGGTATAGATTGTGAGTCTAGGTAGACAAAAGTAAAAAAATCAAACCAGTCAAATTCACTCAAATTTAGTTCTCATACATTTCTACAAACTTGTCAAAGTATTTTTAGCTCCGAATACTTCCCATCCCAACAGAACCATCTGATACCATGGGAACATTTCCAAACATTCCGGCTCACGTAAATTTGTATTCTATAAGACGATACAAGGCATCCCATTCCTAAAACTCTCTCTTCCAGCCCACGCCATACATCATCAAATTATTTTTCCAACTACCCAGTTAGCATACGAAAACTTTTGTAAACCTATATTAGATATTCATCCCCCTATGAGTCCCATAATATATGGAATATGAAATCCATATTCCATAAAATATGAAATATGAAATCATATGAAATAATATGTTGCAAGCATATCTCGTAAATTCACTCCTTTGTTCTACTCCCCATCCTGTAGTACCCAGTGAACAGCAAAACAAATACTGACGAAAAAGTGATCAGAACCTCGAAAACATAGAAAATAATAAGTTGGAAACATAACTCAGAAATCCCGCAATTTTCCCCCCTAGAAACCTTTTATTCATCAAAAAGCAAATATATCGTCAAAATCGATTCGGGGGGAAGGGGGGTTCGGTACTTTCTTAGACCGCTATTCTTCATTAAAAAGTAAAAAATATCGTCAATAAACGATTCAGCGACCTATGTGATCCATTACTTTATATCGGCTCTACTTAAATGTTGCTATGGGGTGTACTTTCATAAACTAGCACTTTCAGGTTTTTTTTTTTTGCATATATATCGCATACTTTTGTCTACCTAGATTCGGGATTTAACTCACTGTCCACATTAATTTCGATTTTTATCTTGATTTTGACTTAATTCGATATGGCTTCGAATAAACGTAAAATTGACATCGACTTGATTTCAAATTGACTCATCTTTGATATAACCTTAACTTAGCTGCTTTGACTTGACTTTGACTTGATCTCAACTTAAATTCAAATTGATTTTGACGTTACATAAACTTGATTTCGATTTACTTGAACTTGCCATTGATTTCGGCTTCATATCAATTTCCCTTCGACTTGGCTTTGACCTAACTTTACTGGGACTTGACTTGAACTGACTTAGATTGATCTCAACTTCACTTGATTTCAAATTTATTTAGATCTGACTTGAACTTGGCTTTGAACTAACTTTACTTGGCTCGACTTAGACTTGATCTCTACTTAACTTCGACGTTATCTCGACTTGACTTTGACTTGGTTTTGTTTTGACTTTAACCAGACTGCAACTTAACTTTATCTAACTTTGACTTGACTCCGACTTGATTTCAACATAGTTATGAACTAGGTTTGACTTAACTTCGACTTGACTTCTATATAACTAAGATTTGACTTTGATTTGTCTTTGATCTGATAACGACTTGACTTGCAGTTGTTTTGTTAGTAACACTGGAAGTTTGATTGCCTTGTACTGGATTTGTAATTGAATCGTAATTAGTTTGTAAATGGCTTGCAGTTGTTTTGTTTTTAACTTTGTAACTTCGATTGCCTTGTACTTGATTTGTAATTGAATCGTAATTAAGTTGTAAATGACTTGCAATTGTCTTGTATGCGTTTAGTAATGTAATTGTAATTGCCACCCAATCGGAATGTAATTTAATTGTAATTGACTTTTAGTCATGCTAGTAATTGTTTTGTAATGAGCTTTGCATTGATTTAAAGCTTACAATCAGTTTATTTGGTATTCACGTATGATTGACTTTTAATTACATTAGAATTGATTTGTAGTCAATTTGTAATTTACTTCTAATTAATTTGTAATGGACTTGTAATAGGGCCTTGTAATTGAGTAATTGACTTGTTTTTCATTTGCAATTGACTTGTAATTTTCTTATTATAATCTGGTAATTGACTTGTAATTATCTATTCTTGATGGTAATTGAAGTGTTATTGAATTCTAATTGACTTGTAATTGACTGTAACTGATTTTTAATTAAGTTGCAATTTGACTTGCAAATTGGTTTGCAATTGACTTGTAATCACCCTGTACTTTCCTTGTAATTGATTTAAATTTGACTTGTAATTGACGTCAACGACGTATAGTTGACATGTAATTAACTTGTAATGTTCTTTTATAGCAACATGCTTAAAATTGACTTGTACTTGATTTATTATTGCCTTGCAGTGAACTTGCAATGGTCTTATAATGGGCTTTCAATTGCTTTGTAATTACCTTGTTGTTGACTTCCAATTGATTTAAATTTAACTTGTAACTGACTAATGATTTACTTGTTAACGGCATCTGACAAGTAATTCCCTTTTAATGGACTGGAAATAGACTTACAATTCACTAATTATTGACTTGTAGTGCACTTGTAATGGACTTGAAATGAACTTGTAATAGACTTGTAATTAGCTTTAAATGGATTTGTAATAGAATTACAGTGGACTTGTTATTGTCCAAACTGACTTTTATGTGATACTTAACTGACTGGGAATTAGCTTACAATTTTATTGTAATTGAATTGTAATGGTTCTGTAAATGTCTCGAAATTCACTTATTATAGATATGTAATGCATTTATAATGGGCTGTAATTGGCTTGTAATGTATTTGCATTCAAATAAAATGACTTGTACTTGACTTATAATGCACCTGCATTTGATACGTTATCGAATTGCAATTGATAAGTTATTGACTTGTAATTAGCTAGTAATTGAATTGCAATGTAATTGACTTTGTTTTGACTTAAAATTGACTAGTTGTTGATTTGTTATTGGATTATGGTTTACTAGTAAATACATCAAAGCGAACCTGTAATTGTCTTGTAATTTACTTGTTATTTACTTATAATAGACTTGCAATGGGACCGTAATTGACTTGGTTTAGACTGCTAATTGACTTGTAATTAACTTTTTCTTTGACTGTAATTGGCTTGTTATTAAACTTTAACCGACTTGTAATTAAATGTAATTTATTTGGAAGGTAGTTGCAGTTGATTTCAAATTGTCATGTAATTGGCTTGTTGTTACCTTGTTGTTACCTTGCACTTGAATTGTAATTGATTTGAGTTTGTCTTGTAATTATCGAATGATTTACTTGTTAACTACATACTACAACTGACAAGTAATTAACTTGTAATGGACTTGTATTAGGCTTATAATTTATTTGAAACTGACTAGTTTTTGACCTGTAATGGGCTTTTAATGAATTTCAATTAACTTGTAATACCTTACTTGACCAGTAATTGATTTGAATTTAATTTGTAATTGACTTATGATTCACTTGTAATTGACGTATAGCTGACTTGTAATTAATTGACTAGTAATAGGCTCATAAAATACTTGTAATTGACTTATTATTGACTAGTAGAGGACTTGCAAAGAACTGGTAATGTTCCTGTAATTGGCTTTTTATTCGCTTCCAATGAATTTGTTGACATGTGCAATTGACTTTTGATTCAATGCAATGTGACATGGAACTGATTTGAAATTAGCTAACTTTATTGTAATTAAATTGTTCTGTACTAAAAATAGCTCCAATTTTACTTGTAATATACATATATTGGACTTTTGTAATGGATTGTAATTAACTTCAAATGCCCTTACACTTCAATAAATTGACTTGTAGTTGACTTGTAATGGACCTGCAATTGACTTGTAAATAATTTGATATGTTATCGAATTATAATTGATTAGGTATTGACTTGTAATTGAGATGTAATTGACTTGCAGTTGACATAGCTTGTTATAGAATTGTAATTGACTTTATAATTGATTTGTAATGTAGTTGCAGTTGATTTCAAATTGACTTGCAATTGTCTTGTAATTACGTTGTACTTGACTTGTAATTGACTTGAAATTGATTTGAATTTGGCTTGTAGTTAATTTGAATTTGAGTTGTAATGCTTCACTTGCAGTTGACCTATATAACTGTCTTGTAATTGATTAGTAATTAACTTGTAATTGAATTGTATTAGGTTCAAAGAACCCCTGTAATTGATTTATTATTGACATAATGGATTAGTGAACTTGTAAAGGATTATTAATGGAATCGTAATGGTCTTGTAATGTGCTTTTTATTGCCGTAAGATGAAATTGTTGACTTGTGCAATTGACTTGCAGAAACTTATAGAATTTATACAAAATAGATCCTTAATTCAATGTAGTGTGACATGAAACTGACTTGTAATCAGCTCACAACTATACTGTAATTGAATTGTTATGTATTTGAAATGACTTAAATTTTACTTGTAATGGACTTAAAATGTTCTTGTAATTAATTTGAAATGTCCTTGCATTTGAATGAATTGACTTGTAATTGACTTGTAATGGTCTTGAAATTTACTTGTAATTTCATATGTTAATGAATTGTAATCAACTAGTTATTGACTTGTATTCGACTTGTAATTGACTTGCAATTGACATGTAATTGATTCGTAGCTAACAAGTAATTTATTTGCAACTGCCTTTTTTCGCACTCATCTCCCGTTCTTGTACTTAATTTGAAATGTTTTTGCATTTGAATGAATTGACTTGTAATTGACTTGTAATGGTCTTGAAATTTACTTGTAATTTCATATGTTAATGAATTGTAATCAACTAGTTATTGACTTGTATTCGACTTGTAATTGACTTGCAATTGACATGTAATTGATTCGTAGCTAACAAGTAATTTATTTGCAACTGTCTTTTTTCTCACTCATCTCCCTTTCTCCCGTTCTTGTACTTAATTTGAAATGTTTTTGCATTTGAATGAATTGCCTTATAATTGACTTGTAATGATCTTGAAATTTACTTGTAATTTTATATGTTAATGAATTGTAATCAACTAGTTATTGACTTGTATTCGACTTGTAATTGACTTGCAATTGACTTGCAATTGACATGCAATTGACTCGTAGCTAACAAGTAATTGATTGGCAACTGACTCTTTTTCTCACTCATCTCACTTTCTCAAAAAAACTTCTGAAATCAACTCATTTAAAATTTTAGCCGATTTATTTTATCTCCCTCCTTATCTCCTAATTTTACCATTTTCTGTGCTATTTCGCTCACTGTGCCTGGGTGTGTCCGGTGTATTCTTTGACCAGCAGATAACTTTTGTGATCATATCGTTGCCATGCTAAACTCGTATCGTATAAATTCATAAGCAACCGCCAACATTTATTTTATTTACGCTACGCATCTTCAAGTTTATTTTTTTCAAATTGCATTTTAGCTTTTGGGACTTGAATCACAACATGAGAGTAAGAAAAAAAATAAAAATGCATAAATGATTTAAGACTCTAATACTAAAAGTTTATGTTCGGCTTATGTTTGTGGAGAATCTAACCAATTTATGTGATCTTTTGGTTCCGCATTGAGCATGAAAAAACTTTTTATAGCAAATTTTATTGAACTTCAACTAAACTTTACGAAAAACAAACCGGATTTGCTGCAATCGGATATCGATATAGATACAGCTATAGATAGCAAGATACAGGTGTTTATTGCTGCAACATTCTTGCCAACATTATGTCTGGGCGCTGAAGACTTTGACCAGGCAGATGTGAATGCATGCTGTTTGAGTGGGTTATGTATACGAATGTGTTGTTTGAGTGATTTTAAGTTTATATAATTTTCTGCTGCTATTTAACTTTGCCTATCTTTGATAATAACTGCATCCACAATGTCATCAAAATATTTATTTTGCTCCTTACACACTCATATATACACTCGCTTCAGCTGTCATCTCCGCTTGACCGCTTCGGGTCTCCTAAAAATATGCATGCATTTCTTTACAATTATTGTTTTCTATTTACTTTTTAGCTTGCGCATGCGCAGCACTTGGCACGCAGCAATAAATTCTTCACACCTAATGATTATCGCATCCCAAAGCATTTATTGTTTGAACTTGAATGCACCAGCACAGTTACCACACCCTGCTTGGTTCAGCACTGGTCTTTACTGCTTCAAGCTTCCTGCCACTTATTGTGCTGCCTCCCTTCTATTAGCTTTTTGTCGTTGTTAAATACTTAATTATTATCATTTATTTATAGTACCTACATAGTAGTTGTTGGCTTCAAGATGGTCGGGACCATGCAGCTTTCATATGGTTCCCCACGGCTTATTCTGACTTTTGCTTGGATACCAACAGCGGCAACACTTCAACCTGTTGTACTAGTGCCCCTTCTTCCCATTCAATGTTGTTTGTTTTTTTTTTTTTCTCTTGTGCCTTTTTTAACTACATCTCTGGACTGCTTGTTGCCTGATGGCGTTAATTCCAACGTTACGCCATAAGTGGGGTATTCAGCGGTACCTGCGTGCGTCAATTACTATACCCATAGCGTTGAACTATGTTCTCCTTATGGAATTAATTTTAACATTGAGTGAATTATTTGTAATGCTTGGTTAACTGTACAGGTTTTTTTTTTTTTAATAAAGCTTAAAAGTATATAAAAATCTATAAATATTTCTCTATGGCTAGAAACTAAATATTTTATTATTATCAGTGAACTATTTCTTGAAGCAGTTTGTAGCGTTAAGTCGTTCCTTCTTTCGTTGTATTTAAAGTAGCTATAAATTAATTTTATATCACTGAATTATTTTTTCTCCTTCCTTCTTTCGAACAATACTCCGACAATGAACTTGGATTGCACTTACTTTGGTAATGATTGCAAAAAATCTATTGTACAAAGAACGCAGTATAAGGACCTTTGACCTCCTGCACCGTTTGTCCGACTTCAACCAAATTTTGCACATACAGTGGTGGAAAAAATAATAGAAACAAGCAAAATTTATTGTATTTTGTAAAAAAATTTTATTATTTGAGAACTTTTATAAAAAACAATAAGTGTGAACATATTTTCTATACTCACATTGCTTATTAAAAAATAAATAAAATTCAACAAAAACATACCCGAGTGGTTATTAGTTAAGGAAAACTTTATTTATATACTGATATTATCCGGATATGATATGGATGGCCCTTTCAAGGATACCTCATCAATATCTAATAAGGTAAATATAAGATTTTTCAAAGGCTATCCTTACTTAAGGAACCTTTATCAAATTCTTATCCGGCTATTACCAGAATCAGGTATCCTGATCAGAATGAATATCAAAAAGTGCGTCACGTTCGAAATAGGTTCCTTACGAGTATCAAAATAGGGATTTCCTGATCATTTTCTGGCTGTATCTATAGGAAAATTTCCACTTGGGTAGGTAACATAGAATTGTGTAAAGTTGCTATCGTAAAAATTAATAGAGGCTGGCTCAAGGATTGGTAACAATAAATTTTCTAGAAGAACTCGACTTCACAACGCATTTTATTCAAATTAAATTCCAAAGTTTTATTCAAATCAAATTTGTAATTGTAATTGTATTAAAATAAAACTCGATACAAAATTCATGTTAAAAACATACGTTTTTCCATAAAAATTTGGTATCACATTTACTTTCTTAATGAATTCGCCACCAGTTCTATCGCTTAGAAGAGACCACAATATGAGCGACAAACTAATCGTTTGAACGCTAACCGTTGAACTCCTGTTACGGAGCTAAGGTAGCTCTTTGTGTGTGCTATCGTCCACCATACGAGAGAGCCGTAGGTTAAAATGCATTTCCCCCCGTTTCCTGCCAAAGGTTCTCTGATATGCGTATAGAGCGCACAGTGCTTTTTTCCTTATTTTTTCTGTGTTGCGTTTCCAGCTTAGCTTGTTATCTAGGATAATTCCAAGGTATTGGGCTTCCGTGGAAGGCTTCAGAGTTATTTCGTTGAGTTTCGGTAAAGTGAAACTTTCTATTTTTCTTATTCTTGTGAACAGAACGAGTTCGGTCTTTATTGGACTTACACCAAAACCATTCGATTCTGCCCATTTTGATAGCTCATTCAGTGCCCCAGATATTAGATCGTTAACTATTAGCAGGTATTTTTCGCATATTAGAATGGCAATGTCACTCAGTGGAGGAGAACTCAAACAATGGAGGATGCATTTAAAAGCCTCCTGGTATCTTCGAATCCAAGATTTTGAGCTAACAAGCCAATGCGACTAAAAAAGTTGTCCTCTCAGTTACAAAGTATAGGAACTGCTGTCGCCCTATGCATATTTTCCGAATGATGATGACGAGCTTGATGCAAAATATCCGGTTGTTATTGATTTACATGTAATTGAAATTTAATAAATAAACTGTATTATTAAAAACTAAAAACTTAAAGAGCATTAAATTGGAAAAACCCAATGTAGTTATTGTAAAAGTAAGCTTATTTATGGCAGCCATTTTGAATTCGAAAATTTTTGACTTTGGATTCATTATCAGCGATCTGATTGGTTATCAGTGACGCTAAGCATGCTTAGAACTTCACTTTCAAGCAGCCACACAATGCTCCGTCAGTGGACAAAAACCAAAAAGTTAGTAACGCCGAATTCAACAATATTGGTCTCATTTTAAAGGTAAAAGTTCAAATAAGAAGGCACTACAACTTCTTTAGTATAAATATATCTTTTTTTTTGTTGGTACAGCTGTTCAAAGTTGACGAATATGATATTTAAATAATTAAACATGAATTATTATGAAAGTGTTTTTAAGATAATTTGGCAAAATTACATTTTTGGTTTCAACTATTTATTGTAGAACATTTTAAATTAAGAAATAACTCAGTGAAATGAACTTTTACAATTTTTTTTTTTAATATATAAAATTGTAAAAGTTTTAAGAGATGGCAAACATGGAGGTTTTCGTTTTGGAAAAATATGAAAATTGGGCAATTCTGGAGCCCGGGGAAAATTAGTTCCTGAATGTCCGTGAAATGTTATTGTTAAAAACCAAAAACTCTTCCGACTTTTTCCGATTCTTGAAAATATTAAATTTTTCCTAAGCGTAAGCGTAATATTGCATTTTTAGTAGTGCACGCAAATCAAAATAAGTAGAATTGTTATTGTAAATTTTTTTTATTTGCTTGCATATATTTCTTTTTGTTTATATTTATATGCCCCACCCAATTTTCATGCATTTCACCATCAAAAATTACCTACAAAATCTTAGACTCCCACGTGTGGGGCATTTAATAGTTAGTGAGGCCATCTGTACTCTTTTTACTCGTTTAACTTACCGTTTGATTTTACAAAAACAAAACTTACAAGTGTAGCCTAACTTCGGTTAACAAGCGCGAAAATAATGTTTTGTAAAATTTTAAATAGTGAATTGGTTGACCTGTAGATTTCCACAGAAACTAATAAAAGAATATCTGAAATATACTCTTTTATTAGAATATAGTCTTTTATTGTAAAAGTTGTTGCGGTCTAAGGTTTACAAATTTTATAGCCAAATGATCGCAAATTGGAGAGATTCTTCTTATAAAAAAGAAAGACTGGAAGCTTTGTACTCTTCTTGGCTACATTCGACAATGTTTTCTATGGAAGAGGAAGATATTGATAATGTAAGAGAATCATATTAGTATTATGCAATTATATAATTTTAATGAATATAAAAACTATTCTCATTTATAGCAGCCTAGCACGAGCACAGGGAAATGCGGCAGATCTGAAGTTAATTTTTCGGAAGCTTCAAGAAGAAAAAGAATGCGTAGAGTGGAGAAATTATTAACCCTAAACCTCCAAAGTGAGCCTGTCGGTCTCAAAACAATTTTTGATAGTGCATAACTTTTTTATGTTTTATCAAAAATATTTTTACTCTTCGATATTCCTCAAATAGTTTATAAAGAGTATTTTCAAATACATTAACAGTCTTTAAATTTTTCTTTGGTTTATTAACTGTAATAATCATACAATTATTACGAAACCTCCAAAGTGAGCCTCATAGGCACATAATAGAAAATCAGCCAAAAACAATGTCGTAATGCACGTTACCGTTTTGTTTATTGTACATGTTTATGTTTTCTTCAGTTTTTATTTCTAGAAAATCACAAAAAAAACAATGTCACTGTGCACGTTGCCAAACTTCAAACTTTTTTTGTAATATAAATTTGGCGTGTGTATCTATTTTCTACTTATTTTGCATGCAAGTGCTTCTCATTCTTCTTTAGTTCATTGTACGGCGATCAATTGCCGTTATTTATGTGAGACAAATCTAGTAGCAATAATTTTCGGCTCAGTAGCAATTGTTCTGCCGCTGAATTCAGTTTCGATTTATTTACCAAGTGGTTTTTTGATTAATTATTTATAATGACAAGAAAAAGATTAACAAATGCTCAGTTGGAGATTGCGTTGAATAATTGGAGTGACGAAGAGAATGATAATGATGAGACTTCGCTGCCCGATTTATTTTCGGATTCAGAATCAGAATACATTTTATCTGCATCAGAAACCAACGACATTATATCTACATGTACATCTGAAGATGAAGCTCCAGTGCAAGTAGTTGAAAGAAATGGCATATTTTTAGGAAAAGATGGAACTGTGTGGAACAAAACTGCTCCACCAAGTTCTAGGATACGTGCTTCCAATAAAATCAGAGGAAAAGTTGATCAAGTTATTCTACCCCAAGGTAAAGTAAAACAACACACTCATGTACAGTTGCACACTTATATGAATTCAAATTATTCTAGGCAAGGTTTTGAACAGCGTTGATGATTGTTTCAAACTGTTTATAACGGATGAAATCGTAAGTGAAATTGTAAAATGCACAAACGCAAAAGCTGTGTCAATGTGTGCACAAAATTCATGGGTGCCAGTAGATAATGAAGAGATTTTTGCATTTATTGGCCTGCTTATCACATCAGGTCATATGAAATCCAACAACCAAAATTACTGTTTGTTTTGGGATCGACTTTATGGTTGGTTCAAGACAACAATGAGTCGACATCGCTTTGAAAATATTTTAAGGTACATGCGATTTGATGATATTTCCACTAGATCGTCCAGACGAGCGAAAGACAAGTTGGCACCTATTAGATTCATCTGGGATAAAGTGAATCATAATCTTGCTAAATATTACATGCCGGGCGAAAATATAGTAGTTGATGAACAACTTAGTCCTTGTAGATGCCGCTGCCCCTTCATACAGTATATGCCATCAAAACCCGACAAATATGGTATAAAAATATGGTGGTTGTGTGATAGCAAAACTGCTTACCCCCTTCGCGGTATTCCATACACTGGCAAAGAAAATAACCAAAGAGCAGTTGGTCTAGCAAGAACTGTTGTAGAAGAGATATGCACTGAATATTATGGGACGAATCGAAATGTTACAATGGATAACTACTTTACAAGCAAGGAATTAACGGAAAGTTTATTGAATAAAGGTCTTACTGTAGTTGGAACATTGCGCAAAAATAAAACTTGTATACCAGCGGAGTTTTTGCCGAATAAAAATAGAGTAATTCATTCCACTATATTTGGTTTTCAAAAGCATATCACAATAGCGTCACATGTACCTAAAAAAGGTAAATGTGTTATATTTATGTCATCAATGCACCATAGTGGCGATATTTTAGAAAAAAATGATAAACCTATATCGGAAATAAATGCATATTACAATGAAACAAAAGGAGGTGTGGATACATTCGATCAGCTTGTTCATGAGTATATGACAAAACGAAAGTCCAACCGTTGGCCACTTGCATTTTTTATGAATATGGTGGATGCTGTTGGGATTGCTGCATATATAATATGGATAAAAACACATCCCTATTATTACGAAAATAAAATCAATAGGCGATACTACTTTCTGAGAGATCTTGGTGAGTCCCTTGTGGAGCCCGTGATATTGCGCAGGAAGGACACAAAATATTTGCGCCGTGAGACAACTGACGCGATATCCAGTGTATTACGCAATCAGAAATCTACTAACATGCAGCCCGAAACAACGGGAAATAAGAGAAAACGGTGTCATATTTGCCCTCCGAAAAAATCAAAAATGCAAAAACAATGCTGCAATATATGCCAAAAAAATGTTTGCAATGAACATTCCACTACAACAAAACTGTGCGAAAATTGCACATACAAATAAGCATCATCTTTATAAATGCATTGAATTTTCTTATTTTTTTATTATTTACGTTTATTTTTTTATTCTCTATAGTTTTAATACAAATAAAAATTAATATAACATAAAAATGTGTGTATTTGCCTTTAAAACAGTATGTGAGCCTGTGAGGCTCACTTTGGAGGTTTTGAGAGTTTTTAAAATTGGAGGTTTAGGGTTAAATGAACGCTATGCTGATGAGATAACCTTCGCTTTTGAGAACATAAAATCTCAGAGTGGTGCTGGATAAATGCAAAAAACCTTGGAGCCAAGTAAAGCTCTTGCCTTATACCTAGATTTAAATTTGTCGAAAGCAAAATATAAAGTACTGCGGAAAGTTTTGAACAACTTACTTCACGATTGTTTCCCCAGCCTGCATACCTTGCGTGGTTTAAAAAAGGAACTAATTCCTGATATTACTGCAACAGAGATATCAGCAGACGTTTGTTTGAAGCATTTAATGCGAGTCACAGTGAAGAGCATCTTTAGTCTCTGTTCAAGTATGGAGTTTAGTAGAAACTTTTCTCTTATCTGCAAATGGGGAATGGACGGTAGTTCGGGCCACAGCTAATATAAACAAAGATTTTCTTCGAGTGACTTATACGATGAATTCATGTTTATTATTGCATTTGTATACCCTGTGCTTAAGAGTGTAAACGCCCTTACTATGAACCTGAGCTTAAAGGGTGTAAACGCCTTTACTATGAAAACCTGAGCTAAGTCTTGCACATGTGCACGCGCCTGTGCTCTTGTCAAGACTGCTGAGCTTAAAGGGTGTGAACGCCTTTACTATGAAAACCTGAGCTTAAAGGGTGTGAACGCCTTTACTATGAAAACCTGAGCTTAAAGGGTGTAAACGCCTTTGCTATGAAAACCTGAGCTAAGTCTTGCACATGTGCACCCGCCTGTGCGCTGGTCAAGACTGCTGAGCTTAAAGGGTGTGAAGTATTGACATAGTTTTTATGATATGATTAATTCATTCGTCCACCAAGAAGGAAGTGCGTGTGAATAAAACACCGTCATCTACACTATTTTGTAGAGTTGTGAATTTATCCATACCAAGGAAAATAAGGACTTGGTTCTTAAAGAATATCAAGCAATGAAGGAAAAAATAAACGATTTGAAATGTGAATATGAATGCGCTGTGTCATATGAAATGCACTGTACCATGATTGATGGTTCTGTAGTAATTGTTTTGTCAAATACGAGCTCCGCCAGCAGATGCTTAATATGCAAAGCTAGTCCGACTGAAATTAATCTAATTGTGCAAGGAGCAAGCGGCAACTCTGAGTACTTTAAGTTTGGCTTATCAATTCTTCATTGCTATATTCGATTTTTTGAATGCGTGCTTCATATAGCATATCGTCTCCCATTTAAATCCTGGCAAGTACGAGATGTAAATAGAGCTGCATTTTTAGAAAGTAAAACCCGAATTCAGAGGGAATTTAGGGCAAAAACTGGCTTAATAGTTGACCAAGTAAAACAAGGCTTCGGAACAACAAATGACGGGAATACTGCCCGTAGGTTTTTTTCAGAAGTCGACGTATCAGCAGATATCACAAAAATCGACAAGGACCTAATTTATAGCTTCTCAGTTATATTACGGGTGTTATCTAGCGGTAAATCTATAAAAACCAACGAGTTCGGTGAGCTCTTGGAAGCAAAAAGAGATTTATATCTGCAAAATTATAGCTGGTACTACATGCCTTGCTTGGTACATAAAGTACTGATCCACGGATGCGACGTTATCAAGTTTTTTGACTTGCCAATTGGTAAATATATATATATATATATATATAATATTGAAATCACTCATACATTTCTTTGTGTAAATCTAACTTTATTGTTGGATGTTTATCGGAGGAAGCACTAGAATCAACCCATGAAAGCGTTCGCAAAAATCGTTTAGAGCACAACAAAGACACAAACAAAGACCTATTACGGCACCTTCTTCTGTCGTCGGATCCTTTAATTGCCAGTAAAAGAAATATTACAAGCAAAAAAAAAAAAGAAATCTGACGACATACTAATCGATTATTATATTTTAACCAGGAACTCAGGTTGAAGCCAATGAGGACTTGTATTCGTCAATAGTAAATCCTTCCGAGTGTTCTTCCAATGAAAGCTCTGAAAGCGAAAATTGAAATGAAAACATTTTTGTGATCAATTTATTTTAATTAGTGAATAAATAAATGAAATAAAAACAAAATAATTTTATAAATTCACTGGAAATTCCAGTCTGAAAATAAAGAAAACTGCCATTGGCTAATATATGGCCAGTATTTAGAGCTTCATAATTTTAAACTTTCTTCATTTTTTGCATTTTCGATATATGATTTGACCTCAGGCGTATTTAGAATTAAAGATTTATGCAAAATTTGCCGGATTTTTTAGCTCATATGCAAAATTTTCTCATACCATTCATATGCACTCCAAACTCCTGTAAAACCGTTCAAAAATGCTAAATTTTGAAAAAACTATGAGATTCACAAAAAAACGAACTTCATTTTTGAAATCACCGTACTAATTTTAATTTAAAAACCAAGTTTCATTACAATCGGACCACTATTCTATATTTGCCCATCATTTGTATGGAGACGAAGTACTCTGAGCCATTTTTAATTTAAAATTTTTGATTTCAGATTTGTGATTAGTGTCCCGAAAAGCCTTTGTAAAATCATTTTTATGCTAATTAGACAACTCCTTGAGGTTTCGGCCAGCTTTTCCCTTCATTTTTACCACTGTGCGGGGACGGATATTTCAGGTAGTTAATCATAAGAATGATTTTATTATTCTTTATTTCATTGATAAATTTAGTAAAATTGGAAAATATTTTAAAATTTTTAGTCATGAAATTCGATTCTTAAGTGAAATAAAATTAATAATTAAAAATATTCAACAAGACGTTATCATTTTAACGTTATAACTTTTGCTTTAACCGACGCTGATCCACTACTCATTAATAAATTCTCTTAAAAAAAAAAAAAAACTACCAGTAATAATCTTAAACTTCATGTAAGATTATATTAAAAAAAAAACAAATTCAAGTTCAAAGAAGATTCGCTATGCTTGTATTTCTTTAATTACTAATTTTCAATTCCAAGTAAGTCATGCAAATATTAATTAGCCACTTAGCTTAAAACGTCATCATGAGCTGCTCGACCATTAATGATGTTGTTGATGATGACGCTTAACAAGATCAGCAGCAATGTTGTTGTCGTCATCATCATCATCATCAAAGTGATCATCAACATTTAACTAATAACCAACACATTCATTCAACAATGATTGTTATGTTCTTCAACAGCAGCAGCAGCTGTTGTTGCAGCAACAACGTTAAAACCTAAACTGTACTTAGGCTAATAGGTAACCTCGTCATCTTGGTAGTCGCCTGCTGCTCACTAGCCACTTTTTACTAGCCACTAACTAAAATAGCAGCAAACAAATGTTGTTGTTACTTTTTTCTTTTAGTCTAGGGCTCTTAACTGTGCATTAATATTGTTGATGTTAATTGTTGTTGTTGTTCTTGTTGGTTTTTGGACGATGTTGCATTTTAGCCAGGCTAGGCTAATTTGTTAAAGCCAAGTAGCGAGATAAAAACTATTATGGTGGCTAGAATGAGATAGCAAAGAAAGCAATTAAACCAGAAGCGTTGGCATGCGCAAACTTTTTGACAGGGTTGTTTTTTTTTTGCCTTTCAATATCTTAGCTACAAATATTCGTTCAAGATTTTAAAACAGGTTGACCCTGTCTTTGTATGTGTGAATTCTTTGAGTGTATGTGTGTGTGTGCATGTGTGGTTAGCTGGTTTTAAAATATGGCTTTGCATAACTAAGTTGCAATATGATCGTAGTTCGGAAGTGATTCGATGCCCAGCAGAAAATTGAGAAGTAGTTTAATTTAGAACTTATTCCATGTCTACTTTCTTGAAATGTGATAAAGGTTATACTTTAACTTCCCGCGATGTATAAGTTGAATAAGTTGCATTCTTGATTCTTACAGAGTTAATTTGTAACTTTTTTTTAATTTGATTTTTTTTTCGAAAGGAAATATTCGAATAACATATTTCCGTTGTTTTTTTTTATTGTTTGGTGATTTTGGTCAGCTGTGATTTTACTCTCTAAGTGATATATACCATAAGGTGTGTTTTATCTATATATAAACAGGCGTATTTATATATAAACAGTTAAGAACCATTTTCTCCAGTGTTTTTCAACCGATTTTGATGATTTTTTTATACCCCAACGCGTACTGCGTAAGGGGTAAATTAACTTTGTCATTCCTTTTGTAACGCCAGTAAGAAGGCGTGGCTGGTATAGAAAAGTATATATATTTTTGATCAGCATCACTTTCTGAGTCGATTTCTGAGTGTCCGTCTGTTTGTCCGTCTGTGATCACGATTACAGCCGTAATTTTAAAGATATCGCGATTAAATTCAAAATATAAACTTATTATTAAAAAATGAATGATCAAGTTCGAAAATGAGCCAAATCGGTTGAAAACCACGCCTACCTCTCATACAGAGTGACTTAATTTGTACAGTAAAATCTCTTAAAAACCCACAAAAATTAAAGAAATGTCTTAAAATTTTGCACGTATGCTTTGATCTTCAATGTAAATCCTAACTATGAAATTTGGAAAAATCGGATGAAAAACACGCCTACCTCCCATACGAAGTGACTTCATTTTAACAGTAAAATCTTTCAAAAATCCACAAAAATAAAATTAATATCTTGAAATATGTGCAAAATTTCAAGCCTAGATATATAACATGAACTATTTCTATGATATTTGGCAAAATCAGATGAAATCATTTCCTACCTCCCATACAAAATGACGTCATAAAAAAATAGAAAAACTTTCGTAAATGTATAAAACTGAATGACATCGGGTTTGAATGTACCCACATTGCACCCACATAGTATATCCAACCCATATATATATATATTCTTTGGTTTAATATGGAGTCTTTACATTAAAAAGTGGGTGTGGAATTTTACTTTTGATCGAACTTCTGTTACATCGTCTGACGTTACATGTGTCTGACTGACAACCAAATTTTTCACACATAATCCCTGGTAATTTGAGCAATCTTAAGTTGCTAAAATTGGGCTATAATAGACACGGGGCGTGGCACTTTATTTTTAGACTAGTTCTATCTACACCGTTTTTCCGATTTCAACCAAATTTCTTACATATATTCTTTAGTGTAATAAGAAGTTTTAAGCCTACAAAAAAGTGTGGGATTGGACAAGGGGCAATATTGACAATATTGTCAATTTAATAATAATCGAATTCCCTCTACACCGTTTGTCCGACTTAAACCAAATTTTGCTCAGATATTATTTGGCATAAGAATCAGTCTGTAGTTCATAAAAGTGCGCGTACCAGACAGGGGAGTGGCACTTTATTTTTAATAAATTTCCATCTACACCGTTTCTCCGATTTTAACCAAATTTCGTACATATATTCTTAAGTATAATGAGAAGTTTTGCGCACACAAAAGTGGGTGGGATTGGACAAGGGGCGTGTCAATTTAATTCTAATCAAACTCCTTCTACACCGTTTTTGACTTTAACCAAATTCAACAAATTTGACTTCAACCAAATTTCGCACATATATTCTTTGGAATAATGAGCAGTGATTAGTCTAAAAAATTGGGCGGAGTCAGACAAGGGCGTGCCACTTTAATTTAAAATCAACTCTTTCTATTGCCTTTGTCCGGCTTCTTCACAATTTTCAATATTCTTAAGAATAATAGGCAGGCATTAGTGAAGAAATTTGGGCGGGATTGAACGGGGGGGCGTGGCACTTGAATATTAAGCAAAATTATTTTACACTGTTAGTATGAATTTGCACTTACTACAAATCAAATTTTGCACATATAATCTTTAACATAATAAGCAGTATACAAATGTAGATTATGCATAAACATTTCAAAGACGGCTGAAGACGGCTAAAGACATTGAATATACTCCAATACGGTGCGGGGTATTTTAGCTTCGGTCGTCGCATAGTAATGCAAAAGGGCATTTCAAACGGAAAAAAATTCGAAATCTGATTTCTAAATTCTAAACATGTAGAACTTTTAAGAAATGTCCACTGATATGAGTTTTATACTGAGTTTTCTAGTTATACTTAATTATATGTTTAAAATATTTTTCAACATCCGAAAGACTTGAAAATTGGCAGGCTGCATAAATAAGATATATTCTTTTTAAATAAAATAAATTCAATAAGAAATCTTTTAAAATGTTGGCTCTATAAAACAGAATTTATATCCTTATATGGGTAAAAAAGGGAAATTTGGTAAAATGTTTTGGAAAATGGAAAAAAAATGGGATACCTCAGATTTATGATATTTTTTTTTATTTAATAACTAGATATTATGTCTTCTTTAAGCCCTGGGAGTGCCAAGATGCGCAACTTTTTTTTATAATTTTTTTTTTTAATCTATATGATGGTCCTAAAAATCCCTGTTAAAACTAGGCTCTGATCGCTTTGTACAAAAGGTGTCGAATTGGAGGTCAATGAGACTGAATGAGGGGTTTAAACATTCTCAATACATCAGAAAATATTTTTACGCTGAAAAAAAAAAATTCAATACAAACAAAATAAAAAAAAATATTTTAATGAATGTTTTTTTTTGGAAAAAACAGAAAATTTGGTACACCGTTCCACTGTGTAAGATTTAACCGAACTATTAGGACAAAATTAAAAATTTTTATAAGCTTTTATTTAACTTGCTTCGTTCGTATATATGTATGTATGTATGTCCGTAAATTTTGCAAACAATTTTTCGACAGCTTCTGGGTCTCCGATTAAGCTGAAATTTAGCATACATGTGTAAGCCCGGTGACAATGCAATATTATGAAAACTTTTTTGCCACGCCCCTTTTACCGCCAACAAAATAAAAATGCTATATCACGAAAACTACTAGGCCGATTCAGATGAAATTTTGGTAGTAAATTTCCTTCAAGTAGAAAATGGGGTTTAAGCAAAAAATTTGACCACACTCCCTTTTACCGCCCACAAATTAATATATCTCTAAAACTACCGGGCTGTTTCAGCTAAAATTTTGGCTGTAAATGTCCTTCAAGTATTGCATGGGTTAGAAAAAAGTGTCGACACCCACCCTTTTACCGCCCACAAATCAATAAAAATGCTATATCTCGAAAACTACTAGGCTGATTCATATGAAATTTTGGTAGTACATTTCCTTCAAGTAGAAAATGGGGTTTAGGCAAAAAATTTCACCACACTTCCTTTTACAGCCCACAAATTAATATATCTCCAAAGCTACCGGGCTGTTTCAGCTGAAATTTTGGCAGTAAATGTCCTTCAAGAATTTATGGGTTAGAAAAAAATGTTGCCACACCCTCTATTACCACACACAAATCAATAAAAATTATATATCTCCAAAACTACTAGGCCGATTCAGCTGAAAATTGGGCAGCACATTTACATCAAGTAGGAGATAGGGGTTTAAATTTTGCCACACCTCCTATTACCGCCCACAAATCAATAAAAAGGCTATGTCATAATAAAGTATATAATGCAATAAATAATGTAAATGGTATAAATAATGTTAATATGTACTGTTAAGGTTAATGGTATAAAAAATTAAAATGCTATACGTAAGGCTTTCATAATAAAATATGTTCATAATAAACCTTTAAGACTAAAAAGTAAAAAATAAAAAAAAAAAAATATAAAAAAAGCTTTTATTTAAAACCAAAACGTGAACTATAAAGAAAAAATAAATTTCAGTGACATTTTTCATGTATGTATATGAACTTGGTTACCCATAATCATAATAAAAGCGTACGTAAATAGGTAAGATCTAGGGACGTATATAAATTTAGAAATTTTCAAAATGTAAAATACATTTAAATTTTAAAAGCTTAAGGCACTGATATTGTGCAGTAAGCCTGTATAATGGATCGCGGTTTATATATAGATAAGCCTACTAAAAGATTTAACTCCACTGATATTGTGTAGCAAACTTGTATATTTTACATTTTGAAAATTTCTAAATTTATATATGTCTCTAGAACTTACCTATTTACGTACGCTTTTATTATGATGATTGGTAACCAAGAGAGAGGTTCTTCTGAATCTAAAATATACCTACTATATACATATATGACAAATGTCACTGAAATTTATTTTTTTCTTTTTAGTTCACGTTTTGGTTTTAAATAAAAGCTTATTTTTTAAAAATTTTTTTTTATATATATTTTTTTGTAATATAATTCGCTTGTTCATTCTAACAAAAACATATTCAGAAGTTAGTGTATATCTGAAACACTCTTCTTTATGCAGGGTGTTGAAGAAATTGGCTATACTGAAAAATACACTCTTAAATATTAAGTAATAATATTTTTAAATGTTCAACTTTGAAACACAAAATTATTTTTAAAATCGTCCTACAAATATTTAAAAAATATTTAAAAAATATTTGTAGGACGTCGTAGAGTTTTTCAGAAATGAATGTATAATTTAAAATAAGAGTTGGAAAAAGGTGCAGCTCAATGTAAGTATGTTACGGGACTCAAACTTGATAAAAAATTTCATCTAATTGCGTACATATTTGGTTAAAGTAAATGACATTCTAACAAAATGCAACCTAATTTTTTTTTTATTTTTTGCCTTAATTCCAATAGATTATTTTAATATAAATTTGGTTTATTAAGTACTTATAATATTGAATATTATTCTATATGCCTTCGCATGATCAACACGTTTAACACCAAAACTGCTTACTGTGCTTGAGGCTCAGAAATAATTTAAAAATACACATAAAGCAGTTATTCGATGCTGTATTTAAGAGAAATGAAATTAATTTTTTACCATTTTTTTTTTTATTTTGTCCCGCTAGATTGTGATACACTGTGCATTTGGCACATGCTTGCTGACATAAGAATATTCAATATAATTTGAAAGATGGGCTCAAAAGAAAAATTCATCCCAGTTTTCTTGTATCAGTTCAGAAATATTTTTAACGACATTGAGATTTTTGCTATGTAATGTTTTTTTATAATTTTTAGCAAACGCAAATATCCCTATTTAAGCTTTTTTGGTTAAGTAAGTGTCAGACCTATTTTTGAAAATCTATATTCTTGAAATATAATTTATGGTTTCAAACATATAATAAGGAATTCAGACCTATATAAGCTCATCTTTAATGATGTCGTCACATATTTTAATGAACTCAGTTTAAGCTATTTGTCGTGTGATTGGAATGCTCTAGAATGCTCAGGTATGGCAAGAACCTACGATATGAGGCGAATAGGCTTGAGAGTGCAACCCTGTAAAGTAAAATATTCATGACTTGTATATCAAAATGAATATTTGACATATAATGACACATAAAATATTAAATTCTCAATACGTTGAGCAAATGGTTTTCCTCCAATTAATCTTTTTTTATAATCTTTAAGCAAGATCTTAAAGCTATAGAGTAGTTTTCCTATGAATTTTCCTTAAAGTTAAGTCTGTTATTTGATTGTAATATTATTTTAATTAAAATAATAGAAAAATATTAATGATTTTCACATAGGATTTCGTATACTTTTGCTCATACTTCCATTTTAAAATTCGGTTTATAAGTTAAGCTAATATTCATTATTATATCCCAATAAAGTCCAAGTCAGTGACTTCATACTTTGAATGAATGAAGGTGATATGTCGCAATTATTTAGTTTCGAGAAAATCGAGTTCAAAGTTTCACATTAGTACTGAAATTTATATTTAATCAAACTTTGTCAAGTAGTTTATTTCTTAAATAGCCACAAACATGGTTGTTTTAAGTTTTAAAATAGTTTTTATGCACATAAGGCCTTCATCCATGCATAGAACACAAAAAATCAAAAAAATGCGACACATCACATGCAAAATAAAATAATATAATGTTTTATACTGAATTCATCCCAAATTCTAAATTTTTTTGGCTGAGCTCTAAGGGGGCAACTGACCCACCCTGTCCCCCCTTGTGGACGCCCATATTGACAGTATATGATAGTATAGTATATATGATAGTCCTAAAGACAAAAAGACGTAAGAAATTAAAGTGTTCATGCAGCTTAGTTTATCGAAAAGAGAATCATGTCCTAAGACAAAATCGTTATTTTAATGAAACGAAGAAATCCAATATATCTACATTTTATTCAAAAAAATATAAAGAATTTCTCAAAAAATATATATTTACACTTTTTATTTAAATTTGAAATTTTTATTATTTTTTTTAAAGTTTTAGTTGCAACATAATTGCACACAAGATCATATTTAAAATGAAAAACAGAAACTGTTAAAAAAAATTCCAAAAATTTGAAGTGAATACTTGTTTAGGTGCTTTGAGCCTTTTTAGTAGGGACAAAAGTTAAAAATTTGCCCCAGCACTGTTAACATCAGTGGTCTTATATATCGTCACCACTGTTATGCCAATACAGTGCATCGTTACACTGTTAAGGCTTGCACTGTTAATGCCTGAATTTTTGACTTAGCTGAAAGGTAATCAAAAACATACCATTGTTTTTATGTTTTTTGTATGTGGACCCCCCAAAAGGGTGTCAGATAAGGGGTATGTGAATACAGAAGGAATATTTAAGGGCAAACAATAATAGGACCAGCTTATATATTTGACCTCTCTAGGGAACAATTCGGAAGAAATATGTACTATGATCAAAAGTTTTAGTGTTTTTTATATGGGGACCACCAAACGGGTGGCGGAAAGAAGGTAGGTGCGTTTTGAAGAAATACTGAAGTTTAAAAAATGATAGGAACAGCTCATATATGTATTTGACTAATCTAGGGGTCAATTTGGGAGAGATATGAACTATAATCGACAGTTTTTTGTATGGGAACCTCCAGAAAAGTGGCAGATAGGGGTTAGGCGAGTTGAGAAGATATGTTAAAGGGCAAAAATAATAGGGACAGCTCATATATCCTCTAGGGGTCAATTTGGGAAATTTTTCAACTGTTAGGGATCAATTTTTGTATTGGGACCTCCAGAAGGGTGCCAGATAGAGGGTAGATGTGTTTTCAATAGCTGAAAATGTTACAGATGGCTTACAGTGAATCGCCTTTATGAATGGTACAGTGAATACAGGGGTCGAGATATGAGTTGCTCAGAGCACAAGTGGCGTAAGTCCATTTTTTAAGGAAATTGAGTTAATTACATAGAAGTGAAGAGGAAAATGTAACCTATTTATGAATCCGGGTTAGAAACTCCTAGCTTACGTAATCTCTGAATAAAATGCAATACTTTGTTATTGTTCTAACAAATGATATAATTTTTTCAGAGCACGAGTGGCGTAAGTCCATTCATTTCATATCTCCCTAAATAATGAAGATAATCACTAGAACTAGAACTTTGTTTGACTGGAACTAAATGCTATTATTCCTTATCAAAACATTCTTAAAAATATCTCACATTGGATTTCTATAGCGGGAATAAGAAATTTCAACATAATTTTCAGTTTAGTATGCAAGATTCTTCATTATTTTTTGTATTATAAAGTTAATTTTTTACGATAATTTCTTTATTTTTTGACCTTCCAATTTGGTAAATGAAAAGATAGTTTTTATTTCGGCTTTAGATCTGTTTTATTTTTCTTTTTATATCGATATTTCGAACCGTCATCGACAGTTCATCATCAGAAGAACTATTAAAACAACAAAAATTACGTTAATTTTTTACAATATGAAAACCCTCTTTTATTCTCTTGACCTAGCATATAAGCAAAATTGAGTTATTTATACATAGAATTTCTAATAAGAATTTTTCTTGTATTCAATTTTCTGAAAACTACCAAAAGTGGATTTACGCCACTTGTGCTCTGAGCAGCTCATATTGTGGAAGATCTGCTTCGCTCTGGTCGGTCGTCAACGTCTTCAACTGAAGTTAATATCAATAAAGTTAAGGAAATGGTGACGGAAAATCATCACTTAAGTGTGAGAGAGATATCCTCTAAGCTTTCAGTATCACACAAATCAATTCATACAATTGTCCACGATTTTTTGGGTATGAAGTGCGTGCCACTCGACAAGTTCCGAAATACCTGAATTTTCTTCAAAAATCAATTCACCTAAAGGTCCCTAATGATATGGTAGAACGAGTCAATTCCAAACCCATATTCATAAAACGAATTATAACTGGTGATGTGACATAGTCTTACGAGTTTTACATGCAAACCTGTCAACAAGCTTCTGAATGACGCCGTCTAACTGAGCCGAAACCGAAAAACCGTGTCGAAAAAGCAAAGTCAATCAAAAGTCAAGGTAATGTTGACTGTTTTGTTTGATTATTGCTGTGTTGTTCACATGAAATTATTGCTTGTAGAGCAGACGATAAATAAAGGATATTATCCGGGCATTATGCTGCATTTCAAGGAGGGATTCCATGTTTGTAGAAAGAAAACTCATGAATTTTGCACCACAACAACGCACAATCTTACAAATTATTAATTTTAAAAAAATTTCTTGCCAAAAACTCTACAAATACCATCGAATAACCAGCGTATTCATCTGATTGATTCCGGTTGACTTTTCTGTAATTCTTAACTCAAATTATCACTTTGAGGCACCATTTTTCAGTTGATAGGAAACGAAAAATGTTTTGATGATTATGTTTTTTGATTATTCGTTGGCACAAGCGTTTCATTTCTGAAGGGGCCTACTTTGAAGGTGACATAATAAATTTGATTGAATGATAAATATTTTGTGTTTTGGTACTTTTTTTGACAGAATGTATATAAAAGAGAAAATGTCAAATATAGAGAGAAAAATAGTTATTAATATCATACCGAAACATGACACAATCAAGGTTGAAGGTACCCATAATTGTCAAATCGAAGTTGACAGCTCATAGAAAATCTGCAATTGCTCTCCTTTATCATCAGTTTTTCTTTCGTAGTCATTCGCAAAATTTGCTGGTTTTGACAATTATGGGTACTGAGAAGAGAGTGCGATTAGCCCTGCGACAACCTTATAAATGAACCTTGTATACAATGAACCAGGTAGATGCAAGTGAGAGAGTGTAGACTCAAAACTGTCAAAGTTCATAGAATATAAGAAAATAGAATGTAAACAAATTGAAATAATTTTGAACGATTTCCACAGTTATGGTTGACAAAAAGAGAGCACAAGTAGCCCTGCAGCTACCTTGTTTATTATATCATGATATTGAAACAATGTCAATAACGTACAAAAATATTTTTTTAACCCAGAAAGAGTTAAGTAAGGACTTTGTTATTTTTTTGGGTGTATAAAGAAATGACTATACTTGATCGCACAGTGTATGGCATGTCATAAAAACCTATTAATAATTAGCATAATACAGGTATTAGTTAGTTGACTGAAGCAGGCAGCTTGTAAAGTTGTTTGCCGTCCTCTGGCACACTATCTTACAACAACAACAACAACAACAACAATAACTAAAATATAAACAACAACGACAACAACAACCAGAACTATCTACTAGTTTATTAATAACTTGATCGGTTACAAGCTCTGCACTCCTCGAAACACTCTAAAACACTCGAACATGCGTTTGTTCGGTTTGTTCATGGCTGGTATTTGTTTCACCTGTTCTGCCTACTGGAGTTGATTTGACTTGACTTAAAGCTAGGCTGAGTTGTTGGTTGGCCGGTTGGTTGGTTGATTGTTGCGGCTTGCTTGTATTGGTAACTGGGTAACTTGTCTACAACTAAAAATTCCAATATTAATTTTTGTATAACGCCTGCAGGATTTAACATACAGTGTGTTGTTAAAATAGACGGACAGAACAAGTGACAGTCTGAAAGACGCGGAGACAGACTTAGAGATTTCTGTACATTATTCGGGCACGTTTGGGAGACGCGTTTGGTTAGGAAAATGAAGTGAAGTTGGCATTTGTTGAATTTTCCCATTAAGTGAAAATGGGTGTTAATTTTTATTTTTATTTTATTTTGTTTTATTATACTTTTAATAATTATAACATTTTAATAAGCCGTTATATGAGTGCTATTAGCTCTTAGTTTTTTCAAATGGCAGTTTTAATGTTTATATATTTTAAGTAGTGGCTCGTTCGAAGAGCAATGAACAGATTAAAACTTGTTGTAGTTATTGTTGTAATTGTTTGTGTTGTTGCATACAAGTCACTTATGCAAATTTTTAATTTGTGCCTTTAGATACATATATGCAATTATCCATGATATTAAGTGCTCCAAATGAGGGCTCATTGGAGGCGTTATAATATTCACTATTGTGGCCATTTTTCAGAAAAATTTAATCCAACCAGCTTATACGCAGAGTATTTTTATGGAATTTATAAGTTATATACTAATGATTGGTAGTTTTTGCACATTATAAGTAATAAAAATATCTGAGCAGCTCTTGTTAATGAAGATTAATAGCTTGATAATAAAAATATTTACAGTTTATTAGAGAAGATAGATCTTAGCTAGTTAGTTATAGAACCTGATATGTTAATTTTTAATGATTTAACTGTGAAGTACCCACTGGAAATAACAACACAGGTCTACAAGGTTTTAGTTATGGGCAAGTGTAGGTCATTTCCAAAGTATTTTTTTAAAAATTTAGCTCAAAAGTAAACTAAAAAGCAATTTTTCTAGTATATAACCTCAAATAACTCAAAAGCCTGATGTGATGTGATGTGATGAAATATGAGATCCCAAAACCCCTCAAAATCAGCTGTAAAGTCCGAGAAAGGAAACAATTTCTAATAGATAAATTAATTCAAATCAATAGTAGTTAATAACAAAAAGAAAAATTATTGGTAATAAAACATCTCAAAAAATTTAAGAAATTGTATATTATTTTTGGATCTATACTGCCGCGATATAATAATGCCAAGTAAGTGTTAGTTAGGGTAATAGGGCCAGCTCGTATATTTGACCCTTCAAGAGATCGTGAGAGTTTTGAACTATAATCGGAATATTTTGTGTTTTATTCAGATGGGTGGCAGATAGGGGGTACGTGAGTTAAGCCCTCATATATTTGACCCCTCAAGTCGGCAGAGATATGAATTTCAATCGACAGATTTTTTGTTTTCTGTGTGGTGACCCCGGACGGGTGTCAGATAGGGGGTAGGTGTGTTAAAATGAAATGTTAAAAGGGCAAAAAATAATAGGATTAGCTCATATTTTTCAGTCCTCTAGGGTCACTTCGGGAGAGTTATGAAGTATAATCGACAGTTTTTGTAATTGTGTGTTTTTTGTATGGGGAGCCATAGAAGGATGGCAAATGGGGGATAAGTGTGTTGAGAGAAAATGTTTAAGGGTGAAAAATAATAGGATTAGCTCATATATTTGATATGTATAGAGGTCAATTCGGGAGTGATATAAACTATAATCGACAGTTTTTATATTTGGACCGCTAGAAGGGTGTCAGATGGGGGGTAAGTGTGCTCAGAAGAAATGTTGAAGGGTAAAAAATAATAAAACCAGCTCATATATTATTCTGGAGGGACTTTTTTCATTCAAAAATTTAATAAATTATTCAAAAGTAGATTCTACAATACTCGGAAAAAGATTTACCGAAAAATTTGACGATGCACCCATGATACTAAGTGGAGACTTCAATAGTGGTACCCATGAAAGCTCGCAAATGCTTCGAATACCACGTAAACCTCGCAAGTTTTCAATTCGTATATCAGCTGTTCTCTATTTCCATACAAAAAAAGTTTACGCGGTGCTCGCAAAACTCCCATGCATTTTCAGTTCGTAAACCTCTTATAAATTCTATTCCGTTGGCAGTATTGCCACTATTACGAAAAAAGCTTTTAATTTGACATTTTTATATAATGCCAACAGTGGTACCATATGCTTTTGGTTGTGTAAAATGGAGAAGGTAAATTGTTTCATTTATTTAATGTTAAAAATATTCTTAAAATTCAATTACTTCTTAGAGTACTGACTTGCAAGTTACGAAACGCAGACGCCTTAACCCATCATTTCGATGGGGAGATGTGCAAACACTGGATCTGATTGAGCATGTGGTGGATGCAGTTAAAGATTTTCCCGAGTCTTTTGAGGTAGATTGAGCATACTCAAAGAAAAAGAATTTGTATTCTAACTTGAGTTGTTTTATAGAAACCTACATCGCAAAAATTTTATAAATTTTAAAAAATTGCAAGCAAATCGGCACGAATGCAATCTATAAGCTGGGTGTGCATGAAGAATAAAATGCGGCACTGCAAATCTTGCTTCATTTCAGCAAATAATTGGAAGCCCCGGACTGGAGCTGCATTATTAACTGCTGGCGAAGAGAAAAGTGTTTTAGGTAAAACGTCAATAGCTTATTATTGGTGCAGTCAACTTAAAAAGTTAATTTCGCAGATTACATAGCAAAAATTTGTCCTCATTACCACTTGTTTAACCAGATTTTTGTGCAAAAGAATAATATAAGCCCGCCAGTGATTTTGCAGTCAACCGACGAATTTTCAAATTTTTGCGATATAATTGACGAAAGTCCATCCAACAGTCTTCCGCAAGCGTCTGAACGGTGTTCATACGACTCAGCTGATCCCGAGCTCCTCTCAAGTACATCATATGATACTTATGTCAACGAAGTGGAAATATCCATGGAAACACCAACCACATCCAGGTTAGAAAAGCAAGGATCTAAAAAGCAAGCAAGATCAAACAAAGCCAGCTCTTGCTCTCTTTCTATGCTCATTGCCATGCAGGAACAAAAACTGGGTTTTGAAGAAAAAGAGTTAGAGCAAAGTTTTGACCTAAAAAAATGGAACTGGAACAAAAAGAAAGACTTGAAAGAGAAAAATTTATTTTAGAAAAACAAGTTGAAGAAAAACTAAAAATGTATGAACTCGAACTAAAATATAAAAGTAAAAAAAATGTTTGGAAGTAAAATGTATTAATAACTAATTAAATTATAAATTCCGCTATTGCTCTACGTTTAGCTTCTCCTTTAAAAGATAAATGCCTGCCTCGAAAATCCTCGGGCTCATCGTCCTCAACGTCGTCCAATGTCATGTTTTCATCCAATTCGAAATCGTCGTGGTTGTACTGAGTTGTTATAATATTATGCAAAATTGAGCAGACATATATCGAATGACATGTATCTAAAATGCTTGAATCATTTTTAATATGTTTTTTTTTAATTCTTTTAAACTGTTAAATCGTTCTTTTAAAAGTCCAAAGCAGTGTTCGATGCGGATACGTTAGCTGCTAAATCGCTTATTAAATTCGCTTCGCTGTCTTTGGTTAGATCGTTCGAATTACTTCTGAAAGGCGTTATTACTGTTCAACTTAGCTTGTAAGCACTATCTCCAGCTAACCATTCACAGCCATTAAAGTATTCCATGGGCTTTAGTGATAAATCACAGCTGCTGAAAATTCGGCTATCGTGCACACTTCCTGGATACCCTAATACCAAGTGCCGGATTATTTTTCTATTGTCACAAACTGCCTGCACTTTTACGCTGTAAATGTGCTTCCGCGAAAAGTATGATTTTGAATCTTGAACAGGTTTTTCGGCCAACTTTATTTCGGAGCCATCCACGTAGCCTATACAATGCGGCAGCTCATTGAAAGATTCCGAAACAAGTTTTTGCCGTTCATCAGCACCAGGCCACCGTATGTACTCCTCTTTCCTATTCAGAATACCCTTAAACACTCGTTTTGTTATGTTTATAATGGTTCCACCATCTCCAATACCGAAAAATGCAGCAATTTTTGCCAAAGATGCGCCTTCTCCACTCGCTCCAAGCCGATATAAAACAATGACCAGTTGAACCATAACTGGAAACTGTAGAGATGAACGAGGACCATTAAATACCATATCGTCCTTGATTATGTTATAAATAGCATAAAAGTTCGACCTATTTACACGAACTATTTGTCGGAACCTGCTGTCGTCCAACTTCGGCAATATATCAATCATGAAATGACGCGATTTTGGAACAGAATAATGGATATGTGGGACACCATATCGACAGTGTGTGGCCACTACCAATGAAAACACTGCATCTTTCAAAATTTCTTCTTGGGCTTTGTTAGTACTTTCTGCGAATAATCAAAACAATAAAACTATTTAAAAAACCTATTTTTCAATTTCTACCATAAACGCTTCCAAAGAATTCTGCAATTAATAAGTGGTTGATGGTAATTTCCTTTATTACTTCAATAATTTTCGTTTTTTCACTTTTTTTGGGCATCTTGATAAGATTGAATTTTTTAGTGTTTTGACATTTCATTTTGCACAACAGCTGATTTACGATTCGTAATCTGCAGGGTGTGTTCATGAAAACGCGTGTGCAAATTTATGTTTGCAACTTGAGTTACCATAGTATTTCGTATTATGGAATATTTTTTTTTAAATGATTTTGTGCTAATTTTATTGAAGTTCATGTAATGTTAAATTTTTGTTATAATTATTCCTTATTGGTTATGGTCATGGTTATATTCCATTAATAAATAATATTAAAAACTGCTAAGGTATAAAAGTGATCAATGGATTTTCTGGTTTTTACAATATTCACAATCCCGAAGCAGTCCAGACATTCAGGATTATCGGGATTGAAAATTCGACTGTCGGAATAGCTAAAACCTTTTCGAATTTAACTGCCAACGGAATTAAGCACCATGCGAAAGTTATCGTGGTGAACCAACTATCATGCCCACTTTCCATATGGGATCCTGCATACATTGAGGTAAAAAAGTTTATATAAAGTAAATTATTGTTGTAATCAATAAAATCACATTCAGGCCTGTCCCAGAATCCGAATTGCTTCGGAATCGGAATTGATATTTCATCCCGATTTAAAGTGTTGTTTTTCATTCAGGCCATTTCAGATATAATTTCGAATCAAATTGTAACCTAACTTCGAAACGACTGTTTTGTTTTGTTGCAAAAGTAAGAACTCTCATTTTTTGCACAAAAAGCGAAATATTTTGATTTTTTGAATGAAATAATGAATATATAAAAACTAAACGAAAATAAGAACTTATGAAACGTGAGGGTACTTAGGGTAAGATCACACGGCAGTAAATGATTGGTGTTATTTTTCCACCTTATTACATTTTTGCTTGTTTTCATATTTTATTTAATTTAAATGCAAACGCTTAAAGGGCTATCAAAGTGTGAAAATTCCTTTTTTTCAATTTTTTTTTTCGATTTGAATTGATTATGACACCTAAAAGTAAGTGTTAAGATTTCAATGCCTGACTCCAAATACTTTTGAAGTAGCACGGGTTCAAAGAACGCACCTGCGCACATATTTCAAGTAGCAATTTCAACTTTAAATACGCTTATATCGAAATGGTTTTTTCAAATTTGCTGCATCTTCATGACACACTTCTTTGTGTGTGAACCGACCACAGAGTTTTCGATTGGATAAAAACTGTCAGCTATTTTAACCGAGCTTTTTTAAGTGAATTTCAAGTTATTTTTCAAACCTTCGTCATTTTTCCAAATTTCAATATTTTTCAAAAACCGTGGTTGAAGGTAAAGCAAATGTTTTACATTTTATTAATAATTTTGAATTTTATGTTTTAGGTATTCTATCACTCGCAATCACTGCAGCAGTGGCACTATAATTTATGTTTATGGTCTTACCAGATGGCGCATAAATCGAATACCTTTTTTTATTAATACATTTTTTTATTAAAATTTTTTAAAAAATTTTTTTTTATAATAAATACTCCTGCAAATTTTGAAAACAATTGTTTGAGTACTTATTATTTTAAAAATTCCGGAAAAAGTACATGTATTTTGAACTTTTGCACTAGGATAGCGCCTTAGTCAATTTCATCATTTTCACTTTAGTTCAACTAAACTGAATACTTTCGAAAATAATCGCCAAAAATATACGTACTTGCATTTTTGTTTGTTTTGAACATTTTTTTTCTTATTCAGATGCGAACGATTAAACAATTCTCTTAATTAAACTGAAGTTCAGCTGAATGAAATAAATCCGAATATTATCCACCAAATTTTCGAATGTAATCCGTTCGAACTCGTTCGAATTTCAGAACAGCGTTGTGTCGGAAATAATTTCCGAAGATCGGAATGCAGAACACCAGCAGTCTTAATCAAATCCATTACCGATCCGAATCGAATACTGGGACAGGCCTGATTGTAAAAAATGATCCAGAAGGGTAAAAGCGCAATTTTTTTTCTTGCCTTTATGACACTTCGCACCACAACTTGAGAGCATTACGAAGACACAATTTTAGAATTTCAGCAAAAGTAATGACTCGACGACTTTAACAATTTCAATTTGCGTTTTTAAAATTGTCAAAATATACGCATTAATGACCTTAATATGCATTTCCAGAATAAAGTCCACCGTGACACGAAAATTAAGATATTAAAACAATATTATTTTATATGATATTATCTTAGAGAAACATTTAAATTTCACTGATTTAGGCAATTTGAACATAAACTAATTTACTTTGATGCTGAAATTGTCTGCACTGTTTCCCAAATGTAATTTTTCTTTTTAGCAAATGTACACTAAATGTTTCGTAAACGTTTTTGTTTTAGTAAAAATGGAAGACATTGGCTAAAAATAACTTGTTGAGGCAAGGAGAGGCAGAATATATTAAATTGGTTTTTTATTGGCGGCCGTGGCGTAGTGGGTAGAGTGTGTGACTCTTACGCCAGAGAACCCAGGTTCTCAGAGAACACAGAAAGTTTTTTCAATTGAATTAATTTTTCTGTTTGGCCGTCACCTCTCTGCAGACAATGGCAAACCTCAGAGAGTAAAAACTGCCATGAAAAGCTTCTTGAGAACATAAGCCGTTCGGAGTCGGCGTAAAACATGTAGGCCCAGTTCTCGATCATTTGCGTGCAAACATTTCACATCACACACAACACAATTGATCATTAGAAGCTCGGTCAAAGTCCTTTCAAGGGCTGAAATGGCCATTTCGTTATTTTTTTTTTATAACTAAATTACATAAATACATAATTATCTAATTACTTAATTACCCAATCGAATTACAATACAAATTTAAGTAACGTAATGCTAGTAACGTCACGTCAGACGACTAAGAATAATAACAAAAAAACGAGAAAAGATTTTTAAATTTGATTACTTGGAAAATAGACTTATATTATTTTAAACCCTTCTAAAAGTGGTTTTATACAGAAAGTGTTGCCCAATTCGCAGAGTTTTGCAAGTTTTGTAATCCAAGTCGAAAACCACTTCTGTTTTTTGTAACGTCACGCCAGAGCATAGTTTTGCTTATATCTTTAAATCCTTAGGATTGATTATTGTAATTTTTTTACTTAAGGAGGGACATGACATTCGCAGCAGAGCAAACAGGCCTTTTTTTAAAAATTCATAACTCAGTCAAAAACAAACATTTTTCCAAAATTTCTTTTGTTATTGTGGAGAATTGAACAAATTACAAGAAAAAAAATTCAAAAAACTATATTTTTCACTCCAACATGGTTTTATAGAGCTCCGAACTGGCGGCAGAGAAAAAAACTGGGCCTCGTGGTTGCAGCGCTGGGAGTTGCAAAAATTGTCTGATCTGAAAAAAAAATTACTTTTTTAAATCTTAACAAAATTGGTTATCGTATGACACGAGCTTTTTTTTTTAAATTTTTTTTCTATTTTTGGTGATGTTCCAAATTTGAAAGTGTGTTTTTTCGAAAAAAATATTGACTTTAAGAATTCATAAAAAATCGAAAAAAAACTTAAAAAAAAGCTCGCGTCATACGATAGCGAATCAAGTTTAAAAAAATACAAAAAAAAAAAATTTCGTCAAAAACCCGCTGTGCCGCAACCAGTACGAAAAACATGGTTTCGAGATAAACGCGTTCAAAGTTTGTGAACAAAGAAAAAAAAAGGTTACCTTCAATCTGCCATGCCTGCTTCGTACTGTATGCCTTCGTTATCTTGTCTTGTGCTGTTTCTTATAGTTTTTTGCAATCGTTTAGCAATTCGGCTTCACCCTTCAAGTAGGTACGAAATAACAACCACCAAAAGTCAGGTAGCAAGTAAAACAAGTATATATCAGCTGCCGTACGTGGTAGCGCAAAAATTAAAAATGCGCTCTCACTAATCCGGCTGTAACTTTTGAACCCGTAGGAATTTTTCCATGAAATTTTTTTCTTAGAATCTTCGTCGAAAAGTCGATTTCAAAAAACTGCCAATGTCATGTAACCCCTTAATAAAGTGCTACTTAATTACTATGCTAATATAAAAAAATCGTTTTAAAAATTTTACTTTTTCATTCTTTTTTTAATATGTTTTCGTACAAATCGTACGTAACGCCAGTTTGGAAATGCTCATATATAATTCCTGTAAAGCTATTAGTTATTTCTAGTTTCTTTATTTTTCTATCTTTGGTTCGGTTACACATTAACAGCCTTATTCATTATATTTTCTTAAACAATCGTTCAACGCTTGTCTAGTTACGCACTATTTAAGGCTTTACGCATCCTTTACGCAACCTTGCTAAAATAGTTATGCATAAATATTTTTTTATTCATTGCTTAACTTTGCAAGGTTTGTGTCTAAATAATCAAAAATCTTTTACAAAATTGAAGAATTCTTGTACATTTGCCCATCTGATGCAGAAAAAAGTACAACAATGGTCGCATATGGAGCGTGTCTATGATATAATTATCATAAACATCAATCTTAATCAAAAAGATGACAAAAAATTTTAGGTTATGTTTACGCAGCCTTTAAACGCAAACTTCGGCGTTTAAGTTACGCAGATCTTAATCAAACCGGAAAAACCTTTATGAATAACGATGTGTTGCTTACAGCTGGTTTAAAGTTACGCAGTCTCTAAACTGTGATTATGAATAAGGCTGTAAAACTCTTAGTAATGCAGTTGCGTATAATTTTTGGTACTCATGTATATTTTATTATATTTCAAAGGAAGTACAGGTTATGGGTTCAGAATAATAACTAAAAATTGCGACTACATACATATTCCTTTTTTGTTCTTTTTTTTTTTTTTATTTTTTTTTTTTAAAATAGAAAATCTGAAAATTTCTTAGGAAGTGTTAGGAAGTTCATCGTCTGGTTCTTTGCATTTAAAGTTGCTTTCGAAGGACAACTATGATATGTGAAAAATTCAAGTTGAAGCACTTTTAACGAAAACTGATTTTTGGGCATACGTCAATGGAGTAAATGTGATTCCGACCTCAGGTGTTGAGAAAGTAGTAGCGAGGTTGAAGCAAAATAAGAAAGCTATTTCAGATTTGATTTTATCGATTCAGCCTTCGGAACTTAAGCAAGACCTATTCTGGCAAATTAACAATAGTAAACCAGTATTTTTCATATTTCTATGTGTTTGAAGCTCAAAAAACAAAATTTGTCAATGAAATTGTCAATATATGAAATGCAGCTGACAATTTTTATCGAAATTTATTATTTTTGAGCTTCATATTTTGTTTTGAAATCAAACAATTACAACAAACACATATAAATATGAAAAATACTGGTTTACTGTTGTTAATTTGCCAGAATAGGGCTCCAAAAGCGAAGTATGGCTTAAATTGGAATCAATATATGCATCAAAAGGTCCGGCACGGAATGCAACACTTTAAAAGCAGTTGATGTGAAAAGCCCATTTTTCCGGCTAAATTTTTTGATGCGGTAGATAAGCTTGAAAATATGAAGATACAAATAAATGGAGATGTATTTAATATTTTGCATCTAAACAGTCCCCCCACTCCTATGAAAATTTTATATGCTTTCGCTAAAGCATGGATGCGTTACTTATTAGTGATAAGTTGCTGAAGGTGAAAATTATAGAAAAGAGTGAAGCGCGGAGGCAAATGCCGGGATTGTTGTCACAACAATGGCAGCTGGCACCGCCAAGTATTTACGACTCAGGCGTGCGCAAAAAAATTATGGTTATAGTTCTTTGAAAACGTTTAAAACAAAGTGTTTTAATTGTGGTGTTTTGGGACACAAGGCTTGTCCAAACAAACAGTCTAAAGACAGTCATAAAATTTAGAACAAAAAGTTGATGAGACATATACGATGAGTTATGTGGATTCCAGTGTAAATGCCGAGTGTTGTGATGTAAAGGATTTGACCGAAAATAAAATGTTGCTGTTAAACAGTGGTTGTACGGTACATTTATGCGGCAATGAACAACGATTACTATCTTTGTGTCATTTATTTATGCCATCATTGTCATCATTGGTGGGATCATTTAAATGGCATTGACATGTTAAATTTAATCAATAGTTGAGCAATACCTGCTCTGAAAAAACACGCTTCCATTGCGCAGGGCTTTTTTTTGATTGACTTTAGCAACTTTATCTCCAAGCTCAGATTCATCGTTTGTAACACGTTTCATTAAATTTATTAAATCCAAACTTTTTTTGAATTTTTTTACATATTGCGTACTGCAGCAAAATCGCCGTATAAAATAGAGCAATTTCCAAAATTTTTAAAAGAATGACACTACCTATTATACATAACAAAAAACACAACTTCATAGAAATCATGCCTGTAGAACAAATTTTCTTTTAAATGCGGCACATGATAGCACACATCGAGCACAACGCAGCAAAAATTGTTTCTTATAAGAAAACAAAAATGGCGCTGCTAAATTTATACACATGATAACGGGTTTCGTTTAACTATAACACAACCAAAGAATATATAAAAATTTAACTGTCTTTTCCAAGCCTAGTCAAGAGTCTGAACAAAATACACGACATATCTTAGTTATGTTATAACGGTTAATTTAGAAAAAAATTTTTTTTTTGTAACTTTCAGAACTGAAAATGGCAAAAGTATTTGGACTTTATACCAAAATATTGTTAAGAATATTTTTCAAGCTAAAGGTCGCTCTAAAATTATTAACAAATTTTTATGGAAGTTTATGGTAACAATATTTCAATGTAGTAGTAAAAAATCACAAGAAAAAAAAAAAGAAAATGTAAATTTCTGATAAGCTCTTTTAAACTGTTTTTGCTGCTCGTTTTTGACTTCTGGCCAGTTGACTTTTTTTTTTTTTGTTGCCATTTTGCTATAGAAAATGTTATCTTTATTAAAAAAAACCTGTTAAAAAATCTTAACAATTGCCTCAATTGGCAGTTAAAATCTTTAAGGTTTAAGTAGTTGTTTGTCAAATTAACATTTTTTTATCTATAATCAAGATACACAGTGTAGAGAATTTCTAAGATATAGCTAAATTGATAGCTAAAACAAGTTTGACAGGCGATTGGGTTTAATTATTTGATTGTTTAAGTAACGATAGTAATTTTTTTTTATAGGTCAATAAATTTTCAAAGTTATGCGATAATTAAAAGCTTAAAAAACGGCTCATAATATTTTTCGGATTTTTTTTTAATTTGTTTTAGTTGACAAGAATTCGTGAATTTTAAAAAGTTTAACTTTCAAGTTTAACAGCTTTGGCTTTAAATTTTGTGTTTTTACTAATTACTTATCGTAACAATCGTAACACCAAAATCAATCTATAACTCAAACTGAAAATTAATTTCTCTCAACTCTGCATGCAACAAGTTCATGACGACAGGTTGGCATGTCAGTCATTGCGATGCCATCAACACCTGAACTATTGAATGAACGAACACAACCTCTACGTTGGCGTTGACTGCCTACTCGAAAGTATTGAAGCGATTAGTGGAAATCAATAAAAAATAAAATATAAACTCCAAGACACTTGAGTATCGTCGAGTAACGCGATATAAACTACATAATAAATATTCTCATTGGCATGTGTACGCGAGTTAGTGACCAACGACCAAGCAAACTAACTCAACAAACTCATAGGTTTTATCTTTGTTTAGATTTCGTTTTTAATATTTTAAGTGCCTTGCTCACAGCTCTATCTCAATATACAATCCATCCAAGATATGGGACAATATATATAACTCTGTCGATTATGTATGTCGAGTTGTTGATGTTTGTTTATGAAACGTCATAGTCACAATATTATCAGTGTTCATTGTGTTTATCTGAGTAAGAAACTTATCTGAGTTTGAGTTTTTTTTTTTTTGGGCTGTAGATAAAATATATAATATTAAATATCTTAGCGTGGCAAAATCGTGATAATTTGTTTTAAGAACTTCCAATGACTCTGCCATGCTTGATTTTGGGCAGATTAATTGAAGAAAAAGAACGATAAAGAGTTGAGAATTTTTTAAAGAATTTTTTAAGAATACTGTATGAAGATGGCGTCAATGTTATCAGTGATATTATTATTATGTGATGAAGTATTTGAATTATTTTTAAGAATTTTTTGGTGAAATATCTCGATAAATTTGAATTGAGCTTTATTTTTAAGTTTTAAAAACTTATATGTTCCAGATTAGTAACGTTAGATCTTATCTAATCTTAATATTTAAAAGACAAACACAATGCTTTGCACCTAATATCGCTCAAACTGTAATTATTTTTTGCGTTTATTACAGTTTCTTCCCATGTATTGTTCTGAAAAATGTCCAGCCTGAAAATATACACAGAAAATTCGTTTGATACTTATCACTGAGTTGCTTTCATTTTATGTATGAAAGTATGTGCATACTTTCAGGCTGAACATTTCTCAAAACAGTATGTTGTAAAAGCACTGTAATAATGGCAAAAAATAATTACAGTTTGAGCGTTAATGCTTCTAACAATATAATTGACAGAAGATAAATACAATAATATTAAATTATTTTAACTAACTTAAGTTACTGTTTTTTATGAATATTATTTATTCATAACTTTATTTATATTGACTGATAATTGAATAAAATTTTATATATGGGCATTTTCACAATAAAAAAAGTCAAAAAAAAAAAAAAATTCAATGTGTTTCGAAATTAAATTTTTTTATGACTTTTTCTAGTAAAATACTGATATATAACAGGTCATTCAATAAGTCCGTGGAATAAGTAAGAAAACACTTATGGGATATTCAACACAGTTGCCTTCGAGAGCGATACAAGAAGATTTTCCAACTTTTCAATACCACTTTTATAGTACGATTTCTCTTTCTAGTCAAAATAGGCCTCAGTTTCAGCGATTACTTCATCATCGAACTTGAATTTCTTTCCAGCAAGCATTCGCTTGAGATCTATAAACAGGAAAAGGTCGCTGGGGTCTAAATCTGGAGAATACGATGGGTGGGTAAGCAATTCGAAGCCCAATTCATTCAATTTTGCCATCGTTTTCATAGACTTGTGACACGGTGCATTTCTTGATGCAACAACACTTTTTTTCTTTTGCAAGTGTGGCCGTTTCTTGGCGATTTCAGCTTTCAATCGATCCAAAAGTGCACAGTAATAGTCGCTGTTGATGGTGGTTCCTTTTTGGAGATAGTCGATGAATATTATTCCTTTCGCATCCCAAAATACAGACGCCATCAGCTTACAAGCCGACTGTTGGGTCTTTGCTCACTTTGGATTCGGTTCGTCGACTGCTGTCCACTCAGCATACTGTCTTTTGGATTCTGGTGTGTTGAAACCATGTTTCATCCATTGTCACCCATTGTTATCGACGATAAAATTCGATTTTATTGCGGTTTAATAGCGCCAAACACTCCTCTGAAGCATCAATTCCTTGTTGTTTTTGTTCGACTGTGAGCTCACGCAGCACCCACTTTGCACAGAGCTTTCGCATACCCAAATGTTCGTGTAAAATGGTAAAAACACTGCCATCTAATATCTTTACAATGTCAGCTAGCTCGTGCACCTTCAATTTGCGATCGTTCATAACCAATTTGCGGATTTTTTTGATGTTTTGCGGAATAACGGTCTGATTTGGGCGTCCACTGTGCTCTGCATCTTTTGTGCTGGTACGACCACGTTTAAATTCACCAATCCACTTTTGCTTCTAACCAATTTCTTTTTTTTCAATAACAATAGTTGCACACAAAATGTTATAACTCACGAATCAATTGTCAGATTGTTGTCAAATTTCTATCGTTTGAAGGTTGGTACTAACTAAAAATCATATAAAAAAAAAATCTAAAAACGCCATCTATGTGTCATCTTATGGACTTTTTTAACGTACTGTTATGAACTTCGCATTCTGAAAATTTCAATGCCTTAAATAATGTTAAAACCCTCGTCTACTGAAGATAAAGGACATGACACCTAGCAAGCTTCTACCATGGCCGAACTAAGATGTTAGTTACTCTTCTTAAGCTCTTTTCTCTCTTCTTCGATTACACATTTTCTTAACGGAAATTTTGTCGCGTGGGCTATGTCGCGTGAGTTACGGCAACTTTTTTGTGGAAACTCAATATATTTTTAAATAAGCAATAAGTTCATCGGTAAAGTGGGTTTATTATGAAACTTCACTGTTTTCCCATTATTTAAAAATTAAAAACAAAAGCAGGTTATATAAAATAAATATTGACTTTAGAAATAGGATACAGAAATTCAATTAGAAAGATATAAAAAGAGGCAAGAGCAGAAGAATAGTAAAAGTTAAGATAAGTCTTCGAAGATTAAATGCTTGAATTTATTATTATTGAAAACCCTCTGAACTTTATAAGATAATGAATTCCAGGATCTTATAATACTGATGAAAAATAATCTACTGGAGCTTGCAAAATTATGTCTAGGTATGATGAGGTTCAAGTTTCTGGTCGACCTGCAGAACGCTATTTTTTCAAAAAAGGTATGGAGGTCTTCGCGTGTAAATGACCCGGTGAAGAAAAATGCAATGTCTTGCTTCAAGTTAGCGTTGCATGACAGAGATATGAACAAACCTTCCTAGGCCATATACATAGCGGACTGCATTATTGAAGGCGACTCAAAGCTTTTGCAACAACCGAGAGTCGAGTTTGGAGTACACGACTTCTGAGTAGTTATTACTGGCATCAACAGCTGCAATACCATTTTTTTTCTTGTTTCAAAAGGCAAAAAACTTGATGTCATCCGCAGATTACGAAGAACATAGTACTTTTTTTTTACGCAAGAATTGATTTGATTACAGCAGGATAGAGAAGTGTTGATTTGGAATCCGAGATTGGTAATCTTACAAACTTGTTTCAGCTTCAAGTCATTTAGAAATATTTGAGAGGTTTTTATTGTTAAGGACTTTTTTGAGATTGGCAACACAGGATTTTAAGGGGTTTAGCTTGAGCATGTTATCAACAGCCCAATTGGATACCATAGTAAGGTTCTCATTGACTCTAGTGCATAAATCTTCAATGGACAAGTGGTGACACTAGCAAAAGATGTCATTAATAAATATTGTAAAAAACAACGGGCCAAGTACTGAGCCTTGAGGTACTCCACTAGATGTGCCCTTAAACAAAGCCACATTTTGTTCCATCCGAACTCTTTGATGCCTACCTACCAAATAGCTTCTTAAGAAAGGAATTGCACAACAAAAAACTTGGAGAAGTTTTCTTCAGAGGAAAGAGTGGTTAACGGTATCAAATGCTTTAGAGAAATCAAACAAGCAAAGCATTGTCAAATCGAGCTCGAATCATAGGGTACTCTAATGTCATCAAGTGTTTTGACCACGGCAGTAAAACAGCTGTGCCCAAGTGGTGGGATATCTGTGCGGCCATGAGCGCCTCACATATCTTGGATATCGAGGACAGAAGACTTATTGGGTGGAAATCACATGAAATAATAGGGATGAAACACATGAAATACAGGAATAATAATCGCAACCTTCTATATCTCATAGCTTACGTGCAATAGAGGCACCACCAGCAATCGACTTATGGATAGACAACCTTCTTAATTGTAGAAGGGTTTAAGCTGAGTGGGGCACTACTACCATGGACAGGGAAGTTAGGAGGGGTACACCCCAGGGGTGATTCTATTGCCCTTACTATGAAATCTAGTCGTTAACGAATTATTTAAAAACTTCGAAGTTAGAGCTCCGAAGATAACAGCTTATGCAGACGATATAAGCATAATTATAATGGGGAAATGTCTACCAACAATAAGCTCAATAATGCAAAGCACTCTCAGGGAGGTGCTCAGATGGACTAACTAAGTCGGCCTTAATATCAACGTCTAGAAAACAGATCTGGTTTTATTTACGAAAAGGTACAAGATACCGCCATGGGTACCACCGAAAATAAATAGTTTACACCTCACCCCGAAAACCCATACGAAGTATCTAGGAGTCATCCTGGACAGCAAACTATTATGGAGAATCAATGTCAATGAGAGAGTGAAGAAAGCCACCAATGCGCTATACGCAACCAAGAAGATGCTGGGCAGCACTTGGGATCTCTCATCCTCTTTGATGCATTGGATCTACGTAACGGTAGTTCGTCCAATTCTACTCTATGACATTATCTGGAATTATTGTGGATCTACGTAACGGTAGATCGTCCAATGCTACTCTATAGAATTATCGTGTGGTGGCCGGCAGTGGAAAAGTCAACATACGTTAAACACTTGGAAAAAACACAGCGGCAGGAAATGATCTGCATAACAGGGGCACTGAAATCAACTCCAACGAAAGTACTAGAAACAATTTTATGTATGGACTCCCTAGACATACACGCGAAACTAATAGGCGGGAAAACGGCACAGCGCCTAACGGCGGAAAATAACATGCACAAACAGAGGTTTGGGCATTGTACTATTAGTAAGGATTTATCCAGTAGTACGGACTACATGATACCTCGCACAGTGATAGACTCAAGAATATCAATACGCCTAGGACCAAACGATTGGTGCCACGGTATAGCAAAAGCACAGCGGGCGGTCAACATATTCACTGACGGCTCTAAACTGCACACGGGAGTGGGAGCGGCAGTCTTCTCTGCAGAACCAGCGATAAATCAGCCTTATAAACTGCCGGACCACTGCAGCATCTTCCAGGCGAAAGTGTTCGCTATAAGGAAGGCCGCAGAGACTGCTCTTAACATAAACACACATCACGCCAATATTAACATCTTTGTAGACAGCCAAGCGACGATCAAATCCATGTGCTCCGCTACCATCAGGTCCACAAATGCCCTGGCAAGCAGGGAAGCACTACATGCACTATGCGCTTTAAAGAGAGTGCGTATATACTGGGTTCCAAGCCACCAGAGCATTGACGGAAATGAAAAGGCAGATGGACTAGCAAAGGACGGCGCCGGGCTGGGATCAGAGTCCATACAACATGTACCTATCCCACTGCAAGAGCTGTACAGAAACCTCGAGGATAGGGCCGCACAAGCAGTGAGTCGTAGATGAAGGGGTAACGACAAAATGCAGAATCTCAAAAATCATGTGTGATACACAATGCAATAAGCGGACTATGTTCATCCTAGCATGACCGCGTAGAGAATGCGGGACACTGGTTGGTGTCCTCACGAGTCACTGCATGGCGTCAGCTCACGCGAAGAAGATGGGCATCACAATGGATGACAACTGTAGGAAGTGCAAGGAACTAGGCACGGTTGAAACCCTGGAACACCTACTATGCACATGCCCCGCTCTACTTAGATCGAGACTCAAATACTTAGGCTAACCAACGTTTCCGTCACTACAACATGTGGTCAAAATCTCTCTAGAAATTCTCCTTAGATTTGTGCATTCAGCACAAATCTTCGCCGATTTTAACTAACTCCCTACAGGTTCCTTACACTCGGTACCACTAAGGACCAGAATTGGTCTATGTGAGCCTCCTAGGAGGCGGCCGAATTAAGGATATGTGGCAAAATAAGCCGCATAAAATCATTCGGTTTTCAATTATAACAAAATCAAATTTCAAACTATAAATGGCCAACCCTGCACTCAGAAAAAAATTTCCAAAATATCTAGAAAAATAGCACAGAATTGTTAGAAAATCGGGGTGCACTTAGCGCCATGGCCGTTTTTCTAAAAATGAAGTACATATTTTTCAATAAATAAAATTTTCTCAAAAAATAAGAAAATTGTAGGAAAAATATATTTGAAATAAAGGAAAACTTATAAGGTATTAATAAAAATCAATCATAAAAATCAGGCACCTAATTTGCAGGCCAAAAATTGCTTCGGCAGCTCAGTGGTCTAAGCTAGCCGATTACTAAATATTCTGAGAGCATATTAGAAAACAGAGGAGTACAAATAAGAACATTGTTCTTTTACAGTATACTGGATACTTGATTATAAACAGGATTCGTTACAGAATGACAACAAACTAAATTATTATAAATAAGTAATACTTATGAACTAATTAAAATATTTTATTAAAAAGATACATGACAGACATTAAATGACTTAGAGTTAACGTAAAACCAAATAAATTTAGAAAAAATTGCATTTTAACCAAACTTATGACTTTAATACTAAGAAAGAGATAAGAAATATAAAAGAAGAAGGAAGGAAAAAAGAAATAAGTTAGCAGAAAAATGAGAGAAAACTGATTGCCTGAAAATTTCTACCCGCTCTATCTCCCTTAATCTACGCGGCAATGCATTCCACAGTCTTACGGTACTAATGAAAAAAAGATTAGAACTATTACGAGAGTTGTGTCTAGGGATAATTAACAAGTTACATCTTCTGGATAAACTAAGCTGTAATTTTTCATAGAGATAATAAGGAGTTTTAGTGTGAATGATTTTATGGAGGAAAGTACAGTTTCTAGCATTCAAATATCCAATCAAGCTACAATCTAGAATTGCATTTGTAAAACCAGAAAGATGTTCAAACTTGTTCAACACATATACAAAACGCATGGCATAGTTAAAAGCAATATTTAGCTTCAGCTGAGAGGAAGAATCAAGTCTACTGTAAACTATCTCAGAAGAAGTTATGACGGGCAGGACAAGTTGCTTAACAAGCAATTTTTTTTAATTCAGTAGTACATAAATTGGCTGAGTTTCTTAAGTTACGTAGGATATAAAAAATTATCTGGACGACATTATTAACATGATCACAACAAGAAAGACAAAAACCGAGGTTAACAATTTTTAACCAATAAATAAGTCAGGGGCAGCACCAAGAATAGTTTTATTTTTGCAGATTGGTAAAACGTTAGATTTGGCAGTATTAAGTTAAAGACCATTACTAGAAGCCCATTGATGTATCCTACTTAAATCAGCATTACATTTTATTGAAAACTCATCTAAATATTCGATTCCACTAGAGAGGTAAAGTTGTATATCGTCAGGGTAAGCATGTAAGGAAACATGATTGCAAACAGTGAAGATATCATTAATAAAGATTGTAAAAAGAAGAGGGCCAAGAATAGAAACTTGTGGAACACCACTTAGGACAGACTTATGACGTGAGAAGGATAGCCCTACCTTAACTCTCTGTGATCTGAGCGATAAATAACAAGAAATAAAACTCACAGCACTAGAGGAAAACCCAAAGAGATACTCAAGTTTATGACAAAGAAAAGAGTGACTTACTTAATCAAAAGCCTTTGAAAAATCGAGCAGGCAAAGCAACGATAATAAACCAGCATCAAATTTGGGACGTTAGTCATCAAGTACTTTAACAAGTACTTAACAGATTGATATAGGGACATTTAATTATTTGCAGAAAGAAATTTATTAATTTGAATGTTAACAAGTTTTTCACACATCTTAGTTAAAGGAGATAGTATAGTTATTGGCCTAAAATCATTTTTGGACCAGAGGGGTTTGTTTTTTTTACAACAGGAAGGACAGTTGCAATTTTCCAGATACCAGGGAGTGAAGAAGTAGTGAAGCTATGGTTAATTATATGTGTTGGAGGAAATATTATATGAGGCAATATGAGCTTTATAAATTTGATGGGAATACCATCTTCACCCAAAGCATTTGACTATATTTGCATTACACAATTTCCAACCTCGAGTATACTAACAGGGGTGAACTCAAACAATCTTGTAAAATTATAAGAACTAAGAGGAGTCATAACATTATTAATAGGAACACTATTGTCAACAAAAAAATCATTTAGTAAGTCCGGGTCAATATTACAAGTTGGAGGATTATTTTTCTTCACTCCAAGAGTACGTATATTACTCCATAAAATTTTAGTGGGAAGAGAAGGATTCGGCTTGGAGGTGAAATAGCGAGTCTTAGATTGCCTTGTTAAGTGAACAGTATTATTCCTGGCCCGCTTATAATTTTCTCAATTTGCAATTGAAGGTATTCTTCTCCAGATCTCCCCTTTTTTGTATTGCCTTCAAAATATGCTCTGTGAACTAGGGGCAAGATGAGTTTTTAATAGCTGTTGTGAGCAGAGGAACAAATTTTTCAAATAGGTATTTAACAGGGGTTGTGAGAGCAGTAAGTTTATCATCCACTGAGCTATGATACCAGCAGTGATTAAATGTTATTAAAGACAAACTCATGGAACAGAGACGCGTAGTTAATATTTTTATAGTCATAAAACGAAAAAGAAGTAGGACAAACATTACGAGACAAGTTGATAACTAACGCGCAAAAAATTAAGTCATGATCTGAAATAAAGAATAATTGATCAAACAGTAAGACCATAGACAGGTCAGACACAATAAAATAGTCTAAAAGGCTAGGAGTAGCATTATTACAAAAACGAGTTGGTTCAGTAGCATTTACAACAGATAGGCCAACCGAAGATATTTTCGGAATCATCAATTGTTGATGTGAATCGTTTGATGATAAAAGATTCACAATAAAATCTCCACACATCAAGATAATATCATGGTTAACATTTAAATTTACTAGATCTGTAAACAAGGCGTCAACGGAATAACATTTATGAGGATTATATACACAAGACAACAAAACTTTTTTACTATTATCTTAAATACTAATATTAATATACTCAACTCCAGGTCCATTAGATTTATTTATAATTTTGGCATTCAGATTAATTTTACAAGAAACAGCAACACCTCCACCTTTTTTAATCGACCTGTCACTTCTAAATACATTGTTACTGTGTTTATTACTTGACAGCCACGTTTCAGAAACACATATTTAATCTAGTCCAATATCGCCATATTGAGACTACGAGCATTAAAGTGAACTATATTAATGTTAATGTTTTGTTTGGAGATGCGCACTGCGACCTATATAGATCTATTGTACCTCCTTCTTGATGCTCCGCTCTTTGACGGATTACAGAATCTCATCCAGACCTAGTTCTCTGATGAATTTGAGAATATTTTTCGGTTCGATGGATGAGATTTCCTCTTGACTCAGCTCGTAGTTCCCCAGTGTTGCCTTGCGCTTGCGGAACTATATTAAGTACTGCATGTTGTTTACACAAAATAGATATTTATTAAAGATTTTGTATTTTCATTATTGCGAAAGGACAAGTTACCAGGGTCAGACATTGAGAGTAGACAGAGTAGACAGAGGAAGGAAAAATTAAGGCAAAAATAATGTGGCTATATTAAGAAAGAGCAATAATAAGAAGTAGAGAGCAAAAAATAAAAAGCAAAATAAAAACATAAGAGAAAAAACAGATTTAAACATAAATAATATTAAAGCATAATTTTTACGCGATCACTTCCAGTATCAGAAACAGCACCAGCATTACATACAAAACTCTGAAGCTAACTTTCGCTGCTAATTTTGATTGCATCAGAGCCGTTAGACATGCGGATGAAAATTGAGCCTCGAAAAGTAAAGGCATTGAAAACCCGTTTTGTAAAAAAAAATTGTAAAAAAAAATCTTTGGGATTTTTTATTCCCGTGGCACGAGAACAAGAATTTCGAAATAGCTGACTTCCTATTTAAAAGATATGAAGTGAGGTGAAATTCCTGAAGACTAAAAGCAAAAACATTTTGACTTCATGCCCATTACTATTGAAGATTGATTCCTATCCTTCTTTTATGAAATATAAAACTGTTGAATCGGATAGCGAGAACAGCATTTGTAATTTTTTCGCTCACTTTTTCAAAGCGTCCTATTTATCTTCATCCTATGATTATCTAAGCTATCCATTTAGCGTTTAATCTGGGGATATTTGTCTCCCAATTATTGATACTAACACGGTTTTATCATACTTAAAAGCTCTTAAAACGTCATATAAAAGTGGTCACGACAATATACCGTCATGTATATTAAAATATTGCTGTGATGAATTAGTAACTCTAATCACTTTGCTTTTTTCTCCTTCATTAAAATCTGGCTATTTTCCAGTTGTCTGGAAGTCGCCTTTTATTATTCCGTTGCACAAGTCTGGTAACAGGTCTTTAATCGATAACTATCGTGGAATTGCAAAATTAAGCGCTTTGCCGAAGCTTTTCGAGGCAATTATTACTTCACAATTATCACATAGTGTTAAATCTTTATTGTCTCTACTCCAACATAGATTCGTTCTGGAAATAACTGTAGCATGCCTACCCATTTTACCAACACGTCGAATACACTTCTAGATGTTTTTTTTTGTAAACTAATCTACAAAAGTACAATCTTATGATCAAATTTCAATTCCGGTTTTTCCCAAACATGATCTAATTTTTCTTTCTTACAATTTTGATCTTAATGATAGGCCACAAACGTTTTCTTATCGCGACTTTAAAAACATTGATTACAGTCTATTAGAAAGTCAAATGTCGAATTTGGATTGGAATGCTATCTTCCAAATTGCTGCAGTTGATGATATGGTTACTTTGAATTTAAGAATTTGTTCCTCTACGAACTAAAACAGTTAAGCGCAAAGAACGACCGTGGCTTAACGAAAGCATACATAGCAAAATTTTAGACAGGAATGCAGCATATAATCGTTGGAAAAGATATAAAACACCGGATCTGCACAAAAAATACCATGAACTGAATAGTATCGTAGCAAAAAATATTAAGACAGCAAAATTGGAATTTTATACCGAAGCATTCGATACAGCCGTAGGAAGCAAAGAAAAATGGCAGCGCATACGTGATATAGGCATAGGGAAGCGCAACTCAGTCATTGAAGATGAAATAGATGTTGATTCATTAAATGCAAAATTCTGTGATTTATCAGTTCCGGCAGTGACGTCAAATCACTACGACAATTTTTCCTCTGTTCTTTGTTCAGGAAGACACTTCGAATTTGCCTGCGTTAATCAGTCTGATGTTTTAAAAAGTTTTTATGAGGTAAAGTCTAACGCGACAGGCTTTGATGGCATTCAACCTAAATTTTTCAGAATAATACTACCAAAAGTTGTACCGTATGTTACACATATCTTCAACATGATCCTGACCACTTCGACTTTCCCGACCAGTTGGAAGTCCGCAAAAATAATACCTACTCCAAAAGCTAGTAATGAGTTTAGACCAATAGCGATACTTCCATACTTATCGAAAGTGTTTGAGATAATTCTGAAAAAGCAAATCAATGTATTTCTAAGAAATAAAAACGTATTAACAGAACTTCAGTCTGGATACAAGCCAAATAGAAGTTGTGTCACCGCTTTATTGAATGTATCAGAAGAAATCCGCTCTAAGTTAGATAATAATGAAGTTACATTATTAACTCTCCTGGACCACTCAAAGGCGTTCGACTGCGTGAACCACCATATTCTTTGCACCAAATTACAAAAAATGTACAACTTTTCGGTTACTTCCACAAAGCTAATTTTTACTTATTTAATTGGAAGAACACAGGCAGTTAGCACCAAAAACTCACAGTCCAGACACCTTCCACTCACACGCGGCGTCCCACAAGGATCTGTTCTTGGGCCACTTCTATTTTCAATTTACATTAATGACCTCCATACAGTTCTAAAATACTCTGCAATTCACATGTATGCAGATGACGTTCAGCTTTATGCTAGTGCTCCGTTAATCGAAATTGCGCAATGTATACAAAAAACAAATATTGATTTAGAAAATATTTCTAATTGGGCATTGAAAAATGGTTTGTGCCTGAATGCGTCTAAGTCCAAATGTATGGTAAAATACAAAAAGCCACTAGATCTCTCCGAATTGCCAAAGGTAACAATAAACAATTCTGAAATATTTTATATTGGCACTGCAAGAATTTAGGGATCACATTTAATAATACACTCACGTGGAACAATCATATTGACATTACTATTGGCAAGGTGTAAGGAATGCTGCGTTCACTTTGGTCAACTCAGCACTTTACACCGCAAAACGCCAAAACGTATTTGCTTCCAACACTTCTATTCGGGTGCGAAATCTTCGCTAATTGCGACTATGTTGCTAAACGCAAATTAAATGTGCTTTACAATAGTATCGCACGATATATATTCTGTTTGAAAAAATACGATCACATATCCCATCGCGCGAAACAAATATGCTCGATGACTTTTGATAATCTTCTGGACTTTCGTACCTTACTACTCTTACATAGAATAATATTCACAAAAGAGCCATCGTATCTTTTTCGGAAACTTAGATTCGCACACTCTCAACGTTCAAAGCAGCTCATACACACGCGACACAATCTTTTAATATAGGAGCGACAATTTTTTTTCTTTACGGAGCACCTCTTTGGAATTCTCTTCCACATCAGCTTCGAAACATCTGCTACGCTGCGCGTTTTAAAAAAGAGCTTTTTAAAAATTTTCAGAATTCTTGATTGTTAATTATCGCATAGTCAGTATATCTGTAAGTGTATCTGTTGCAATAAACCTGTAAAATGCGCATATTTGTATAAACTCTTCTAAAAATCTTATACATTTTGTTGCTTTTATTTTCATTTGCAATTAAATTTCAATTCCATTTTTGCCTAAATTTAAATTTAATTTTTAAATCTAATTTGAGGTAATTTTTAAATATTTATGTACTTTTAGTGACTCATGCTCTTCATATAAGATTCTAGTAGTCTTTAGCATAAGGATTTAATCCCTGTAATGAAAAATTAAATAAATAAATAAAATAAATAAAAAAAATGTAATAATAATAAAATCTACGGTTACGAACCTACTTGAATTTACTTCCAAAACCATTGAGAATTTTGGAAAAGGTCTACAGACTGATGTTATATACTCAAACTTTAGTAAAGCTTTTGATGTTGTTAATCATAAATTCTTAGTCTTAAAGCTATCTCTTGCTGGATTTTCCACAACACTTGTAAGATGGATTGAATCTTGTTTATTTTTAAACTTGTAAAATCTCATGAGTTTCCTGTCACTTCTGGTGTACCTCTAGTGGAGGCCACCTCGGACCTCTCCTTTTTTTACTGTTTTTAAATGATTTGCCATCTGTCATAAAGCATTCGAGTATTTTAATGTACTCAGCTGACGTGAAACTATTTCTTCCTTTCAAAAATGCTACATAGACCACCTTTATAGCTGGTGCAACGTGAATCGTATGAATCTTAACATGAAGAAATGCAAGCACATGACCTTCACTCGAAAATCTCCTGTCACATGTATTTATAAAATTTGTGACCATACATTAGAGTCTTTAGATGTCTTTCATGAACTATGGATACTAAACTTCGCTTTCATATTCATATTAATAAAATTATAAATCGAGCAAATAGTACTTAATAGTACTTTAATGATTCCTATATAACAGAAACCTTATTCACCTCTCTAGTGCGATTTATTTTAGAATATGCTTCAATTGTTTGGTGCTCTCGATATAGTTGTTACATTGACGACATAGACTGAGTTCAGAAAAAGTTTCTTTTGTTCTGCTTAAGTCATCTTTACTGCAATTTCAACTATAACCTACCACCTTATGAATATCGTCTGCAACTTTTAAATCTCCCTACTTTAAATAATCAAACTTTTACATGGATATGTAGACAGTCAATATTTACTGAGCAAAATTTGCTTTAATATTTCACTCCGAACTAGAAGATCTTTTGAGTTACTTTACATGAACTTTAGTAGAACTAATTACTTGCAAAATGGACCACTCAGAAGCGCTTGTGGGGACTTTAATTTTGTTTCAGATGTTAAAATTTAATATTTCAGATAATCTACAGTATCGCCACTATGCTTTCCAAGGATACTTAATATTTTCCTGTGATGTTTGGTAACAACTTATACAATCTAGCTGTGTAGCTTAATATGATTATCCAGAGCGAGACCACGTTCGTTCCGCCTGGCATATGCCGGTTTGACGCCGTACGACTAGCTTTGCATGTGTGAGCTGTGCTCTAATCCATATTTATATAGATATACACGCTATAGATATGTTTTGATTATCCAGAGCAAGACCTCGTCTGTCTTGCCTGGCACATGTATGAGCTCGACCTCGTCCGTCTAGCCTGGCATATGGGAGCATCGCTCTAATCAATAATTCTATTTACTACTAAGAAACTAACCAAATTGCAACTGTATATACCTGAAAGCCTTACAATTTTACATATTTATAAAAATTTAATTGTAGATACATAAATAAATTGTATTTAATTTGTCTAATATTAATTGCTATAAAGCCATACGTGCTTAACATTCAAATAAAAAATAATAAGAGGCCTTGAGAAATAGAGGGAATAAATGGATCTGCATCAAAAGTTTTTACTTTATTATTTTATTATAGTAATAAATAAAAAAAGAGGTTCAGTTCTACAAAAAATGTATTCAGATACTGTTTTAAATTAAATATAAATAAAATATTTGAAAGTATTAAAAACAAGCTAGCAAATAAAATAATCCATTCTGAAACTTTTTTCTGAAAAGCAATATGTTTTAAACATTTCATCACAGAGATTTTGAAAACTTCAGCATAAAAAAAAATTTGTTTTTCTCTTTTTATAATTAACATCAGTTGCAGTTTATAGATATCTAAAGGTTTCATTTAACCATTTTAGATTAAAATACGAATATATAATTATTTAATGCCTTTTTAATATATTTCTCGGTTCCGACCCAACTAGTATATTACATGGTATGCAACGTGTTAGGAATACTATTGTAACATAGAGACATAAAATCAGAGTTTTTTTTGTTGGTGTGAAAATAGGTCAAAAATGAATACGCATTTTTAATAGCTCACATTTGAATTTTTTTTTGTTTTTTTTATTGCAGCGTAGCTACTTATTTTCGTATCTGCGTGTAATATGTTTATCTGTAATCGTTATAGCAGCGCGAAAGCTCAAAGCGAAAATGTGCAAATTACCATAATTATCAACGCTTGTTACCGACGGGTTTTTCCTGGGTTCCAGATACAATGTCAGTGATATTTGTTCAGAAGGCAAAGGCGATCAATCACAATTTTTGCTGATTGATCGGCTACTGATTAATTGTTAAAAACAAAAAAAAAAAAAAACCAGCAATAAAGAGTTTTTACAATTTATGGATTATAACAAAAATAGTCGGGAGACTTATCAGAATTTAAGGTAATCGGATTAAAAAAATAAACAAGTTTGGGTTGTCAAGAGACGATTTAGAGTCATACGTTTGGGGATAACAGGACAAGTAGAATTTATACAGAGCTGATTAAATAGCGATATAAATTTTATAATATTAGAAAAGTTTTGCCAGGGGTTTTTCAACTTTAGATAAATTTTGAATCAGACCCACGGTTCATATAAAAAAGAATGAAATTTCATGAGCTAAGGAGTTATTGGCCCTAAGTTAATATATCTATGATCTCAGAACATAAATATAAATATGTATATAATAAGGTAAGATAAAATTTATCGATTTCTAAATTCAATATTTATTTTTCTTCTAGTCTTAAAATTAAAAAAAGTATCTGATTGTAGAATTATCGATGGTGTTAAAAGTTTTTAATATAATTTTTAAAAATTACCTCTATAGATGACAGCTCCCGGTTTTGATTTTTTTTTGTTAGTACTGCATACTGCAACATTTTGTAGCTGTTTCTCACAATTTTTTAGCACTTTTTGTTATCTTTTGTTTTTTGAACTTTTCTTTTTGTTTTAATGATGAATAAGGACTCGGACGACATCTTTACCTGACAGTATTAGAGAATTATTTAAGATCTAATGCTGCCCGGTAAGATGTGAACAGACATCCTTCCGTGTTAACATAGCGGAAGCACAAAAACACTAATTAAACTGGTTTCACTCACAATTTTGAAAACACACAAAAAAAAAAACAACTTTATGAATTAACTAAAACATTGCAATTCCATAATGAAAACTATTAAAAATTATTTTTTAATCAACTTTTACAGCAACGTGACTGAAACGCCTCTTTGCTTTATACAAAAAAAATTAAAAAAAAAAAACAGAAAAATAACTGTGATTTTTTAATTAAAAAAAATTAGTATTATATTTTATTGATTTGTTGTGAATACGTTGAAAGTGTGGCTTCATCGTTGTCGTCGTCGTCGTTGTTGTCCAGCGAGCCGCGAGCGTTTAGCGAGACGATTGTAGAAACCTTTTGGAACGGACGGGCGGTAGTGATGTGGCGGTGGTTGATGAACTCCAAGCTCCAACAAGCACAACCAACCAACACGCACCGGACAAGCGCCACAAACTAACTGAATAGGCGGAACACTTTTGATTCGCGTCGCACACGATCGCTAGCCGAAGAATAAGCAACCGCGCGAATTGACGCGATCAAGCAGCAACTACAACAACATTAAATACAGCCATAGAATTGTAGTGGAGCCCAAGCAAAAACAGCAACACTAACAACAACAAAAACAACAAAATATATAAAACATTTTAGTGATCATCGAAGAGCCAACGAACAGTTGACGTGATCGAAGTTCGATGATGATCAAAAGCAACAAATACACTAACTACAACAACAACAAAAACTACAAGCAGAACAACAATAACAACAACTAGTAGCATAAATGACCAAGTAAGTTTGGGTTGACAAACGACGACAAATCGTTGGAGCCACAGCTCAACAGTGCCCAATCGATAGCGCTAGCCACAAAAAAAAAAAAATAAAACACTCAAGGCGCGCAGGACAAACGAAAAAATGGTCAATAAAAAAACACAAAAAAAAAAGTTTCATTATCTGCACTAAGTTGAGTGGGTTGATTGAAAAAGTGATTTGCTCAAAAGCTAAAGAAAGTTGTATAGAATGAGGAAAAAAAATAAAAAAAAAAACAGCAAACACCTGATCAATAGTTTCGTTGCTACATTTCTTTTACCATATTCAAAATATTAGGACTAAACTGAGCCTTGAAGATTTAAGGCGCAATATTCTATTGGCTGTAATTTATTTTAACTTAAAAATAAGATAGAGATAGTAAATTTGGATAAAAGTGGAAAATTTTTCTTTGGGTAAGTTAAGAGGGAAGAAATTGTACATAAGTTTATTCCTTAATAATTTTAACATTCCGTGTGGCTAGGTAACGATATCGTCACCCTACTTTTTACAACATAGCTGTATCTTAGACATGTGCAATGGGCGACGGTTGGTATCTCCTCCTTAAAAAACTTTGAACCTTTGTATGAACACCTGCTAAGCCGCGTCAGTTTTGGTTTAGCCGTTTGTACGTACTGTGAGTGTAAAGTTGGATCGACTACGAAATCGTTACAGTAGCCACAGGACGTGATTTTTTTACTATTTTTTTTAAGTAAAAAAATGTTTTTATTTTTGCTCCAAATGAAGTAATTTTGTCACATTTTTTACTTTTTTCAATGTACAAATTAATGCTACATAAAAACACGAGTTTGTGACCAAAAAAAAAATAGTCCGAAAAAAAAGAAACCGACTTAAAATATTTTTAACTTTTGTGCAGTAGTATTTATTATTTTAAATAACTATATTTTTTGTGAAAATAATAAATAAAGTAAATAATAGAAACAATAAAAAAAAAATTGTTAAACCGTTTAAAAATAATTTTTTTTTCAAAATTTTTCACAAAAAAAATCATTTTTTGACTGTCCCAAATTTTATTCCGACCAGTAACCTTAATTTTTTTTACAAATCTTTTTTTATTTATTGATAAAAAGGAAACTTCAACTCCAAATAACGTTTTTGAACATTAAATGTCCCTTATTTATTCAATAAAACCTTAAATTTTTTAAAATTTTTTTACTCGAAAAAAAGCCAATTTTCAGGTTGCAAAATAATTATGGTTTTTGAAACGGAGCCAAATCTGGGTAGGTTTTTTTTGAAGACATATATATGAAGCTTTAATCCCTAGAATATTTTTTCTTAATATCAATTAGAGCCGGAGATATGAATTTTGGACTAAAAATTGAAAAAATGCTCGTTTTTGGCTGTTCCGAAATTTTTCACGCAAAAGTGAGTAGAAATTTGGCCAAAACACTTTATTTTCCTTAAATTTAAATGTTTATCTAAGATCTTAAAACAAAATTTTGACCAAAAAATGTTTTTAAGGGGTTAAAAATGGCTTTGACGATATCGTTACACTAGCCACAGCGCATAGGCAAATACTAACTAGCCACACGGAGGGTTAAGAATTTGCAATAAAAGTAGTTGTGCAGTTTCTTTGGTGGGTTAGGACAGAAGTAATCAGGATTGTTGTAGACCATTAAGTGCTATTGGAATCAGGTTTGAATGTCATGGAATCCGGTTTTTTATTCGAATCGGTTTTAGATGTTTTTTAAGGTGACACAGAAACCTATGATATCTGTTGAGCACCTAAGCACCTAATATTTGTCGGTTTTCATTGTGATTCCAAGAGTACTTATTTTCTACAAAAATCACGAATAATCTTAACATTATTCTCAGATGATTTGGAAAATGTTTGAATGTTAGCGTGTGCTAACTACATTGGTTGAGCGTATAGGTAATAATATATGGTTTTGAGGTGATTTTAAGAAGCTTTGAGCTGGTTTTCTTTAAAAGAGTTTCAATCTAATACAACTTGTTCCAGTTTTGATAGCTTAAGAATCTTAAGAGTCTTTGAACCAAAGTAGCAATGAAGACTACTTTAATGACAAATATGTATCTAAGGCTATAAATTTTTATTAAATCTTCATTTTCTTTCTTCCCCCATCCTTAATAGAATTTTATTTTGTGGAAAGAATTATGTTTTTTATAGATATGAACACCGAACTTTTTTAAAATTATTCTTTTTATTAAGATTTCCATGAGCTTAATCTATTGAGTAAATTTATGACATGGTTTGAAAATGAGTTTCTTAGGAGGAGAGGGGAAATGAGTGACAGGAGAAGGTAATGAAGTGAAATTTTTTGACTAAAATTTAAACTGAGTTCTGGCACACTATTTGAATTAGCCAGGATTTTCACCGGTGCTCGTTACTTGAAAATTTTAAGTAGTGCTAGCTTAAGATCAAAAAGAGTGGTAGATGTAGAAAAACGATGTTATAATTTTTCATAACTTCATAAAAGTTGAATTCGCATTTTATATCTCACATAAATATACTATCACTATATTATGATATTATATATATGTATCATATTCTTAATATACTCCCATTAGTTTATGAGCGAGCATTAAGGCATTAACTGCTTTTTTCCATCATCCAAATTCGGTTTGCATACAAAACAAAATTCACCTCTACATTTGTTCATAACGCCATCTAGTTGGGAAATTGTTTTTTTGCACTGCAAATCGTAATGCAAATCCGATTTAGATGTTGAAAGAAATGCGGCTTCATTAAAAATGTTTCCTATCATTTAGTTTAAATCAGATGTATCCAACGAAATTTGTATTAAGGGCTACTTTGAAACCATGACCATGCTTCGTGGTCAGCGATCCTTATAAAAATATGTTTTTTTTAATTTTCCAAAAAAATTAATTTTGTTTTTGCTTGCGTTATATGTTCTTCATAGTTTCTGAGAATATACATACATGTTTTTAAAAGTATACCTGACATTGCATATTAAATAATAGTAAGTTTATCAACCGATAATTTTTCGAAAAACAAAAGCTTTAAACGCGATTTCCGATTAAAGTAGTTTTTTTAAAACGGTTCAATAGATAACTCGAAATCTATTGGCTCAATTTCAATGAATCTAAGTGCATGTCCGTAATTTTGTCCTTTAAGCATACCCCCTCAAGTACCTATAACTTTTTTTTTATAGACAAAAAAGCGCGAGAAAATCTATCTCTTTTTTTTAACTTTTTACTGTAACTTTCGCCATAATTTTATGGTCATACGTAAGGAGAATGCCGAATTAATGGTCTGTACTTTAAAATGACGCATGATATTTTTGTTTCAGATACATGGGAGAGGCCATATCCATCGAACAGTTTTGTATGTTTTTTCTTTTAACATAATTTTCTGCGCCCTCTATATCAAAGCCAGAAAATTATTAAAAAAAAAAAATCATTTGTATTAAGTAATTTTTATGTACAATAAGCTGTATGAATTTGAAAAAAAATAATAACTCCTTGTATCTAAAAATAATTTTTGAAGAAAACTGCTTTTTTTTGGGTGTTACACGTATATTATACCTTAAAAGAGTTTCAATCTAATACAACTGGGTTCAGGTTTGACAGTTAAGAATCTTAAGAACCTTTGAACCAAAGTAGCAATGAAGACTACTTTAACGGCAAATGTGTATCTAAGGCTATAGTTTTTTATTAAAACTTAATTTTCTTTCTTCCCTCATCCTTAACAGAATTTTATTTTGAGAAAAGAATTATGTAATTTATAGAAATGTATACCGAACTTTTTCGAATAAATTTTTTTTATTCTTATTTGAATTTTTATTCTCTATTGAGTTCATTTTTGACCTGCTTTGAAAATGAGTGGGTGAGTAGGGGAGGAGGGGAGGGGAATGAGTGTAAGGAGATCGTAATGAAGTGAAATTGTTTGACTAAAATGTAAACTAAATTCTGACTCTCTATTTGAATTAGCCAGGATTTTAACCAATGCTGGTCACTTACAAACTTTAAGTCGTGCTAGATTAAGAACAAAAAGAGTGGTAGATGTAGAAAAAGTATGTTAGAATATTTTCTATCTTTATAGAATTCGATGCGTATTAAATTCGCATTTTATATCGCACATAAAATATACCATCACGATATTTTTTTAATTCACTCCCACTAGCTTAACAAAATTCACCTCTTCATATATTCAAAACGCCATCGTGAAATTATATTTTTACACTGAAAATCGTAATACAAATCCGATTTCGATGTTGCAAAAATGTGGCTTCATTCAAAATATTTGCTGTATTTTAGTTTAAATGATACAAAGTGCAGCCTTTATTGTGTAAAAATGAAAGAATAATAAAAATTATGACTTTAAAAGTGGTAGATATTTAGAACTTGCAAATATTGGTAAAAGTGGTAAAAGTGGTAGAAACTATAAATTTCGGGAAAAGTGGTAGACAGTGTTGCTATGAACAACATTTAGAAATTGTAACCGTTGTACACAACACGTAGCTGTAGTCTTTAAAAATTTAATTATGATTTAATGTAATCAGAACTAATCAGTGGAAGAAATACGGGCTGTATAAGACAACGAGTCGTACTATAGATTTGCCATTATTATAACGTAATATCTAAGCACAATGCTAAACTTTTAGTTTCAAAATTGATAGCGGGTATAATAACCGGTTATAAGTATAACCGGAAAATATTATGAGTAAAAATGGATGTTACCGTACCACATTTCATTAAAAAACCTTGGATGTAATACCAAGCCCGAATGACGCGGGGTATATCAGCTAGTACGTATATATACGTATATATCAGGCCCGTTGTCAGGATTTCCCTTAAGGGGGGACGGGTCTCTTGATAAAAAAAAATATTAGTGTATACCAGTTAACAATGAAAAGCATTGATGTGAACATTTTTCCAAGCAAAACCATTTTCTTTTAAGATTATTAGTGAATGTGCCTTTTTATACCGTCTGTAACGCCAAGAAGGAGGTGTGGCAGGTAAAGAAAAATATATATATTTTTGATCAGCATCACCTCCTGAGTCGATTTCCATATATCCGTCTGTGGACACGATTTTAAAGCTATCGCGATGATTAAAAAAGAAAGATCAGGTTCAAAAATGGGCCAAATTGGATGAAACCACGCCTACATCCCATACAAAGTGACTTTATTTTAACCGAAAACGTCAAAAATTAAAGAAATGCCTTAAAATGGCATTGTAATGGCATGTAAGCTTTGATCTTCAATTTAAATCCTGGCTATGAAATTTGGAAAAATCAAATGCAAACCACGCCTACCTTCCATACAAATTGGCTTTATTTTAAAAGGAAAATATCATAAAAATCTGCTCAAATTAAAGAAATGTTTTGAAATTTTGCACATAGGCTTTGATATTTATTATAGACTATCACTATGATATTTGGAAAAATCGGATGAAAACCATGCCTATCTCCCATACAAATTGGCTATATTTTAAACGTAAAATCTTAAGGAAAAAATCTTCAAAAAAAAAAAGAAATGTCTTTGAAAATTTTGCACATAAGCTTTGATTTTGGCTTTGAAAACCACGCCCACTGCCCACACAAAGTGGCTTTATTTTAAACGTAAAGTCTCTTAAAAATCCACAGAAATTAAAGAAATGTCTTGAAATTTTGCACATTAGTTTGATATATAGTATAATATGAACCATCTCTATAATATTTGGCAAATGCCACGCCTACCACCCATACATAGTGACGTCATCAGAATAGGAAAACTTTCCTAAATATATAAAACTGAACGTCATCGTGTATGTCGTGACTATAGACTTTGAATATACTTCAATATGGCCGAGGGGGGGATATTTAAGCTTCGGTACCCTGCCGAAGCCACATCCTTACTAGTTTTCAATGATCATAAGAGAGAGAGAGTACGAGATTTTATTGAATTTTTTTTTTATCATATTAATTTTGATTCGAAATAAAATATTTTAAGATCTTTAAATATTGAACTGTTGCATTTTCTCATGAAAATGACTGGCGAAATCATCCAATTCCCAATAACAATCACAGTCAATTTATTTTTCATAACTTTTATAAGCGGAGGAATCTTCTTAGATAATTTAACAATACCAGTCATTCGAAAACTGGTCTTTGCACAGAACACAATATCTTATACAAAATATTTTATTTAAATTATCACATCAAAATAAGACTTTTTTTTTAATCCATTAATCAGCTGGATAAAGTTTTGTAAAAAGATTAAAACCCTAACATTATTTTGGGATATTTAAGATTTCGTGGATATAAATTTAAATTATTTGCAAATCAAAAAAATAAAAAAAAAAAATTTTAATTTTTTGAACCTCAAAATTGTGTTTTAATTTTTTAACATAAAAAATAATTTATAAAATACCTAATGTTAAAAAAATGTAATAATGCATATTTAATTTTTTGGTGATTTTCCAAAGCCTGTAATTTGGAAAAGACTTCGCACAGGGAAAATTTTTGTGTCAGGATGGAGATATTAGATGTCTAAAATACCAAGAAAGCAAAAAAAAAAAAAAATAATATAGAATGGGTAAACTTTTTAGTTATACGCCTTACGTGAAACACTCCATATTGGGTTAGATTTCGTGGTCATGTATTTTTGGCATTTTACAGCTTTTAAAAATTTTAAAAAAATCCATTTAAACGAATGCTTTCTCAATAAGCCTTTCTACAATTTAGGTATACTTTCAAATATATACTTTTTAGAATATCAGGGACTACTTGGGCATTAAAATCCATAATTGAAAATGCTTATTGAATATACGAACTTCTTGCAGTTAAATTCAAATATAATTATCAGAGCTGTAAAAGAATGCAATCAATTGTGATTTAAAATCATTTAAATTCCAATCAATTATTTAAAATTCAAGACCCAATCAATGATTTGAAAAAAATGAATGCAATCAATTTTTTTGAAATTTCAATCACAATCAATGATTTGAAAAAACGAATCCAGAAACGTTTTTAATTTAACCTAATTTGGGGTAATTTTTGTACCCATAACGCATTTGCATAAAAAAATACGTACATTTTTAAAAACAATTTAAATAAGTTTTTTATTTAAATTATGCACGCGTATTGTTAAATTTATTTTAAATAATTAATGTTCAAATAAAATATTAACGTACTTGGGTAGAATAAAAAAAAAATATTAAAATTATGAACTGTATAACAGTCATAAATAAAATGATGAACTGTGCAAAGAATCGCAAATTTTCCAAATAATTAATATTTGATGAATTGGAACCTAATTGAACCATAACATAAGACAAAGCTAATGCAACATTGTTTTGTCTACAAGATTTTTTATTGAAGCACATGTCATTAAAGCATTACAATTTGAGCAACAAGCTGACAAAATTAAAGCGAGAGCAATCAGAAAAAACTTAAGTTATTTTTTATACACATGTTGCAATTAAAACAAAGCTTAAAAAAAATGTTATCAAAATAACAAAAAAAAAATTAAAAAATTCAAAAAATTGATATGAAAAACAAATTGAAAATGAAAACATTATGTTCAATTTTAAAACATGTCGATTTTTTTTCTGTGTAGAAATAGCTATATGTGCACCAGTAAGGAGGATCCGCAAATAATGGGGTTGTGATTGTATTGGTCAGCTGAGAGTAATTTCCAAAGCAACTTTTTGCGTAGAATCCGAATCAGAATTGGCTCATCATGTCAGAATTTTGAGATCAAATGTGTAAGTTGACCATTTGTTCACTGCATATTATACAGTTGATTGTAGGAATGTGAAATATAGTATGAGCGCTTCAAATAAATGAAATATTTGCTACAAACAAGTACATAACTTTCCTTAAATCGAGGAAGTATGAAACTCTTCTTTAAATTAAGTTTAGCTTTCTACATTTAAGTAAGCTTATACTACATCTAAAGAACTTGTCCTCCTTTGATTAAGAAAATATCCTCAGTTTTACGATACAAACTTACCTAAACAAAGGAAAGTTCCATCTTTTAATTTAGTTTAATTTTTTAATAAAGATGTGTTGAACTCAAAGCAATTTTGTTCCCATTTTTCCTTAAAATAAGGAAATTTTTTTACTGTATATATTGTACGGTGGGAAAAGGGTCAAGTTCTCAAAATATAAATACAAGAATTTGACATGAGAGAAAAATCAATAGAAATGGAAGTAAAGACGCACTTCTGTATTACAATGAAGATGAATAACTTTTTTTTTGGGATGTAAAATCGAAATAAATTTTTCGAAACCATCGAAATATACACATAAAATATACATACATCACATGTTAAGATGCTTAGGGGTGAGGGGGTTCTTCCATTATTGTTGGGAAACAAAGAAGTTGATTCTGGTTGCATTCCTGACCTTTTGCATACTGACAAGGTTCAGAGATTTTCTTTGATGGTTAGCGTTCAAAAACGGTGTCAACCACCAACCACCATGAACAAAAATAATCTTATTTAGATCTCAATGCGTTTACACCGAGAGAAAAACTATAGTAAGAACATACAAGTTGGCTTTTGTGAAATCGAAATGTACTGAGTGGATAGAAATTATGTATGTTAAATTGTACAAAAAATATTAACAATTTGTTATTCAAACAAAATTCGATAGATCAACAAATAAAACTTGGTTGTCTTATCCAAGAACTTGGAAGGCACCATATTGCCAAAGCCACTAAAATAAATTAACATAAGTTTATTGTTGGAGAAGATCATTCGAGCTGCTGATCTGAGACAAAGCGGCATAATATTCTATATGAGTGTTATGTTGCTAGCGTATGCCGATGATATTGATATCGTTGGCCATAACACACGCGAAGTCAGTGCAGCATTCTCCAAATTAGAAAAAGAGTCGAGTCGCATGGGTCTTGCAGTAAACGCAGATAAGACGAAATATCTGGTGTCAACAAACAAACAGTCCCAGCGTATTGGCACCCACGTCACCGTTGACAACACCTCCTTCGAGGTTGTGAAGGACTTCGTCTACCTCGGTTCCAGCATTAACTCCACCAACGATATCAGTAAAGAGACAAAACGAAGGATAATTCTTGCCAACAGCTGTAACTTGGGGCTCAGTAGGCAATTGAGAAGCAGAGCCCTCTCTCGACGAACAAAAGTCACGCTCTATAAGTCACTAATCATGCCCGTCCTGTGTTATATGCATCACAAACCTGGACGTTGAGCAGCTCTGATGAAAAGATTTTGGAAGCGTTCGAGAGAAAGATCCTTCGTAAAATCTACGGACCAATCTGCGTCAATGGGGAGTACCGAATACGATGGAACGATGAGCTGTATGAGCTATACGCCGACATCGACATAGTAAAGCGCATAAAAATCGAGCGGCTTCGCTGGCTAGGTCATATTGAGCGGATGGAAGACGACGCTCCAGCGAAGAAAATATTACGCAAAATTCTGAGAAATTTGCACTCTAAGTTGAAATTTGGTAGTTTCAACCGATTTATTTCATCTTCCCACGATCTCAGATCGGTAACGGTTAAGTTGGTGGGGTTTGTTGATATACCGTTGGAAAGGTGATTTCATTGCCTTTAAAATTAGCTATAAAAAAATAAGTATTATGCAAGTAAGTTTTTCTGCTAGAAACAATAACGTGAATCAAAGTAGTGAAATATTAATTAACCCTGTATCTCCTAAGATTGTGAAAATAGACCCCCCCCTCCCATACGATTTTTTGTTCAGCTCGACATAACCTTTCAGCTCCGTAAATAGTTGCACTCAATTGCGGGACACCGTGTATAGTAGATCTACATTGGGGGTGTGAAAAGATTTGTCCTGTTTATGCTAAGGTATTCTATGGCAATCAACTGACAGAAAATGGTTTCGTTATCGCTATCACCGAAAAAACCGATGAATTTATACAAAATTCAAGAATACCGTAATGTGAGCAGTCACTACATCGGAATTGAAAATCGACCACAACACAGTTTTAAGTTAATTGCATAAAGTTGCTTTCAAAAAGAAACTCGATGCCTGGGTATCTCATGAACTAAGTGCAAAAATGTAATGTACCGAATTCACAGACATCTTTGTTGACCCGACAAAAACTAAAAAACTATGGCTGGGAAGTTTTGATGCATCTACCGTATAACATAGTACGGACATTGTACCGTCAGATTATAATTTCTTCCGATCTCTTCAACACTCTTTTGCTGGAAAAAAATTGGCCACAAAAGACGACTAGGCGTAAAGTATCTGCGTCAGTTTTTCAAAGATAAAATCCTGGAATTCTACCATAAAGAAACACTGAACCAAAAAAAAAAAAAAAAAAATCAAAGAATTGATCCAATATACGATTAGTTAATTCAATGAATGTCTGTTCATTGGTTCAAAGTAAAAGTTCTTTGATTTAATTGATTTTTTCTAATTTCCAAAGAACGCATTCTTTAAATGAATATACAAGTTCATTGATTTCAATGTATCTACATTAGTCTAATGAGTCCGTTTTTTGAAAGTAAGAACAATTGCCTTGATTTAAAGAATCGATTATTTGGCTGTTAGAAAAAGTTCATAAAATTAAAGAACAGAGAATCATTGAACAAATTAACTCGTACATGGGACGAATTCATTCATTAAAACAAATGAATTTTTCTTTGATTTTATGTACGTTTCTGTTTAAGTGAATAATGGTTTTTGTCGTTATTTGGAATAATAAAATTATTTTTTGCATAAAAAAATTTATATTTTTACTAAGAAATGCCAAATACTTCTTCCCCAATCCATATATGTGAAAAATAATGTTTGTGTATAATAAATACGCAATAGATGAAAAGCCGTTCAGACGTTAAGCATGAACATTTGAATATACACTCAAAATAAAAAAATTGACAAAAACTTTTGTTGGCCATATATTGATAAACATTTATCAAATCAACCTAGGTTTTTGTCAATATGAATAATATTTAGTTTGATTTGATGAATTTTTATTAATATGCGGCCAACAAAAGTTTTTGTCAATTTTTTTATTTTGAGGGTAGGTATGGAATTAGGATTGGGTGCGGTAAGTGTTCTGCCCTATCTATTTTACTCTATTTATAACACCAGAGGGCGCTGTAGTACAAATTTTTTAAAAAACCTCGAAAAACTCTTATACCGCTCCTTCGCTTCTTTTAGGTGCGGTAAGTATTCTTAAGCTCATCTATTTTGCTCAATCTCAAAAACTAGAGGACATTGCAGTACAAATCCCTTGAGCAAAATAACAGCTAAAAACTCCTAAGTCGCTTATGCTATTATCATTAAAATTTGTATATAGAATTATTTGGGTACGGCGAGTCTTTTATGTCTGTTATGTTTTTTCTCGGACACCAGAGGGCACTGTAGGGCAATCCCTAAAAAAGGAAATGCAAAAAACTCCAAAACAGCTCATTCATATACAAAAAAAGGAATGTTTGTGTATTATAAATACATAATAGATTACAAAACCGTTCATAAGATTAGCATGAAAATTTCAATATATGCGTTTTTGGGTATGGTGAGTGCTTATATCCTATCTATTTTACTCTATTAAGAACACCAGAAGGCACTGTAGTCAATATTTTTTAAAAAATCACGGGAAACTGGTAAAAATTTCATCTAATTAGATTGAAAATTTGGATACGTGTAAAGAGGTTCTGGGTACGGTGTGTATTTTTGGGTATATTTATAGAGAATCTATTTGGCTCTAACACCAGAGGGCATTGTAGTGTACATGAAAATTTGTATATATCGTTTCCTCAAACTCCTAGGCGGAGCATAGGGCCTCAGTCTCTCTATTTTACTCTGCCTCAAATATCAGAGGACGAACGCTGTAGTACAAATTCCACAGAAACACTGCGAAAAACTCCTAAGACGCTCTTCTGATTAGCATGAAAAATTGTATGAAGATTTTTTGGCGGTATATATTTTGGTCTATCTCGAATACCAAGCATGCTGTAGTACAAATTCCTTACTCAAATGCGAAGAACTCCTAAGCCCTTCATCAGAGTTGCATGAATGGCACGTGCCATGGGTGTAGAGAGGTTAGGGAGACGGGAGAGTTGCTCACCCCGCACCCCCCACCCCCCGAACATTAAAAAATAAAAATTTTAGTATTAAATTAAGAAATTCAAAACATGTTTTCGTATAATTAAAGAGCATAGAATATATTGATATTTTTACCAAGATTAGTTTATTGAGTATTACGAACTTACGGTACTGAAAAAAAGAATGTCTTCCCCTCCTGAACAAAATCCTGACTACGCTCATGTCACGTGACATTCTTTTTTTATACATTTAAATAAATCCACAAAAAAAAAATCCGCACATTTTATTCATTAAGTGACTTAGCAACATAGGCCAGGTACAGCTAGTAAAAAAAAACTACATATATAAACCAAAAAAAAAAAAAATTAACTTTTAACATAGATAACTTAAATATAGTTTTCGTTGCTGATAGATACCATAGATGCCGAGCATAAAATTTGCAAAATATTTTTAGTTTTAAGTGTTTTGATTACAGACCTCATAAAAACGCTTAATTTTAAGACGAAAATCTAAATTTAATATTAAAATCATGAATTTATTTTCCAATTGTATGCAATGTGCTATGAAAAGTAAATCAAAACTTAAATTTTAGCAACCAGGTTAAAAAAAAATGTTTATAGATTGAATTTCTTGTTGTTGCTGTAACATTTTGTAATGATGGAATTAAAAATGTGGCAGGAAAATACTAAATTTATTACAAAAAAAACATCAATATAGTTTTTATACACAAAAAATCATACACCTATTTCTTTTTTTTTAGGGAGCAGTGAAGTCTTTTTTTATAAGGCAGAAACTGACGAAAAACATCAGTGCAGTTTTTGTACTCAAATATAAAACTAAAATCGATTCTTTTTTTGGAAAAAAGTCGAGTTTTTACTATGAGGCAGATTTGGAATGTATTAAGAAAAACATCAGTGAAGTTTTAATACTCAAAATTTTAACTTGAACTTGAATTCAATTATTACAAGCTACTCAGATTCAGTCAAATTTTGAAGAAATGCAACTTTAGAAATATTACAAAAACCTTTTATATATTTTTTTTGTATATTGGTTATTCCAAAAGCTGTGCTTCTATTAGAAATTAGAAATGTTTTATTTGCTATTTTATTAAAAGTATTTAGAAACTTTTTGCATAAAATGTTTACCTTTAAAGCTGTAACAAGCTTTACTTCTTATTTCATCCTTTAACAAAAACTTGCAAAGAAAAACATTTCGTAGTTAAAAATAATGAAAAAAAAAATAAAAATATTCTTTCACTCTCAAGTTTTTAACATTTGTGTTTTTTTATAGTTGATAAATTTTGAATTTTAACGCTTACTTTTTTGAGAACATATGTTTTTATTGCTAAAGTTTTTTTAAAATCATGTTCGTTTTTTGAAAACCAAAAATTTTCATAAGAATTGTCACATTTCTTTTTATTGTCACAATACCGACGGCATTTTGGTTAAGCACTTTAATAGCTTTAAGCAGCACTTGAGTGAGCGCGGAAGCTTCCGTCCAGCAAAGGAAGCTTGCACAGGTTTTTCTCTTTTGTTGCTTGTGGCGCGCTTTTTTTCGTAAATCTCGTTCGTTCTCTTGAAATGCTGATATTTCCTTTTATGTGATCCTCACCGGTTGAATATTTATGTCAGTAGGACAAAATATTTTTTTTTTTTGGTTTTTAGTTGTTCATAAAAAAAAATTATTATTTCAATGCGTTTTTGACACAGTTTTTTCTTCATTGTTGTTGTTAAAATGTTACTTTTCTTGTGCGAATTATGATTTGGGTTATGTTTTTTGGATTTTCTTCAAAAGTTTTTGTTTAGATTCCGCTAACGTGTCTATCACCGAGCGCAGCGCACGATCAACTGTAACGGAAAAGTGAAAAACGAAGACTGACTTGGCTCTAATGCTGAATGTGCCGAAGACACATGGTGCAGTGCGAGACCCCAGACAGCCGACTACATCGGCTTCTGAGCGAAGTTGCAGCAGAAGAAGACGCAGCAGTTTTGGAGACGTGGAGTTTGTGCGAACGACTGCTATGCTTGTGTGTGTGTGTGTGTGTGTGAGTGTGTGTGTGTGTGTGCGTGTGTGTGTGTGGTGGGGTGTGCAGTGGGAGGGAGGGTTTAAAATTTATATTCTATACAGTTTATTTGTTGAGTCTTAGAATATTTTAAATAGTTCTTAATTGTCATTCGGTTTGTTGTTGTCGTTGTCGCTGCTTGTTGTTGGCATTCTTTGCAAGCTATACTCACTTGTTGTTGTTGTTAATTTGAATTTTTATCATTTGTGGTTTTTAAAATCTCACTCATTTCGCTCTATCGCACTACTAAAGCGCTTATAAATCGTTTGTCTTTGCCTTTCATTCGCTCTTTTTCGAACATGTTTGAACCGCGTGTTTTATGCTCGATGCACTCGAATAGATATGCTCTCTCATTCTTTCCCACACACATATTCCTTTTAAACTTTTATTTCTTAAACTTTTTTCAATTCTTGGCGATGTTCGATCGTTTTTCGCCTGGGCTGTGTTGTTCTTTTCGCCGCATTTTAAAATTATTTTCACACTTTTATTGTTGTTGTTTTTCTTTTATTATTTTATCTCTATTCGTTTGGGCAAAAAAAAAAAAATTTTTTTTGAAAAGAAACAATATCACATGTGTCTTTGGTGTGTGTCGTGTAACAACGTGACGTCTGTCGCCTGTTGATATGTTTTTTGTGGTTTTTCTTTTGTCTCTTTCTTTTTGCCTTTTATTTTTTCTTTGTTAAAACTTCTATCTTCTTTAGAGAGAAAAAAAAAATTCGCTGCCTCTTAAAATCCATCGTTTTTATAATTTTTTTTTTTGAGCACTCTACGTTTTATCATAACTGCAGTTTTTGTTTTTCTTTTCTGTTTCCTTTATTTTTACTCGATATTTTTTATTTTCCCTCAGATTCATTCTGTTTTTTTTTTTGCTTGTCTGCCTTTTTTTTAATTTTTACAATTCCTGTATTTACAGTCACTTTCTTGTTGTTTCTTTTAGTTACTTGTTTAATCATCAATTCCTCTATAGAAATCGCTGTACCAACAATTTTGCGTAATTAATAAGCTGCACGCATGTCCAGTTTTTTCGCTGTAGCCTGCGGATATCTACTTGGCTTTTTTTCCTATAGATGCGTTATAACGGTTTTTGCGTAACGTTGCATTGCAAGTATTGCATTCGTTCTCTCCATCAACGCTACAGAATATTTATAAGTTATGAACTTTTTGGGTCAAACTTATTCATTCCGTGTTTTTTTTTTGTTTTTTTTTTTGACGAATCAATAAAATTTTAGGTCGTTTTCTTGTCGCAGCAACATTTATGAGTTTGATGCTGCATGGACCAATGTATAAGTTATGGAAACTCCTCTTAAAATGTGTTTTGCTGACCTAGAAAATTAAAATGAGAAATTTCGTTGAATATGAGTTGATAAATCCTAAAAATTTTGGGTCTTGAACACACAAAACCACGATTTTGATTTCATATTATTTCATCATTTGATTTCGATCACCTATTTGCGGATAATTTAATTTTCATATGAAGTTAACTCTATTTCTCTCAATGCAATTTTTTAATGAAATTTGTTAAAAAACGAAAAAAAGACACAGTTTCGATAGTATCGTAAGTATGGACGTAGAATTTTTTGTTTGATGTATCATATTTGTTGAAGAATTTGTTGTTCTCGTTCATTTTTATGTTGGTTTAAAATAAATATAATGCAATCTTTTGTTTAATAAATTGAAATAAATATTTCGAAATAATATGCATCCATTATTTTTCCTGCAGTAAAGAACTTATATTTATTTTAAATATAATTGAATACTTATATTTGAACCAGCAAAATATATTTTAAATTTGTATACATAAAATTCGTTCAATAAATAATTCGAATTTATTATAAATTAAAAATAAATAAAGTTTATAATAGCATAACTACCATGTCAGTCTCCAATATGCGTATATGCAAACCTGCATTGTAGTAATTTAATTTTTTGTATTATGTATGTATTATTTATTGTATGAATCTTGCTGAAGATTAGCAAAAACAATACCAAACTAAAAAACGAAAGAACTAATGTATATGCAAATATTTCACACATACTTATTAATAACAACATCAATACAAGCACTTACTGAAAAATATTCGTAAAAAAATTCTTGATTTAAAATGGTTTATATGTAGTAGCACTGCGTTTTTTAAATACTAAATATAAACTAGTATAATGACCATGCATCGCTTCTTCGTATTGTAACGTCTTATTTTCTGTGTATATCAGGCGAACAAAGCAACCCCACCCTAACTGATTGGAGTCTGCCAGCAGACTGAAAGTTTTTTAGCGGCGCAAGCATTTATATACGTATGCATTGCTTGTAAAGCTCTGAGAAATTCATAAAACGTTTCTAATCAACAAGCAACACGATGTTGCGTTCGAGATTTCGGCACGAACGTCAGCAGCAACTGAATCATCAATGCATTTTTCTCATACAAAAATATGAATTTTTCTTCTTTTCTTTTGCTATTGTGTGGCTTTAGTAAAGAAGTGACAACATTCAAATTTGGATATTCCTTTTATGCACAAAATAACTGATATTTAAGCATAAATTTTATCTTTGTACGATGAATATTAAAGGCTGCATTATACCCTTAAGTGACCCCCAAAAAACGTTAGCATGACCTTGAAGAAATTTGTGAAAATACCTCCTTACAAACCGCGCTGTAAAACGATATTCTACTTCAAAAAATTTCAAGAAAATATTTCATGCACAGATTTTTTTTTTACAATTTTATATATATATATATTGATATAGACAACAACACAAGCAGTTACGATTCTTGATTTATATAATGGTTTGTATATAAATGTAGCGCTGCTTGTTTTTAATACCAAATATAAACTAATATAATAACCTATGCATCGTTTCTTCATATTGCAACGTCTTATTTTCTCAGGCATTAGGCGGACAAAGCGACGCCACTTTGACTGATTGGAGTCTGCCAGCAGACTGAAAGCTTCTTATCGGCGCGAGCATTTATATACGTATGCATTGCTTGTAAGGCTTTGAGAAATTCATAAAACGATTCTATTCAAGAAACAACACGATATTGCGTTCGAGATTTCGGCACGAACTAAAGCAACAAGCATAGGAACGTTAGCAGCAACTGAATCATCAATGTATATTTCTCATACAAAAATATGAATTTTACTTCTTTTCTTTGGCTATCTTTTGTGGCTTTATTAATGAAGTGACAAAATTCAAAGTTAGAGCTATTCCTTTTATGCACAAAATAACTGATATTTTGGCATTAATTTTATCTTTCTACGATGGATATTAAAGGCTGTATAAGGCCCTAAAGTGTTCCCCAAAAAATTTGTGAAAATACCCTCATACAAACCGCGCTGTAAGACGTAATTCTACGTCAAAAAGCGAAATGGCCATTTCAGCCCTTGAAAGGACTTTGACCGAGCTTCGTATGATCAATTGTGTTGTGAAATGTTTGAATACAAGTGATCGAGAACTGAACGTACAAGTTTTATGCCGACTCCGAACGACTTAAGTTCTCAAAAAGCTTTTCGTGGCAGTTTTTACTCTCTGAGGCTTGCCATGTCTGACGTGAGAGGTGATGGCCGAACAGAAAAATTAGTTCAATTGAAAAAACTTTCTGTGTCAGGTGGGAATCAAACCAGGGTTCTCTGGTGTATGAGCCACGCACTCTACTCACTACGCCACGTTTGTTTTTTAAGCAACTTATATTAGTGGTAAGAAAATTGCATATTCATGATACTGAAATTTACGAGTTTTGAAATTTATAGTACTATGTTAAACTGTGAAAAATGAAATATCATGAGATTTTAGAGCCACATTAGGAGGTGTGGCATGCCTGCAACTGAGAAAATATCGTTAAATCCTTTCAAATACATAATAATAAGATTCCCGTTTGTAATTCAGTATACTTGGATTTTAAATTCCAACAAGAAATATTTTTTGACTTTTGTCCACAGCCGCGACACTGTGAGTCCCCACCACGAGAAAGGCCAACTAAACTGTCCAACTAGTATCCAAAAGTTTCGTCATTCTTCCTCAATTGCGACATGTAAAATATATTCTATCTTACATTCTTACTTATGTATGTGCATAATAAATTGCTATTGACATTGAAATAAAACTTGTAGATCGAGTTCTCGATCATAACTATGCAAACATTTCATAACATGAACAACACAGTTGATCATGAGCAGCTCAGTCAAAGTTCTTTCAAGGGCCGAAATGTGTTTTTTTTATTTTCATACATTCCGACTTGAACTCCTGATATTTTCTTTGAAATCCCTTAGCAAATCCTAGTCAGCTGTTTTTTTTCCTTTCCTTTTCTTTCCTCGACAACGGTCGTCCGGTTTGATTTCGTTTCTTATTTCAGCTTCTTTCCACTTTACTATTTTTAGTCTTCCAAAAATATTAACAAGCACGTGACTGGAGTCATATTCCGAGTAATTCATCCTTGGAACTCATTCGCTTGTCATAATAATTAATATAATTTACAAATGAAAGTATCTTTAGTCGATTCTCGTAGCTTAAAACTCCAGTTCTACTTTCAATTCTCTCCAGATACTCGTTACCAGCCGTAACGTAATCAGATAATCATTATCAGTAATCATTGATCAGTTCTCGTTTCCACCACAGGCTGTCAAAAAAGTACGTATATAAAATATGCTGCTTTCACTGGCTTTTTTTCTTCTACATGGCTGATTCTTCAAAGTTTGATTAACATGATCAGCAACAGCTATAGCGCCGTTAATATTTTCGTCATCGTCATTAGGCAACGTTATCAAAGATCGCGATCGTATCGTACATCACTCAACACATAGCGTTGATCATGAACGACATTCTATAAACTACATGTTTTTTTTTGTTATTTTATCTTAACAGAGAACATATCTACATATGTAGCTTTAAGCAAGGTTGTTTTTTGAGATTTTTTTTCGATTTATGAGTTGTGATATTTTATGTAAAGCATTTTTATTTGATTTTGTTGTAAAATTGCTATTCAAGTTGTGAAATAAATTTTAATTTGATATTTCTGTGTAACCTATGGCTATATAATGCTATGATTTATTTCGTTGTCCATATTTATTGTTTATATATTTTAAATATTTTATGTCAGCTCGTTCATGCTAACTCTTAGATGTTATATTTTTACTCGTCTATAAAACACAACATTAAACAGTAAATTCTCTTCAATGTTTGTTAATTAAATTAAATATTTTTGTTTTTATTTTCTTTAAGGCAATCAAAATCTATCCTGAGACCAAATACACACCCTCTATTAAAGAGTGCAACCAAACACATCGTATACTCAAAAGTATCTCATAGATGTCTTAACAAAAGAATGCTAGGCAAACAGAATGCAAAGGCATATCTAGTATGTATTGACAGACAGACAGACAGACGGCAGTTTAGTAAAGAGCCTCAGAGTTCTACAGTCAGCAGTGAGGACAGTTGGCAAGCGTTGTAGTAGCAGAAATTGTCAAGATTGCGTGCTTTGAATTTTATATCTGAATATCTAAGGTTTTATATTTTGTGAAACTAGCATAACTCGAACTTCTTTTAGTGGAATTTCTATAACTCAAACTATATCGAGTGGCAATAGCGCTTAGAAAGTGAATTATATACAAATCTTCTTCCATATGACGAACTTACATAATTCGAAATTCTCTTAAAAATACAAATATTGGCACGCGGTTCAAAGCTCAAGAGGTCGCAAATATTATCTTCTTTAAAAAAAATTGTTTTTGATTTATTTTAGTAGACTTTTTACATATAGAATGAAACTTAATTTGAAATCAACAAATTTTTTCGGAGGAAAAAAATGAAATAAAAATTGTTTTTTATTTGCATTTGAAAAATAATAAGACCAAAAAAGCCCGATCAAACACATGATATAAAAAATTTTTTGATTTATACTGTGCGGCGGCTAAAATAAATGTAAGTATCATAAATCACGAGTCGGATCGGGATAAATCTCGATAAATCACTTATGGTTTTTGTCATCTTGCTGATACTAATCCTACAACTCCAACTAATCCTACTAATGATACTAATGATACTAATCCTACAACTCCTACAACAGGTTAGCAACTGAGTTGCGCCTGCCTGTCCAAAGCCAGGATAAAGGAGTATGGTTGGCAGTAGACGCATGGAGGCGTAACATTCGTGGATAAGTCTTGTCTACTGTCGCAAAAGAGAGAGCTCACCAGAGCTCGGTGTGGCGGCCAATCTGGTAGCAGGTCACTATGGTAAGTCCTTGTGAAAAAATCCTACGATGGAATAGCAATGGTCCAGAGAACTTGTTAGCACGGGGATAGTCAAAACCGTCGAATGAGGTGACCTTATCTATCCACGGCAAGGAGACATGGCCTATATGGCCAACAATGAATGGTTATTTTGTGTCTTTTAAGACACGGCTACGTGTGGACCTTGTTGCATGTCAGAGGTCAAAAAACCCTAGGCACTTCGTTTAAGGTATGGTGATGCTCCATGCCATGTCAGTCCAACACAAAATAGTGCTATGTGCACAGTCAAATACAAGAATTCTATACATATATATATGAATTTTTTGTCTCATTTGCCGGGATGTTGTAGACCCCCATTCGGCGGGACCGAGTTGCCCAGGTGACTATCATGGGTTGGCCCTTTGGGGAGACTCGTGCTGGCTGTGGTTTGTGCACATCGCATGCACGGGTCTAGATTGACCGGCGGGGTCGCGCAGTAGTACGACCGGGCTGGCATACCTGCTTAGTATGCAAGAGATTGGATAGGTCTCGTCTTTACCAGTAGATGGTAATGAAGGTACGCCATCTACCAGTAGCCAAACTGGTACTATTAAGTAAGGGCAGTATGGAATTCTTATTGCATACTGCTTTTACAGAATAGAGCACAGGGTAATGCTTTTGTGTTTATGAATGTGACATCTAGTAAGTGGTTGCTTTTCTAGGTGTCACTTGTATAATACAGGTCTGTGAAGAGTATTTCACTTGCACATCCTTTTTGGTTGTGCATTTTTTAATACTATATATTCGATTCATGAACTATAACTCCAACGTCTATGGACCCAGAGGAATTAAGCCTTAAGGACAGGGGTCCTCTTTAAACACATAGCGGATTTCTGATACTAATCCTACTTACCCAAATACTCAGAATCGACACAAACACCCGAATCACTCGGGTCATTCTGCCACTGATATGATATGCAAAGCACAATAGAGCGCAGCGGTGAGAAACGAACGATTTTTTTGTATTTGTTTTGTTTAATTTTTGTTTTTTTTTTTGCAGTCGAAGCATCATAAAAGTTATGTGATTTTATGTATGCTATTAGCTTTCCTCAAACCAGCGGATAACAAGTGAAATGATGCGAAATGCGAAAAAACGCTGCTGAGACGCACTTTCAGCCTCTGCAAGCCGCTTCAAGTCACGTGCCGCCCCAGCTTGTTTCGCCACTTATTGAAATAGTTGATAGGAATTTATCTCTGTTGTTTCTTTATAATACTATGTATTTGCGTATTTTTTGTGGGTAAAGAAAATACAATACAAAAAGCATGGCTTAAAAAAGTTTTTGGTATTTTTTTGTTGCATACACAACAGGGAAACAACAGAACATCAGAAATATTGAGAAAAAAGTCAACCGGCTGGCGATTCATCGAAATTCTTTCTCAACATTTGTTCTAATGCGGAACTTACACGCTCAATCATTTGACATCAATCTTTTATATGAATATTTGATTGCATGGCAAAAAAAAATATATATATAGATGTATTTTATTGGAGTTTTCCTGGTTGTTTTTACTTTTTTATGTGATTTAATGAAAATAGCTGTGGCCTTGGCACAGTGGGTAGAGTGTGTGGTCCATAAGCCAGAGAATCCTGGGTTGAGTCCCACCTGACACAGAAAGTTTTCTCAATTGAATTATTTTTTCTGTTCGGCCGTCACCTTTCTGCAGATAATGGCACAGCTCGGAGAGTAAAAACTGCCATGAAAAGCTTCTTGAGAACATAAGCTGTTCGGAGTTGGCATAATATATGTAGGTTCAAATCTCGATCATTTGTGTTCCATCATTTCACAACACACACACAATACAATTGACCATAAGAAGCTCGGTCAAAGTCCTTTCAAGGGCTGAAATGGCCATTTCGTTTTTTTTTTTTAATGAAAATAATAGGTAAGCAACTTGAAAAATGAAAAAAAATACATGGAAACCAATCGACACGCTGAATACGAGCGCATAAGTCGCTTTAAGCTGCCTGCTCGGCTGGCACTATACGCACTTGGAGCTTTTTTCATATGATTGTATGTCCTGCGTTTTCCAGCTGTCCAGGTACTGCAATCAGTGGAGTGAATATGATCGTAAGTATTTTTCTTATTTCATTGGGTACAGATTGAGTAGAGGAACAGCAAAAAACTCGGGTATGATTTGAGCATATGATTTCTGTCGGATACTCATTACAGTTCTCTGTTTCCTACTTAGTACAAATCCATATATTTTGATAGGTACAACGAATACTTTAAAGTTTTTTTGGCAAGCAAGATGTTTATGAATTGTATTATTTTAATGTGATCCAGACGATCAAATCAATTTATTTCCAAATATACATTATATGGATTCGTATAGGTTAGGTTAAGGTTAGATTGTAGAGGCTGCCCGTTATGATACCAGGGTTTAATTTTACAATTTCTATTTGAATTAGTTTGATTTAAAAAATGGATAATTGTTATTTTACAAAATATATATATAAACTATATAAATAAGAAAATAAAAACGATATGAGGAATAAACTCTACTAAATTCTACTAAATCTACACCGAGAAAAAAAGCAATAGGTAAATCACCTAAGTCGGCTTGGGTAAAAAGAATTGTATGGGAATTATACGCTTATGCTTATTCACCTAAGCAATTTATTGTTTAATACATTGCTTTGAAAGCACATACTTCGATACCTTGCCAAAAAAAAAATATTTGATTCACCTAAGCCCAAAAATCAAAAATACAAAATTAAAAACAACTAGCATGGATGGCTTAAGCATAGTTTTGAGCTATTTTCTGCAAAAAAAAAAAACCAGCTGCGTCATTAGACACAAAGGAGAAGGATAGACTTGATAATTTAATAGTTTTTTTGTAATAAAACCACTTTTAAATTCAAAAATAACATTAAGTAATTTAAAAAACACACGTTAATATTCACTCCAAAAAATGTTATTACTTTTCATCAACAAAAAGAAAAGCAAAAAAGAAAAAAAAAATTTCTTTGCCCGCCATGCGGAATCGAACCTGGCAGCTTTTGGTGCCAGTCCATCGCTCTACCCACTGATCCAAGCAGCCTTGCTACTATTTGCTGTCATAACTGCAGCTACGTTAATTCACCTAAGCAATTTATTGTTTAATACATTACTTTGAAAGCACATACTTCGATACCCTGCCAAAAACAAATATTTGATTCACAGATGTTAACAGATGCTGTATTAACAGATGCAGTATGTCGCAGTATTCTGTTGATAGCTGCAGCATAGCTTTAGTTGTAATTAATATTGAATAAATCACTCAGCGTAACGAAGTAGTTTGGCTCAATGCGTAGAGTAGTGACTTCACACACAGTGGTATCGGTTGGTGTGGGTTCGACTCTCAACGGATGCGAAGGTAAAATTTTTGTATTTGATATTTAATTTAATGTTCTTGTTATAATACACGTGAATAAGCAAGAAAAGCCTAGAAGTCATTAATTTCTAAGAAAAAAACGTTGTTGATAAAAGAAAAAATTATGTTGTTGCCGATTTCAGTCAATCAAATCACAGAACGAGAGGCGACAGCTTCAAAAAAGGGAAAATAAAAAAACCAAAATCCAAAGAAGGTAAAATTTTTAAATTAAATTTTTTTTTGAAGTAGTGTATAAAAAATTAACAAATACTTGGTTAATTTATCACCCAAATAAAAATTGGCAAGTCAATATGTACGACTTATGCGTTTTGATAAAGTACTTGGGTGACTGACAACTGCCAAAGCCATCTTATAAATTATACTAGGTTTTTTTTCAATTTAACATAAGCTTTTGCCTCGGTGTAAGTAACACAATAAATACACACACATTAGGTTTTTGAGATATTCTTACTTAAAAGTAAAAAAATAGATTTTATAGCAATTTTGAGGTTGAATTCTTTAGAAAACTGAACTCTGGTCTTAGAGTCTGGAGTTGCACATGCTATTTTGTTGTGCACAGGCCTTGGCCAATATTCGAAAATCTTCTGTAAGGTATTATTTTGACTGTCTTGACCGCCTGCTGCATATTGCTTACATACCATATAATTTTATTTATTTAACTTATGCATTGTATTTATTTTTCAAAAATTATTTTTTATCTTACCTACTATTTTGTTGTTGCTGTTTTTCCATTTTTTTTTTTTTTCTTTCTACTGTGATTTGCACTTTCGTTTGACATTATTTTACTTTTACTTGTTGTTGTTTATTTTTATGCCATATACCATATATTTTATAGATACTTTTAAGCTATAGAACTGAAAATTGTAGACAATAAAGCTCTATGATATTTGTTGTTGTTGTTGTTGTTGTTGAAATTATTATTGTTGTTGTGAGTTTATTTTTGACTCAACAACGCGACGTTGAACTTTTCTATACGTTCGATTCTTCTGCCGAATGAGTCTTTAGCGCGATGTCCGGCGTCTTTTGCACCGCCTCGCTTCAAAAGCGACAAATCAATTTACGTTAATTGCTTTGATTTTATTTTGGTTTCGGGTAATTATTATTTTTTTTTTTAAATTAAGATACTTTAAGGCGACAACTTTAGCTGAGATATTTACTTGAGATATTTTAGAATTCTTTACAGCTATTGAAGCAATTCCTTTGGAGTTTGGAGAAATTAAGAAAAAATTTTGTTTTGGAAAATTTGATATTCAAATTTTTAGAGCATTTAATTTTAGAATTTATAAAAAGTTAAGTGAAAAAGAGAAATAAAATTGGTGCAAAATTATTAAAACTGCATTTTAATGAAAAAAAAAAAAAAAAAAATAAAAAAAAAAACACAGAGAAACCGACGAACTTGAGAACGTCCTCCTTTTTGAAGTCGGTTAAAAATGGTTCACAATTTCGAAAAAGTCTTTATGAAACTAGAACTTTTAGATTTGTTGCGACTTTTTAAGAAAATATTTTGCACTCTTAAGTGTTTAGCTCAGACTCCGCCCACTTCTTGGCCTAAATGCGACGTCTGACAGAAGACGCCACCCATGTTGTAAAACGCATCTTTTCTGTTTGCAGTTTTAAATATTTCGCTTAGACTGCAGCAGACCGATACGAATGTGACGCATGAGTAAAAATGTTGCCACGATCAGCCAAAGACAAAGATCTTCACCGTTATTCGAGCTGGAGAAAATTAAGTGGGCGCACAGTACATGAGCTGAAATCATCAACGAGTGACACTTATGCACTAATGCACTAAATATATGTATGTATGTAGATAGAGGTAATCTCGAGGTGTTAGTGGGCCAAACGTTGGAGTTAAGAAGAATGCTCTATGTGCTAAAAATATTATATTCCAAAGCGAGCGTGAGCATAAACACGATAAATAATTTGCTCACGGCTTCGAATTGCAAGATTTCGGTATTCAGCAGAAAATAAAAGTAAAAATTGTTTGGAGAAAATGAAAGATTTAAAGAGTTTGGATACTATTTAAAAATTTCATGCCGCCTACTTTTGCTTTAAATTTTATGAAATAAACATAAATTAGGACGAAACAAAATTCTTTGACACAATTAATGCATCCCAAGAGATTGTTTCCAGTTCCTGACAGGTGCGTGTTAAACCTATGGATCTAAAGTCTTCAACACGTTATTATATCTTCTCGAACTCGTTCGCCTTTTATTACTTTTCCTGTCTGACCTAGTGAAGTTATGTCCAATGACGACTATATTGTAAGGGTTCATTAATCAAATTTGTTTTTCTTTCCTTTTCATTTTTGCTCGACAATCTTTCCTTCCAGCTCATATCCTGATTTTATCCCCTACCATATTCGTGTGGCGCTCATTGTTATTATTCTTGCATTTATGCAGCTCTCAATTATTTCGCAAAAAAAAAAAAAAAAATTAAAGTTATAAATTAGTTTGGCATATAGCTTTTTCTTTCGTCGTGAACTCAATTAGGCCAACTTCATATTTTTACAAATTGTTTTCATATGATTTTTTTTTTTTACGCATGATCATTGGTCCGGTATTTTTTTGATTCTCTGCTTGTTTGCTTGCATCGCCGTCGCGTTCGCACGTTAATTTGAAGAAATCCAAATTAATGCTTTTGTCAAACGAAGTGTGATTAATCAAGTGTGAGTCGAGCGTGGTGGGTATGCACAGTGGGACAAATTTGATACGAGAAGATACTTACATTGTAGAATTTAACATTCACTCTGATAGTAAAGCAGCTCTACTTGCACTTAGCGCATATAAAATCAATGGGATTGCCTACAGCTACTTATCAAGGTATCTACCCATAACAGAGTCCATCTCATTTGGGTACCAGGTCATAGCGGCTATTTTGGTAACGAGATCGCGGACGAACTAGCCAGAAAAGGGGCTACAAGGTCCTTCATAGACTCAGAACCATTCTGCGGGATACCATGGGGCACTATGCGCCATAACATTAAAATGTGACTAAACAGAGAGGCACTTCATTACTGGAGGGAAACTGAAGGTAACAGACAGGCGAAAACATTCATGCCAACCACTTCGCTCCAAAGAACGAAACAATTCCTGACTCTAAGTGGAAGATCTATCAGACTAGTCACAGGTTTCCTAACTGGACATTGTAAGGTAAATAAACACTTATCAACCATGGGTATAGTCCAGGAAAATCTGTGTATGTTATGTAATGATGATGAAGAAACAGCAGAGCACATCTTGTGTCACTGTAACGGTCTAATCAGGACCCGTCTTCATTACTTAGGTGCATTGTACCTAGAACCGCGTCTAATAGCGGATAGTTCACCCAAGGGCATCGCTCGGTTCCTAGCGCACTTAACGATTAAGGATGAACTATAACTTATAGAGGTTTGTTACATTAGGCCTTTAAGGCCGCAGTAACTAGGTCACTTGCTCCCTGCTCACTTAATTAACTAACTTACTAACTAAGGTGGTGAATGGTATGAACCAACGATTTCTCTTTCTCGTCAAAATAGGCCTCAGTTTCAGCGATTACTTCATCATTGGACTTGAATTTCTTTCCAGCAAGCATTCTCTTGAGTTCTGAAAACAGGAAAAAGTACCTGGGGGCTAAATCTTGCGAATACGGTGGGTGGGTAAGCAATTCGAAGCCCAATTCATTAAATTTTGCCATCGTTTTCATCGATGTGTGACACGGTGCATTGTCTTGGTGAAATAACACTTTTTTCTTTTGCAAATGTGGCCGTTTCTTGGCGATTTCAGCCTTCAATCGATCCAAAAGTGCACAGTAATAGTCGCTGTTGATGGTTGTTCCTTTTTGGAGATAGTCGATGAATATTATTTCTTTCGCATCCCAAAATACAGACGCCATCACCGTACTAGCGGACTGTTGGGTCTTTGCTCGCTTTGGATTCGGTTCGTCGACTGCTGTCCACTCAGCTAACTGTCTTTTGGATTCTGGTGTGTAATAGTGAAGCCATGTTTCATCCATTGTCAAATATCGAAGATAGAATTCGATTTTATTGCGGTTTAACAGCGCCAAGCACTGCTCTGAAGCATCAATTCGTTGTTGTTTTTGGTCGACTGTGAGCTCACACAGCACCCACTTTGCACAGAGCTTTCACATACCCAAATGTTTGTGTAAAATGGTAAAAACATTACCATTTGATATCATTACAATGTCAGCTAGCTCGTGCACCTTGCGATCTTTCATAAACAATTTGTGGATTTTTTTGATGTTTTGTGGAATGACTGTCTGATTTGGGCGTTCACTGCGCTCTGCATCATTTGTGCTGGTACGACCACGTTTAAATTCAGCAATCCACTTTTCTACCATTTGTGTCGATGGAGCAGAGTCCGGATATTGTTTATCAAGCCATTGTTTGGTTTCCACTGTATTTTTTTCATCAAAAAGCAATGCTTTATCAAAACTGGAAATTCACGGTTTTTCCATTTTTTTTTCAATGACAATAGTTGCACACCAAATGCTATAACTCACGAATCAATTGTCAGATTGTTGTCATATTTTTATACTAATACTTATTATACTTATCGTTTGAAGGTTGGTAATAAATAAAAATCATATGGAAAAAAATCTAGTAACGCCATCTCTGTGTCATCCTATGGACTTTTTGAACATACTGTTACATACCCATCAATTTCAGGATTCAAATCTATACTCGGGAGTTTTTAAAAATTTAAAAATAATTTTTTAATACATTCGTCGATTTGGAAAAGCTTTTCACAAACTATTGAAGTACTTTTGTGTGCATCTTTCAAACCGGCAACTTCGGCGAAATAAGCAAAAAGTAGGTTCAACACCTACAAATTATGATAATATGTTAGGAAAATCATGGCGTGTGTGATCGTGATCGCTTGCAAAAGTATATTTTCAAATTTAACATATTATTCGATAGATTGAAAATTTTTGAAAACATCAGAGCAAAACGAATTTTTGGCAATCATTTATGTCAATTTTCTCATACATAAATGCTCTCTTTTGTCCTCGTGTCGTAATGTTACTGTAGCGTTTAATGTGTCAATGAAAATGAGTCAAAAATGCAATTTTGAATTGAATTACTTTTACAACATAAACTTTTGTGCCATTTCTTAAGAAAACATTGAATATTATGGAAATTTCTTGAACAAAAATTGAAAAAATATAAATGCTTAACTAACTGCTATTATTATTTGTATAAAGTACTTTAATAGACGTTTCAGACAAAAAATAATTTAGTTAAATGTATTTAAAAACAGCAGAGCAACTTGCATTGAAAGTCAAAACTTTAAATTTCTGATCATTTTTCATGATTCAATTATTATAGGATTATCCAGATATTTGACGTCTTCTCACAAGAATAAGAATGTATACCCTTATTTAAAGAGGAGAGCAAAAGAGCAATTTTTTAATGACATTAATATCCCGCAGTTGCATGAATATCATACTTTTTCGTAGTACAAAATATTAAATATACATTTGACTACTACGTTTTCTATTACTTGTTTGTTTTGAACAAAACTTATATTATGGGCTTTTTAAAGTGTAATGGATGAATTTTTGATGTAAAACAATATTGAAAAAATTTGATTTGTGTATGCAAAACACATTTTGCAAAGAATTTGTATGAATATTTTGATTATGTTTTTGAGCTTTGAGCTAAAATAAGTAAAAAACAAAAGTCAGCTTAGAGGTAAAATTTATTAAAAATATGTTTTTTAATCTGTGATACAGAGTTTTGAAACCATTTGCTTAACGAAAAGGATGATTATTGTTATTTCTACATTTTTATTAGGGAAAATCAAACATACCTTTTTTCCTCTTTTGACAAAAGATATCTAGTTTTGTTCACACAACGCAGAGAATAATACAGAAAAAACAATATAAAATTAAAAATAGCAACGTTAAATTAAAATTCAACAGTGACAAAAGTAGAATTAAGTTTGAAATTTCTGAATCAAAAATGGTATTTTTAATTTTAACATGAATTTCCTTTTTATTCCTTTTTATTTTTTAATAAGGAAATCCAACGGCACTGCGTACTTTTGCGCTTGCTCACTGCCGAACACATACGACGTCTTAAATATCCTACATGTTGAAGGCTTTTTTATTTTAAATTATTTAACACTAGTTCGAAATTAAAGATATCACATACTAAGACATAAAGTAATTTGAGATAAATGACGCTATAAAAATTGAAAAAAATTTCCACAAATTATTTTCATGTCAATAAATTTAACTAAAATATTGCACATTTGATTTTTTTAACATAACCACAAGCATGTGGAAAAAGTACTTTTAAAAAAACACAGCAGAACACTGAAACATACTTTTTTTTGGCACTACCACACAACCCTGGCTGTCATTTTTTCAAGAGAGTAAAAACATTTTTGTTTACATAAAATAAGGGTATGTCAAATATCTGAATAACCTTATAATGATTGAATCATGGATAAGTTCAAACATTTATTTACTAAGAATTTCTATTGTTTTGAAATTAATGATATGAATGATTAACGGTAAATTTTTTAAATTAATTATCCTAAAGAAATTTTGAAAATAAATATGTACTAAAGTAAATATGTACTAAATATTTACATACATTGAATTCGTAGCCTGTTCGTTAGAGATTAGCTTATCCAATGTTAGCTTAGGTCATGTTTGCAGATATTTTTATGGTCAAGAATTCTTTTGTACGATATTTTTATGTAGCTTAAATTTTTACCACGTTTTTGACAATGTCTTTCCTTAATTTGCGAGTAAGTTTGTTTTTACTGGATAACAATTAAATAAGCACTGGAAATTGAAATTGCAACTTCAAAACAACGCCAACGTACGACGCAACGGACTTGCGCATGTGTTGATGCGAACTCAAATACAACAGAACTTAGCATCAGCTGTTCTGATATGCGAAAATAAGAATGTGAATATAAATACACATAAAGAAGAAAAGAAGATATATATCACCCTTCGCGCTTTGCTACGCCTTACTGTATTTTGTAGTACAGCGCCTTCTGCAGTTTCTCAAAACTCACCGCACCCAAAAACCTCTTATACAAATCATACTTATCGGATGAGTAGCTCCCTCTGGTTTCGAACAAAAAAACAAAATTGCGCCAAAGCCCTTTCCATACTCGAAAATCCCTATGTACAAAATTTTCATCCTAATCAGATGAACGATTTTGGAGTATTTTACCATTTCTTAAGAGATTTGTACTAGCCCTCTGGTGCATCTCTGACACCCTCTGGTGCGTCTTTGTAGAGCCCTCTGGTGCACAAGGACGCACATAAAAAAAATAAGAGTTTGCTTCAAACCACACGATTGAAGTAAAACTTCTTTAGCTCCATCTATATGTATATATATCCATATATTTAAATATATACATGTATACACATACACATATCAGGGGGCCACTGCCCTCTCCTGCCCTACCTTCGCTACGGCCATGTATATGTATTTATGTTTATATATGTAGTTATGCATAGTATGTGCATGTATATACATATAAATATCAGGGGGGAAGCGTCTCCTTCGCCCAACTCTCACTACGCCTAAGTATATATTTACATATGTATACATGTATATATGTATTTATATATGTATAATATAGACATGTATATACATGTATATACATATACATATCAGGAGGATAAACTGTCCTCCCCTGCCCTATCCTCGCTACGCCCATGTATTTGTATATTCATGCATCAGTCTTAGTATGCAATGACAGCCCACTTCATGATATAGTTACAAAACACCAAATTTGAAATTGCCCACAAATGGTCACAGCAGCACTAAACCGAATAATAACAAATTCCAAAGAGCTTGGAATGCCAACTTCTTCCCGTTTTCCTATAGACAATGCAAACCCTCCCTAGACTTTCAATTCATCAATAACTAACGACTCTTTACGAAAACACTCAAAAAATCACACCAACCCAGTAATTTTCTAGTCCTCATTTTCTGAAATCAAAGAAACCCTACCTAATCACTCTTTTATTTATACCGATGGTTCCACGAATAACTCAAAAATTAGCTTTAGCGTAACTTCAGCCAACAAAATCATAAAAGTTTCAATCCTACCACCATACAGCTCAATATTCAGTGCGGAAATAATTGCTATCCATGAAGCGATACAATACGCCCTATCCAAAAACACCAACTTTGCTATTTGTACTGACTCACTTTCATCTATAGACGCCATTGCTAATATAAATAACTATGAATACTACCCGCTACTCATCAGGAACATTCTTTCCAACAACTTCCCTAAAATTATAATTATTTGGATACCAGGACATACTTCAATAGAAGGTAACGAATTCGCCGATCAGTCAGCCAAGGACGCTAACTCATCCCCACTTATTCTTACAATTAATTATAATTCAAACGATATAACACAATATTTAAAAAAAAAAATTTAAAAGCAATAATATCCATATATGGAACTTAACCTCGGACTGGTATAAGCTTACAAATCCATATAAGTTAACTGGCAAAGAAATACACAAAATAAACAGCAAAAATCTATCGAGACTTGACATAATCAAATTTGAACATCTACGGCTCGGACATACCAAAATCACTCATCAACACTTAATGAACATAACACTCCTCTCTCCTGTCCATTTTGCAACCTTTCAATACCAATAACTCTTTCGCACCTCCTTTCAAACTGCCACAAATTCCAAAGCATTAAATCACAAATTTTTCAGAACTCTGACCCTTTATCGTTCCTATCTACAAAATAATCAAATTTCATAAATTAACAAATCTATACAATCAAATATGGAAAACTCAAAACATTTGTAAAACTTAGAACATGAAGCCCTCAAAACAATACATATTATTATTATTACCAAACTATCCCTCTTAGTTTGAAAAAAGAAAAATTTACTCAAATTTAAAAAGATTTTATTATTTATTTTTTTTTTCTTTTGTTCTCTCCTTGACAACGAAATGTGAATTAAATACTCTCTAACTTTGTAAATAAACTTTAATTACCTACAGCTTTCCTTGGAATATACACCTTGTTACAAGGCTTAGGTTTAAGTTATGCTTAAGGCCTACATTGCCAAAGCTGTTTTCATTACATTAGCTTAAAATTTTAATCTTAAGTTAATAATTAATAAATAAAAAATAAATAAACTGCCCTACCCTTGCTACACCCATGTATATATATATATATATGTTTATATATGTATTATATATACATGCATTCGGATGAACGGTTTTAGACTTTTTCGACGTTTTTCAAAATATTTGTACTACAGCGCCCTCTGGTGTTCAAGATAGAACCGAGTAGATAAGTCATAAAAACTCACCATATCCGAAAACCTCTATATACCAATTTTCATATAAATCGGATACAAATACAAATATTCATGCAAATCGGATGAACGGTTTGGACTTTTTCGACGTTTTTTAAAACATCTGTACTACAGCGCCCTCTAGTGTTCAAGATAGAACAGAGTATATAAGTCATAAAAACTCACCGTATCCGAAAACCTCAACACACAATTTTTCATGCAAATCGGATGAACGTTTTGGATTTTTTTGACGTTTTTTTAAAACATCTGTACTACAGCGCCCTCTGGTGTTCAATATGGCACAAAAAAAAATAAGTCCAAAACACTCTCCGTATCAGAAAGCCAATATGTATCAATTTTCATGCAAATCGAATAAGCGGCTTAGAAGTTTTTCGAAGTATCTTAAAATATTTGTACTATAGCGCCCTCTGGTGTTCAAAATAGAATAGAGCTGATAAGTCATAAAAACTCACCGTATCCGAAAACTTCTACGTACAAATTTTCATGCAAATCGGATGAACGGTTTCGGAGATAAGCTAAAAAAAAGAATGCCTGGAACCCGATCGCAGCGCTCCCTACCGGGTCCAACCTTTTTTCTGTATAAAAAGTAGCCCATATGCTGACCGGGGATATAAGGATCCTGGATGTCAAGTTTCATTTAAATCCATCCAGTGGTTTTCGCGTGATGCTTTAACAGACCGACACAAAAATTTTAAAAATGCGATTTTCGAACTCAGCGTCATTCAAAATGTCCATCGCAAAAGGAATTTCAAAAAAATATTTCATGTACAGATTTTTTTTTTTAAATTTTATATATATATAGATAGATAGATATACCATATTTCGTTCTACTTCAGCATTAATTACTGCTTGTTGAACATAAAATATTTTACTACTTTGTCCCACTGTTCTAATGAACGACATTCATTTAAGCGTAAAATGAACTCTTAATGAATTTCACTTCACCAAAAAAAGTGAAAAAAAGACAACAGACGGACATACAAATATGTGAACGTATAAATAATAAAACATGTAGACAGACAGACGAACAGACAGGCGCACAGACACAGATATGTTGAACAAATATTACAAGTCCATTTGTAATATTGCCACAATGCCAGCCAGACGCGAATTTCACTGTGAGTTGATTTGGCACATAAATTGCTAAAGTAACTTAACAAAAAATAATTGAAATTAAGTGCGAGCATAAAATTTTGAACTTGGCACAAACTAGCATATTTTTTACATTGTTGGCTAAAATGATGGACAGACATGGGTAACTTTCAGCTGGATGGATGAAAAGACAGACAGGCAGTTAGAGAGAAAAAAAAAATACTTTGTAAATGGATGGATGGACGCTTGGATGGATGGGTGGTTGCATAGATAAATGGTCAAGTTGTAGAGAATTTTTTTATGCGCTATGCAGACTAGAGTCGTTTTGTAGTAATTTAGACTATTTTTTATTTGCTAAATAATTTGGCGACCATATGGTATACAAAAAATTCAACAGTTTAAATAAAAACTATTGAGACTGCAGAACGGACGCGAAAGAGATATATTTTTAAATAAAATTTAAATATTTCAATTGTGTCCACAGATAATAAACACAGAAATGTTAAACAAACAGACTTATGTTGGCTATAAAAATATGAACTGTGGTGAGACGTTCCCAAAAGCATTATGCATAGCGTTGCCACTAGTTAGATTGTTTTTTTTTTCGCCAAAACTTATGTGTTAGTCTGCAGAAACTGTTTACAAAGTTTAGAATATTTTTAAAAAATTTTCATATATATATTTGCATTTATGGCAACTCTACCCACTAGCCTGCATTTCAAACGTTTGTGTTACATGTGTATTTGACGGCATGTCTGTCTGTTTTACTGTGTACAACATGCGAACTACTTAAAAGTTTAAAAACGGAAAAATCGTTATTTTTTGTGTTTGTTTTTTTATTTTTTTTTATTTTGTATCAGAACTCAAAACTATATAAAAATCCATTTACGAAATTGCATTTTGAAAATATATTAAGTGTGAAAATTTAAAAATAAACCAAAGCCGACGCCACGCAATGCAACGTCATGCAACGTGACGCAGCCACGTTGACGAACATGTGTAATGACGATGTTATGCAAATGTTTAAATTTTAATGAAAATCATGACACGATCAGAGTTGTGTGCCACATGAAAAAAAAAAGAAACAGAGACATCAAACAAAAAATGTTAAAAAAAAAAAAATTAAATGCAAAAAGAAAGAGACATAAAATACGTTATATAACGAATTTAGCATTTTTTATGCGAAAATGAGACAAATACGAAAGAATGTATAAATTAAATAAGAAAAATTTTGCATACCCCGAAATGCAAGTTGAGAGTTGTTGAGCTTTTTATTGCAATTTTGGGTACCTTGGATTCAGCGAATTTTTAGTATCTGATTTTCTTATTTTATAAACTTTAAGGGATTGAAAAATTTTAATAAGCTTATCAAGTTTAACAAGTTTTCATTTAAACCAAACTATAAAAATAAACTAATATTTATAATGCCAAAAAAAGTGAATTGGTTAATGAATGGTCGTGCATTTATTGTATCGCCCTCGAAGTAGGCCCTCTCCAAAATATACGCTTATGACAACGAATAATTCAATCATCAAAGTATTTTTCAAACACATTTTCCAGAATCAATTTCAGTTCTCGGTTTGAATTATCTTTTATGTCTTCTATCGACAGAAAACGTGTGTCTCGAAGTGGTAATTTGAGTTTTAGAAAGAAAAAAAAGTCTGCCGGAGCCATATTGTTTTAATATGATGGTTGTTCAATGATATGGTTGAGTTTTTGGTCAGAAGTTCATTCACAATGATAGATTTGTCAGATGGTACGTTGTCTTGGTAAAAAATTAATAAGTTTTTTTTGCAAAAAACTGAACTGTTTCGACGAATTTTCTCTCGACTTTTCCGCATTTCCACTTTTTTTCCTTATCTGACGACCATGGATTGTGTCTTGGCTAAATTATCAATTATCACTACTACGCTGTTCTAATAGCCTGGCAATCGATTTGCATCCCATGTTACCATTTCATCTAAATAAGCCTTGAGTAAAGCTTTATATAAAGAATTTATGTAGGGAGGAAAATTTAAGCTTACTTGAATAATCCTTGAAAAAAATTTTATGCAAGGTTTACTCAGGAACTCAGAAACAGGGGAAAAAATTGATTTGTTATTTAATTGTTTTTACGCATATTTCTGCAAGTACATTTTTCATTTCAATTTAGAAGAGAAATCTTGTACATCTTAAAGTATTTTGTATATTTACCTAGGTCATCCGAAGCGGTTTGAGCTTGGAACACACTATCCACTCGTCTATTCAAGAATATACTTGGATAACGTTGAAACTTCATTACAATTTTCTTTGAATTTCCTTCAGTAATAGTTTACTAAAGTCCTAACTGAAATCATTTAAGCAAACAGATTATCCGTTAAGAGTTCCGTGGTTCGACTCCGGGCTCAGATAAGTTTTTCTTTCTTTTTATAATTGAAATAAAAGAGTGTGATTACAAGATTTTTTTATGGATAGAGAACGTTTCTTTTTATTTAATTCAGGAATTTCTTACATTATTGTGAACACAAATTGAAACTTTATTATGGCTTTATCTTGAAAAAGAATCTGCTTTAATAATTCAAAGGAGTTTAACTTGAGTAAAAATCTTCTTGAATACGTCGTTAAAAATGCATTAATGAATAAAACTTTATAAAGATAACTAAACTTGAGTAAATATCTTCTTGAAAACTTTCTACAATGAAAAAATAAATTTCACAGCACACCATCTAGTCTAAAGCATTATTGAAGGAAAGTATAAAACAATTTTTTTTTTTTACTGAACGTAGGGGTCGCGCATCGACATATTTCTGTATAACTTCGGTATTTACCGTCCGATCTTAAAGAATGATATGTTTATGGTTTTGGTTTAGAGACCTATTTTTTGTCTCTAAAACTCATTGAACTCAGTTGACCCCTTTAAGTACTGACCCACCGGACCTCAATTTCTAGCATCTTAAGGTAACATTTTGATTTCAGAAATGAAAAGTTCGTAGAAAATCAATAAACTTTTATAAAAGAACTTTTTCATTATTGCCACTAGAAATACTTTTAATTTTTTTTTTAATTTGTTTTTTTGCCAAACGTAGGGCAATTTTTTAAATTTTTTATCATATCGTATTGTTTTTATAAAATATCTACCGAAAATGTTCTTATCCGAATCGGTTTTTTTAAGGCTTCAATTGTTTTACATAAGGTGGAGAACATAGTGAACGCCGGTTCGGTTCAATTTCACATCAGAGCAATAAAGAAACCAGTCATGCATCTCTTTTGCTTTAATGTGTTTTCTGATCTGATCTGCCTGCCTGTCTGAACCGGCTTTCACTATGTTCGCAACCTTAGAATGGTACATTAGGATGGTAGATTTGGATAAGAACGTTTTCGATGGATATTTTTTAAAAATAGTACCATATGACAAAAAATTTAAAAATATGCCCTACGTTCTGCAGGAAAATTAGAAAATTTTTTTTAAAGTATTTCTAGTGAAAATAGAAACAATTTCTTTAAAAATAGTTCAATGATTTTTTACAGGTTTTTCATTTATGAAATCAAAATGGTGCCTTAAGATGGTAGAAACTGAGGTCCGGTTGGTCAGTACTATAAGGGGTCCACTGAGGTCAATGAGTTTTAGAGAAAAAAGAGGTTTCCCTGATGCAAAGACATATCATTATTTAATATCGGACCGTAAATACCGAAGTGGACACCTACGTTCGGTAAAAAAAATTTTTTTTTTTTTTGTAAAATTTCAATAATGCTTCAGATTAGCTGGTGTGCGGCGAAATTTTGTTTTTTTGCCTATAAGAAGAGACGGTCTAATATAGTTACATATAATATATATATAAATAAAGCTTTATATAAGAAATTACACAAGAAATTTCATTTTCAATGCTTTTACAAGGCTCTTTCAAGCAAAGCTTGAATAACTACTTTTATACAAGACCTTTTTAAGTTGAACTGGAATAACTTTAAATATTTAGGTGAAATTGTTAACTGGTATATCATAAATGTGTAAAACAGTAAACACATTTACAAACAAACAATTTTAATTGTTTTATTTGTTTGTTGTTTATTTTCGAAGTTAATAATATTTCAATTTAATATTTACTTTGTCTATTAGGAACATTTTATTTGTGTAAGGTTGGACAAAAAACAATGTTAATAGGATATTGACAATTCTAGAAATTCCTTTTTCGGTAGACATTCCACTTCTACCTTGCTGGCGGCTACATACATTTTTTTTCATTTTATAGTTGTATTTTATATACTGTGCAAATTTCTGTGCACATTTATGAAAAACTAGTAAACAAAAAAGTTCAACATAGTATCATAAAAAAATTCAAAATATTTTAAAACTTTTTGTTATTTATTTATTAATTTACTACACTTAAATAAAAAACAAGAAAACATAAATAACAAAAAATCGAGCTAAGATTACTATAATGGACAAGTCACACTATCGTTTAAAAACTATCGATCGATGAGCGTAGCAAGGGAAAAAAGGGGAACAGCTGCCCCCCAAATATTAGAAAAATTAAAACAATAAAATACAGTACTGTTCGCTTATAACAAACCCGTTTAAAGCGAACTTTCGCCTAAAACGAACCCATTCTCATTTTCATTTTTTTATGCAATCATCCCATGCATTTTTTTTCGCTTATTGCGAACCTGTTAAAAAGGAATTTTTGGTTATTACGAACTTTATTTCATGTGGTTTTTATTTAGGTTGAGCTTTTTTTTTTTAAAAAAAAGAGAAACAAACTACGACTCTTTCACAACACATTACAGACAGTGGACAGTGGACAGTGGCCAATTTTGAAGACGTAAATGTGATCGACAAAGAGAAAAAATAAGTTAGGCGGTATCTTTTGGAAAGCTTACACATGCAGAAAAAAGCAACAACAACAATGAACACCAAAGAGGACAACGGCAACATCAGCTCGATAAGCTCTTTACCCTGTAGGAAAATCAACTAATTTAAAAGTAGTTGAAAAAGTAGTTTTTTGTCAACCACAACTAGTTGAAATTCTGACTTTTTTCCATAGAACGAACTTACATATTTTGTATGGTGATGTCCGCTAAATAAGTCAATTGACTTTCGTCTGCATATATTTTCAACTACTTGTTAAATTAGTTAAATTTTAATTTATGTTTTAACTACTTTAAAATAAATCAACTGAAAACTAGTTAATATTTTACTAACTGAACTTACTGAAGTTACTTACTGAAGATGAATATATACGTAAAAGCACAAAATTTTAAATTTCTATACATCAAAGAGATCATTTATTTGACTGAAAATATAAACATAAATTCATTACGTGAATGCAGTTTACGGAAGCAGTTTCCAAAAACGAGTACGCCACCGCCTGGGTACTTGAGCGAAGGTGCCGATCCAATTGATCGGAATTGTGTGGATACTGCTCCTGTTATTTAACACAAGACAGCTTTTTGATGCTTCATTTCAAAATATGAGGTAAGCAAGCGTGTCGGCGGGATTTTCCAGGATTTGCAACCATCAAACATGGTCGATTGACACACCGATATTTTGTTTAGTGCTTATTTTAAGTGTCAATCGCAATGAAGTGATGGAGCAGACTCAACGCTAGGTAGGGAAAAGCGTGCGTCTTTACTACTGAAGTGATGAGGTGTTTGCTGAATGGTTAAGCAATGCATCAATTTCCGCACAAAGTCCAAATTGCCCAATGTTTGCTAAACTCTACATGTTTGTAATTTGAATGTCTTAAATAATAAAGAATTTTTAATCGTTTCACAGGGTTTTGAGGCAGTCTATCAGTTTTAAAGTGTGTTAACCACGTCTGTCTTGCAGCTCTATGTCGTAAATAAAAAATATGTCTTTTTCAAACAAAATGTTAGTGAAGCCTAAAGTGAATAATATTTGATGAAATAACATGGTTAAAAACTTGTAATCTAATAAAAATTTGTAATTAAAACATGCCAAAATCAGAGTAGTTGCCGTCTTTATATAATTCAAAGTAGTTTATCAACCACTTGTTTTTAAGTAGTATTTTAATTACTTCATAAATAATGCAATAAAAACTTTTTAGAATTGAAGTGGGTGCCGCCTTAATATAATTCAAAGTAGTTCATATACTAGTTTATTTTAAACTAGTTTTTTAATTAGTTGTTTTTAAAAACAAGTTAGTTTGTTCCTATAGGGTAGCTTTAAGATAAACATAGATAGCTGTTTTTGTTATTATTTTTCGTGTGTTGTTATCAAGTGAAGTCGGGTTTTTATATTTTTATATTTGTATTTTATTTGTTTTTAATTATTTTTGCAATTATTAAAAATTGTTCATGTTAAGTTTAAATGTTTTATGTTATATCATACATAGAGGAGTGCAATAGAAAAGGAAAAACTGTTATGTAAATTATGATTTGTGTTAAAGTATAGAAATAATTGTAATGTATAATTTTTATAGATTAATAAATTAACCCTTGAAGAAGGAAGGAAGTTCTACCGAAACGTTGGGACAATAATGAAAATAATGTTTTAGATTCATTTTCATTTAAACACAGATGACGTAAAAAGCTCAACCTAAATAAAAATCACATAATAATACAATGAATTAGTTAAACATAACTTTTTCTCAACTTTAAAGTTACATTTGAGTGCCACCACTTAACAAAGTGAAGGTCCATAACTTAGACCTTGCTTTTGTGTCTACTTTAATATTTCACTATAAATTTTCTTCATACATATCGCACTCTATCTATAAAACCGCCACAACTTAAAATGTACATATTTTTATTTTCTTATGTTAATTATTTGCCATCGTAGTGAAAACCTTCATCAACTGTCAACATTTTTCAATCATTTTCTTACTCTTTTATCAAAAAAACATGACTTTGTCTCTTAGTTTTTTATGGAGTCCTTTAAAAATTGGACTTTGCTTCTCCTGAAATTTTTAAATTTTTGAGTTGTTCTCTTTTGTCGATAGGGTGCGATATATATCGGGTTGCGTTTCTGGCTGTATAAACTAGCTTTATGAAAACATCCATAAATAAGTTTTACCATCAATTTTTAAGTCAGTTTAATCCAAAAAGGTCTCGATTTTTGTAAGTAATAAAAACTTTTGTAAGAGAGAGCTTTATAGCTAAAGTTGAATTGGTATTCGAAGTGTAGAAAGTTGAATTTAAAGGTTGACTTTGAAGTTTAAAAGGTAGAATTTGATTTAAAAAAGTCGAATTTAAACACATTCATTTGAACTTAATGTCATGTCACACTGATAAATTGCCTTTGCCATCTAAGGAGTAGTTGAATATTAAGCAACACAGTTTGCCATTACTTCAATTGGAAGGTTTCTTTTTTTAAAAACTCAAGTGTTTTTCACTTTTTTGAGCAAATTTGTTCTTAAGAAAAATAAATCATGTGTTTGTACACCGAGAAAAAAGCTTATGTTAAATTGAAAAAAAAACCTAGTATAATTTATAAAATGGCTTTGGCAGTTTCCAGCCACCCAAGTACTTTATCAATTCACCTAAGTTTTACATGTTGACTTGCCAATTTTTATTGGGTGATCAATTAATCAATTATTTGGTAATTTTTTATACACTACTTTAAAAAAAAAATTGAATTTCAAAAATATAACTTTTTTCGGGTTTTGGTTTTTTTTTGTTTTTCATTTTTTTTTTGAAGCTGCCGCCTCTCGTTCTGTGATTTACTTGACTGAAATCGGCAACAACACAATTTCTTCTTTTATCAACACCGTTTTTTTCTTAGAAATTAATGACTTCTCGGCTTTTCTTGCTGCTTGACATATATTATAACAAGAACATTAAATTAAATTAAATTAAATTAAATACCAAACACAAAAAAATTTTACCTTCGCATGCCGCTGAGATTCGAACCCACACCAACCGATACCACTGGGTATGAAGACACTACTCTACGCAGTGAGTCGAACTCCTTCGTTGCGTGTAGTGATTTATTCAATATCCATTACAACTGAAGCTATGCTGCAGCTATCAACAGAATACTGCGGCATACTGCAGCTGTTAATACAGCATCTGTTAACATATGTGAATCAAATATTTTTTTTTGGCAGGGTATCGAAGTATGTGCTTTCAAAGCAATGTATTAAACAATAAATTGCTTAGATGAATTAACGTAGCTGCAGTTATGTCAGCAAACAGTAGCAAAACTGCTTAGATCAGTTGGTAGAGCGTTGGACTGGCAACAAAAGTTCCAGGTTCGATTCCGCACGGTGGGCAAAGAAATTTTTTTTTTCTTTTTTCCTTTTCTTTTTGTTGATAAAATGTTATAAAATTTACTGGTGTGAATATTAAAGTGTGTTTTTTATTTTACTATATGTTATTTTTGAATTTAAAAGTGGCCTGATTACAAAAAAAAAAACCATTAAATTATCAAATCTATCCTTTTCTCGTGTGTCTAATGACGCAGCTGTGGATTTTTTTTTGCAGAAAATAGCTCAAAACTATGCTTAAGCCATCCATGCTAGTTGTTTCTTAATTTTGTATTTTTGGATTTTGGACTTAGGTGAATCAAATATTTTTTTTTTGGCTAGGTATCGAAGTATGTGCTTTTAAAGCTATGTATTAAATAATAAATTGCTTAGGTGAATAAGCATAAGTTTATAATTCGCATACAATTCCCTTCACCCAGACTTAGGTAATTTACCTATAGCTTTTTTTCCTCGGTGTATAAAAAAGATTTTTTGACCAATATAAAAAATGGCCCCTCTGGCTGATATCCTAACTACGCTCATGATCGAGTGGCTGTCATGTTTACAAAGAGGTTGTCATAAATTAAATTATGCAATAATGTGTTGAATTTTTTGCAAGAAAAACAAACAAAATATTTGCACAAATTTTCATTACTAACATTCTCAAAATTGCACAGTAGCTGAAAAACAGTCCGTCGGGGCGTAGCAATGCGCTATACTGTGGTGGCAACATGTCGTGATATATCCTAAATAAATCAACGCATTATTGTAAATGTTGTAAAAATTGCAAACTAATTGTTATTAATTTAAAGCGCATGCAATGTTACAACAATTACAACAACAATAACAACAAAAACAATAGCAACAGGCTATTTACAACAACAACAACTGAATAGCGCGTTGCCACCACCTGTGAAAATTTGTTTGCTGCACCGGTTGATACTGCTGTCAAAGCGCTTCAAATGAATGGCGCCGCACACAGTAAAACGTGTTCTTTTTATATTCAATTCATATAATTATATTTTTATCTTTATTTTTTTTTTTGTAATAATATTTTTTTAATAAAATCTCTTATTTTATTAACATAACTCGGAGAATTAGTCTTAAAGCTGCTTGTTATTTATGGCTCAACGCTTGATTGTACATATGTGTAGCAGCAAGAGAGTGAACAAGCAGACGAGAAGATTAATTTTTTAGTTGTTGCAGTTATTGCAAATTTAAATATAAAATCGTTATATTTTCAAATAAACATAAAAAACGATTAAGTATGTAAAATTTGTGCAACTCGTTCTGGCAACACGTTCGCCATGATTGAGTTTTCAACCTGGCGCAACAGGTGCTGGATTTTAATTATCGCGTCAATGAAGCACACATCAATTCAGATAAATATAAGCTGAACAACAAATGCAATCAGCAGCGTTAGATACTCGTAGATACTTCATGAATATATGTAGCCATAAAGATACTTTGTATAACAAGCTACAAAGTCTAAAAACGAGTGCTGCCACGTTGTTATTTATTTTTTTTAATGCATGTTTAATCACTCTTAATGCGTTTTATTAAGAATTAATAATATTTCTGCAAAATTAATTAATGCTTTGAGAGATTAGATATGAAAATATAATTAAATATTTAGTGGCGTTAATTTTGTTTTTTTTTTTGTATTTGTTTATTTTAGAATTCTTGTGTTTAAAGTAATAAATCAATTGAAATGCTCTTTGAATTTTAATTAATATCAACTTAGTGCTGAATTGAAATCTGATGAATATTTACAACTCGATTCAAGTTATTTTTAAATATTGCCTAATAATCGAATTATAATATAGGTTGAAATAAAAGCTTAAATAAGCATAGAAAAATTTTGAAAAGTTTTTTAAAAATAAAATTTCATATATTTGTAGCTGTTGTAATTTTCAAATTTTATAAAACGTATTTCTTGACGAAAAAAAAAACTTGTTGATTTTAACGAATTTATAAAATATGGTATTGCTAATCACTTGCGACGACAACACACATTCAAATTTATCGCTAATGCAATCGTGTCAGTTATGAAATGATTGATGTTCATTTGCATTTTATGTGATAACATAAACGCTACAAATTTGTAATTATAGCAATTCCATAGAAAAATAACCTTAGATCGATTTGTCACGATTCGACATAAGCTGCAATTTTAAAGTAGAAAAGTTGTTTGCGTTCATAACTGACGTCAAAAGATCAACGCTACAAGGATGCTATCAATATATACTATATACTATTATATTATATTATATTGTATAATATAAACATAACATCAAAAACAATTACTAGAGCTTTTAAGATCCCAATGTGCACAAAAACATTGTGCACATGCGTTCCTTACAGAAAAATGGAGCCAATGCGTTCGGTAACCCTGTTCGGAGAGAGCAGTGTTGTTGCTCTGGATATTTCAAGGGCGTTTGACCGAGTATGGCATAAAGCACTCGTCTCTAAACTAATTGCATACGGTGTCGGTGGTAATTTTGCTCGGTCGGTGGTAACGTGCCTTCTTAAGGACAGATTAGTAAGAGTTGCTGAAAAAGAGCTGTTTTCAGGAGGCATTGCGATGGCCACATTTATGGATACCGAGGATGCTTTTGACAAAATATGCTTTGGCAGATCGCGATGTAAGCCCAATGATTGTAAATTGGGTAGACAATATGCTCAAGCACAGGGCGGTCAACATGCAGAATGGTAGAGTCAAGACTAGAGGTAGAGTAAGTAGAGGATGTCCCCAGTGCGGGGTGTTATCTCCAACCCTGTGGAACATAACTGTGGACTCACTACTGGTTAGACTGGATGAATACACGGGCATACACACGATAGGGTATGCAGATAACATAGCGATGATGGTCTGTGGTAAGTTCACTGACACCATTTCAGACATCATGAAGTGGGCACTCCGATTGATGGAGGAGGGGTGTCCAGAACAAGGCCTTACCGGTAATGCAGCAAAATCAAACAATGTTCTCTTTACTAAAAAGAGGACAGGTCTGAGAAGAGAATCACTCAGACTTTTTGGAGCTGAAATCAACATGCCCACGAAAGTTAAGTATTTAGGGGTAACCCTGGATAACAAACTGAACTGGAACGAGCATGTAGAAGATAGGATTCAAAGAGCCAAGAGGGTTCTCTTGCAGTGCAGACGCGTTTGTGGTCTCAAATGGAGGCTAAGCCCAGAGTCTATGAAATGGGTCTACACTATGATGGTTAGACCTGTCATCACGTATGCTTCGTTAATTTGGTGGACAAAAGCCAGCCAGAAAACTATTAAGAAGAGACAGGATAGAGTCCAACGGCTGGCGTGTGTTGGCATAACAGGTGCAATACGCACCACTCCAACAAGCGCAATGGAGGTTCTGTTAGGTATCTAACAGGTTCTGCCTGTGGATTTAGAAATAAAAAAAAAAAAGGCGGCGCTAGCAGCCCCCAGGATGTTGCGAAATGCTAATTGGCATGGATCAACGGCCCTACATGGTCATATGCGCGCATCCTTGATATTGTACATAGAGATGTCAGGGAGGCGAGTATGCCTATGGACGGAAGACAGATAGTAAGGATAACAGAAAATGTTATAAAACTCTTATAACAGAAGGAGACGTCTGTGAAGAAATCGCTGATAAAGATATCAGTATATTCACAGACGGCTCTTTGATGAATGGCAGAGCCGGGGCAGGCGTTTACTCAGAAGAGTTGAGCCTATCCTGTGTACTGAGGTTAAGGAGGTTTGTGTCTGTGTACCAGGCGGAAATGCTTGGTGTGGTGCATGCACTGGACCACCTGATAGATGACCGGGTCAATGGCAAGAAAATTGTCATTGCCCTTGACAATCAGTCGGTGATTAGGTGCATGCAGCGTACAGGCGTCACTTCCAGGCTGGACATAGAGTGTCATACTAAACTCAATAGGTGCGCTCAGAGAAATGAGCTCACACTTATGTGGAATCAGAGGACATTCTGGCATAGAACAGAATGAAAATGCTGATTCTTTAGCGAGAGAAGGATCAGCAGAAGAGTTCTGTGGACCTTATTAAGCAATGGACGAACTTGGAACACCGTACAAGGTGGGCAGAAACTGTTAATTGTAGGCAATCGAAGGCGACCCTGAAGTGGTCTCGTAGTGAGGCTGCAAAAGTTATTCGTTACAATCGAAGGACTTTAAGCTGACTTACTGCACTGGTCACAGCACACGGTCCCTACATGTACCATCTCAGGAAGATGCCTCTGACCGAGGACGATGCGTGTAGGTTATGCCTAGAGGAGCCGTAGAGAGACGGCAGCACACATTCTGTGCCAGTGCCCGGCGTTTGCAAGCATAAGATTGACCATTCTGGGACGTCCATTTATTGGCGAAGCCGAAATTGGACAACTGACCTACAGGGATATGCTTGAGGTGACAAAGGATGCTTGTGTAACGAGCATGCTCACGTATGAGGGCTCCGAGTAGTAGCAGTGGTAGTATCCTTGTCCTATGGAGACTGTGGTCCGCTTCGGCCAATCCCCGATTTATTATTAATATTAAGGACAGAACTATCCGTGTTGTAATTGACAGAATTTCGTCCAGTGAGCTCGCCATCAACGCAGGAGTACCGCAGGGTTCAGTTCTATAGCCAACTTTGTTTTTAGTTTTTATCAACGACCTTCTGTCGTTGACTCATAACCCAATTCATTCGTTTGCGGACGACAACAGCATTTGTCATTCATATTTTTTCAAACAACGCCCGAGTTATTTGTAGATTGAGAGTAAGAGGCAAAATATGAATGACATACTTCTAAATGGCTTGAAAAAAAATCTCCGAGTGGAGTCTTGCTAACAGAGTAGAGTTCAATGCAAGCAAGACCCAGTGTTGCCTGTTAACCCACAAGCGGATGAACTGTCCCTTAGCTCCCTTGAATATGAATGGTGTCGATCTTTTGGAGTCAGATGCTCTTGCCGTTCTGGGCATATCGATACAATCAGACCTTTGTTGGAATGATCACATTTGCCATCTGTCGAAAGAAGCGGCCAAGTGCCTAGGTTTCTTAAAACGGTGCAAGCGATACTTCACCCCATCTGATCTTCGAATGATCTATACCTCTTATATAAGGCCTAAAATGGAGTAAAATTCGCACGTTTGGGCAGGAGCTTCGAGATCTTGTTTGGAGCTTCTGGACCGAATTCAAAGGCGTGCGATATATTTGATAGGATATAAAAACATTTTATCTCCTCTCAGTTCTATTGGGCATCGGCGCAATGTTGGTTGCCTAAGCCTTTAGTATACCATGGGAAGTGTTCAAGGGAGGTACATGGCCTGATGCCACCAGTTCGCGTATTTTAGGAAATAGGTCTACCTAGGCTGCTTTTCAAGCCCATCACTTTACCATTGCATCGGTTCCCAATAGAACCACGCATTACCGAGATAATTCGTTTTGTAGTCGCACTGTGGGATTGTGGAAAAATCTCCCTGTGTGAGTGTACCCCGGCAATTTTGAACTGTGAAAGTTTAAAGCAAATCTTCACCGTCACTACTCCATCTTTGCACCTTCCCACTAACTATCACCCGTCTTCTGAATTAACGCAATTCTTTCGCATTTAAAGGGAGCATTCTTTGAACGTTGGTTTAGTTAAAAAAAAAAAAACGGATGCGGGTTCGTTTTAAACCCGTTACGAGTCCTTAAGTACGCCCTTCGCTTTCTTATGTTTCGACAGACCTGTTTTGAACCCGTTACTTGGAAAAAAAGTAATCCGTCTCGAATTCGTATATGAAGTCCCTTCTGAGTTTGAGACGGATCCGACAAAAATTATATAAGCGATTGGCGTTTTTTCAGAAGAATTTCATATGAAAACGGGTCGGTGATGGATCCAATCCGTTCGGATAAAATGTACGAAGAAGTGAGTCCGTCTCCAACTCAAAATAGACCCGTTTGTCATACTGGGGTGCTGTCGACCTCAAAGTGACGTCACCACCACTCTTCAAATGTATGACATTTTTGATGGGTGGCAATCTTAACATGAACACACCATAATAGCCCCTCGGCAGACAATGGCAAACCTCAGAGAGTAAAAACTGTCATGAAAAGCTTCTTGAGAAAATAAGCAATTCGGAGTACTTATGACATAAAAACTGGTATAGCTTGTAGGGCCAGTTCTCGATTTTTGTGTTCAAACTTTTCACAACACGCACAACACGATTGATCATAAGCTCGGGCAAAGTCCTTTCAAGTGCTGAAATGGCCATTTTGTTTTTTTTTTATACATATGAGGGTGTCCCTAAAAAGTTGAAGTTGTTTTTTTTATACGGCACCCCCTCAATTTTTTCGTATGATGTTAAAATAAATGTAAGAAAAATTTTGGTGTTACTAGGACCACGGGAACCCATGCCGACTTGCATCAGTTCTTGGTTATATGGGAAAAAAGTGGTAAGTTTTTTCAAAAAACCCAAAAAACTTTGTATAGGTGTAAATTTTTAAAAAGCTGGTTCGCAGTTCGTTTTCTATCAAATTTTTCTTTAAAATAAGTTAGCAAACATGAAAATTGGAAGAAAACCTCCAAAGTTGAGATTTTTCACTTTTCGAAAAAACTCCTTTTTGTCCTTCAAAAAATCCAAATTTAAAAAAATTTCAATGAAATGTTGTGGGAATATTTTCTTAAACCATACCAAATAGAGATACAAAAAAGTGTGTAATTATAATAATAATAATAATTTTGAAGTATTGTACATTAAGAGCAATCTTTTATAGTACATCAAAAGAGGAAAATGGAATTAATACACTTATAACTAACATAAATAATATTTTACTTAAAACTATTATAAATGGAGTAAAAAATTATCAAAAAATAACCTTATTAAAAATTATTTTAAGCATTCTTATCAAGGAAAAAAAAAAAACAAAAAAAAAAAAACAAAAATAATAGAAGAAGGGTGTAAGAATAAAAGAGTTAAATCAGATAAAGAATAGTAAATAAGGGAAAAACCAGAAAATTGATCACTACAGAGATGAGAAGTAAATAAAAATTGCACGTTTAAAGCTGACTCTATTAGTTATTTGTTTTAAAAATAAAGGCAATGAGTTCCAAAGTCTGATGGTGCTAATGAAGAAGAATCTACTGCTGTTAAGATAGTTGTGTCTAGGAACAATCAAATTGTTCGACCGTACAGATTGGAAGAACTGTAATTTCTCATAAAGGTACCCAGGGTACTGTGTGTTTATAAGATTATGTAAAAACATGATATTACGCATATTTAGGTATTCAACCAAACTACAACCAAGTATATCCTTGCTTCGCAAAGCAATATGCTCAAATCGATGCATTTTAAAAACATACCTAGCAGCATTATTAAAGGCCACAAGGAGCTTGTGTTGAGATTGTGAGTCCAGCTTGCTGTATACGACATCTGAGAAATTTATGTGTGGCATTATTAGTTGTGTTACAAGCCTTCGCCGAGTCTCAAGGGGAATAAAATCAGAAGAAGCACGTAGGTAACGTAAGGTAGCATAAATTTTACTTAAGGTATGATTAATATGATCACTGCAATTAAGTTTTGAATTTATAATATAGCCAAGGTTTTTTACTTTACTAACAAATGTCAGCTTAACAGCCCCTATAAATAAAGACGGAATATCCAAAAAACAAGAATCATCCCTAGCAATTGGCAGTACTTTCGATTTAGACGGATTAATAAAAAGCAAGTTGTTAGCAGCCCACTTGTTGAGCAATGATAAATCATAGTTTAGCCTATAGCTTAAATCTTCAAAGAGTCCAGCAGGTCGAGAAAGATAGAGCTGAACATCATCAGCATATGCATGAATGGTTGCATATTTGCAAACAGTGAAGACGTCATTTAAAAAAATAGAAAAAAGAAGGGGACCGAAAATTGATCCTTGTGGAACCCCAGCAGAAACTGTTTGTAGAGACGAGTAACTATTACCAACTCTTACCCTCTGCATTCTGCCCTCTAAGTAACTAGATAAAAGTTTAACCGCACTATCACTAAACTTAAACAAATGCTTAAGCTTGTAACAAAGCAGATTGTGGTTGACCGAATCAAAAGCTTTGGCGAAGTCAATGAGGCAAAGAAGAGTTGTAAAGTTCTTATCATAAGATATTCTAATGTCATCCATAATTTTCATCGCTGCCGTCCCACAGCTGTGACCAATCCGGAACCCAGACTGAAGCGGCGATAAAAGATTGTTTACATTTAGGTATTCAGAAATTTGATTTGATTATGTGGAATAATTTCGTCGTTATGAATTTTTTGCTAGAAGTGTACCTTTTTGAAAAGTTTGAGTATGAGTATTTTTACGAAAAAAAATTCCCAAAAGTTTAAAAAATGCAAAATTTGGAATAAACAGCTTGGATGATTTAAGCGTAGTCTTGAGCTACTTTCTTCAAGAAATTTACAAGACCGAAACCGAAAAGACTTTTCAAAATTTAAACTTATACAAAACTTTTTTGGGTTTTTAGAAAATGACCACTTTTTTCCCATATAACCAAGAACTGGAATGTACCGATGCAAGTCGGCACGAGTTCCCGTGGTCGTAGGTGTACCAAATTTTTTTTGCATTTATTTCAAGATCATACGAAAAAAAATTGAGAGGGTGCCACATCAAAAAAAACATAGACGTTTTTGGGACAATAACATAAACACCTTAATATACAGCGTATCCCACAATTGAGTGCGACTATTTACGGAGGTGAAAGGCTATGTCGAGCTGAGAAAAAAAACGTATGGGAGGGGGGGGGGTCTATTTTCCCAGTCTAAGGAGCTACAGGGTTAATTAATATTTCACGACTTTGATGCACGTTATTGTTCCTTGCACAAACACTAAGTTACGGAAAAGCTAAGTTATCTGAAAGCTCATCGCAAAGGCAATAAAATCACCTTTTCAACGGCATACCAACAAACAGTACCGACTTAACCGTTACCAAGCTGTGCTCCCCCAAAGATGAAATCAATCGGTTGAAACTACCAAATTTTAACTTTGAATGCAAATTTCCAAGAATTTCTCATAATAAATAATTTTTTTTTTTTTTAATCAACTTTGTAATTTATTCAATTTTCTTTTCAATGACACCAATAACATAAATGTATCTTAAAAAACAAAAAAGTTGGCTGCACTAAAAAAATTTTACTTATTAGATTACAACGATATTATCTACTGCATAAGAAATTGTAATGTCATTACAGTCAACTTTTTTATTTTTTAAGATAAATTTATGTTTTTGGTGTCATTGAAAAGAAAATTAAATAAATAACAAAATTGATTATAAAAAAAAATTTCATTTATCACTCGAAATTCTGAGAAATTTGAACTAAAAATTGAAATTTGGTAGTTTCAGCCGATTGATTTCATCTTTGAAAGAGCACAGCTTGGTAACGGCTATGTCGATACTGTTTGTTGATATACCGTTGGAAAGGTGATTTTATTGCCTATGCAATGAGTTATTAGTAACTTCGTAACTTAGTTTTTGTGCTAGAAACAATAACGTGAATCAAAGTCGCGAAATTTTAATTAACCCTGTAGCTCCTAAGAATGTGGAAATAGACGCCCCCCCACACGATTTTTTTCTCAGCTCGACATAACATTTCACCTCCGTAAATAGTTGCACGCAATTGCGGGACACCCTGTATAATATATATATATTTATCTTTCAAGGCATTTCTTTAATTTTTGTGGATTTTTAAGAGATTTTACGGTAAAAATAAAGTCACTTTGTATGGGAGGTAAGCGTGGTTTTGATCCGATTTGGCTCATTCTCGAACTTGATTTCCATTTTTTGAAAAAATCTTATATTTTGGATTTCATTGCGATAACTTTAAAAATACGACTGTAGTTGTGATCACAGACGGACAGTCAGACGGACACACGGAAATCGACTCAAAAGCTGATGTTGATCAAAATATACATAATTTTCTATATCTGTCACGCCACCTTATTGGCGTTATAAACGGAATGACAAAGTTAATATACCCTTTATGCAGTTCGGGTTGGGGTATCAAACCTCCTGCCTGATATCTTGACTACGGCTATGGAATTAGATATGTATAATCTTAAGGAATTTCAACTGTGTCTACTTATTAATTCAGTTTTAAAATCGTCTGCATATATTTATGCTTAGGTAAGATAAGATTTATAGTAACACTTCTAAAAAAATTTTATTACCTAAAGATATCTACAAAATATCACAAGTTCTTATTTTCGACAAAACTATTAGATTTAAATGTCGTTCCATTTAATTTAAAACTGTTGTTTGAAATTTTTTATACCAAAATCAGTCGAGAGTTTAAATATATCCGATTCTTTAGCCAGTCTTGTGATAACTTAAGAAATTTGAACATTTCATTCCTTCTCCAGACCAGTTGTAAAACAGTGGGTTGTTTTTACGACCCCTTAAATAATTCATGTTGCTGAGCAATAAGCTGCCATCTCCCAATAATTGGAACCTATTTCTTTCATCTTAGATGGTGTTGTCAACGCTGCAATTGACAAGCTTATCTCTACACATAAAAAAAAAAAACACTTAAAATATAACTCATGCTTAAAAATATTAAATTCAACACTTAAAATCCAAAGCTAAGCTCATTAATGCAATCACGAAATAATTGATGATAAGCTCCACCAACCAAATGACCGACCATATTAAAAATATATTTTTTTAAAATTTTCATATATATTTTAAGGTTTTGCCTGATAATCCAAGACCATAAACTAATAAGCGCAACAACAACTAATGAAGTAACGTAACACATAAATTCCAAATGCAATTTCAGGCGCTAGAAAAGCAAAATAAAAATCAATTTCTTATCACTATTCGGTGCTGACGACACATTAAAACCGTTCGACCAAAATATATTGATATATGGATTGAAGGATGTGTCAAGTGGGTCAAAAACAAAACTTATATAAAACATTTCTAAGATTTTTTTTTTCTAAAATCATTTTGAAACTTAGCTGTTATCTGTAAATGTTAACGCGCGCTAAATTAACATAAAAATGAGTTCATTAAAAATAAGTTTCGTGTTTAATGGGCGCTCAATAGGCAAAAATAAAAGAAAAATTAAAATAATAAATTTGAAAAAATTATAAAAATATGTGAATAGTTGAGCTATTAAAAAAACTTTCGATTCCCCCAACGCTGAAGAATGTGGACGTGATTGTCATTAAAACTAGGCGCTGTGTTGCGGGTTTATCAGCGCCAGTGAACTCTGAAGAAGCGCGCTTCGAAACGAGCGCTACTGGACCAAGACTAGGACTGGGCATAGAAGGGCAGAAGATGTGCAAGTTGCTAGAATAGATCGATGCGAGTTCAGTTCGAGGCGATATAATAAATGATGAAGTCCGAGAAGTAAACGTGTTCGAGCTGTGATGAACACGTAACGAGATCGAAATAAACTTTTCACAGCGATTACATAAACAGAATATAAATAATTGTTTATGTATGTAAGGCAGCAAAGTTCGAAAAGATTTTATTGGAAAATAAAATAGAAATAAAAAAAAATTATATTAGAAAAAACAACAAAATGAATTACAGACTCTACCAATGCATTCCATGCACACCTTAGAAGTAGTTGGTTATTTTTTTTCGCTAGAATCGTCATGGCACATTAAGGCGAGGAAGAAATGCCACGGACAACAACAATTAGCCACCACAACCACATGCCCCGAATGGTCATGGTAGTGCATATAAGAAGAGTTAATAATGCTATAGAAGACTTCTGTGGAAAACGAACAAATAGGCACAATGCTAGAATAATAAACAAAAAAAAAAAAAAAAAAAAAAAAATAAAGAAATAAAAAACATTCAAGTGCGCGTAATCCATAAAAACTTTTTCATACATATATCATCAAAAAATGAAGGAAAACAAACGATATTTATACTGTCATAAAACTGCAGTCATCGTTTTTTTTTTATCTTTAAGAAAAACAAACAATTTAAAAGCTTCATAAATTGGCAGCCGACATGCGGTCACAGTGGAACAAAGTAACTCTAACTTTTAGAAAAGGGTTAAAGTTTTAAATTTTAGAAAGATTAGAATTGTTATTTTGTACTGGTTCTTATAAAAAATTAGCTCATCCTATAAAAATCTTGTTATTTCTCGTCATATAGTTGTAATTATTGATTAATATAAATTTGCGATAACCTTAAAGTAGATCGCTACATGGCGCTACATTTTGTATGTCGATTTAAGCGACTTTGATGAACCCTACGACTTTGACTAATCAGTTAATCAAAAGAAATCGTCTTACAAACAAATTTTAATTACTTGCCACTAATCTATCTGATTAGTTTAAATAGCCAGACTATTATTTTTGTTTCTAAATTTCAAAATGCTATTTGTTATTATATCATATTTTTCTGAAAATGTTTTTGAGGTTTTATGTACAATTTTATAGTGCTAAGTTTTCTTGTGTATGATTTAAAGCATGATTTACCTCAAAACACTTTGTTTTCGATACCTAATGTTAAGTTTATAGGTGCAATATAAATGGAGTCCCAATTCTCTTATAATTTATCCAACATAGGAGAAGCTTTTTTGGAAGCTGATCAATGATTGTCTCGTCCATAAGGTAGTTTTTAGAGTATTCAAAACTGTAAATAGAAAAACAAAAAGATCCTCTTTAAAACAGCGGCATCCTGGAATTACAAATGGCTCATGTACAATGGCTCATGTACAATGTCTAGTGAGAAATCTCTTGATCTCCTATAAGACACGCCTGGTAGCAGTGTGTATACAGTAGACATGGGTAACGCAACGCTGCGTTGCGTTAATGAGTTGAAGCACTTCAATGCGTTACTGCGTTAATACACTTGTTTCAATAAAACTAATGCAGTAGCGCAGTAATGCAAATGACATGCTCAAATCAAAAGCAAAAAGTATTTATACAGCTAGCAAAACTTGCACATGTTATACGGAGCAACGTGGATAGAAACAGAAAGTTGAAAGTGAACATTAATTTCTCTGTATAAATAAGGACAAGGGGTTGAGGGAAAGAGGCTTGGAGTGCTTTTGACTGTTATTAATGTTTTGTCATTCACAGGATGGTTTTGTCAATTTAATTAACTGTTGGACGTGTTCGTGTTCGAAGCACCAGTAAATTTGGATCCAACTTCAAACTTGTTTTGCATACCAGGAAAGCGTATGTATCTGATAAACATTTCTTCTAACACACAAATTCAATATGATTTGAAATAATTGATATTTATCTTACTTCAATCATTGGAATTCGAGAACCCGGACTCGTCGATGTCTGGCTTACTGCGCGCTCTGCTTAACGTGTTGCACCACCGTCAATTGAATTTTCAGTCGACTAATATTCGCCTAGTGCTGCTGCTTGGAGTTCAATTGTATTGAAGTAAAGTTACACAATTTTTTTTCGTTTATGCCAAAAGTTAAACATTTGTCATGGACAGTAGCTCGACAGAAGCCCGACAAAAACGAAAACTTTCCACCAGATTTTTGTGGTGGCCGTGGCATAGTGGTTAAGGTGCTTGATGTGTATGCGAAATAGCCTAGGTTCGAGTCCCCAGCTGACACAAATTTGTTTTTCATTGTTTTGTTTGGTTTTATTATTTCTTATTATATAATTGAATTGAATTGAATTGAAATTGAAATTGAAATAGAAATCGAAATTGAATAGTACGAGTAATAGAAATAGAAATGCAACAAACATATTCTTTATTTGCCGCAATTAAAAAATTGCACGCGCTTCTAACAAACGAAATTCTTTTCCTGCAACTAAATAACTCGTTTTTCGCAACTTTTTCCGTTTCTCGTAACTGTTGAAACGTTTGCAAAAAACGTTTCCAAGCACGGTAAACCAAGTTCGTTTACTGCAAATTGGCGAGAAACGATTTTTTTTCTCTGCGTGCTTTTTTGAGAAGCATCCGCAAAGATGATGTTTAATGGGATATTTAACGGTCTGCTGGACAAAATAACTTGACGACGAAGACCAAGCCCGCAATACGATCGAATAACCGCAAACAGAAGATTCGTCGGAAAGAGTACGTTTCTCCAAACGCAATCAATGATTTCTGTTGCCCAAGCCATTCTTTTAGTAATGTGTTTTTCGGACAACAGTGGTTTCTTTATTGTGCTTCGCCATTTCAAATTATTTGCACGCAAATGGTTACGAATAGTTACGTGCGATATATTTAGACCTTTTTGCCTCAATTTTGCTTTTCATTGACGCAAGCTTAATCCAGCATTCCGCAAAAACAAACTCACTATAGTTTTTTCATCCTTCTTGGTCACGTTTCCTGTAGAGCCACGATCGGGAAGGTCATCGACGTTTTTAGATTCCTTAAAGCATTGCACACACTTCTGGACAAAGGACAGTATAGGACGACAGTATAGAAACTGCAGTCTTAAAATTGCGAATGAAAGTATATAATATTAGGGCGTGGTACCTCCCAATAATTCTGAAACCGAAAATGTAATAAATTACATTTAAGCTATAGTCTTTACATTAGGAACAAAAGGAAACCAAACTCTCAAGCATCTCAAGCAAAATGGTTGAGATTGGACAATGCTGCATGCCACCTCCCATAGGTTAGGTTAGGTTAGGTTAGTATGGTTGAGACGGCTGCCCATCTCGTGCACTTATGCCAATATAGGCCCCTTGTGATACCATATAATCTCCTTTAACTTGGTGTTATAAGACTCCTGTCTCCGTTGAACTATCCCGTGGACTTAATGAGGATATTTAGTCTCCTTCTGCTTAGAGCGGGGCAGTGGCAGAGAAAATGTTGTACGGTTTCCTCCTCCTCATCATCTCTGCAGCTTCTGCAGAAGTCTTTGGCTTCACAGCCTAAACGAAGAGCGTGAGCTCCTATAAAGCAGTGTCCGGTGAGTACCCCTACCAGAACAGAGAGATTCGGTCTTCCGAGTCCCAGTAGGGAGGAGGAGCGTTTGCTGTCGTAGGAAGGCCAGGTAAGTCTGGCTATGGCACAGGTGGCAAGGTTATACTACCGCTCATTGGACTGGCGCAGCGTGTTTCGCCTGCACTAGAGCTTAAAGGTGGCCAAGGGTATACCTACCCTATCCTTTTCTGGAAGGATTGCAGCGGTCGTACCCCTTCTAGCCAGTTCGTCAGCTTTACAATTGCCTTCTATGTCTCGGTACCCAAGCACCCATACAAGGTGGATCCTGAATTGCTCAGCCATCTCGTTGAGAGATTTGCGGCATGCAGCAAGAGATTTAGAGTTTTGGGTTTTAGCGTCGCTTGACTGTCCGAGAAAAAATATATAGCCTTCACTGAGGTGCTCAGCTGGTTGAGGTGCTGTGCTGCTTCCTTGATGGCTAAGGCCTCCGCTTGGTAGACGCTGTAGTGATCGGGTAGCCGGAAGAAGGTGTCAATCACTACGTCCGGGGAAAATGCTCCCCCACCCACTCGCTCTTCGGGCTTAGAGCCGTCAGTAAATATGTTTATGGCCCCCTTCATATAGTGAGGCCTGCTTTCCCATTCCTGTCGTGTAGGAATGCGGACATTATATTTTTTACAGTATCTCTGAGTGTCTCTTACCATCTCCGAACCAGGATTCAGCCTCCCTTAGCCTCAGAGCTGTGATAGTAACACCTTCGTTGTCAATTAGGTCTAAGGGAGGTAAGTGTTGGATGACATTTAACGCATCCGCAGGAGTAGACCGCAAGGCTCATTTTATACATAGTTCTGCACTTCTCTGTACTTTGAGTAGCTTATTTAGTACAGAAGACTTACGAGTGGCCTGCCATCAGACAAGCACTCCGTGGAGTATAATTGGTCGGACGATAGCAGTGTAAATCCAGCGGACTATCATGGGAGAAAATTCCCATTTCTTGCCTATTGATTTCTTGCAAGCGAAGAGCGCTATGTTTGCCTTCTTGATGCGTTCCTCAGTATTCTCACTCCATAGAAGATGCCTGTCTTGGATCACTCCCAGAAACTCCCATACATCTCCGAAACTTTAAGTGGAATAAATTACTACACATGAATTTTATAGTCTAAAAATGCAAAACAATAGTACATTCTAATCAAACACAACCGCCACAAGAAATATGTTCAAGATTGGATAACGGGGCATGGTCACATATAGAAACTGAAGGCTTAAAATTGAGAATCGGAATAAATACTATCAGACAAATGTTACTGCCAAAAATATGATTCAGTTTTAACAATGAGGCGTACAATTTTGAATTTGAAAATGCAATAGTTTGGCAAGTAAAGAAGCAGTAGTTTTAAAATTGGGAAAGGAATTAAATTTTATCAAACAAAATCGCTGCAAAATATATGAACACAATTGAACAATGAGGCATGGCACCTGTCATATAAGTCTGAAACTAAATAAGCGTTAACTTTATGAAAGGGCGTAAATGTTATCAGACATAAGCACTGAAAAAAATTAATAGAATTTAATAACCGGTGTTGGCTCCTCCCATATAAGACCAAAATTTCAAAATTTTGAAAAACATTTATTATTAAGAATGGTAAAATTTTATAATTAAGAACGGCAGTGAATATTATCCGACGTATAGATATCAGTTTTCTTAAATATGTGAAGTTGATTTAATTAATATTTTTTGAGTCTAACCTATTCCAACCCACTGTCTGTCGCCATACGCTACAAGACCTTGTCTTCAGCCTTGCCAACCTCGTCGAGCCTTAGAAGCTGCTTTCGATTATTCTATTCCTGCCATGAATAGCTTCCAATTACAATTCAAAGAGCGTATTAAGCAAGTGCAATGCTGCTTCAACGGCCGCGACAAGATTTTCAATAAAAAACTATTAAAAAAAAAAAAGTAGGCACGGTCGTTGATAATATTTCTTTAGTGAGTGAGCGAGTTTTATGAAAATCCATTACATTGTTATTGTTGTTGTTGTTGTTGTAGTCATCAGTGAATAGATATTGAAATTGCTTTGCTACTCCTAACGGTTAACGACTGAATATCGGTTTCCTCATCGAAGTCAACAACATCAGCTGCAGGCTCAACACCAGCATCGATAGCCGGATTATTACGATAAAGTGCAACTCATGTTGGCTGGTGGAAGACAAACTTGTATTTCCAGTTGCCATTTTTAAGCTGGGTGTGACAACTGTTAAGAATGTAGACACAAACTCACTTTAACTCAGTCAAGCTGCTTAGCCCTGAACTCACACTGATTGTAATTCCGACGGTAGCCAGCTACTTAAATAATTTTCTACAACTAAACAATAATTTTGTTGTCTGCTTAATTGGGTTATTATTATAGAGGTAACAAGAGGCAAGGAAGTTTGTTTTTTTTTTTTTTTTTAATAGAAAACACTAGATCGAAGACTGATCATTACAAATTCTACGACCAATTTCAACTATTTATGCACGGTTATTACAAGCTGCTCATAAAAATATGACATAATAATTATTTGCTAATAAAATCGTGTTCATATACATGAACGCAGGTCCGTGAGCGAGCCTTGAAAAAGTTATGGTTAACAGCAAGCTTCAACTCCTATTGAAGCCTTTAGCTATCCTAGCTGTGGGGCTTTAAGCTGACGAAATAAACTAACATAAGACTTGTACGGAAGACATAACTTCATGTTAGTTGTTTATGTTGGCACATGCCAACGACACTTTTATGGCAGACGACAGTTTATAGTGAACGAGAAAGAAGAAATTTAAACTTCAATAGTTTTTTTTTCATCAGCATAGTTAAAGCGCCACCATTTCAAATGCCTCATGAAAAATTTTTAGTATCTCGTAATACTCGTAGATGTTATAATTTTAGGCACTTTTATTTCATTTAGCTTCTACTCTTCCACCATTTTATAAACCATAAAATTTAAACAACTGGAGCCTGATTCTATAGAATTTTTGAAACGTTCTAGAAAAATTATCTGTCAAATAGACGTATTTGTGTGTTCTAACACCTTAAAGTCAGAACTATTCATCAAAATATCATGAGATGTTAAGACAAAAACACTTTTAACAAATTCACCTGCATAAACTATCAAAAAATGGTTTTAACTATAATGCCAACAAAAAAACAACACGAAATTTTATTAAATAAATACAACCAACCAATTTGCGTCACCTTCATCACAACTGAGCAAACTTAGTTTATGAAACAATATCATTGGTTCAAGATTAGGACTGCAGATGAAGTTAAGTTGAATATATAGCATATATAAGTAACATGAAGAACTACTTACTTAAGTTATCAAGCTGTTTTTGGGTTCAGTTTTCGTAACGTTCTCGTCATTCCATTGTAGTTTTGATTGTAGTTCTGATAAAAAAGTATATATGTCGTACATTGTACAGTTAGCTAAAATGAGAAAAAAAGAAAAAAAAAAAAAGTTTATAAAAATGGCGTTCTAAATCTATATCGTAGTCAAGAAAGCTGGGAAGTTTTTACAAAATGTCACTCAATAAATTAATTGTTCAAAGTTTTTTTTTTAAAAAGAAAACTTTGGTTGAGTTGCATTTAAGTCAACTTTTTTTTAGCCATCAACATTTCTTCTGAGCACACCTAGCTCCCATCTGTCATACTTCTGGGCGCCCTCATACTCAAAAAACTGTTGATTATAGTTCCCGAACTGAGCTCTAGAGGGGCCAAATATATGGACTGGTCCTGTTATTTTTAACCCTTCAACATTTTTTCTGAACACACACAAAAACTGTCGATAATAGTTTATATCACTCCCGACTCGACCCTTAGAGCAGTCAAATATATGAGCTGGTCCTATTATTTTTGCCCTTTAACATTTTTACTGAATATACCTGACTCCTACCCTTCTGGGGGCCCGATTAAAAAAAAAACACAAAACAACAATCGATTATAATTCATATCTCTCCCGAATTGACCCCTAGAGGGGGTCCCCTTGAAGTTCCAATACAAAAAACTCAAAAACTGTTGATTAAAGTTCCCAAATTTAACTCAATAGGGGTCAAATATATGAAGTGGTCCTATTGTTTCTTAACCTTCAACATTTCTTCTAACCTCTATCTGCCATCATTCTGAGGTTCACATGCAAAAACACAAGAACTATCAATTATAATTCATATCTCTCCCGAATTGACCCTAGAGAGGCCAAATATATGAGCTAGTTCTTCAGGTCTTTAGCTTTTCTTCTAAGCACATCTGTCACTCGTCGGGGGCCCCCATACAAAATCTCAAAAACATTCTCTTATAGTTCATATCTCTCTCGAATTGACCCCTAGAAGGGCCAAATATATGAACTGGTCCTATTTTATTTTACTCTTCAACGTTTCTTTTGCACACACTTAAAAAAAAAAAAAAACGAAATGGCCATTTCAGCCCTTGAAAGGACTTTGACCGAGCTTCTTATGACCAATTGTGTTGTGTGTGATGTGAAATGTTTGCACACAAATGATTGAGAACTGGACCTACATGTTTTAGGCCGACTCCGAACGGCTTATGTTCTCAAGAAGCTTTTCATGGCAGTTTTTACTCCCTGAGGTTTGCCATTGTCTGCAGAGAGGTGACGGCCGAGCAGAAAAATTAATTCAATTGAAAAAATTTTCTGTGTCAGATGGAGGATTCGAACCTGGGTTCTCTGGCGTAAGAGTCACACACTCTACCCACTACGCCACGGCCGCCACAACACTGCACACACTTACACCGAGGAAAAAGCAATAGTAAAATCCACTAAGCTGGCTTGGGTAAAGAAAATTGTATAGAAATGGGGAACTTATGCTTATTCACCCAAGTAATATATATTGCTTAATACATTTCTTTGAAAGCACACACTTCGATACCCTGCCAATAAAAAAGTGTGATTCACCCAAGCGAAAAATATGACATTTTAACCAATATTATCGAAATTGAACCACTTTATCAAAATGTGGGTCAGCATCGTGTTTTAATATCAAGAGAATTGAATAAAACTCCATTTTGATGTTTTCAAATGTTTAAAATATGGCAATGAACTCGGGTTGTCAAATATTTTTGTTTAATGGTTACTTAATGTATCATGTGCACTGAGTAATAAATACACATGCATCGCAAATTTTTACAGAGCGAGTTTTGAAAAAACAATTTACGTTACCGACTATGACGTTTTTATTCCCTGTGCTGCTTTATCACTTACTTGGATATCATGATCAATTTGAATATAATAGGGCCAATACACAGGCGTACATATCCTACAACATGTACGCGTGCCGTATATTGTTTTTGTCACACACTACTGACCAATTCTTCGAAACTTGACCAAATTCCTCTAAAAATGTGCACAAAAAAAATCTCTTTTAACTGCCCAAAAACCAAAGCTATAAGTTGTTACGTGAACTGACTGCATGACTTGTTGTACAACTTTATAGTTTATCTGCTGGAAATCAAAAATTTTTGATTTTGTCTTCACAAACTGACGAACTTTCAAATTGGTCCGCCTGTGTATGGACCCTATAAGAGACAGTTGGACTGCTCTAGAATTTTGGTTTAAACTTTTTTCCGTGATTTATTAAGAATTGCCCCATGAGTGTGATTTAATTGGGACATTTCTGCAAGTATTTTTTATTTTGGTATTAAATAAGAGCAGCAATATCGAACTTGTGACACATTTATTAGCGATTTAAATCCATAATTTTTTTTTTGTACTTTGTAAATTTATGTTGTATCAACAAAATTTAGATTTATAAAAAATAAAACATTTTTTCCTTAAAAGCGCAATTAAAATTTCTAGTCCATTTTTATTTGGAAGTGCTATCTAAGTACTTGAGTAATTTTATACAAAGCAATATACACAATTTTACGTAAGTATATGTATATTTTATAAAAATTTTGTACAAAAGCAATATACAGTAGTTTATCTAAGTAGATGTGTCTTTTATACTGATCCCTGTATATCAATTTATCTGTTTAATTTGGTAGTTTAACAAAGATTTTTCTTGAAAACTTGAACACTATCAAAAATAATATAATCTGTTGAAGCCAGAATGTATAAATTATAAAATACTTAGTATATTTACCGCCAACATCAAATATCGGCAAGTTAACATGTACTACTTAGGTGTTTTGATGAAGAACTTGGAAGGCTGAAAACTGCCAAAGCCATCTTATACATTATACTACGTTTTTTGTTAATTTTGCATAAGCTTTTTTCACGGTGTATCCGCTATCTGCCACCGTTCTGGCGTTACAATACAAAAAACACAAAAACTGTCGATAATTGTTCATATTTCTCCCGAATCGACTCCATAAGGGGTCAAATTTATGAGCTGATCCTATTATATTTGACCATTCAATATTTTTTCTAACCTTACCTAACCTCTATCTGCCACTTTTCTGGTACAAAAAATATAAAAACGGTTGATTTTGATTCGTATCTCGCCCGAATTGACTCTTTTAAGGTTCAAATATATAAGCAGGTTCAAGGTGGCGCATAAGTAACGTTGTGATTTATTTAATGAATAACTTTTTTGAAGTGAAAACTTCTTTAGGCGTGTTGAGCCGTTTTTGTTAGAGAGCAAAACTATAGGTACGCGATATTATCATGGTGTTATCGATATCATCACGCTGTTAGCGTAACAGAATGTATTGCTGTACAGCATTCCTTTTTAGGGATTACCTACCATCGACCAAGCCGAAGACCGAATTGATTACATATTACCAGACAGATTACCGAACCAATTACCGATTGCCGAGGCAATTAGCAACCGATTACCGAACCAATTACCGATTACCAAAGCGATTATCATCCAATAACCGATTACCGAAGCGATTACCAACCGATTACCGAACCAATTAGCGATTGCCGAATATTATAATCCACCGATTACCGAACCAATTACTGAAGCGATTACCGACAGATGACAGAACCAATTACCGATTACCGAAGCGATTACCAACGAATTACTGAACCAATTACCGATTAACAAGGCGATTACCAACCGATTACCGAACCAATTACCAACTACCGAAGCGATTACCAACCAATTACCGATTACCTAAGCGATTGCCAACCGAATACCGAACCAATTACCAAAGCAATTACCAACCGATTACCAAACCAATTACCGAATACCGAAGCGATTACCAACCGATTACCGAAACAATTAACGAAGAGACTACCAACCGATTACCAATTACCGAAGCGATTACCAACCGATTACCGAGCCAATTAACGATTACCCAACCAAAGGAATTGTGTTACAAAAATATTATATAAAAATATTTAAATATAGCAGTTTATACATTCAATAACGCATAAATTGATAAAAAGTTTTAAAAAATAGAACGCCGACTGATTTGCCGACTTTAGCTACTTTGGAAATTCAAACCAGCTATATTATTTCACTCTAAGTTTTCTCTTCGGTCGGCTGTCCCACAACTGCTTACTTTTTCTTTCTGATGTTATTTAACGTTGGCATTTATTAAAATTTAGTTGGGAAATATGTTCACCTTATGTTTTGATCATATCTTTCAAATGGTACCCATTTTTTGCTTGGACCTGATGTTGTGCTCTTTCTAAAAGCATTTCCCATAACTTTTCTTAGAATTATAGGTGCCAGCGTACTCATTTCTTCTCGGATATTGACTTTAAGCTGTTGGCTGGTTCTTGGCTTATTTGCATGCACCTTACCCTTTAGGTAGCCCCAAGGAAAAAATTTGGGAACCGTTAAATCAGGCCAGCGCAGTGGCCAGTAAGAATCAGAAAAAGGTGATATTATTTGATCGCCAAAAATTTCGCGCAGGAGAGCCTTAGTTGCACGAGCTGTGTGAGCTGTGGCTCCATCTTGTTAGAACCACAATTCTCGATTCTCTGTACCTCTGATCTGTACCGCTGAATCAATATGTAAATTCTTGGAACGCTAGGTGCATTTCGAATGTGAAGATTTCGATATAATCTTTGTGACTGAATTATCGAATGCTGACTTTCAAAATAAAATTGAACAACTTTGGTTCTTTGTTCTGTGTTGAGTGTTTCCATCATCAATTTCCTAAGTATTCTAAAGTTAGTTCTGAGAAAAACGAAAAAAACACGTAAACAAAAAATTTATTCACTGATTAAATCATAATGTTATCCATGCGCCACTCTGTATAAGAATGTTAATAAGCAGGCTATTTTTAGTCCTTCAACATTTCTTCTGAACATATACCTATACCAGCTATCTGCCACTTTTCTGGGGGTTCCCATGCAAAAAAATCGAAATCGAAAACGTCATTAACAGTGACGGCACTAACAGTGCGAGCCTTAACAGAGTTAACAGTATGTCATCACTGTTGTGATGACCACCAACAGTGGTGCCGATGTAAAATTGCTGACGTTAACATTGCTAACGTCAACAGTGCTGACACGAATTCATAACTTCTACATAACTTTTTGGAGCTCACGAAATTTTGCAAAAGAGCAAATGTTTTTTAAAAATCAAATCAAAGACAAAATATTGCTCATCGTAACTTTCGGCAATGAAAAAAAACTAAAATAAAAAAAAAACATATCCTGTTGTTGTTGTTATTTACGCTTCCAAATTAGATGATCCTCAACAGCGGCTTGTGGTGCTGTTATTAGTATTATTATTGTTATTAGTAAAAAACTTAATTTTTAGTTTTTAGTAAAAAAAAACCAAGATAAATATAATTGCTCGAATTGAAAGATCTTGCAATTTTCAATAAGAATCACTATGAAATATATTTTCTAAAATGCTTTAAAGATTCTTAATCCTCTTCAATGAATATCCTACTATCCACAATTCGGTAGCTGATTTTCGAACGGAACTAACATTTTGCACACAAGCTAGGATCTTATAGATGCACATGTAACATAATGAAAAAGATACAAAATCGCATGGTTAAATTTTTTTGGGTTATCTGCTTCACTTGGAATGCTCCATACAATGAAAGAATGTACATTTTTTTAAATTAACTCTAGGGGAAGAAGGTAACTTGAACTCCTCTCCCCCTTTGCAAACACCTTTGTGTAGCGACATATACACACAACAACAAACAGAAAAATTTCGAGTTTTTATCAAGCCCACAAAACACTGTATCTACAATACGTATAATAACCGCTATCATGAAAACTCATGTGTCTTAATAAATATTAAAAAAAAGGTTATTTTTAGCGATTTGGTTATATTTCCCACAATCTGGAATTCATGCTACTCAGCACATTTCATGTTTTTGAGTGATAAAAATAAGCCTAAAAAAATTAATAGACTGCAATATTGCAAAAAAATTTTTATTGAAATAAAAAAGCCTTCACACATGCGAACTTGCAATTTTATTATTTTTGGCAATGTCATTTTGCAACGGTATCTTATCGTTAAAAAAATAGAAATACAAAAGTCATGAATGAAGTTTTAAATTTGTTTTGCTTCTTTTCAAGTTTTTATTTTTTTTTATCAGATATAATATAACGACATATAAAATTACGCGACATTAACAAAATATTAACATGCTGTATGTGATTTTGTAAATTGTGTGCTTCTGTGATTGCAACGCGGTATTTTTTTTTTGTATTGTCTGCAATTGAGTCACCACCAAAAGCATGGCAATAAATATGACCACAACTCTGTCACAGCGGATGTCCAAGTCAAAGCGACGAAATATGATGTGGAAAGAAATAATTTGATATTACATGTATATATTACACATAAAATAATTTTTAAGAGATTATTCGGTATAAGAACGGGTAGCGCCTTCAGTTGCATTCAAGACTGAAAATAAAAACGCACTGTTTACAAAATGATGCTCTTTTGATACTTATTCTTTTAGTGTTTTTTTTTTTAATTTTTTTTTTTATTTAAGGCTCCTAGCCAAAGGGGAATTTTTAGCAATTATATCCCCCCAAACGGTTCAGTATGTTTGGAAAAGTAATATAAAAGAGCGTATAAAAATCAAAATGTAATATTTTCCGTTTTAAGAAAAAAGTTAAGATAATTATGTAAATTTACTTGAAGGGACAAAGGTTATCATTTTTAATACAAATTCGCCTGAATCCGCTGCGCTTTTTTGATGGTAATATAATAAGTGTCCACATTTTTTTATTTTTTTTATTTTATTTATCCGCTTGGATAAATACACCCTACATACCAAGTGTGGTATTTCACTATAAAAGCATGCACAATTTTAAGGATTTCTAAAAAAGTTGGTGTTACTATAGTGCGACTACACCCATTTTTTTAACTTTCCGTTTAAAAAAAATTATCAAATTTTAGTCTTATACAATCAAAATCATCAATTATGTATATAGAAGAAAACCACGCCCATTGTCCAATATCCGTGCCAGTTTCCCGGTAGCAGGATATCATCAAATTGTGAGCAACTTCAAAGCTATTCGATATCAAAAATTTGGCTTATATGGGTGGAGCCACGCCCCCTTGCCTAATGCCCGTCCAAGTTTTAGAAAAACATCACCATGTGGTGACTCCATTCTGAGTTTCAATGTTCCGTGACTTTTACTTCCATAGCTATTCGATATCAAAAATTTGGCTGGTATGGATGGAGCCACACCCCCTTGTCTAATGTTCGTCCAAGTTTTGTATTAGAAAGACATCACCGTGTGGTAACTCCATTCTGAGTTTCAATGTTCTGTGACTTTTACTTCCATAGCTACTCGATATCAAAAATTTGACTGGTATGAGCAGAGTCACACCCCCTTGTCCAATGTTCGTCCAAGATTTCCATTAAAAGTTCAATGTTCTGTGACATTTACTACCATAGCTATTCTGTATTGAAAAAGTGACTTGTATGGACGAAGACACGCCCGTTTTGCACGCCCGTTTTCCATAGCTATTCGATATCAAAAAATTTGGCTGGTATGGATGGAGCCACACCCCCTTGTCTAATGTTCGTCCAAGTTTTGTATTAGAAAGACATCACCGTGTGGTAACTCCATTCTGAGTTTTAATGTTCTGTGACTTTTACTTCCATAGCTACTCGATATCAAAAATTTGACTGGTATGAGCAGAGTCACACCCCCTTGTCCAATGTTCGTCCAAGATTTCCATTAAAAGTTCAATGTTCTGTGACATTTACTACCATAGCTATTCTGTATGGAAAAAGTGACTTGTATGGACGAAGCTACGCCCGTTTTGCATAGGAGGATGAAAAGTACTTTACAACCTATCCTCATAACTATTATATTGAATAATTGAATAATTGAATTATTTGCATTTATTATATAATTAGTAATTATATAATAATAATTATATAATTATATAATTAGTTAAGAGTTATTCTTTTGCGTACAATAAAATAGTATACTATATATCTCAAACAAGCATAAAATCATAATGAGAAGAAACAAAGTTATTACATTTATATTTAAAAATTACTTAAGTTTAATTCTAAAATCAATTAAAATTAATTAAAATAATGAAATCAACACGAACTTATATATACTGAAGTGAAGTATTAAAGAAAAAATGTGAAATGTAGAAAAGAAAAAAAAGCGAGAAAGTAAAAGAGAAACGAGAATTTAAGAAAAATGTGCAGATATTAATTGCTTGAAGTATTGTGCATTTGAAATAGATTTAAGATACCTCGGCAAGGAGTTCCACAGTCTAATGGTGCTTACGAAAAAAAGTCTTGAGGAGTTCAGATATTTAAAGCGAGGAACTACAAGACTTAAGCTTCTAGATGATAAACAAAACTGAAGTTTAGAATATAGATAGTTTAGAGTTCTTGAGTGTATCAGCTTATGCAGAAATATACAATTTCTTGCTTTTAAATAATTTTCTATATTGCATCGTAGTATATGGTTGCTTTGACCAGTAACATGGCTAAGTCTTCTGAGTCCATACACATAACGGGCCGCATAGTTTAACGCTACTTGCAGTTTATGTAACGAATGTGAATTTAGATTACTAAAAACCACTTCAAAATAATTTATAAAAGGCATAATCAACTGTATTACTAGTTTACGGCGAGTTTCTGTTGGTGTGATCTGAGCAGTCATTCGCAGATTTCTTAAGACAAAGTAGATTTTACTTACAACATAGTTAATATGGTCTACACATGAAAGTGATGTGTTAATCCGATACCCAAGGTTGGTTATTTTTTCAACAGACTTCAGTGGTGTAGTACTTATATATACAGCTGGGATATCTTCATCTGAGTAGCGACTTTTTGAAATTGGCAACACAAAAGATTTTAACGGATTTAGTTTTAGCTTGTTACTTAACGCCCACTTATTAATTGAATCTAGGTCTTCATTAACTCTGAAGCAAAGATCTTCGCTGAGACCAATAGGACGAGACATATAAAGCTGGAGATCATCTGCATATTCATGCATTATTACATTTTTCGGAATGGTAAAGATATCATTAATAAAGATTGCAAAGAGAAGTGGCTCAAGAACTGAGCCCTGTGGCACTCCGCTGGTAAGGTATCTATAATTCGAGTAACTACTGTCAGTCTTTACTCTTTGGGATCTCCCATTTAGATACTTTTTAAAAAGAAAAGCCAAAGAATGACTCAAGCTTTGAACATAAAAGATAATGATCTACAGTATATATCCAAAAAAATTTCACTAATATTAATCAAGCTGATTCGGAGGCGTTCGGACACAAACATCGTGACACGAGATTTTTATATTTTAGATTAAAAAGAAATATTTTGTTTGATAAAGTTTAAATTTTCAATTAAATTTAAAATATATGTCAGTTCTTTACTGCAGAAAAAATAATAAATTGATACTTTTCCGAAATATTTATTTCCATTTATGAAACATAGCATTTAATTACATCTATTTTCAACCAAGATAAAAATAAACAAGAAAAGTAGGTATTATCGCCTCCCTGTCGGCGCTGAAGTCGCCATGGGGGCAGTATTGAGCTCACGAAAATTTTGGGGCGATGAGGTTCTGGTAATTGGCGGTAGGAAGAGGGATTTATTTTAATAAATATCTAGTTTCGGTATAAGTTAAATAAAGCAGTGCACACTATTCATAAAATACAATAATTAAATTTTTTCGAGTATGAAATATTTTGTAATGTAATATTTTCTCAGTAAATTATCACTCTAAATAAGGAGAGAAAAACAAGGGTTTCAATCATCATGTCCATAAGATGCTATTGAATTGTACAGCGAATAAAAGCTTGGAGCAAAATAAGTACATTATGGATGTCAATTCCGGGATCCTGGTTTTTGGGATCCCGGACAATTTAAGACCCTTTAAGTCCCGAGCTTTTCTCTTCGTGATCCAGGGATTTCCACATGCCAAAAAAAAAATTAATTTTAATCATGCTGACAAAGCTGTGCAGGTAATGTGACAAGAACTAGATAGCATAAATTATTTTTGGATTCAGAAGTATCTAAAGATTGTAAAGACGATGAGTGTTTAAAAGTTTTAGAGGAACCTACTTCAAAATTGTCAGATATTCTGACTCAGGAAATTAATATGTTTTATGGTGGACGATTTTCTAATAACTACTTCCCCAACGGGTCCCCTTAAAAGCAAATAATATTTGTAAATAAATGCTAACAAACCTTTCTGATGAAACATTAGACCATTGGTCAGCTAAATTCAGTACTTTAAAAATAATCAAAAATTTTTTATATTACGTCTTTTATAACTCTAATAATTTTTCAATTATTAAGAATACTGTGAAAATAGAAGAACAACAACTAGCACAATATGCATTTGAGTAGTTACAAGCCTTAAAGTACGCATCAAAAATTAGAAGATTTTTAGGCTGCTTCATATCATTTGTACTACGTGCATGTATTTCGAAGTAATTTAATCGTTACATTAACGAAACAAGTAGAACAAAAACAGCTTAGTGAATCACAGCGAGAATAACGCAAGACTACTGATGAGCTTATGTAGCGGCCAACGAAACAGTCTGTCTAGTCTTCTGTGTGATTACTACTCTATATCAGTGATGACCAAACGCACACAACTTAAGCTGCTTGCGTGTATGTGCAACGTTTAAAGCTCTTCACTGAAAGAAAACGAACGTGAAAGCATTTTGAAAGCTTCCTGAAAGCTTTATGTACAAAAAAAATAAGAAATTGACGCGAATAGGAAAATTATGAAATTACAATTTAATATTATATAAGATTATTTTATTATTATTTCTTTTATATATTTATTATTATTACTATATGTTTATTATATATAATTATACTATTTTTGCAAATATTATTATATATATTATTATCTATATTATGTATACATTTAAAACAGAGTAACATTACATTACATTAATAAATTACTAAATTACAAGTAAATTAATGTCACTACAAAATCTATATTCCCTGAGCCATATATATTTTAGAATTGATTATAAGTTTTTTCATGAAATTGAAAAAAAAAACACTTATAAATGGTATAGAAAATTTAGTATAAAAAATGTTGACAGTTGATAAACTTCTATGGGTTATACCATTATTAAGAGTTTCGCCCATTTGCATTAAATCCCTTAATATTTTACAGCAATACGTCAAGAAATGTCCAAAACAGGTGACCTTCATCTTCGGACTATAAAGACATTCATATTTCTAGATGAATATCTACCTATGCGATCCTCTTCGGCAAGCAAACACTTTCATTTAAAAAATAAATTTAGAAAGAGTACAAAACATTATGTATTACATTTATGAATTATACTTACCTTATTCTTTATCCTTATTTTTTTATTTAACATCAACAAAATTTAAATTAATATTAAATACCTAGTAACATTTTTGGGCATTTTTAATAAAGCCTTGTTTAGACAAAATTTACCGTAAAACAAAATAAACTATTTAAACCTTGTAAACTATGAAAACAATGATAGCGTACATGAATAAAAAACGCTGCGTTTCTTAAGTATCAAATGTAAACAAATATAACAGAACAACGCATCGCTTTCTTATTTTATTCTTTTCGGTGTACAAACACAACGTAACTATTTTGAAATCCAGCGAACAAAGCGACGTGACCCGACCTGCTTCGAGTCTGCCTGCGGACTGAAAGCTTTTTTGCAGCGCAAGAATTTATATACGTATACATTTTTGAAAAAGCTCTTAGCTCGCGAGCTGATTATATTCGTAGCTGCTCTATACAGAGTATTGTTGTTGTTGGTTGTTTTCTTCAGAGAGCAACAAAGACTTTGAGCTCGAAAAATAGAACTCTAATAAATGAAAAATTATTAGAGTTATAAAACACATAACATAAAAGTTATGAAAAGATGTCGTAATTAATTTACAAATATAAATAATTAAAAATATAAAATGTTTTCTTTTGAAAAAGTCTTTTTTAACTTCAATTATCTCTGAACTATGAACTTGCTATATCTTGAACATCAGAGTGCGCTGAAGTACAAAACATAATAAGCGCGATGGGTGATAACTATCTTCTTTTCTTCTTACACATATCAGAATACCTAATGTCCAAAACTGTGATATTTATCAATACACATCTGTGATATACGCATCAATACATGCAATTTCTATTTTCAGTACCTATTTGTGTCGCCGATCCTATAAAATTTACGGAGTGTTAAACGGGTCATCGAAAATAAGCAACATGTAAGTTTGTTCAACAAATTAAAACATCATTATACATGTGCATTTAATGATAACGCTGTCTGTAGTATAGAAAACTGGGCGGTATTTGACAGAAGGCGTGGCATAATGATTTTAATCAAACTCCTACATTGTTTGCCTGGCTTAAACAACATTTTCACACTTATTACTTGGGAAAAAAAGCAGTTCGTATTCTAGAAAAGTCGTGCAAATAAGGCAAGGGGCGTATTGCTTTTATTTTAATCGAACTGCTTTTACACTGTTTATTCAACTTCAACAAATTTTGGCGCACATATTTTTTGTAATTTGAGCAGTTCGTAGTTTAAAAAATGGGCGGTATTATATAAGAAGCGCGACACTTTAATTTCAATCGTACTCCTTTTGCATTGTATGTCCGACTTGATTCAAATTTTGTACATTCATTCTTTGTTATAAAAAGCAGTCAGTAGTCTTGAAAAGTAAGCGGCATTAGACAGAGGGTGTGCCAAAGTAATTTAAATCCAACTCCTTTTACACCGTTTGCCCGACTTCAACCATATTTTGCACATATATGCTTTGGTATAATAAGCACTTTTGGTGCTTTTGGTGCGTAGTCTAGAAAAGTGGGCTTGATTAGACAAGTAGCATTGGGATAAGCAGGTTCTTTGCCAAGCACCGTGCAAAAAGTGGGCGTATGCCGAAACTATATCAGGTTTAACAAATAAGCATTTGACTATGCTTTTAACGTTTTAAACACGTCTGTAAATCTAATAAAATTCAAATCGCAGACAATTTGCCATGCAAAGCTGATATCTAAGTGATAAAAGAAGTTTTTTTGATAATTTGGATCTGATTAAAATCCTCTTTGTTATAAAAACTCTTACAGGTTGTTATAGGTTGACTGTTATAAGACTAAAGCTCTACAATTAAAAATTGTATTACTAAAAAAAAATATATGGTCGAGATTGGATCTATTGATCATTGCGCATTGTTAGTTGTATCACCTTCCACACATTTACACACCCTAAATGCTACACACACCCGTCGAAGCAGGGTATTCCAGATAGTAAATAATAAAAAAAACAAGTTTCATTTTCTTTTTAAATAATTCTTGTGAAAAAAATTAGATGTTTTATCCGAGGGGGGTGCTGACAAAAAGACTAACTCAAAAAGGGGCGGTAGACCTAAAAAGTTTGATCTACACTAACGATACTGTCGAAACTGTGTTTTTTTTTTATACTAACAAAATAAATTTTACTTTTTAACCGACTTCAAAAAGGAGGAGGATCTCAAGTTCGTCGGTTTCTCTGTTTTTTTCTTTTTTTTTTTTTTATTTTTTTTTTTTTTTTTTTTTTTAAATGTATGTACATCGATAACTCCTAAGCCATATGCCTGATTGCCATAATTTTTGAGGAACAGATAGATGTCATAAGCATGGAGGTGCTCGTACAAAAGTGGGCGGAATTCGAGAACTGGGCGTGGCAATAATAGATCTCGTAAAACTAGATACTACTGTATCTCGAATAATATTGACACTAGGGTACTGCAATTTAGTGTAGGGGACAATTAGGCACACATATGTAGGAACAATTATTACAAATTACGGGCACGAAAATGGGCGTAATTCGACAAATGGGCGTGGCAATATTAAAAAAACCGTGTATCTGGAATAATTTTGAGGCTAGAGTACTGCAATTTAGTATACGGGTAGGCATTATTATTACAAATTATCGTCAATAAAGTGGGCGTTATTCGACAAATGGGCGTGGCAGTACTAGATAAACACTGTATCTCGAATAATATGGACACTAGGGTACTGAAATTTAGTGTAGGGGTAGACACAGTTAATACAAATTACGGTCAAGAAAATGGGCGTTATTTGGCATAAGCGTGGCAATATTAGAAAAAGAGTATATCTCAAATAATATTGATACTATAGTACTGCAATTTAGTATAAGGGTAGGCATTACTCTTACAAATTATGGCCAATAAAGTGGGCGATATTCAACAAATGGGCGTGGCAATATTATAAAAACACTGTATCTCGAATAATATTGACACTAGGGTACTGAAATTTAGTGTAGGGGTAGGCACAATTATTACAAATTGCCGTCAACAAAATGAGCGTTATTTGACAAATGGGCGTGGCAATATTAGAAAAATAGTAAATCTCGAATAATATTGATACAATGGTTCTGCAATTTGGTATAGGGGTAGGCATTATAAGTAAAAATTACGGTGAAGAAAGTGGGCGGATTTCGACTACTGGGCGTGGCAATATTAGAAAAACAGTGCATCTCGAATAATATTGACACTAGGGCACTGAAATTTATTGTAGTACAGGGGTAGGCAGAATTATTAAAAATGATGGTCAATAAAGTAGGCGCTATTCGATAAATGGGCGTAGCAATACTAGATAAACACTATCGCAGTTAATATTGACGCTGGGGTACTGAAATAAAGTACAGGGGTACGCACAATTATTGGAAATAACGCTCCAGAAAGTGGGCGTTTATTTAACAAAGGGGCGTGGCAATATTTGAAAAACACTATGTCTCGAATAATATTGACACTAGGGTAATAAAACTCGTTACAAGAATGGGTATAATAATTGCAAAACAGGTGACATCTAATTTAAATTTAAGAGGCAGATATTTGAAATAACCAACAAACTTTCAGATTTTAATAGAACAAATTTTTTCGGAACAATTGTATTTATGTTGTTTATACACTTTTTTTTCGAAAATTTATCATATTCTCTAAAAAGGAAGAAATAAAAATTTTTTTAAAAAAAAAACAACCGACTACAAAATCACTACAAAGTAAAAAATAATTTTAAAAATACTTTTCCTTTTGATTTCTTGATCACATTGATAATTTATTTAAACATATTATTATATATGAAATCTAATTATCTTAATTTTTTTCTTATTTGTTTTATTATCATAACTATATTTATTTCTTGATGAATACAAATGCTTTGAAGTTGGCGCTTCTGATTAAAAGTCTGATTATATTAGCACCAACATTAAAAGCTTTTGTATTCATCAAGAAATTAATATAGTTATGATAATAAAACAAATAAGAAAAAAATTAAGATAATTAGATTTCATATATAATAATATCTTTAAATAAATTATCAAATATGACCAAGAAATTAAAAGGAAAAGTATTTTTAAAATTATTTTTTACTTTGTAGTGATTTTGTAGTCGGTTGTTTTTTTTTTTTTTTAATTTTTTTATAAAAATTTTGTTTTCTTTGTCAAAAAGTGAGGAATTGGTGCGGAATTTAATGAAATTCGTAGCATGAAATGAGTTGAGTACAAAACATACGATTTAAAAATTTTTTCATGGCAATACCCCCACCATGGAAAAACCTGGCTACGGGTCTGTTTTGTGTAGTAGCTATTTTTGATAAAAAAGTTAATTTGATCGTTGATGGCGCCCATTATACCTGGAATTCTGGAAGCATTAACTGAAAATGTTGTAATTTTTCCTTTTTCTGAGGCGCTTCTAAATAGTTAAAAAACATTCGTTTTTTATAGAAACATGTTTTTGGTATACAAATTTTGAGCTTATCACAGAAGCTAGCTAGCTAACCAAGGCCACAGAAAAATATTTAATGCGGCTTTCAGAATGTTTTTAAACCTCGATAAATCGCCCCACAGCGATAGTATAACAAACTGTGAGAACATTTCTGCCACCAAAATATAGAAATGAAAACTTATTGCGGTTACAAATGTTCTCACAGTGCCAAAGTGTTTAATATAATTATGATAAAATAAATCTTTTAACCCATAATAACTATTTTATAAAATATTTATAGAAGTGGGTCAACAACTGTCACTTATCAATCAAAAGTCAGTCTTACAATAAATATCATCAGAAATCAAATGCCTTAAGCTGCCTTAGAAACTTTGTGAATTTTCCTATACGACCTTTTGAATCAATTTATTATCTGTCATGTTGACAGTAGCTTCAACGGAAACAACGGAATACTTTTCGCCACGCGATCTTTTTTAGATGTTACCTATTCATCGTATAGCTAGCTATTTAGAACATATGTTAAACACGAACTTTTTGTGTAAAAACTTTCAAATCAACAAAACGCTGATAAAACTGTTTATTTGGTGTTTTGTTGTTATTGTTGTTGTTGTTGCTGAGGGGATATTTTTGATGTTTTTGTTTTAACTTTTTTCTAAACACGCTGTATTTGTATAACCAGGTAGGTGGCAACATTTTTAGGTAGTGGCAAAGGTGTTGTTTGTATTGTAGCAGCAACACTTGTCAACTACTTTCAGTTGTCAAAATATAACACCTTCGCCTTAATGTCAACATCTCACTCATAGAAATTAAAAAAAAAAAAAAATTGTGTAGAAGATTAAACGCTACGATTTGTGTTTGTTTCAAGAAATTTCTTTATTTTGCGCTTACAAATAATTGTAGATGACATGGAATTTTCTTGCACGGCAACACAATTCCACTTTTTTATAACGATTAAAATTGTTTCAATTTTATTTTTCAAATTTTTATGTAAACAATTTCGAATGTTGGTTCGAACACAATTTTCGTGCGTAACTTTTATTAAAACATGTGCGTCATTTCACTTGAAGTGAACAAACAAAAAAAAAAATTTATGCTTGCAATTCAGTTATTTTTTTAGCATGTTACACCTTATGACGTTCATAACTGTGCGAACTTAAGTTGCCGAATTTCAAGCTTCGTTAAATCACCCAAAAATTATATCGTCATCTAAAATACAAAAAGACTTAAGGCGTTGTTCTTTCAGTTACATTTCGAAAAATGAAAATATTTTTTACATTTTTATACTCCTTAGTATCTATATAAAATACGCTCTAAAAATAATATGAAGATAGAGAGTTTCGAAATATTGAGTGTTCCGGAGAGAAAAGTCAGTGCAAATAATGCTGATTTCTTAGGTCGAAACGAAAAAAAAGTATGAGATGGGGGAAGTGGGTTGAGGTTTGGGTGTCTCTCTCTCTCCTAGTCAAAAGTTAAAGTATGTAAAGAAGTAAAATTTTAAGGTTCGATACTTACATTACGCCAGTTAATTAATTAATGCAAATTTTGACATCAAATACAAAATCAGCCAACTTCTTTTAAGAGATTTTCAAGAATTTAGAACAGAAACAGTTGTCATTGAGACCTATAGTGTAATATGATTTGATCATAATTTAAAGCTCCCAAATTATTGCATCTGTTGAAACCATTTTCGAGAACTTTCGGCAGTACAAAACACCGTAATGAGTGAAATAAGTGCATAAGTGTTAAAAAACAAGAACATTTTTTGAATTTTGGTGACTTTTTCGTTAAAATACATAAATTCAATCTAAAAACAAAAAACGGAGTGGAAAAAACGGTATGTTGGCAACCGTGGAATTCGAAAATTTTTTCGACTAAAAATTAGAAATATTTTCTTAAAATTATTGAAGGTGCTCCTCCAAGGGAGTAGTATATGTTTTTCGATATTTTATAATTTTTTTTGTGATCGAAATGCTAGAAAAAGGGACTTTAAGTATTTTTTAAAAAAAAGTCAAGTTTCAACAGACATCATTTTTTTCCAAATTTCGGGTTTTTCAATTACTTGCAGAAAATAGCTCAAGACTATGTTTAAATCACTCGTGCTGTTTTATTTTTTTTTGAAGTTTTGGATTTTTACATTTTTGGGAATATTTTTTTATAAAAATACTCAAACTCGAAATTTTAAAAAAATGTGCACTGCTAACGAAAAAACTCTTCAGTCAAAACAGCATGAAAAACAACGATTTTGTGCTATTTTTAACAGCTCCTTATTAATGCTTAAAATTTAAAATTATATAACTCGACGAATTTTTTACTGATTTTAGTGAAATAAAACTTTTAAAAAACCAAGCTTTTATATTATCATCAGTTATATCAGTTAGACCCGTAAAAAGGTGCTTTAATACAAGCTGTGAGCAATAGCTACGATGCGAATGCGCACATATTCAAAGACACAAAAACAACAAACATTTTTTGTTGTCTGTGCTAGCTGAGCATAAAAAGAGAATAGTACAGAGCAATATGGAGTTTATTTAAACTCTCGCAACACAAAGGCTTGCATAGAAACGCTCAAGCAATGCATGGCATCGGGATTATTTCATAAAAAAATGTACATTTTAATTTAATATATTTATTACTAAAATTTCTAAAGGCAAATGCCTCTGTACTGTGCTGTAGCACAAATATGATATTTTAAAATTTATTTATCAAAAATCCGACCAGTGCTTTTGGAGTTTTACAAAAATTTGCATTTTTATCTTATATACATAATTGTATAGATTGCTGCTGTGTATATTTTGTTGGTATTTCTTTGGCTGAGAGCCGTGCACCATGACTGTCAAATCGAAATTTCTACCATTGAGCGGAGAGTCACTAGACTACCCGCCAGTATCGAAAGTAACCAATTGCTCCATTCTCATCTGCTACTTTACTAGTTCTATACGAACTAGCTACTTTTTTGACCCAAGGTCAGTTGGCAAGGTCAAGTGTCAGTTCAATAAACTTCAGACTTGTACTGCTTATTACTTATGCTTTTGACATGTTAATTTTGTATGAATGACCATATACTTCGAAGTAATATTTTCGAGAAAATATGATATATAACGAGTTTTAACTTCGTTGAATAACATAAATAAAAGAATTTTAATGAAGAAAGTACAAACAAATAAATTCTTTCACAATGTCTACTTTTTTCGTTTCTTTATCTTTTCGCCTAGCAAAAAATTTGTCCCTATAGCATTAGTGAATTGACTAGGGAATGGTAATGCAAAAGGTAGCAATTGACTCCTGCCTATGACAATTTGCCAGTTGCATGCAAAGTAAGTAGATTGCACTGAAACTAGTACTGGTTAACTAAGGACTAGTGAAATCGGTAGTTCTGTACTAGTGCTATTTACTGCAGGGGAGTGATAGAAAATGTAACGCTAGAGTTTTTATTTAACGCTTGTTTTTATTCGATTTATAATTTTTATACCGCGGGCTACATATTAAATCGGTTCTAACTAAAGGAGAAAACTTCAATAATAAGTTTTCAATAACTTTTCATTTTTGGGTCAGAGTGAACTTCTGTGGAAATGCCCATATGTGTTATATAATCACATGATTAAATTTTTCCAAAAGGCTTATTTAAAGTTTATTTATTCAAGGTTTATTCAGGTAGTCGGAAACGGTAAAAAAATAGATTTTATTTATTATTATGCATGAACATAACTCTTAAGAAAAAAAATGTTGTACATGTTAAAAAATTTCTGTATATATATTATGGTTACCCAGCGTATATTGAACTCGGAACCTTTGTTTTGGTAACATTGAAACTTAATTACTATTTAATTTGAATTTGCCTGAGTAAAATTTGAAAAAAGCCTTATATAGGGAATTTTTGAAAAGTTCTTAAAAATGATTCATTAAATAAAGCTTTATACAAGGAATTATACTTGAGTAAAAATCTTCTTACTAAAAATGTGTCATTTAATACAATTTTATTTATGAAGCTATATAAGAAAATGGATTATTCAAGTCTTTTACAGGTCTCTTTCAAGTAAAGCTCAAATAATCTACTTTTACACAATCCCAGCAGAAAACTCTATCAGGCCGCTAATAGTCAGGCTGGAATTCTGGGCTGAATTTTTAAACATAATCATGCTTCCATTATTCAGTTCAGATTTCAAGGCTGAACTTTAAATATACGGATCTGTGTTTCTTTTTATGGACCTGTGCTCTAACCTGAAATTGAACAAAAAATCCTTTAATTTCAGGCCAGATTTCATATCTGAATTTGAAATTATAAATAAATTGTATATACTAATATGCTTACATCACCCTTTGGTGGTCGAGAAAAACCAAAAAAAAAAATAGCGTCAAAACACTCGCCATATCCAAAAACTTTTGTAAACACATTGTCATGTTAACCGAATACCCTATGGCGGTTAAGATAGAGCAAAACAGGTATGATTTGGTCCTATCTATTTTGCTCCATCTTGACCACTAGAGACTGGTCAAAATACTTCCGCATCAGAAAATACCGATATAAAAATGTTCATGGTAATCTAATGGGCACTTTAGGTCCACGAGTGCTGCTTAAGGGGCATATTATTTTGCACATTATTTGTAAAGCTCACAACAAAGCGTGTTAGGTATAGAAAATTATGAATATTCTTGAAAATCATCACTACCTGCGTCGATTTAGCTATTCCATCTGTCTGCTCTTCTGTCCGTTCCGCTATAAAAGGTAAGGTGCCACTTTAAGTGGCTTTTCAACTGAAAGGTGTTAACCTCTGTAGAGAGCGCATCTTAAATATCACACTCGAAATTTTGGATCGTTTAAAAGGTCGAAAAAGTAGCTCGATGTATATGTACCACACGAGTTAACGTAAAAAAACCTCATGAACTAAATTTCCATAAATTTCTATTTCCGAATCGCTGCTGAATCGCAACAAAATCGACCCATTTCTGAAGTGGACTGGTGATAAAAACACATATCTTCTAATATATTTTTATACCCCAATGCGTACTGCGTAAGGGGTATATTAACTTTGTCATTCCGTTTGTAACGCCAATAAGGAGGCTTGGCAGGTATAGAAAAGTATATATATTTTTGTTCAGTATCAACTCCTGAGTCGATTTCCGTGTGTTCGTCTGTCTGTCCATCTGTCCGTCTGTCCGTTTGGCTGTCTGTATGTCTGTCCGTCTGTCGACACGATTACAGCCGTAGTTTTAAAGCTATCGCGATGAAATCCTCACTATGAAAAAATCAGTTGAAAACCACGCCTACCTCCCACACAAAGTGGCCTTTTTATTAATGTTAGATCTCTTAAAAATCCACAAAAATTAAGGAAATGTTATGAAATCTTGCACATGACCTTTGATAATTAATATAAACCATCTCTATAATATTTGCCAAACTCTGATGAAAACCATGCCTACTTCTCATACAAAGTGGCTTTATTTTAAACTAAAATTTCTTAGAAATCCACAAAAGTTAAAGAAATGTCATGAAATTTTGCACATAAGCTTTGGAATATAATATCAACCATATCTATGACATTCGGCAAAATCGGCTGAAAACGACGCCTACCTCCAATACAAAGTGACATTTTGTATTTTTGTATTTATTGAGCACATATGTAAGCATAATAGAATAGATTTCTTTTACATGCCGCAGATTCAAGTAAATAACAACTAATAAGCTTAAAACTAAATATTTAAAATTAAAATCAAAATGAAAATTAATAATAAATGAAAATCAAAATGAAAATTAAAATTAAATTAGAAAAAACAAGTAATTGTAAAATTTAAAATTTAGAAATAAAAATGAGTTCATAAATTTTATAAGTAAAAACCAACAATTTTAACAAGAAAGTGACAAGGTCATAATTTAAAGATAATGGCAAATTAATTGCAACTTCGAAAGATCTTAAAAGGGAGAAGCAAGAAAAAGAAAACGAGGATAGATAAGAGTTAAGAAAAGTAGTTAAAAATTAAATGCTTGAAGGCTCTATAGTTGGAAACAATCTTAATGTGATTAGGCAAAGAATTCCACAATCTGATTGCACTGACGAAAAACAGTCTGCTAGAGTTTTTGTAAAAGAAGCTCGGAATCAAGAAATTCATACCTCTGCTAGACCTACAGAACTTAAGTTTTTCAAAGAGGTAAAGTGGACAACGCGAGTATATAATCTTATGCAGGAATAGACAATTTCGCGCTTCAAGGTAGCGAAATAGGCAACGACGAAGTAATTTGTTGCGGTAGAATGATACATGGTTAAACTTTTTTATGCCATAGACATAACGGGCAGCATTATTCAGAGCAACAAGCAACTTGTGAGATGACCGTGAATCCAGATTGCTATAGACGACTTCAGAGTACGTAATAATTGGCAATAGCAGTTGCACGATTAGTTTTCGTCTGGTTTCGACGGGAACAAATGCTGCAGTCATTCTCAGATTTCTCAATAAATAGTAGACTTTACTCACACAAGAGTTTATATGGTCCTCACTGGACAGGGAAGTATTTATATAAAAACCAAGATTGGAAGCCTTACTAACAGCTTTCAGTTCGACATCGTTGAGGAGAATAGAGGGAAGATCGAGATTAGAGAGGGGAGTTTTACAGATCGGCAGGACGTACGATTTTTGAGGGTTTAGCTTAAGCATGTTGTCTTTAGCCCATGCTGCTATCATATTCAAATCTTCATTTATTCTTACACATAAATCTTCGATTAGCCCTACAGGTCTGGACAAATACAGCTGTAGATTATCAGCGTATGCATGCATTGTGACATTATTGCACTTGTTGAAGATGTCATTAATGAACATTGTAAAAAGTAATGGGCCAAGTACTGAGCCTTGGGGAACTCCATTGGACGTGTTTTTATACGTTGAGAAGTTGTTACCCACTTTTACGCGCTGTGTTCTTCCGCCTAAATAACTTTTTATGAAACGAACTGATGTGTCAGAAAATCCAAAGTTTGCCTTGATTTTCTTGCACAGTATATCATGGTTCACGGTGTCAAACGCTTTAGAAAAGTCTAGTAAGCATAGTAAGGTCACGTGTCCTTTATCGAAAGGTATTCGAATATCATCCAAGATTTTGACAATAGCAGTGGAACAGCTATGCCCTGGACGAAAACCAGACTGAAGATTTGACATTAGGCTGAGTGTATTAATGTGATTAGAGATCTGCTGCGCCATTAAAGACTCACAAACTTTTGAAATTGAGGATAACAAACTTATAGGCCGAAAGTCAGCGGGTTCGATGGGATTCGATTTTTTTGCAATTGGTATAATAGTTGCAGCCTTCCATTTTACAGGGTAACACGAGTTTGTGAAGCTATGATTAATTATGTGCACAAGCGGACTGATAATATAAGGCAATATGATTTTAATGAACTTAATGGATATTCCATCATCACCGGAAGCATTCGACTTAATTTTAGACACACAGCGTGCGACATCCAATTCACAAACAGCGTTAAAATTAAACTGAGTGGAAAAATTCGAAGCAGATATATTTGAATGAATTGATTCTGGAGATTCAGCAGAGCCCGAGCTCGAAACGAAGTAATCGTTAAGTACACTAGGATCAATTTGGCAAGGTTCGTTCTTTTTATTAGAAATCCCAATGCGTTTTTAATTATTCCATAGCTGTTTAGATGATTAAGAGGGATCTAATTTAGACAAAAAGAATTTTTTTTTGACGTTCTAACGGCTGAGGTAGCTTCATTTCTAGCAAGTTTGTGTTCCTCCCAGTTCAGCATAGTTGGATTGCGCTTAGGTTTTGGTTCTCTTTTTTAGGGCAATTTTCACAGAAGACGTGAACCAGGGGCAAGATGCATTGGTGATTTGGCGATTACAAAGGGGAACATGATTATCAAAAAGTTCAGATATTTTGCTAACAAAGAAATTTAATTTTTCGACAACCGAAGAAAAGAACCAACAATCCGTCCAGTTTATTAGAGACAAGTCAACATACAGTGATGCATAATCAATAGATTTGAAGTTGCGAAAGGAAAAAGTGGTATCAGTGGCAACATAAGATAGATCCATGTCCAATGTACAAAAAATTAGATCGTGATCTGAAACAAATGATAATTGGTCAAACAGTAAAACTGATGATAAATCGGAAACAATAAATAAATCTAGTAAACTTGGGCAGGCATTGTTGGCAAACCGAGTTGGAGAAATCAAATTAACTATATTGAGACCCACTTGCGCCAAATTGTTGATTAAGTTTATGCAAGAATTATCATTAACAAGAATATTCAGACATCAACAGACATCAACAAAAAAAAAAAAAACAGAGAAACCGACGAACTTGAGAACCTCCCCCTTTTTGAAGTCGGTTAAAAATGAGAAAACTTTCATAAATCTATAAAACTGAATGCCATCGTGTCTGTCGTGGCTAAAGACTTCGAATATACATACTTTAATTCGGCCGATTGGGGTTATTTTAGCTTCGGTACCCTGCCGAAGCTCCATTCCTTACTTTTTTTTTTTTTAATTAGAAAAAAAACTTTATTTGGTGGGTTTCCAAAATTGGAGCTTTTAATTAAAAAAAAAAAAAAAAAATATAAAAAATACCTCATACCTCAAAAATGAAAATCGATTTTCAAAAATTAAAGAATTTCGCTTTTTCCACCATTTTGATCAAATTTGAATGGTTCGCAAAATTCCTTGACACATGGTTTCACTAGAATAAAGATACAGTTTTCATGCACAAACACTGTTTACTTAAATGTCACCCTCCCTGTTTGATTGCAGGTAGCTACTTCCATAAACATTGAATAAAATATTTCCACTGCAATAGAGTTGAAATATTTTGCAGTATTACTGCGTCACAAATGAATTTTAATGGTGCAACAACGACGAAGAACACGGAAAAATACGTTAGCCTGAATGACCTGCTTAACCCTACCTCCACGTGCATATCTAGTAAATGTAAGAATGTGTCTAGGTAAGCAGCATGTACGAGCATTTTGAGTTGCATTTGGAACAAGGCGTTGTATCCATTCAGTGGGCTTTCGACACTGTGTAGAGTCGAGTTTATTGCACAATTTAGCATTTTGTCTATTTTTGAAACGAATATGTAGCTTCCGGTGGCAGGAAGTTGACTTTTGTCTCAACGTTAGGAGACATGAAATCAAGCCAGCCGTTTTGTTGCCAGGCAGTAATGTTATAAAATGTTATGTTTAGATTTTTTTTTTTCAATTTTGCCATGACTGACATCTGTTGGCACGTTACGGTATTTTAATTTATTTCAGCTACCAAATATTTCATTGATTACGACAAATTTAAAATTTAATTGAATTCGAGCGTAATGAAATTATAAATTGGTTTTCTTCTAATTGTACACAATAATTTATGAATGAAATTCTTCATAGCTAGCTGTTCCGGTTTTGCGCCTGCGCAATTTTTTGGCCACGTTCATTCAGTAAATCAAATTCACACTTATGCCGAATGACGCAAAAATTAGCAATGTTTAGTTTTTATTTTTTTTTTATTTTTTATTATTATTATATCGTTTGTTTGTACGATCAATTGCTGTGTAGAGGCACGCCTCCTTAAATGACGGCAACAATAAAATCACTTTAACAAATTATAGGCAATGATATACTGATTCATGTACATATAAAATATATGGCAAATAATCACATTCATACTTATAAAAAACCAAGTTTTACGAACTTCGAACACGTTAATCGAACAACAATAACAAAACTAACAACAATTAACAAGAAACAGTTTCACTGGAATTATAAGGCTAGGTACAAAAATGAGACAAGTTCATGTTTAACGATTGTTTTTTTATTTCTCTTCTGTGATATACGTATGATATAAAATAATGGACCGAATCAGTAACAACGGTTTTAGAAAAATAATTTTTCATTGTTAATTGGGCTATAAAATAATTATTGTATGTTCACATATTTGTGTTTCTCAAAATGTTTAACCATTTATGTCGAAACGTTCAATAACTTTGCTCTTTCAGATTTTAAGATCTAAACATTTCTAAGGTTTAACTAAAGTAAGTTAAAATCAAATTTTTGGGAAACCAATGTATTTTCTTTTAAATTGAATTGCTTTTAAATGCTATGCTATATGTCATGTTATATGTCATGTCACACTCTCAGAGAACGTTTATATATCAAAAGTTACGCTGGATCTCGAAAAATCTTTTGTGCAAAAAATTTAAAGTTCCGGAGGGTCAAATAACTGTGATCTTGGCGATCTTGAGCCCATCTTTCAAAGACAACTTAAGGTCAACTTTAATGCTTTAAATGGAAATTCCCTACTATTTATTGAATATTCGTATTCTCCATACAATATTATACAAATTTTGTTTTAAACTTTTTTTACCATAATTTACACCCTTGCAACTTTTATCTGAAACAATTTTTCGCAATGTCTCAAGATAAAAAACTCACTCATAGCAAATGGTAAGAATATAGATTTTTAGTAATATTTTTACATTGAGCAGAGAAATTGGAATAATTTTTTGAAATAAATTTTTTTCAGGCTTGATTATAATTGAAAAAATATAGAAACAACATTATTAAAAAAATAAACTTAATCAAAAAATTAATAGTGGTACAATCAACAAGATGTTCTAACCTTGTTTTTTCAATAAAAGAAATAGCTAATTTATTTTCGCCTCTCAGAGAGGCGCCTTTTCAGACACAAGAAAAGAGAGCAGGAAAAGCGTGAGCGTGAGGAACTAGAGGTATACCAGGGCAAGAAGGATGCACGAAAATTCTATCAACAGGTTAAGCGTCTAACCCAAGGTTTCAAGCCCGGAGCATCCACTTGTAGAGACGAAAATGGAGATCTGAATACGGATACACAGTGTGTGCTGAGATTATGGAGACGGCACTTCTCCAACTTACTTATTGGCGACGATTCCACCAATGCCGCCCATGGAGAGCGCAGTTCAGAATCAACAATCAACGATGACGGAGTGGAAGTACCACCACCTAGCTATGAAGAGGTTCGAGTTGCTATCCAACGACTCAAAAACAATAAAGCAGCGGGTGCTGACGGCCTGTCAGCTGAATTGTTTAAAACCGGCGGCGATGAATTAATAAGGCGCATGCATCAGCTCATCAGCAAAATATGGCTAGCAGAAAGCATGCCTGACGATTGGAACCTCAGCGTACTGTGCCCTATACTTAAGAAAGGAGACCCAACAATCTGCGGCAGTTATAGAGGTATCAGTCGTATTCCCAACGCATATAAGGTTCTCTCAAGCGTACTGTGTGAAAGATTAAAGCCGATTACAAAAACACTGATTGGACCTTATCAGTGTGGCTTTCGACCTGGTAAGTCCATCATAGACCAGATTTTCACGCTACGACAAATCCTGGAGAAAACCCACGAAAATCAAATTGACACACACCATCTCTTTGTCGATTTTAAAGCTGCGTTCGATAGCCCGAGAAGGGATTGCCTATACGCAACAATGTCCGAGTTCGGTATACCTGAAAAGTTGATTGAACTTTGCAGAATGACGTTGAGCAACACACGCAGCTCCGTCAAGGTAGGAAATGACCTCTCTGAAACCTTCAATACCGAAAGAGATTTCAGACAAGACGATCCACTGTCTTGCGATCTCTTTAACATCATCATGGAGGGGATCGTACGAAAGGCCGGTGTGCATTGTAATGGCACCATTTTCTACAAAGGTGTCCAACTCCTTGCGTACGCTGATGATATTGATATTGTCGGCAGAACCAAGAGAGATGTTACCGCTGCTTTCGCCGCTATCGAAAAGGAAAAAGTGGGTTTGACAATAAATAAGGATAAAACAAAGTATATGCTGTCTACAAACAAGGGAGCGCGGCGTTTAGACTCCCACGTTTCATCCGGCAGCTATAACTTTGAAGTAGTCAAGGAGTTCGTTTACCTTGGCATCGCCATTAATACAACAACGAAATCAGCCTGGAGATAAAGCGAAGAACAATAATTGCTAATAGGTGCTACTACGGGCTCAGTAAGCAACTAAGTTCCAGAACCCTCTCTCGATCGACAAAACTAGCACTCTACAAGACGCTCGTTCTACCTGTGCTGCTTTATGGATCTGAGGCATGGGTAGTTTCGCAAACTGACGCAGCCGCTCTGGGGGTGTTCGAGAGAAAAGTTCTTCGCAAAATTTTCGGTCCTGTTCGAATGAACCACTGTAGCTCTATGAGCTCTACGAAGACATTGACGTTGTTCGGCGTATAACTGTGCAGTGACTACGCTGGCTGGGTCATGTCCATCGTATGGACGACGAAGCTCCAGCGAAAAAGGTGCTCGAGGCGAGGGTCGCTGGTCAACGACGACGAGGGAGACCATGCCTCCGATGGATGGACCAGGTTGAGGAAGCCCTTACCGCACTTGGTGTATCCGATTGGAGAAGGCGCGCGCAAAGCAGAGGCGCCTGGCGAGAGCTGATTAAGTCGGCCGAAACCCGGACACGGGTTGTTACGACCACCTAAGTAAGTAAGTAAGTAATTTATTTTCGTGTAAAACTGAAGAAACTTTTGCTATTGAATGTAAGGTTATATGAAAGGTAGTCAAAAATGCAATTTTGAATTTTAATTATTTTTGCAACAAAAACAACTCTGTACCAATTATTGAGAACACATTCAATATGTTCTACCTTTTTTTGAAAATAAGATTATCTATCTATATACATATTAAGGTGGGTCAAAAAAAAAAAACACTTTTTTCGACACTCATATTCTGGGAGCTGGATTCAAGTAGATCTTAAATCCGAAAGGATATCGAAATCGGTGGAATCGTCTGCCAGCGATTTTGATTTAAAAAAAATTACTTTTTCGTCAAAAATCAACGGTTTTTTCGCCGTAAGTTTTTATCAATTAGAATAACTACCCAAGAAAGGGGTGCAAAAGAAAGGTATCTAGGACCTCAAAGTTGTGAATAGAAAGATTGTTAGATTCGAGAATATTTTTAGTACAATAATGTTCAGAGTTTGGTCAAAATTTTGGGTATTTTTTATCAAAAAGCACTTTAAATCCGCTATTTTCTCGTAAATTTTAGAAAATTTAGTTTTATTAAAAAAGACTTGATGTAATATTGGATATACTAAAAAAAAAAAATTCAAAATAGTGTTATTTCTGATTGATAAAAACTTACGGCGAAAAACCGTTGATTTTTGGCGAAAAAGTGATTTTTTTAAATCAAAACCGCTGGCAGACGGTTCCACCGATTTTGATATCCTTTCGGATTTAAGATCATCTTGAATATAGAATTCAGAATTGAGTGTCGAAAAAAATTTTTTTTTGCCCCTTAACAAAACGATCCACCTTAATACATACATACAATATATAAAATTGTAAAAAAAAAATCTGTACATGAAATATTTTTTTGAAATTCCTTTTGCGATCCACATTCTGAATGACGCTGAGTCCGAAAATCGCATTTTTAAAATTTTTTTCTGTCTGTCGGTCTGCCTGTCTGTTAAGGCTTCACGCGAAATTCACTGGATGGTTTTAAATGAAACTTGACATCTAGGTTCCTTATATCCCCGGTCATAATATAGGCTACTTTTTATCCAGTAAAAAAGATTGGACCCGGTAGGGGACGCTGCGATCGGGTTCCAGGCATTCTTTTTCTTAGCTTATCTCCGAAACCGTTCATCCGACTTGCATGAAATTTTGTATGTAGAGGTTCTCGGACACGCTGAATTTTTTGACTTATCTACTTTTTCTCTCTCAAACACCAGAGGGCGCTGTAGTACAAATATTTTGAAAAACCTCGAAAAACTCCTAAGCCGTGCATCCGAATTGCATGAAAATTTAAAAATGGGGGTTTTTTGATACGGTGAGTGTTTTGGACTTATCTTTTTTGTGCTACCTTGAAAACCAGAGGGCGCTTTAGTACAATTCTTAGGAAATCGTGAAAAACTCCAAAACTGCTCATCCGATTTGGACGAAAATTTGTAAATAGCGATTTTCGAGTACGGCAAGGGTTATGGTGTTATCTTTTTATCTTTTTTGCTCTTTCTCGAAACTAGAGGACGCTGTTATACAATTTTTACGTGTGTATGTTACTAAACTGTTCCTCAACGGCTGCACCGATTTTGATGAATTTTTTTGTGTGTGTTTAAGTGGTCCCTGGATGGTTCAGATTCACAATTGGACCCGGTAGGTAGCGCTGCAATCGGGTTCCACGAATTTTGTTATTGTAGTTTATCTCCGAAACCATTCATCCGATTTACATGAAAATTTGTATTTAGGGGTTTTCGGATACGGTATTTTTTTTGACTTATCCATTTTATTCTATACTGAACACCAAAGGGCAGTGCAGTACAAATGTTTTAAAAATCTCGAAAAACTCCTAGCTGTACATCCGATTTGCGTCCACATTTTTCCAGAGAGCGCTGTACTCTAAAATAAATTAAGGCGTAGCAAAGCGCGAAGGGTGATAAATACATTTTGTCTTCTTTATGTGTACTTATATTCAACTTTCTTTTTTCGCAAATCAGTACAGCTGATGCCGAATTCTGTGGTATTTGAGTACGCATCAACACATGCGCAACTCAGTTGCGTCGAAAGTTGGCGTTGCTTTGACATTTAAATTTTTTTTTTCAATGCTTATTTAATTTTTGTCCAATTACCTCGTGAATTGCCAAATTCACGATTTTGCTCCGATTTTTTTCAATAATGTGCAATCTATCGAATACAATATAAAACTTGAAAATATATTTTTGCAAGCGATTGGCGGCACTCATACACAAATAACGGTTTCCCTAACTTTTTCTCTTAATTTTCAGATGTTGAAGCTACATTTTGCTCATTTCGCCAAAGTTACCGGTTTGAAAGATGCACACAAAATTCCTTTTAGAGTTTGTGAAAAGTTTTTTCAAATCGACAAATGAAATCGAAAATTATTTATATCAACTCCCGAGTTAAGCCGGGTATTCAGCTAGTAATATATATAGCAATAGACAGAGCTTTGAACGAACAAAGCCAACATTATCATGGGTTAATAAAACTGCAGTCTTAATTAAAATAGCATCAAGAATGATGTATTTTGTGCAAGTCTGGCCAATATTCAAACGATGCAGAGCTTGGCTATGGTATATAAAATACTGCCACGCTTTCACTTCCTGGTTCAACATAAGCATGGTGTACTGTGTTGTAATCATGATTGTGATAGAGGATCAACACAACACTATAGACACAATCTATGTGCATCAAAGGAAGCTTCTTTCAAATGTTTTAGCCTCTTTGGAACAACGAGTCGTTGCAAAAGCTATAGGGTAAAAAATTGAGTGCTTCTGCGCGATCTGTTCTGCATATTAAATATTACAAAATTGTATGCCAATGGCCAGGAGTTAAGTCATTCATTCTTGCCGTGTCCATGGTACTCGTAAGAAGAATGCTTTCTCGTCTGTATGCAGCAGGTGTCGCGCATGCGTCTCGCCTTTGTGGGAGCAACTCATTTTGGAACGATGTTTGGCAACATGGGTTTGTTTGCATGATTGGTAAATCGAACGAAACAGGACCTTTAGCTGGCATTACTTTAAAACAACAACAAAAACAACAGTAGCAAGAACCACCATACACACCAAGAACAAGTACATAAATTAATTGCGCGCGCCTTTGCTTGCAACATACAGCCACCAACAAACTTGTTGCATACAAAGTTGTTCTTACAACATTCAATCGACTTGTTTTTGCGGTTTAATTCTATAATGAAGCAACAACATTTAGCTTGTGCTTTTTAACCTTTTCATATTAAATTAATTAATTAAAAGTATATGATTATAGTTAGATAAAGAATAACTCTAGATTAAATTTGACTCCGCCAGGTCCTAACATAACTGTTTGTCCAAAGTCAGGATAAAGGAATATCCATTTCAGGTGTTGGATGGATTGAATCTCGTCTTATCTTGAGTAAAATTAAAGCAAACTTAGAGCTGTAAGTTTTACACAAAATTTGGGAAACAGGTGGGAATGGACAATTGACATAATGCGATGGAGTGGCAATGATCCCAAAAAAATTTATTAGTCCAGGGATTGTTATGTGCCAAGATTAAGGAGAACACTTCAAAAATGGTACTATCACGTGTCGATTGGTGATGTAAAAACTTCTTAAGCCGATTATCATTCAATGTTGGTTAGACCAGTTGTATTGAAAGAAACGAAAGACCAGGGGCCAAATTATAGCATCCGTGAAGGAACGAGCAATCGCATCGAATTAAATTCCGTTTACCTAAAACGCGAAAACACGCAACTCTAGGTAAACAATTTGTCAATTTAAAATCAATCCCGCTTATAATACAGATTCTACAGCGCTTAAGACCCGGTGCGCCAGAGTACCAATCGATCAAACCGAAGAAGCTGTTAAAACGATTGATGTTCGCTGTATGTGTGTGCATGTAAAAGTGTGTATGTGTATGTAATGTTTACATATATATATATATATATACCTCGCCAGTATCGAAAGTAACCAATTACTGCTTTCTCGTTAGCTACTTCACTAGTTCTATACGAACTAGCTCCTTTTTTGACCCAAGGTAATGCATAAAAGGGTCAGTTCAATCAACTTCAAGTTTGTATTGCTTATTGTTTATGCTTCTGACGTCTTGATTTTGTATCGATAACTTGTATATTTCGAGGTAATATTTTCGAGAAAACATAATATATAAGGTGTTATTTCGTTTAAGAACATGAAGAAAAATACTGTGGTGAAAAAGCATAAATTTATTAACTCAAGATTGCTTTCACAATGCTTACGGTTTTTTGAATTTTTATCTTTGTGACTAGTGAATAAACTGGCATGTAGCATTAGTGAAGTAACTAGTGGAATGGGAGTGTAAAAGGTAGCAATTGACCCCTGCCTATGACATGTTCACGTAAAATTCGCCAGTTGAATGAAAAGAAAGTAGATTGAAGTGGAACTAATACTGGTTACCTTAGGGCTAGTGAAATCGGTTGTTCTGTACTAGTGCCAATTACTTCAGGGTTTATATATAATATAAAAACTATAAATTAAGAAAAAAAAATATTTAATTGTGACAGTTTTGTTTTGGAGCCACGAACCCTGCAAACTACCGACCCATAGCGATATGCTCTACGCTCGCCTAAGTTATGGAGAGCGTAATTAACTTCAACCTTATGAAGTATCTGGAGCACAATAAACTGCTTAGTGACCGTCAATATGGTTTTCGTAGAGCTCGCTCTACTGGCGACCTTATGGCGCTCCTTACCGAAAAATGGAACCAATGCGTTCACTTATCCGGTGAGAGCAGGGTTGTCGCTCATAAAGCGCTCTTGTCGAATCTAATTGCATATGGTGTCGGTGGTAACTTTGCTCGGTGGATCACGTGCTTCCTTAAGAACAGAACAATCCGCGTCGTAGTCGACGGCATAACGTCCAGAGAGCACGCCATCAATGCAGCTGTACCGCAGGGCTCAGTCCTATCGCCAACTTTGTTTCTGGTTTTTATCAACGACCTTCTGCCGTTAACTCACAACCCAATTCATTCGTTTGCTGATGACAGCGGCATTTGGCATTCATATTCGTTCAAAAAACGCCCGAGCTCTTTGAAGATAGAGAGAAAGAGGCAACATATGAATGACATACTCAATAATGACTTGAAAAAAGTCTCTGAGTGGGGTCTTGCTAATAGAGTAGAATTTAATGCTAGCAAGAGCCAGTGCTACCTGTAAATTCACAAGCGAATGAATTGCCCCTTATCTCCCCTCCATATGAACGGTGTAGAACTTTTGGATTCAGATGCTCTTGACGTTCTGGGCATATCAATACAATCGGATCTTCGGTGAAATGATCACATTTTTGACGTGTCAAAAGAAGCAGCCAAGTGCCTTGGTTTTTTAAAACGGTTAAGAAATACTTCACTCCATCTGATCTTCCATTGATCTATACCTCATATATTTTGCCGAAAATGGAGTACAATTCCCACATTTGGGCAGGGGCTTGAAGATCATATTTGGAGCTTCTGGACCGGATTCAACGACGTGCGATAAATTTGATAGGAGATGATAATATTTCATCTTCTCTCAACTCTCTTGGGCATCGTCGCAATGTTGGTTGCCTAAGCCTTCTGTACAGGTACTACCATCGAAAGTGTTCAAGGGAGATACATGGTCAGGCGACACCAGCTCGTGTGTTTCCTTGGTCCACTCGGGTAGCTCTCCAAGCCCATTCCTTTACCATTGCCTCTTTGCCCAAAAGAACATCGCATTACCGAGATAATTCATTCTTCGGTCGCTGCGTAAAATTATGGAACAATCTCCCTGCGATCATGTTTTCCGGCAGTTTTAATCTGTTTGAATTTAAATCATATCTTCACCGACACTACTCCATCTTTCCACCCTCCAACTAACTATGACCTGTCTTCCGAATCAACACAATGCTTTCGCATTTATAGGGGGCATCTCCTCAATGTTGATCAAGTCTAAAAAAAAAAAAAAAAAATATATGGTAAAAATGAAAAATGTGAAAAATATTACAAGAATAAATTAAAATTGTTTTATACCGAACTTCGTTTTTGATTTACAAAAAGTAAGACAAAAAGTAAGTGCGAAAGTTCCTCCCGTTCCCGGTGTATATTAAAATGTGTGCAAAATATATTAGTAACACATTTTGAAGTCAGTTTTACTTAAATTGCTTATAGTTAAACAAAGCAAAGCGTATACTGAACGTTTACGTTTTATATCTCTTATTAATAATAATTATTAGTTACAGTACCTAAAAAACAGTGCGTGATGGAAAAAAATTAGTTCTTATTAAGTTTAGTTTAGTTTATTTATTTAATCATCAAGTCTTTAGATGCATATATCCTTACAGACTACAATTACTGATAATTTATCACCAAAAGTATAATAATAATAAGAATACTTATATAATTATGGTAAGAAAATATTATTAATTAAATTTTTAATAATATCTTTACTACCAAAGATATCAAATTCATGCGAGATACACAATTCATTAAAAAAGAGACAAAGCTCTTGTAATTGGCTCATTTAAAGCATAATTTGTTTTGCAAGTTTTTACATAAAACAGTTTAGAGTTACGTAAATGTCAATGGAATATTGAACGGGATAAGCTCTAATAAATTATGACAGTCAATTGTTCCAGAAATTATGTCATGTATAAATAAAAGGGACTCTTGATTCCAAAGACTTAAGTCCTAAAAGCAAAAGGCGTGTACTATAAGGTGGCAACGGATCATGAAAGTTTATAGACCGCATATCTTGTAAAATTTTTTTGTATTTTCTCAAGTCTAAAAGGCGTCGAGGCATAAAAAGGGCACCAAATAATAGACGCATACTCTATTCTCGACCTCACAAACGCACTAAGCAACATATTTAGGGTATGTGGATCCGAAAAGTGAAAACTATTTCTAAAGGCCAATAAAGAGTAAGCTTTAGGAATAAGAAAATTGACATGGTCACTAAATGTAAATTTGAATCGAAAATAACTCCCAAATCGCGATATGTAGGAGCTGATTGGATTTCTGAATCAGCTAAGAAGTATGAGTTAGATAATGTATTCAACGTGAGTTTAGAGAGTGTTAAATAAAAACATTTTGCAAAGTTGAATGCAAAGCCATTACTTTGGCTTCAGGTCACGACTCATGTAATGTCCGCTTGCAGATCAGCAATGTCAGAAGAGGAGGAAATTTTACGAAAAAGTTTGAGGTCATCCGCATAAAGTAAAAAGCGAGAGTTTAAAATACACTTCGATATATCATTAATAAAAAGAATAAAGAACTAGGGTCCTAGGATACTACCCTGAGGAACACCTGAGGAAGCTATAAATTCAAATGATTTTACATTATTTATACTAACAAAAGACGTACTATCATGCAAATAAGACTTAATCCAATGAAAAAACGACGAATGAAAACCCATTTGCGATAATTTCAAGAGTAAAAGCTTATGCGAAATTCTGTCGAATGCTTTTGAGAAGTCTGTGCAGATCACATCAACTTGATGACCAAGTCCAAAAGAGGATGCACAGTACTCAGAGAAAATAGTTAAATTAACACAGTTGCCCGACCAGCAACAAATCCATGTTGTTCAGGGCAAATGTACCGATTAATTAAGAAACTAAGTTTGACTTTCATGATTTTTTCGAAGAGTTTTGAAATGTTAGATAATTTGGATATTGATCGGTAGTTGGCAACATTTCTTTTATTGCCCGATTTAAAAATAGGGGTGATAGAAGCAATTTTCTAATGCTTTATAAAATTACCCTCCGACAGAGACTTATTAAAAATTAAACATAATGGGAAAGAATTGTAGGAAAACCATCAATATCTTCCTTAAATGTTGTTTTCATACCCTGAATAGATTCAATAACATCACTTATGGAGATGGAGAAGTCACCAATATCAGTAAAGGCATCAACCAAATTATCAACTAGATTGTTATTGTCCACACCAAAGTTGGACTTAAAAAAAATCAGCAAACAACTCTACAGTGGCAGCTAAATTAGATGAAGACTTATCATTTAAAAACATTGAAAAAGGAATTTGAGAGCCCCTCTTTTGGGTTGAATAAAACTCCAAAAAGATTTTGGGTTTGATTTAATATTATAAACTATAAGATTCATAGTTCAAAATATATTGCTTCTAAAGGAATTTATTGAGGCAATTAAATTCGCGCATATAGTGCAAATATTTATTATAATGCATTGGGATCATTAGTAGTCTTGAACAACTTTGAGAACTTATATCTTTGCTTTTTTAGCTTTTTAAGCTTGGGTTTGAAAATATTAAAACTAGATTCAACATTACTGCCCTCTAATAGTACACTCCAATTTAGATTCAGTAGCAAACTATTCAAAATATTAAAATTACAAAGATTAAAATTATACATTTTTTTTTCTGCAAGACCGTCAACATATTCATAGAATTCTAAATCAATAATGAGTGGCTTATGATGCATACATGGTTTCGAGATAGAAAAAAAAGACATTAGAGATATTAAATTTAATATTTGAACTAATATAGATAAGATCTAACAATTTATTTAAGGAATTAAAAATAGAATTTATTTGATGTACGTCGATACTGGAGAGGCTGTCGATAAAATATATTTCTTTAGTCTGGTTCACATTAGTTGGAGTTAAATCACCGGCAATATAAGTCCATATAACTTTTGAGAGATTAAAATCACGCATGATGCAGAGGTAAGAGTTAGCATCTATTGATGTGTTAATAGCAATTATGTTATCAGTTTGCGCTGCATAGATTGAATCTGCACTACCCGGTGGAATGTACGAGGCGCAAATATACATCGATTCTTTAGATGAGTACAATCGTACACATAATTGGTCAAGCAAAGAGTCCGAATTGATTAAAAGTTGCAGAGAAGAGCAGTGAATACGTTTTACGGCAATTAGTACACCATCACCACTTATGAGCCCAGTTTTAGCAGCATCTTGATCCTTCCGATATACGTCAAAATTATCAAGGTCAAAAAATTCACCATCAAAAAAGTCAGGATTAAGCCAAGTTTCAATAAAAACGTAAACGTCAAAATCCTCATGGGATGTGAAATTAAAAATTTGAGCAGATATTGATCTTATACCAGACTTGTTCTGGAAGTAACATTTCAAGTTTTGCCTTGAGTTGCGAATTAATGAATTACCGCAAACTATTTCACTTGATTACGAACATAGATACTTTTATGTTCTCTTGCCAAAGGGTTGGATTAAAAATGGCATCAATAGAATGCTCAGCAACACCGAGTTTTCAAGTAACTCTCTTCAGATTTTTCAAAATAGCATCTTTTTTTACTAATTTGCACTAATTTTTATTAAATTTACTAATTAGGCAATGTGTATCTATAAATGAACAGGAAAAAATAAAGTGGTTACTTAAATTTATTTGAAATTTGTAACACATTGTACACATTGCCATGTTATGTGAAATGGTATATTCTTCAAAGCAGAAGCAACATTTTCAGAAGTTTGGCGAAAATTTCCGATATCCGACCGAACCACAAGTCCCTGAAAAACCGTTGCAACTTACTTTAAAGCATATAAATAAAACCCAGTATCGAGTCATTTAATGTCAAACTTTGTAGACATTTTGACAAACAGCGAATCGACAGCTAATCTGTTTGGAATACTAAGTCCAAAAGCCATAAATTAAGCATTGAAAACTATACAACATGTTAACAGGGTTTCCAGGTTGTACAGCTTACAAGAGCTTGTATATTAAAAAATGCTAAACACAAAGCAAAACTATAAATTAATTGAACAATTTTTTACCTATTCACTCTACAACAAATAATCAAAGTGAACCAAATAGTTACACGTGTAAATGACGACGCGTTGGTATTTCGAAAATGAATAACTTTGATGTTTCTTGCCGTTACATTAGCATATTTTTGCAACTGACTAGATTGGTTTTTTTTTTTTTTTAAAATACCAACTGAAATCAATGCGATGTCAACGGAATCGTAGTACAAATCAAATGCAACACCCTTTGGTGGGTTCAGTGTTTTGGTTGCCTTTGGTGCCTTGAGTGGCGTCAACTAAACTGGAATATTTAACATTCGCTCTCTATTGGGGCAACTTAACATTCAAATTGCAATATTTAAACATTTGAATTTCGAGTCCAACGTCGAATCCAACATCGCTCAGTTCAGCTGAGTTGAGGTTATAGTCCGGGGTGCTCCAGATTGTCGTCGTAGTGTTTTTGACTGTGCTGACTAACCACTACTGTTTCACTTTTGCATTTTCTGTCGCTCTCTTTAACATTTCATGTTTCTTTCTAATTTATTTTGAACGCGCCGTATTTAATGTATTTTTACATATTTATGTGTTGCGTTCAGCTTATATCGAATACTTAATCGGAATATAAAACGATCGATGTTGCTCCATCGAATTGTTATGCGGTGTTAAAGTTGCTTGTTGTTGATGTTTGCGCTGTTGTTGTAAATTATTTTGTGGAATTTATTGTTCACTCTATTTCGTTTTACATAATGTGTGTGGATATTTTTTTTCCTTATGGGCTAAGATTCAAAATAATTTTATAGATCTAGGTTTATGAGTGTTAAATTATTTTCAATCAAAATGGGTGTCATTTGGGTGGAACATGATCGATTTTTTAAGTGAACTGAAAAACCTGGATTTAATATTTATAACAAAGAAATGCGTATAATGAAGTAATTTGATCAGGTTCATCTATAAAATTATCATGTGTCTTAGCTAGTATTGCCAGATGTACCGCATTTAACGGGATGTTCCGTATTTTGTAATAGATTTTAAATGATCTGCTGGGACAAGATTTTTCTCGAATTATAAACGTTGATAGTACTTAAAAAATAGAGATAATTGCATATTTTTTTATAATTCTTTTTTTCAACACAGTGGGTAATTAAAAAAAAAAAATCAAAATCTGTTGGTCAAATTTTGCACTAGTTTTTTCAACTTATTCAGCCATAAAAAACAAAAACAAATAAATTGGCAATTGATAATTAGACAATTTATGTTGACATGGGGAACCAAAAAGTTGCGAATAATTTGCCTGTAGCCCGCAACATTGACGGAAACATTGGCTCCATCTTCAGTTTTGAAAAAGTATGGACCAATGATGCTTTCGGCATGCAAATCATACCAGGCAGTAGCTTTTTCTGGATGTAAGGAAGCCTGGAGAGTATTTTCAGCAATGTATCGCTGAATTTTATTTCTCAGTAAAAATGCGGTTTAACTTCCAATCCTCAGCTCATTCACCACATGAGCTTCGAGATCTTATTTGAAGCTTCTGAATCGAATTCAACGGCATGTGATATATTTTATAGGGAATGGAAACACCTCCTCCAATCGGATACACCAAGTGCGGTTGGGGCTTCCTCGGCCTGGTCCATCCATCAGAGGCATGGTCTCCTTCGTCGTCGTTGACCAACGACCCTCGCCCTAGCACCTTTTTTGCTGGAGCTTCATCGTCCATTCGATGGACATGACCCATCCAGCGTAGTCGCTGCACAGTTATACGCTGAACTACGTCAATGTCTTTGTAGAGCACATACAGCTCGTGATTCATTCGGATGCGATAGTCATTGCCGACTCGTACAGGACCGAAGATTTTACGAAGAACTTTTCTCTCCAACACCCTCAGAGCAGCTGCGTCAGTTTGGGAAACTTCTCATGCCTCAGCGTCATAAAGAAGCACAGGTAGAACGAGCGTCTTGTAGAGTGCTAGTTTTGTCGATCAAGAGAGGGCTCTGGAACTAAGTTGCTTACTGAACCCATAGTAGCACCTATTAGCAACTATTGTTCTTCGCTTTATCTCCAGGTTGAATTCGTTGTTGTTATTAATGGCGGTGCCATGGTATACAAACTCGTTGACTACTTCAAAGTTATATTTATTTTTTTTATTTATTTATTTATTGCAGTGGTAACATCTCTCTTGGTTCTGCCAACAATGATATTGATCATCAGCGTTCGCAAGGAACTGGACACCTTTGTAGAAAATGGAGCCATTACGATGCACACCGGTCTTTCGTACGATCCCCTCCTTGATGATATTGAAGAGATCGCAAGACAGTGGATCGCCTTGTCTGAAACCTCTTTTAGTATTGAAGGTTTTAAAAAGGTCATTTTGTACCTTGACAGAGCTGCATGTGTTGCTCAACGTCATCCTGCAAAGTCTAATCAACTTTGCAGGTATTCCGAACTCGGACATAGTTGCGTATAGGCAGTCCCTTCTCGGGATATCGAACACAGCTTTGTAATCGACAAAGAGATGTTGTGTATCAATTTGATTTTCGTGGGTTTTTCCAGGATTTGTCGTAGTGTTTAATTATTATTAATGTTGAAAATAGAAAAAATGTTCCACTAGTTTTAATTTTACAACCAGAATTTGTCCCACTGTGCGGTATCCTATTAAAATTTTTGGTGGTATGCACAATTAATTCGCTGTTTAACAAAATCTCTTATTCCCAATCTTATAACTTCCAGCATAAAATTTCAAATATAGGTTTTAATTCAATGCTAGAATGACTTAACTCAAATAGTAAATCTCTTAACTCAAATCTCCTCACTCATATCTAAAAATCTGCTAACTCAAAATATCAAACACACATCTTTTGTCATTCTTTAGTCATTTAACTTAAATCTTAAATCTATATTTCTTATTCTAAACTCTTAAATGATGAAAATAGTTTTTGTTTTGCTTTGTGGCTTTGTTTTCGCAGAAGAAAATGTTGAAAATATCTTCGATTACTTAAAATTAAAATTACAATGAAAAACTAAAAACGTCCAACTCGAGCAAAACTAAATTAAAACATTTCAAATGCTTTGAAGGATTGACAAGCGTGTCTAAAAGCATTTCTCTGAAGATCAGACAGCAGGCGCGGGCAACTTTTCTTTATTGACACTTCAACGTCGCATGCTGCCTCTTATCGTGCGAATGTCTACAGTTCTACGCCAAGTGTAAAGTATTTAGAACGAAGTTTCTTCTATGGCTTGATCTGTGGTTCACATGAAAATAGTTTTCGTAGAATGTCAACGCAAATCTGGGAGCTGAGCAAAGCCAGACAAAGTTGCCGACATTTCGACGTTATTGATGCGGCTGTAGCAGCAGTGGGGGTTGGACCAAAATCAAAGATACTCGTACTATTTCTGCCATTTAGAGAAGCAGACGTTTTCTTTTGTCATCAAGAATAACCTAAGTAACAGCAATAAATGCAAAACTAAAGAAATACTATAGCCGAAAAAAAGTAACTTAAAGAAAGAGTAGAAGAAGAAAACAATTTAGCTGTCAACATTGCGAGCTACCATGAGTAAGTAACGCATTGATTTGGCATCAATATCGATCAATAACCTTAGGAGCTTGACATTTTTTATGGTCTATAAAGTTATCTATTTTTGGCTTTTTTTTTCAATTGTATTGACTACTGAGCATTTCGTCAACTATTTTCTTGCTTTTGTTGGTATGGCAAATAAATGCTTTGCTGCAGTATTTAGTGTCTACTTTAAATGGAACGCAGATTTCAAGCAACGACTAACGGAAAACACCAGAACAAAAAAATCAAGAGTTGCAGTCATTGATGAACACAGCCACGTATAGAAATCGAAGAAGCGTGCTGAAAACGTGTGTTTCGTGTGGTCAGTGAACCGCGTATTTATTTCAAGACACAAAATAATACAAAAATAAACAACAAATTTAAGCAAAAATAAAAGGAGACCTTATAAGTTTTAAATTTATTGACATTTACTGTCTTAATGGCGCATGTAATGCATTTTTTTTTTCAAAACTATGCAATGTTTTCTTGTTGTGTTGTGTTTCTTTAAAGTTTTTTTTTTAAGCAAGTGCTAATTATGTTTTTCCTATCATTCTTTACTTTGTTGTTTAATTCTGGCGCTATGTTATGTTTACCATATTGATAACATTTTTAATTGCGGAAGTTGTCTAAGTTTCATTGAGTGTGTGTCTACGGAAATTCCGGCAACTACTAATATACCGCAATACCTTCTTTTTACATAATAGTGTTTTGGTTATTATTTATTTGTTTATTATTAATGCAATTAGAATTGCTGTATAAAGCAATACGTTGGTCGTTTAAAAGGAACTAGCTGAACCCCCGCCCGCTTCGCCAGGCATTTTTTTAAAAAGGCTTACTTATTGGCAAATTCAGAAAATGGAACCACAGGTGAAAAATGAAAAGTTATTAAAAACTTATAATTTTAGAATATTATCTCGGAGAAACATATATATTTTATTTATTTAAGCAATTTATACATTAATTCATTTACCATGATGATCAAATTTTACACTCCGCACTGTTTCACAATTTAGTTTTTAGGAAAGAAAAATATATCCTCGTTGGGCAATACCGCGTATATTGCAAAAAGGCCAAAATTGAAATTTGTTTTAATTCAATTTAATTTATTAATAAAGGGCGGATTTTTCCTTATTCAAATATCGAATTCCGAGGCTGTTCGACCTATAACTCCAAAGGGAGGTGGCATGCTTTTGTCTAATGCCTGCCCATGGGTTCGATCGGCACCAAACTCAAGACACTCTCGAGCCTTTGCTACAGTTTTCCTGAGAATTTCATAAAAATTGGTTTAGCCGTTTTGGAGTCTATATCTGACATACACGCCCACATACATAAATACATTAATTTTATGTATATAGATAGATAATAATCAACAAAAGTCTTCAGTCGGTGAATGGTAACGATCACTCTTTTCATAGAATGCCTCAAAAAAATCTTCCTTTGAAAACATTTTGGAAGCACTTCTGGAGAACGACCCGATTACATGCATATGTTGAAAGAATGCCTTCTGGGTATAAAAGTAGAAGGAATGGAATTCAATACTTTGCCTTCAACTTTAACTTCTTTTGAAAGCACTTTTTTGCTGAGATATTAATCGCAATGACACACAGACTTAATTAATTTAATTTTTGCTGAAATCGGCTCATCTGTCCACGTCTTATTATGTTTTTTTTCAAATCTTCAAACTGCAAATCGACTAAGCCATTATTTTCTTGTTATATTTTTCAATTTTGTGAGCGTTTCTAAATGCAATCAGAATTGTTTGATTCATATTATGTTCAAATCGATTCGGTTGTTCACTTCTAATTTTGTTTTTCAATGTTAGTAGGCTTAGCAGGTAGGCATGGAAAATTTCGTTTTTCTCATCTAAATTTAATACAAAACAATTTGATACCTTTTTCGTTCAAATCGGCTGATTCGTTCTCGTGCTATTTCGTTTTCTCAATATAGGGGGCGTGGCTTTTAAACCTTTTTATTAGTAAAATAACATCGATTGCTGTTTTTGCGTTCAAATCTCTTGAGTATTTCTTGGTATTTTATTCCAATACACTAGTACCCATGTTTACCGAAATATAGTTATTTATTTATAGTGCCACGCCCCTTAAAATAATTCCGCCCACTTTTTCTACTGTGTTTAAAAATTATCCTACCCATATCTGTATCAAACTCCAATATCGTTGTATCCATATTTACTAGAGCCCTGCATGAATATATTCATCAACTGAATATACCCTGATTCTCTGCTGTAGCCAGCGTGGCCATATGTTTTTTTGAAAATCCTGTAACTTTACAAAAAAAATCCTGTATTTTTAGAGAAAATACTGCTCTAATAAAAGGACTAAAAACAAATATTTTAAAATTTTGTTATTATAACATTTTTAATATTCCTTATCTTACCAGGTTTTGTTAAGTATTTGTCCATTTGTAATTTGCTGAAGACTAGCGAAAAGAAATTAACAAAAACGATGACAGCAACAATGACAGGAAAAGCGCTGCCACATGATCAAATTTTTGAAAGGATGTTAAAAGTAGTAGCAACTTTATTTGCTACTTTTATATAAGTACTTACATATAATTTATATGTAAATTAAAAATAAAAAAAAAACCTGCCCGAATCCTGAGAGAAATATGATCCTGTCTTCCTGCTCAAAATACTGCCCAAAACAGGATTAACTGCCCATATGGTAATGCTGGCTGTAGCAGTCACGGCAAGCAAGGCTGCAAGCGAATTAATGTAAACAACAGGTCGTGTAGCAACAGGTCGTGTAACGCAAGAGAATAACTTTTTATTTGTTCTCTGTTCTCTTTTCATACACTTTTGCACTGAGGTGAGCTTGCGATCTACGCGTTGTTATATCTCTTATTTAGTCTCTTAGTTATTTCTCTGAGCACTTAATAAACTATATGAATACCCAGGAATCTGCTGCAGTGACCTGTAGCAGGATTCCCAAACAGTTAACGATGTCGTTATCGGTCATTGTGCATGCACAGTTTCATAGTTAATGACAGTTTTCGCTAGTTAACTACAGCTACAATCGTCGTTAAGACTTTTGGGAATCCCGCAACTGAATAAGAATCAGGTATGTTGGTTAAGCAATAAGCTTTATGTTATTCTTAATGCATATTTGTGTTATTTTTTGTTGCTTATTCGCTACCTTCTTAAATATAAGATATATATAATATAAAATAGTTTATATCGGCCGTAGCTGAACTCCTAGAGGGGTAAACTATATGAGCTGGTCCTCTTATTTTTTGCTCTTCTACATTTCTTCCGAACACACCTACCCCCTATATACCACCCTTCCTTGGCTCCCCATACAATAAACACAAAAGCTGTCAAAAATAGTTTATATCGGCCGTAGCTGAACTCCTACAGGGGTAAAATATATGAAATGGTCCTATTATTTTTTGCCCCTCAACATTATTTCTCCCGAGCACACCTACCCCCTATCTACCACCCTTTTTTGGGTACCAATACAAAAAACATACTTTTCGTTCTACGAACGAACGAATAAAAAAATATTCGCTAAATATTCATGGTATGAGCACTGATATTTTTGTTATTTTTTATTGCTTTATTTGCTACCTGATGTTGTTAGTAAAGCATCGTGCTCTTATTCTCTTTGTTTCTTATACCTGAATAAAACAATGAGAGTGTAAGATCAGGTATGAGCAAAGCAGAAAAGGTATTGAGGAAATTGTTTATTCTATAGCAAGAGAATATATTCAGGGAGGCGGAAAAGCATACTCATGCACGGCTCTAGTAATTATAAAAAAAGATGACACCGCCGAAGTCGAAGAGACATTAGAACTACTTTGCTGATTTAACAACCGAGTGCAGCGCTGCCAGAATATTGTAGTGGTCAATGTGTGCAGTGTCCATTCTATATTATAATTATTTAATGGTTACAATTTTAGCTAAATTATAATAATGTAATATTGTATTTCGTTTGCATTGCAGAAAGCGTTCAAAACTCTTTAGAACCTGAAAAGTGTACAGAACTGCCTTTGGAACCAGCAGTTGCAGAAGGTGGTAGTATTGACAGTAATGTTTAAAGCGGTCGTATAAGTAGTGTTATTAGGACTATATCACTTTTCATGTGAATAATTCTAAGTTTGTGCGTTTTGTGTGTGTGATAGTAGAAGTTCTTCCAGAAACAGAAATTTCATTTGATACATCGGAACCTTCGACTTCGGCAGTACATAAAGGTGCAAGCAACAATATTTCCAATTTCATTTCATATCAAGTTTTCAAAACATTTTAAAATCCCCTACCCCTCGCCTCTCCAAACGTTTAATTTTCAAGCAGTCTTGGTTGAACCGTTGGCTTAAGTTAGCTTACTCCAAATTGAAAAACGGAGCTTATTGTAAGTTTTGCGTTCTTTTTTAGCACTGACGCGTGATCTCAGCCTCTTGGGACAATTTTTTAGAAATAAAATTTTCCAACCTTTTGAATGTTGTCGAAAAAGTCAATTAAATTTAAAAATTTTGCCAAGTGATCTGTTAAAGTTTATGAGTTAGTTACCTATTTAATTATAAGAAAATGTTAGTCTTCTTATCGTGACCATTTTTCTAGTAGTTAACAAGTGGCTTTTAGTTCAACATTGCTTTATACAGAATTTCAACCCGATATCAGCTTGTAGGTAAATTGTAAAAATACTATAATAAGACGCTTACGAATATATCGTTTGAAAGGGATTTGCATTGTAGGTCACATTTCTCATAGTATGGAACATTTTTACAAAATTACTGTTTATATACCTTTCCTTGGTGCAACAATTTACAACATGGAAATACTATTTACAAAGCACAACTGGCTTTTGCCATCGTCTAACTTGATTTTAATGACATCCGAAAACGAGGAAGGATCAAAATTTTTAATTAAACAATATGCAAGAATTTTACCTTGCTCTGGAAACACTACCATAGGAATAAATTAAATCAGAATTCAGCTGCGGATGCTGAAGCCAATATTAGGAAAGTGTGTTTATAGCTGAAGGGGTGCAATTGATATTTGAAATATATTTGGATCACTTAATTTAAGTTACTTTTTTTTATAGTAATTTTCCATTTATTTTTAGGAGTGCAATGAAATTGCTTTACCAAATGTAGTATATAATACACTAACAAAGGGTGGTTAAATTTTAAGGGGCGATATTGATTTTGAATAAAACACAAATTATTTAGGAAATTATTGGCATTTGTATTTATTATGATATTATTGGTATGGTTCAAATACGTATAGAACAAAATATCGGCCAAATGGCCGCCGCGACCTCGACGGCACACCTCCATCCGATTGTCCAAATTTTCGATGACGCTGAGGCATAAGTGAGGTTCTATGCCGTTAATGTGCCGAATTATCTCATCCTTTAGCTCTTGAATTGTTGCTGGCTTATCGACGTATACCTTTTCTTTCAAATAACCCCAAAGAAAGAAGTCCAACGGTGTCAAATCACATGATCTTGGCGGCCAATTGACATCGCCACTACTTTTTTGTCGCGCCATTGAATTTGTCGCGCAAAAGAGCCATTGTTTCGTTAGCTGTGTGGCAAGTGGCACCATCCTGTTGAAACCACATATCGTCCACATTCATATCTTCCAATTCGGGCCATAAAAAGTTCGTTATCATCTCACTATAGCGAACACCATTCACACCACCACCATTTATACAGTGCTTGCGCAACTCTTTAGTGTGAACCTGGTACTTCGGCTCTTAAGCGAGTTCGTATACAAAAATTTGCAAAGAAGGTTATGGCATCAGTTTTTTAGAGTGCAAAAGGGACTTTGTTGGTGGATTATCTTTGAACTAGAAAAAAATTAGTTCTGAATATTACAGGCAACCTTTTGGATTAGCTCTATGCAAAGATTTGCAGAAAAAGACCCAGTTTGTAGAAGATAAAAGTTATTTTTCATCAGGACAACGCACCTGCTCACAAAAGACAAAACCCCAAATCAGTAAATTAAAGTAAGAATCGTTTGAACGGCCAGCCAATTCGCCAGATCAAGCTCCCTCCGACTTCTGGTTGTTCTCACATCACAAAAAATGCATGCGTAGAAACCGATTTTTCATCAAACGCATTTCTTTTATTTTACATGTAGTAGTTGCAGTCGGAATTAGCCGAAAGTAAACGGAAATTTATTTTAAACCGCTATAATAACATTAAAGGAACTATATACAGGGTGCACCATCTTTTATTTTTGTATATGAATATTGAATAACTCAAAAAAAAGGCCGATTTCTATATATGAGGTAGTTTAATTTAATTTGATATTTTGCAATTTATTTGGACTGGTTTTTGAACACAACATCAATCCAGTGGCCGTTTTTATTCGTCAAAGCAAGATATTTCTTTTCGGTGTTCAGTCACCGTGTGGCCACTGAATCCACACTATCGCGAACAGCAGCAATATTTTCTGCAGTACGAGCTGTACGAGCATTCACTGGTGTTTTCACATCTCCTACAGACCCGGTTTACTCAAACTTTTGCACGATTTTTCCGATTGTACGCACATTTGGACGATTAAATTGACCGACAAAATCACGAAGTGCATGATATGCATTTTGATTTGAACGCCCATTTTCATAATATGCCTGAATAAGTTTGAAGCTTTGCTCGATTGTGTATCTTTCCATGGTTCAAATTGAGTTAGTCTGAAATTGAGAAATGTGAAATGAAATGCAGAAAAAAACTTGACGTTTAGGTGTGGTTCACATTCAACATCGGCCCTTAAAATTTAACCACCACAATACAAACATATAAAAAAAATATAAAAGTTAGTTTTATTAAAAAATCATTAAAGCTTTAAACTAAATTCATTTGATTCATCGATATCAAAAATATCGATACATGTTTTATGAAAATTCCCCCTTGGGTAAATCCTGGCTACGGACCTGCCATATTTTCCTCAATTTACTGAAAATTTGTATTTAATATTTGTAATTATATTGCTATAATTATAATTAATTCAGATTACAGTTCTACTAGTTATAATTTCTAATCATATCATTTTTTATTAATCTTTCCATTTAGAAATCTTAAAATTTCGTTTTTACTACTACCTGTTTATTTAGTTTCAAACTTTAACAACAGCTCATTCGGGCAATGAAAACCATTGCAATTAAGATACATTTTCTTTAAGCTATAATCCATGTTAAAGTTGTAAATAACATGGAGAAACAATATATTTAACTTACATTAGATAAACTTTACGTTCAATAAAGTTAATGAAGGGGCTTACCATATAATACCATTAACACAATTTTTGAAGCATTCCAGACAAAGAATTAAGAGATGAAAGAAATAAAAAAGAAAAAAAAAAGCCAACAATACTTAAATCCAATAACAAAAGTAGACTCCAACTGATCACATTAAAAAAACTACAAAAGAAGGTAAATAAAAATATACAAAGCTAATTTGAATAAATTAAGTCAAGAAAATAATAAAAGCTAGAAAGCGAAAAAACTTGTTTCCTATTCTGTCATCAAAAATCGAACTTGGCCAATCAACCTAGTCGACACCATCGTCAATCTGCTCATTTTTTATGTTGTATTCATATTCATGGCTTTGAATTTTATGGGTCGCACTTGTTGGTTGTTAACGGGTCTAAGAAAAAGCTTAGCTTTGACTGAATTGTAGCTTAAATTCATTCACTTGAATGCGGCGATAATATTTTTTATGGCTATCAACTGGTTTTTTTTTTAGTTGGATGCTTTTTTTATGTTAAACATATCAATGGATGATGGGCCAATATTTTGGGGGAAAAACCCAAATTGAAGAATCAACTTGATTTAGTTTATTGATGGGATTAAATACGTTGGACAAATTTTTAGAGATCAGGTGTTTTTGTGTTTCATTATTATTTTTGTTTTTTTGTGTAATAGCTATAATAAACAAAAATGTACACGGAGAAAATAAGATGTTTAAAAAGAAAAAATTAAATTGACTCACATCATCTCTTTGTCGATTTTAAAGCTGCGTTCGATTGCCCGAGAAGGGATTGCCTATACCCAACAATGTCTGAGTTCGGTATACCTGCAAAGTTGATGACGTTGAGCAACACATGCAGCTCTGTCAAGGTAGAAAATTACCTCTCTGAAACCTTCAATACCGAAAGAGGTTTCAGACAAGGCGATCTACTGTCTTGCGATGTCTTCAATATCATCAAGGAGAGGATCGTACGAAAAGCCGGTATGCATCGTAATGGCACCATTTTCTACAAAGGTGTTCAGCTCCTTGGGTACGCTGATGATATTGTCGGTTATCGAAAAGGAATCCGCCAAAGTGAGTTTGACGATAAATGAGGGTAAAACAAAGTATATGTTGTCTACAAACAAGGGAGCGCGGCGTTTAGACTCCCACATTTCATCCTGCAGCTATAACTTTGAAGTAGTCAAGGAGTTTGTATACCTTGGCACCGCCATTAATACTAACAACGAAGTCAACCTGGAGATAAAGCGAGGAACAATAATCGCTAATAGTTGCTACTATGGGCTCATTAAGCAACAAAGTTCCTGAGCCCTCTCTCGATCGACAAAACTAGCACTCTTTAAGACGCTCGTAGAGTTATGGCGCTGAGGCATGGGTAGTTTCGCAAACTGACGCAGCTGCTCTGGGGGTGTTCGAAAAAAAAGTTCTTCGCAAAATCTTCGGTCCTGTTCGAGTCGGCGACGACTATCGCATCCGAATGAACCAGGAACTGTATGAAAAGGTGCGAAAAAGACGCTCAGCGCTTATCCCTTAAAAGAGGGCGTAGCTTTAGTGAAGCCATACTTTTATAGAAAGTTCGTACCGAGTTTCATTGATGTGTGACTTATTTCGAAAGCTATACCGAAAATTTTCGGTGCTGAAAAAGTACCACGCCCCTCGTCCAATGCCCATAAAATGTTACCAGTGGAACGGCATGTGCAAATCGAGGTCGAATACTGAATGCCGAGGCTGTGCGACCTATAATTCGAAATCTGTTCGATATCGAAAATTTTAGGTGTATTTAAGGTGCCTTTAACGATCGGCACCAGACTTCACAGGAACCCTCTTCAGGCTATGGTATAAAAATTGGCTTAGCGGTTTCGGAGTGTTTACGTGATATACACATATACCCACATACGTATATACATTAAGTCGCCTGACGCTCCTTAGAAAGAAAAAGTTGTTCAGTCCGGCTCTTCAAAATAACCCATGGCTTATGTTATGATGAGCCCCAAAATATTTCGACTAAAAATATTGGCTGGTATCGCAGTTAAAAAAAAAAAAACAAACGATCGGAAATAAGAGTGATGAAAAACTTCTTTTGCATCAAAAAATCTTAAATTTCCATTGGACCAAAAATAATGCGGATTTTTATCGATGGTTTTAAAATTTTTCATATTATTTTTCACTAAAATTCAAATGAATTTTTTTCCATACTACTTTTAGTCAAATAAATTATTAAATGTAAAAATTGTGTACATTTTTTTTGTAATTTTATTCAGTTTAGTTCTTCACTTTACACTAAATTTTATCATTAATAGATAATAAAAATAACTAAAAGTAAAATGGCAAAACAAAAAACAAAAACTTTTAATTTGAATTTTAGTGAAAATAATTTAAAAAAAGTTAAAAAAATAAATGAAAATCCGCATTACCTCTGGTCCGACCGCAAAAATTTAAAATTTGTTGGTACAGATTGGAAGAACTTTTTCATTACTATTATTTTTGACCGTTTGTTATTTTTATTTTATTTTATAAAGCTCGATTTTTAGAGCATATTTCAAACCATTCCGGTGCATACTGGTTGAGGTGCGTTGCTTGTATGCCATAGAACCCAGGTTCGAATTCCACCTGAAACAGAAAGTTTTATCAATTGAACTAATTTTTCTGTTCGGCCGTCATCTCTATGCAGACAATGACAAACCTCAGAGAGTAAAAACTGGCATGAAAAGCTTCTTGAGAACATAAGACGTTCGGAGTCGGCATAAAACTTGAAGGTCCAGTTCTCGATCATTTGTGTCCAAACATTTCACAGCACAGCAAACAGAATTGATCATAAGAAGCTCGGTCAAAGTCCTTTCAAGGACTGAAATTGGCCATTTAGTTTTGTTTTTTTTTTTATTTGTGGGTGGTACAAGTGGGCGTGGCAAATTTTTATATATTTATATATCGACTGTCACTTAGAGAACCTGCATATCAAGTTTTACGATTGAAACGTGTACAACTCAGGAATAAGCATGATTTCGAAAAAGTGGGCGTAGATATGGTGCGACGACGCCCATTTTTTAACAGTTGCCGAGAGTGACCATATAAACAATGTTTTCAAATCTTAGTCTTCTACTGCAAAAGCCGTCTGATATAAAGCATTTTTACTTATTTGTGGGCGGTAAAAGTGGGCGTGACAACATTTATGTATACATAGTGACTGCCACTTGGACCCATAGCACCTGCCTTCCAAGATTCACTATCAAAACGTGTATAACTCAGGAATAAGCATGATTTCGATAAAGTGGGCGTAGATATAGTGCGGCCATGCCCATTTTTTGTACATTGGTCGACAGTAATCATATAAACTAAATTACCAAAACTTAGTCTTCTAGGGCAAAAGCCGTCTGATATAAAGCATTTTTACTGAATTGTGGGTGGTAAAAAGGGGCGTGACAACATTTATATTTACATAGTGACTGCCACTTGGATCCTTAGAACCGGCATACCAAGATTCACTATCAAAACTGGAAAATCTCATGAATTAAAATGATTTCTGAAAAGTGGGCGTAGATATAGTGTGACCACGCCCATTTTTTGTATAGTCACCGAAAGTAAACATCTGAACAAAATTACCAAATTTAACATTTTTTTTGGTTTGTGGGCGATAGAGCTAATTTGGGTTGTATGGGAGCTACCACGCCTCCTTGTCCAATCAACACCAAACATCACAGGAACACTCTCAGAATGTTTTGAGTATCGCTAAAAATTTCATAAAGATTGGTTTGGCGGTTTTAGAGTCTATACGTGATATATACACATACCCACATACCCACATACCCACATACCCACTTACCCACATACATACTTCCATTTTTATATATATAGAAGATAGATAGATAGATAGATAGATAGATAGATAGATACTTCTTCAACGCAACTTAGTGTTTCAATGATTTGAAGTTAATTTTTAGCAGTGTAATTTTAAGAGCTTTTTTTATTTAACTAATTTAACGAGTGGCTTAAAAAATGTTCAGGTTTTGAAAATAGTTACAATGAGTAGTTTGACATAATTTAAAATGGAATTTATGTCTGCAAGACCAAAAGGGGGGGGAAAAAAATACCTAATGTATATTTCAGATTCTTTTTATACTACTTCATCAATGAATATGTTTAAAGAATTTATGTTTTTGTAACTGTATAGCAGGTGGAATAAAAGCTTTATCTAAGAAATTCTTCTTCAAAATACTCTGTAAAATAACTGAACTCGGCATTGGATATATGCAGAATGCGGCAGCAAGCGCGGTTGAGGTAAAAATCATGTTTCAGTTCAGCAAACAAGTTAGGTCAGAGCGTTTCTTTATGTGAGAGCCACTAAAAAAGAGAAAATCTGTGACTAGATTCTATTTCAATCTAATGAAGATTCATACCCATTAAAGTGGTTTATTGTCTGCTCAATCGAATACTTAATTTAACAGTTTTTTTTTAACTAAATTAGTTAATCTTATATCAATAAAGTATAAAAAAAATTTGAAATTTAAATTTGAATAATAAAAAAAAAGTAATATCCAAAAATAAAACCTTATCAATAAGTATATTTTCCCTACCAGTATCTAAATATAGTAAAAATTAAATTACAACAAAATCAATCTTACTGAAACACATATAAGGTACATACATATATACATGTTATACAACAATGTAAGAAACAGCTATTCGAATAGACACTATCTTACACAAAGACAGACTGACAGACAGACAGCCAGATCAAAAGTCAATGAAATTGTCATTTTGTAGAAGCAATACAATAAGAAAAATCATTAAGTGAAAAAACTTGAGAAAGTGAAACCTTACAAATGTTACTTATTGCTGTCTGCCATGCGGGATAGGGACAGATTGAGCTATGTTGCTTTTGGTTGTCAAGCGTAAATCTCAGTTTTTTTTTTTCCTCGCCTTCATGTTCGCCTCCCCCCTAATAATAAATACTAAGCGCGAAACCTCAGTCAAGTCGAAGACGATTTTTCTCGCTACATTGGCTAGGAAAGTAATTCGAGACCTAGTCATAGGCAGCATGTGAGGCACTCTAAAGTAAAAGTGGGTTAGATTATAGGAAGTCGTAGCACATGCCTAGCACAGAGAGTATCTAAAGCATATGTATATATAAAGTCATAAATTTAGAAACGGCTCTTATTTCATTTGAGCTTCTTGCAAATAGTTCAAAATTTCGGAAAAATTATATTTACACTACAATTATATATACATTTAAATTATGAATGTTTATTAAATATCTATAAATATCTACAAGTAATATATAAAACTGAATGTTATTATCTTTGTAATTTATGATTTTTTTTTTGTATGTTTGTATTTACACGTTCTGCTACTATACCGTTTGTCCAACTTCAATCAAATTTTGCACATATAGCTTGCTTATCGACCATATGACTTTTGACCAATAAGTCTGCTATTTTCTGACTCACTCGTGGCTGAGCAGATCTCTAATTATATAGGCACGTTTCGTCTGATATTCAATCTTCAGTCCCGTTTTTATCCTGGTCAGAGCTATTTGACTGCTGTGGTCAAAATACTTGACGATGTAGGAGTTTCTTATGATATGGCTCACATAACTTCATTTTGTCTGTTTAATTTCTTCGAAGCATACCATACAGTCAATCATTTAATTTTATGTAGAAAACTTAAGAAAAACTTTGGCTACTCTGGTGCTGCTATACGTCTGTTAAAAAGCTATCTTGCTCTCAGAGAGTTAATATTGGGTTAAATGCTTCAACTCTTAAAGGCGGTATTAGAGGGATACCTCAAGGCTCAGTACTTGGCCATTTATTATTCACAATGTTATTCGTTAAAATACTTTTTCGTTAAAAGTTAAAATATATAATAATTAAAAAAAAGTGAATATTAATCAACGTCATGACTTAGAAATATTCTTATCTAACAAAAATATGTAAAATAAAATAAAATCACAGAATAAATATTAAGGCCCCCGACATCCATTTTAAGGCCTGCTAGTAGCCCTTCGTGGCGGCCGTGGCGTAGTGGGTAGAGTGTGTGTCTCTTACGCCTGGAACACAGGTTCGAATACTCCATCCGACACAGAAAGTTTTTTCAATTGCATTAATTTTTCTGTTCGGCCGTCACCTCTCTGCAGACAATGGCAAACCTCAGAGAGTATAAACTGCCACGAAACGCTTCTTCCAGTTCTCGATCATTTGTGTGCAAACATTCCACATCACACACAACACAATTGATCATAAGAAGCTCGGTCAAAGTCCTGTCAAGAGCTGAGATGGCCATTTCGTTTTTTTTTTTTACGGTATCAAGTTTTTTTTTTTTAATTTTTGTCCCAAGAACTTAAAATTTTACGAGTTTGATTGTTGATGCAAAATTGACGTAAATATTCGGTAGCTGTCAAAATAATCTAAAAACAGCACCTGAGCCTTGAACAGCATCATCATCATTATTATCATAAACAAAAAACAAAATGAATGTCGCCCACATAAAATAGAATGACTTTTCTTTGTTGTTGCTTGTATTGTTGCTGTTAAAATATTTTTTAAGTTTTTAAATAGAAATAAAAAATAAATAAGAAAAATACTCACCACAGCTAATAAAAGAATATTTAAGAGCTCATCAAAATGAAGTGTTTTTTTGTTACTTTTTTTTCTCTTTTTTTTAATATATTGTTAAAATTTAAATTTAATTTCATTTAAATTGAAAATGTTATTGTTTTTTTTGTTTTTTTTTTTTGGTTTTTATTTGTTAATGTTATCAATGTTGTTGTAGTTTTTGTTGTTTTTCTTGTTGTTGTTTGTCAGGCACGTAGTTGACAACGGGTTTGTTTCAACGGTATTGCGTTGAAGATTAAGAATGTTGTTCTTGATGTTGTTGCTGTTATTCTTGTTGTTGCTGTATTTTGGATTTGTTTTTATTATAATATAAAATGTTTATTTATGTAATTTTTTTGGTATAATTTTTTTTTTCGTTATAAGAGATGTCATGATTGAAATTTTTTTAATGTTTTATATTGACTTAATTTACGAGTGTCGCGGCATTAAAAAGCTACAAAAAAATAAATGTTTTTAAAATGTTTTAGATTTTATTTAAACATTTTTAATCAAGCAAAATATTTTTTTGAATATTTTTTTTTTTTTTTTGTTTTTGATTTTCTTGAGACAATATTTATTTATATTCAGTTAATTAATTATACACCAAATCTTTTTACTAGTTGTCTTTGGGTATTAAAAATTTTCTCACTACTTGTCAAATTTTAGACAAAGTTTTTCTTTTTTATTAATATCATTAATTTTTTTAATTAACAAAGCATTACTAGTCATATTTTGTCACAGTCACGACGAACTGCATAACATGGCGCGCTATTAAGAACTGAATAACGGTATTGTCACTTGGCCAACATTATGGCCAAGCTGTTTGTTGGCCAAAAAAAAAAAAAATGCTTATAAAAATAGGCAAATAAGCAAACAAAGGCGGAAAAAAAATCCGCACATAAAAACTCTTGAACTGTGACACTGAAACAAACGCCTCGTTGTTAAGCGCCTGCAAGTATGCTATGGAAAATAGTTTCAACAAATTCACCACACCTGCGCGTTGTCAAAGAAATGTATATTTTCAAAACCTCCCCTTTTCCCTACGTCGAACAAATCGCATGTGTTGCCGCCGCTAAAGCAAGACATGCAAAGTAAAGTGAAAAAAGTATTAAAAAAAGGGTAGTAGTTGGGGTTAAAAAATAACAACAACAACAATAAGAACAAGAAAAAATAATATAATAATAATTGTATGAACATGTTAAACGACAGTTGTTGCTGTTGCTGCTGCTAGTGCTGCTTCTGGCTTCATTGTTGTTGTATTTAAATTCCGCGTTTGATGGTAATCACCTAAAAGCACGCAATGCTTTAACAAATGCGCCTAAAATGCGCCCGTTTTGCACTGATGTTGGCAAATAAACAACAACAACAACAACAATAACGTAAATAACAACAAATTCTTCATATGAAGTACTCTCCAAAAACTTTTTGCTCCTTGCTCGTTTCTTGGTTCCATTCATTTTTTCTTGTTCTGTTTAATTTTTGTCGTCTTCTTATTTTTTGTTCAATTATTTGTTTTGTTCTACCTTCTGTCCCAACCATTGCCAGCAGAAACTTGTTTTAACTACAACTGCTGCTAAGCAGTTGTTGCCTATTTATTGGCCGCTTGTGTTACTAGAACAGGCACAACAACAACAACCACGATAACAACAAGAACAACTTAATAATATCTACATAAAAAAATGCGCAACTAAATATAACAATAATTAATCGTACTTAATTGTTTTTTTTATGTGCCAAATTTTTGGTATATGAACTTTTTTATTGCATACTTTTGGGTAACGCAAATTTTATTTGTTCTATATAAATAATTATAATATACAGGGTTATTTTAAGCACAAAGTAACTCTAGTTTTTCGAGCTATGAAAGATATTGCAAGGGTATTGTAACCATCTATTCGATGAGAGCGGTTCTGAGCAGGACCAAATGCATGATATTTTTACTTTTCGGGCATTTAATGTGAAGCGGACTGCGAAAAATGAAAAATGACTCACTTATTAAAACAAATTAAAGTAATAAAATAAAAAATTAAATGAAATTTGAAAATTAATTTAAGTAATATTGTAGAAACAAACAAACAAAGCAAGCATCAGGTGCTTCACTTAGTGCACTTAGAGGGCGCTGAAAATATCATTAAAAAAAAATATATCCAAAACGTATTGATGGATATGGCCTTTCCCATGTATCTGAAACAAAAAAATCAAATGTCATTTTAAAGTTATTTTTCATCAACTTGTAACGAACCTCTGGTTGGTCCTTTTGATGTTGCTGAGGTACCCTCAGCGGGTTTCCAGGGTTCAAACAAGAAAAACTATGTATTTTCAAATTTAAAAAAGTTAATGTTTATTGTGGTGATATTATCAAAGTGACAATATATATTCGATCTTTTATTCAGTTAAAAAGGCGGGCCTACAAGCCGCGGACGCTGTTGCTCGAAACAAAAATAGGCACGAGGGCTTACAAGCCACGGACTATGTACCTTTGATTGAAGCAGGTGGGCATACAAGCCACGGACTCTGCTAAAAAAATAAAAACAGTCGGGCCTACAAGCCACTGAGTCTGTTGATGCTTTCGCAAGTGATTTTTTTTTCCTTTGTACGAGGGCTGTTCAAAAAGTTGTCGGCCTTCAAAGTTGGGCGTCGAAAAAAAAAGTTTGCTGCTTGCGGCCCGCATAACTCGACTTCGGATCATCTGAAATGGAAAAAGTATGTAAAATATGTAAGTAAAGGTATGTAAAGGTAAGTAAAAGTATGTAATGTAATTCTAGTCTCTACCTCAATCATAATTTTGCGATTATTTTTTACAAAACTTTTTAAAAAAAAACAACCGACTACAAAATCACTACAGAGTAAAAAATAATTTTAAAAATACTTTTCCTTTTAATTTCTTGGTCATATTTGATAATTTATTAAAACATATTATTATATATGATATCTTATTATTTGAATTTATTCTTATTTGTTTTATTATCATAAATATATTAATTTCTTGACGAATACAAAAGCTTTTAAGGTCGGCGCTAATATAATCAGACTTTTTATCAGAAGCGCCAACTTCAAAGCATTTGTATTCATCAAGAAATTAATATATTTATGATAATAAAACAAATAAGAAAAAAATTCAAATAATAAGATTTCATATATAATAATATGTTTAAATAAATTATCAAATATGACCAAGAAATTGAGAGGAAAAGTATTTGTAAAATTATTTTTTACTTTGTAGTGATTTTGTAGTCGGTTGTTTTTTTTTTAAAAAGTTTTTATTTCTTCCTTTTTAGAGAATATGATAAATTTTCGAAAAAAGTGTATAAACAACATAAATACAATTGTTCTGAAAAAATTTGTTCTATTAAATTCTGAAAGTTTTTTGGTTATTTCAAATATCTTTCTCTTAAATTTAAAGTAGATGTCAAGTGTTTTGATATTATTATACCCATTCTTGTAACGAGTTTTATTATCCTGGTGTCAATATAATTCGAGATATAGTGTTTTCTTATATTGCCACGCCCCTTTTTAAATAAGCGCCCACTTTATTCAGCGTTATTCCCAATAATTGTGCCTACCCCTGTACTTTATTTCAGTACCCCAGCGTCAATATTAACTGAGATAGTATTTATCTAGTATTGCCACGCCCATTTATCGAATAACGCCTACTTTATTGACCGTAACTTTTAATAATTCTGCCAACCCCTGTCCTACAATAAATTTCAGTGCCCTAGTGTCAATATTATTCGAGATACACTGTTTTTCTAATATTGCCACGCCCAGTAGTCGAATACCGCCCACTTTATCGACCGTAATTTGTATTAATAATGCCTACCCTTATACCAAATTGCAGTACTATAGTATCAATATTATTCGAGATATACTCTTTTTCTAATATTGCCACGCCCATTTGTCAAATAACGTCCATTTTCCTGACAGTAGTTTGTACTACCTGTGTATACCTCTACACTAAATTTCAGTACCCTTGTGTCCATATTATTCGAGATACAGTGTTTTTACAATACTGCCACGCCCATTTGTCGAATAGCGCCCACTTTATTGACGATAATTTGTAATAATAATGCCTACCCCTATAATAAATTGCAGTACTCTAACCTCAAAATTATTCAAGATACACTGTTTTTCTAATATTTTCACGCCCATTTGTCGAATTACGCCCATTTTCTTGCCCGTAATTTGAAATAATTGTGCCTACCCTACATTGCAGTACCCTTGTGTCAATATTATTCGAGACACAGTAGTATCTAGTATTGCGAGATCTATTATTGCCACGCCCAGTTCTCGAATACCGCCCACTTTTGTACGGGCACCTCCATGCTTATGATATCTATCTGTTCCCCAAAAATTATGGCAATCAGGCATATGGTTTAGGAGTTATCGATGTACATACATTTAAAAAAAAAAACGGAGAAACCGACGAACTTGAGAACCTCCTCCTTTTTGAAGTCGGTTAAAATGGCGGTCATTTAAAAATGAAAAACCGATTTTGGGTCTTTTTTTGTAGTTTAGTGTAAAAACAATTGTAAAAAATTGTTTAAAATTGTGATTGAGATAGGGACTAGAGTGGTAACAATTCTGCGTCGATTAAATTTTGTTTCATTAAAATCGGCTTAGAACTACGTGCGCAATCTGGGCCACAAGCTCGAAAAACGTGGTTTCGAGATAAACGCGTTTAAGTTTGAAGTTATTTTTTGCATCAAAAAAAAAAAAACTGAAATGAAAAATTTGAGCATGCAGTTTTAGAAATTCGACAATTCTGCGTCGATTGCACTTGGTTTCATCAAAATGGGTTCAGTAGATCCGGAGAAAAGTGACTTCGAAGTTCAAAAACGTGATTTTGAAAAAACTCAAAGAACATTTTAGGCAATAAAACAATTTTTTTTGTGAAATACTTACATATATCAATCTGCAATGCCAGCCCCATAAAGAACTCCTTCGTCTTCTTTAAAAAATGAGGACTCAGCGGCTCTTTGTGCTCTTCGGGCAGTTCTACCTTCTTCTGATGCGGCCAGAGCTCTGGCTTCGGATCTTTTCAAACCTTCTTCGTTCCGAGACATGGCGAAATCATATGTGACGTTGTCAATCGGGATGCCCATTAGGTTCATTATTTGAAGTATTGGCAAAAAACCTTCGTTAAATATGACAGTTGCAATATAATTTGCAATCTCAATAGTGCGTGCGCCGGTGTGCATATGCTTCAGTGCGAATGACCACTGCGTTAAAAGATTCGTTGCTGTTTCGAGTTTCGGAGCCAAGGCATCTGTTCAACAAATCATTGGCTGACAGTGCTTCTTGAATAGGTTTGATTGCTTCCTGAACTCTCTGATTTAGTGGTGCATACGTATGCTTGAAGTGCGCGCGTCCGGTTTATAACTCAATTCAAAGTGAACTAAACGCTGCCAACATTCGAATACCTGAGCTCTAAAATGTGTATTCGTTTATTTTTAAAATGCGTATACAATTCGGTGGTTACTTGACAATAAAGGACAATAAAGGCTGGACTATAAAGGCTGGACAATAAAGGCCATATCTTCTAAAGAATTTCGAATTTCAAAAAAACCTTTTAGGACGATATTCTCAAATATCCAAGCTATAAAAATATGCAAAAAAAAAAAAAAAAATATCAAAAAGGAAAATGTTTGCCAACCAGGAATACTCCCTTAATTGCGTTGTATTGTAGTCTATGCTCCTTATATTTTTGAAAACCTGCACTAAGAGGTGATATTGATGTATTTTATTTATATGTAAAACTTGTTTGAACTCCTGTGTATAAAGCCTATTAGTAGGAAATCTTGCCGGCAATCCAAATACGGCTCTTAAGGCTTTGTTTTGCATTCTTTGCAGTTTTCTTAATTCCAAACTATTTGTGACGCCCCAGCACATCGTCATATAAGTCAAGTGTGAATGAACTAATGTCATATATATTAAAAATTTTGTTTTAGGAGTAAGCTTAATTTTGAATTTATATAGTAAGCCCATTTCATATGAAATGTTCTTCTGTATTTTTAAAATGTGGGTATTCCTCCATGGATTGTTACTCACGATGAGTCAAACTCCTGACTTGTTCGTCCTCCACTACTTCTGTCTCATTTAATATGAATTTAAATTTTTCAGGATCTCTATGTTGTGGAGAGTTTTTTTACGAAAGTTTTTAGTTTTTCCTTCATTGAGCGAGATTTTATTGAAACGAAAAAATTCCATTTAAGGCGTTACATGACATTGGCAGTTTTTTGAAATCGACTTTTTTTAATAATTTTGTAGTTTAATATATATTCTTAAGATTCTAAGAAAAAAAATTTCATGAAAAATTCCTACGGGTTCAAAAGTAACAGCCGGATTAGTGAGAGCGCATTTTTTATTTTTGCGCTACCTACGTACGGCAGCTGGTATATTCTTGTTTTACTTGCTACCTGACTTTTGGTGGTTGTTGTTTCGTACCTACTTGAAGGGTGAAGGGTGAAGCCCGAATTGCTAAACGATTACAAAAAACTATAAGAAACAGCACAACACAAGATAACGATACAGTACGAAGCAGGCATGGCATATTGAAGGTAACTTTTTTTTCTTGTTCACAAACATTGAACGCGTTTATCTCGAAACCATGTTTTTCGTACTGCTTGCGGCACTAGCGGGTTCATTTTTTGACGAAATTTTTTTTTTGTATTTTTTTAAACTTGATTCGGTCGTATTTTTATTCGCTTTTTTATGAGCTTTTTTTTATTCGCTAATTTTTTTTTTTGATTTTTTATGAAAAAACACACTTTCAAATTTGGAACATCACCAAAAATTGGAAAAAAAGCTCGTGTCATACGATAACCAATTTTGTTAAGATTTAAAAAAGTAATTTTTTTTCCAGATCGGACAATTTTTGCAACTCCCAGCGCTGCAACCACGAGGCCCCGTTTTTTTCTCTGCCGCCAGTTTGGAGCTCTATAAAACCATGTTGGAGTGAAAAATATATTTTTTACAATAATAAAAAAAATTTTGGAAAAATGTTTGTTTTTGACTGAGTTATGAATTTTTAAAACAATGTCTGTTTTCTCTGCGGCGAATGTCATGTCCCGCCTTAAATTAATACATCATATTCTATTTTTGGTCTTAGAGCTATACGTGACATATTAGGATAGAATAGGACTATGTCATCCGCAAAGAGAAATAGTTTGAGGTTTTTATATCGTTTATATATATAGAAGAAGGAGTCAAGGAGTTCGTTTACCTTGGCACCGCCATTAATACCAAAAACGAAATCAGCCTGGAGATAAAGCGAAGAACAATAATTGCTAATAGGTGCTACTACGGGCTCAGTAAGCAAGTTCCAGAGCCCTCTCTCGATCGACAAAACTAACACTCTACAAGTCGGTCGTTCTACCTGTGCTGCTTTATGGCGCTGAGGCATGGGTAGTTTCGCAAACTGGCGCAGCCGCTCTGGGGGTGTTCGAGAGAAAAGTTCTTCGCAAAATCTTCGGTCCTGTTCGAGTCGGCGATGACTATCGCATCCGAATGAACCACGAGCTGTATGAGCTCTACGATGACATTGACGTAGTTCTGCGTATAACTGTGCAGCGATTACGCTGGCTGGGTCATATCCATCGTATGAACGAAGATGCTCCAGCAAAAAAGGTGCTCGAGGCGAGGGTCGCTGGTCAACGACGACGAGGGAGACCATGCCTCCGATGGATGGACCAGGCTGAGGAAGCCCTAACCGCACTTGGTGTATCCGATTGGAGAAGGCGCGCAAAGCAGAGGCGCCTGGCGAGAGCTGATGAGGTCGGCTGAAACCCGGACACGGGTTGTTACGACCACCTAAGTAAGTAAGTAATATATATATAAGAAAAAGTAACGGTCCAAGAACACTGCCCTGCGGAATTCCCAATACGACTCTTCTAGGTTCACTTTTTTCTTTTCCATTGAAAACAGTTTGATGTCTATTACATAAATAGTATTGCATTAACTAAAGACATGTACCAGAGAATCCAGTAAATTTCAGTTTTTCTACAAGGATGATTCAAACGCTTTTTGTAAGTCAATAAAAAGGCCTCCAACTTCATGATAATGTTGATCCAAGTATGCACAAATGTCATCGATCAATTGAGCTCTTTTATTGTACAGTAATAAATATACATGATATTTATTTGGTACAGATATTTTATAATAATTTTAATAGCTTTTTCAGAATTAAAGATAAATAGAAAAAAACTTAAAAAAATAATAATTGCTGGTCTTTGAATTCTTAAAAACTTTTAACATTTTAAATGGATCAACATAAAACACGCATCGATAAAACAAAAAGTTGTTTTAAGCTTCTGTTTTGTTTTTGTTTCGATGTTTTTTCATTGTTTGGCGACACATTCAACTGTTCCAACCCGAATTTAAGCCCACAACTAACAAAACAACTGCGTCAACAACAACTGTTGCCATCGAGTCACGAATTTATTATGTCGTTTAAACACAATTTCCATAATTTATTATATTTACATAGTGCCAAAATTTCTCTATATATACTATACAAGTATAGAGTATAATAATACCTTAAATATTTTTATTACTAATTCTTTAGCAAATAACAGTGTTTGTTGAAAATTTGCAAATTGGGTTAATAATTACCGAGATAGACATAAAATACAATAAAAATTCGCAATAAATTTGCAAATATTCAACAAAATGTGAATATTATGCAATGTAGTGGTATAATTAAGCTAATATTTAAGTGCTTAACTTAAATACGTTTAATTTGGCCCATATCAGCTATTTTGATCACACCTCAACCATATGACCCACATGACCTCTTTGCTTTCTGATGATATCGCAAAGTTTCTAACTCGTTTCTATTTTTGTTTTTTTTTTTGTTTTTTTCAACAATGAAGAGTTTAAAGGAACTTTCAAATAAATTTCCCAAAGGCTAGGCACTATCTGGGTCTAGTATTTACTCCCTGGCTTCACATAAATTTTGCACACAAAGTGAGATATTTTTACATAAATTTTCTTATCATTAGCTGTGAAACGTGTGCGGAACACTCTACAACATTTATTTCTTGTGTTGTATTTCATGACAAGTTGTGTTGGCGTCGAGTTGACCACTAAATCGGTCAAAAAGTGACCAACCGACCGACCTATCGCGCTCACTCAAGCAGCACCGTGTGTTACACCCTTGTTTTAAGCAAATTTTTCCCGTTTTTTTTGCCTTTATTTATTTCGTAAACTTATGCTAATCGCTGTCATATGCTAACCAAATGATCCTTAAGCGTCCTTGGTTGGGCTGCAGGGAATAGTATGCTTAAGGACAGGAGGCATTTTAAATGTTGGTTAAAATAATCTACAATTACAAAATAAATATTTTATCATCATCACCATCGCCGCGCCGTTGCTTTTGCCATTGTCACTAGCATAAGCGGCGCAGCGTCAACGTTGTCATCAAAATCATCTAATTGAATTAGGCTAAGCAACGCAATCAACAACTAGTCACAGGGTTCAAATTCCCCATATGTGCTGTTTATAGTGTTGCTGAAGTTGTGAAAAAATGAGCAACCGGTTTAAAGCTAATTTTACTGTTTGGGGTATAATTTAATGATGAGGGAAAGATAACTATGGCTGGGTGCCAATAGAAAACTTTTCAAACGGATGATGAAATTTCGCACAGACGGAAGGGGAATACTTGTAATTTGTGAGTTATATATGATTTTCAAAAATTGTATTGGCCCTAGGGTACATGGCAGAATTATAAGGTATGGCCGACTCGGAGAGGAATGAAGTAGAAAGCAGAATAAAGCGGGTTAGTTGTCAAAAGCAGCTGTTTATTTCGAATTTCTTTATGCTCACGTTTCGCAGTTGTGCTTAGGTTAAAATTGTTACAGGTTTTTTTTACAATTTTAAGGGGGTATTCCTGGTTGGCAAACATTTTTGTTTGATTTTTTTTTTTTTGCATATTTTTAAAGCTTGGATATTTGAGAATATCATCCTAAAAGGGTTTTTTGAAATTCGAAATATTTTAGGAGATATGGTTTTTTTTTTTGTCAAGCAATGTTTTCGCCAAAATGCGATTTGCTTAATTTGGCTACTTTTTGAATGCAACGGTTTGAAGCAATCACCGAATTTCGTTCAACGCGTTCTTTAGTAGGTAATAACTTGTTTGTATACGCATTTTAAAAATAAATTAATACACATTTTAGAGCTTAGGTATTCGAATATTGGCAGCGTTTTGAAAAGTACAGTTTTGATAAAAATTTTTGTTTGTTCTAAAGACAATGGATAGAAAAAGTAATAGAAATAAAAATAAAAGAAGCACTGGTAGCAATCGAAAAACTCGTTCCTTGAAACGCCAGTTTCGTGGTAATCAACACGAAAGAGATGATGACACCGAATTCACAAGTACATCGGCAAAAAAAATTTAAAAATAATGAAAACGAAGACATAAGCATTGACAACAAAACGGAGAATTGCATTTTGGAGTCTTATACAGTTTTCTCAAAGAACGTTTGAAAAGGTCCGAAGCCAGAGCTCTGACCACATCAAAAGAAGGTAGAACTGCCCGAAGAGCACAAAGAGCCGCTGAGTCCTCATTTTTTAAAGAAGAGGAAGGAGTTCTTTAAGGGGCTGGCACTGCAGATTGATATACCACCTTGTTCAAAAAGAAAGGTTCATTCAAACTGTGAATCGGACTTAACTGTCCGATTCGAAATTTTTTTTTTAGTAGGTTGCCACATGTGTCTATGACAAGGCTGCCAAATATCGTCGTCTCTCGTTGACATTTGGTAAAGTGGCAGTGTGTTGTTTACAACAACTTTTTTCGTGTCTTCGATTTTTACGATGGAAGAAAAAATTGAGCAATGAGTTTGTATCAAATTTTGTGTGAAAAATGGTTTCAACTGCGCCGATACGAGTAAAATGTTAGTGAAATGCTACGGTGACTCTGCTCTATCGTATCAGAAGGCAAACAAGTGGTTTAACTGATTTGTGAGTCAATCGAAGTAGTCAGTAGTCAGTAGTAGTGAGTCAATGGTCAAGACGAAGTAGAAGACGACCCTTGTACCGGGCGCCCCATCGTGTTCGACTACCGAAGAAAACGTTGAAGAAATCAAAGAAATGTTGGTCAAAAATCGCAAATTGACGATTATAGGGATAGCAGAGGACGTCGGCATTTCAATTGGATCCGTTCAGAACATTTTGAAGAATGAATTGGGCTTGAGGCGTGTCGTTGCGAATGCACCATCGCACAATGCTCATCTCATTCGTGACTTTTTGGCCAAAAATAACACGATAACCATCCAGCAGCCGGCAAATTCACCTGACCTGGCTCCGTGCGATTTTTTCCTGTTCGATCGAGTCTAAAAACCGCTTCGAGGAAAGCGTTTCACCAGCAAAGAAGAGGTCATGGAAAAATCGGTGAACGCTCTGAAAGCCATACCAAAAACCGTGTTCCAGAAAGGTTTCCGTGACTGGATCAAGCGCTGGCATAAGTGCGTTGCAGCCGACGGGGACTACTTTGAAGGTGACAATATTGATTTGGATGAATAAACTTGTACTTTAATTTTTTTCAATAAATGAACATTTTTTTTTTAAACAAGGTGGTATGTAAGTATTTTACAAAAAAAAAAAATGTTTTATTGCCTAACATTTTCTTTGAGTTTTTGAAAATCACGTTTTTGATTTTCGAAGTCACGTTTCTCCGGTTCTACTCAATCGATTTTGATGAAACCTGCGAAGAAATCGACGCAGAATTGTCGAATTTCTAAAGCTGCATGCTCAATTTTTCATTTAAATTTTTTTTTTGGTGCAAAAAATAACTTCAAACTTAAACGCGTTTATCTCGAAACCACGTTTTTCGAGCTTGTGGCCCAGATTGCGCCCGTAGTTCTGAACCGATTTTGATGAAACAAAGTGCAATCGACGCAGAATCGTCACGATTCTGGTCCCTACCTCAATCACAATTTTAAACTATTTTTTTTTTGTTACACTAAGCTACAAAAAAAAGACTCAAAATCGGTTTTTAATTTTTCAACGACCGCCATTTTGTAAAAAATAAACGAAAAATTATTACATCTGTTCTGAATCTAAAGCCGTTTACTTTTTACATTTCAGATGATCTGAAGTCGAGTTATCCGGGCCTCAAGCGGCATACCTTTTTTTTCGACGCCCAACTTTGAGGGCCGACAACTTTTTGAACAGCCCTCTTACAAAGGGGGGTAAAAATGTTTTTTTTAATTGAAAATGTTCTTAATGCTCTTAATATGTTCTTAATACAATAAAAAAAACAGAATTTAAAGTACTCTTTGCGTTTCCAAATGAGAAGTTTTTCAAAGAGGGTCCAAAAACAGCCTTCCAACCAGGAATACTCCCTGAAGACTTCTTTTACGTATTATAGTTTTTATTACACTTTTTTTATAATATTTAACACTCAAATTATCACAAATTAAACACATGAAACATTTCTAAATATTTTCTTCATTTGCAATTTCTACGAAATTCGTCGTTTTGTCAACTAACCAACCTTATCATTATTCATTCTACGTTGACGCATGAGGACACTAAGCTAATCGGCCTTACCTTATAATTCTGTCATGCTAGCGTCTAGTCAAAATTTCATTATTTTATTTGGCACAGCAAAAAATTAAAATTAAATTTCACCAGACAGAAATTCTTTACAACTCAGTATTTCCTTTCCTATCACGACCCTGTAGAAAAATCATCTAATTTAAAAGTAGTTGATAAAATAGTTTTTTGACAACCACAACTAGTTGAAATTCTGACTTTTTTCCATAGAACGAACTATTACATATTTTGTCCGCTAAATAAGTCAATTGACTTTCGCCTGCATATATTTTCAACTACTTGTTGAATTAGTTATATTTAAATTATTTTTTTAATTACTTTAAAATAACCAATTGAAAACTATTACTGATGGCCTACAGTACAAAATAATTGATGAAATAACATGGTTAAATATATATAAACTTGTAATCTAATAAAAATTTGCAATTAAAACATGTCAAAATCAGAGTAGTCGCCGCCTTATTATAATTCAAAGTAGTTCATATACTAGTTTATTTTAAATTAGTTTTTTAATTAGTTGTTTTTAAAAACAAGTTAGTTTGTTCCTATAGGGGAGTTCAAAGTTTCAATTGGCACACAGCGTATACAATTAATTTTCGCACGAGTACTTCCATAAAATGTTTGGAAATATTTTAAACAGACTATTCACTAAGTCAGCAAAATTCTTATTTTGACACAAAAAAATATCTGGTACATTTTAAGGTTATTCGTTACATTTTCGTTATATTGAAAAAGGATTCCATTAGTGTCGCTTAAAAGTGTAACAACAAGTATGACAATGAACTCCCGCAGCTGGGTGGCAACGTCATATTTAATTACAATAATTGCACAATAGACACACACACACACACCTACTGTGACAAACAGCTAGTTTTGTATGAGTGTATTTATAACGCTATAACTAGACTATTAAAGTGTGGGTGCCTGGGTTAATTTTTTTAATACTTTTTACACCCCCATCAGTGGGTAAATGTTTAAGTTTATGTGTTATGTGCTTCATAAACTCATTACATATATAAAAAGTATATACTTACATTTACTTTTATTTTTGTAATGTTTGTGTTCGTGTTTATTTATTTTTTTTTAATTTAGACATGAAAATAACTTTTTTTTTGTTGTTTAACTTTGTCCTGAGTATTATATTTCAAAAAACAGTTGCTTGGTTAGATATATGGAGTAACGGAAGCGGAAGTGTTAGGCGTGACAAGCTAAAAAGGGATACCTATACTGTTGCTGTTATCAAATGCAATCGATAATTGTCGTTAATGCAAAAATGGTCACTTGGTAAGTTTGCGTGCTTATGTTCGGAATGCAGGCAGCTAAATCGTATTCAAATTTAAGAATTTTTAGTTGGTCGAACAAAAAATATACAGTGAGAGTCATTAATATTCCGTACTCTCAAAGATTTATTACTTCACACTGAGAAATTCCTAGGTTGAGTTGATACATTTTTTGCCAGTATTTGTCAGTTTAATGAAAAGTTTTAATCACTTATTTGATAGATGGATTTTTCGATTTGATAAAATCCTTTGTCACGTAGGTCGTGTATGCATTGTTATTTGATAAAAGGATTGGTCAATATGAATAAAGAATATTTCAACATGATATAGGATATACAGTTGCGAACACAAAAATAGCAGTACTAAAACATTTTCAAAATTATCACAATATGTTTATTATTAAAGATGAGTTCACTGCTTCTCCTTTTTATTTCAAAACAATATTATATTCCATTTCTTAAAACAATGCTATAGTCATTTTTTAATTAAGAACAAAATAAATATTAAAAAGTAAGTGAAATCCAGTCTTAACAAAAAATAGCAGTGTCTAAGGAGGTTACACATTTTATTTAATTAAGTAAAAAAAGAAAATAATAAAGTAAAGTTTTAATATGGGAAATATAAAGCATGCATATCCCATATTTTTGATTATGGCGTCACAACAACGTGGCATAGAGTCCAGCAGTTGGTGACATCGTGCTGCTGGTATAGCGAGCCACGCGTTTCGGACAACTTCCCAAAGCTGATTATTATTGGTTGGTTTTGCAGCATTGACAGCTTTCTTTACATCTCCCCAAAGATGCTCTATGGGTCTTAGGTCGGGAGACTGAGCTGGCCACTCCATAACCTTAACCCTTTTGACACGAAACCACTCCTTAGCTTTTCTGCTAATATGCTTCGTCCTGCTGGAAGACCCACTTTATTGGCATTTCTTCTTCACTATACGGCAGCATAATATTTTCTAATATTTCTATATAAACACGTTGATCCATAATGCCCTCAAATTTGTGTATAAGACCTACTCCATTGTTGGAAAAGCATCCCCATATCAATATCTTGGAGCCACCGTCTTTAACTGTTTTTACCGTGTACTTTGGTAGACAGGCAGTACCAGGAGGTCAACGGACATACTGCCGGTAGCCAGTGTCACCATACAAAACAATTTTCGACTCGTCCGTCCACAAAATATTGCGCCATTTGTCAGCAGACCATCCAGCATATTTCTGGCAAATTCCAATCGCCTTTCCTTGTGCTTTTTGGTAAGGAGTGGCTTCTTTCTAGGACTGCGTGCAGCTAAGTTTCCTTCTAAAAGGCTCCTTCGTGCAGTCATATCGCAAATATCCAAATTAACCTCTTTATCCCTCCTTACCTGTATAGCCGATTTTAACGGGTCTTCTTTGGCGAGTCTAAGAATTCTGCATTCGTCTTGGAATGAAGTTTTCCATTTTCTTCCCCTTTTTTCCATTTTTTCCGTGTGTTTGATTCCATCGGATATCATTTTTGAGTTTCTGTGTACGATTTGCCTTCGTCTCGCCATTTTAAGATCAACTTTCGCTGATCAACCGTGCATTGTTTTGCGCGACCCACTGGTGTAAAAAAAGGCAACAATAAATGTAAATATTCTTTCTACACTTCTATAATTAGCACAAAAAATAAGTATTTAACTCACTTTCACTAAACTATTTAGAGAAATCTGCTATTTTTACTCAAAACTTGGAAAATATTAGCACACTGCTATTCTTATGTTTAATGCAAACACGCATTGATAACTAAAAACAACCGTTATCTATATAGTTGCCATATTATGTCAAAAGATTATATTTATTAAGTTATCCCGTAATCCTTTGTAGCTAATAAGTGCACCAGTTTTAGTTGATTGGCATCCTGAAAAAAATAAATATCATCTCCATGAAATTGGCAAGAATGCTGCTATTTTTATGTTCACAGCTGTATACAGGATGTCCCGCAATTGAGTGCAACTATTTACGGAGCTGAAAGGTTATGTCGAGGTGAGCAAAAAATCGGATGGGAGGGGGGGAGGGTCTATTTTCACATTCTTAGGAGCTACGGGGTTTACGTTATTGTTATTGTTTCTAGCAGGAAAACTAACTTACACAAAACTTATCATAGCTCATTGCAAAGGCAATAAAATCACCTTTCGAACGGTATACCAACAAACCCCACCGACTTAACCGTTACTGATCTGTGCTCGTGTAAAGATGAAATCAATCGGTTGAAACTACTAAAGTTCAACTTTGAGTGCAAATTTCTCAGAATTTCGCTTAATAAATGAATTTTTTTTTCAATGACACCAAAAACATAAACATATCTCAAAAAATAAAAAAGTTATACTTATATACTAAAAAAATACTAAAAAAAATTATACTAATTAGAAAACATTGATATTATCTACTGCATAACTAATTGAATGAATGTCATTATTTATAATTATTTTCTAATAAGAATATTTTTCTTTGTACAGCCAACTTTTTTATTTTTAAAGCTATGTTTATGTTTTTGGAGTCATTAAAAAGAAAATTGAATAAATTACAAAATTGATCCTAAAAAAATCTTTACAATTTCGTTACAGTTATCGGAACATCGAAATATCGGAACAGTTTCGCTTTTTATACGAATTTATATAGAATTTCGTTATGCGACTGTTTGTACGACATATTGAAATGTGAACAGGGTGAATTTTTCTTTCTTTCGAACTGTCTGAACGAAATCGTAACTTTTTCGTAACATTTTCGTTAAAACTCGTTTCGTAATCGTTACGACATTTCGTTACGAAGTCGTGTCAACTCCTTCATACGATATTCTTTACTATTTCGTAACGAAATCGGATTCCGATATCTGAAAAATTGCGAAATGTTTGTTACGATTTCGTCAAGACTCTTTCCGATTTCATAGCGAAATCGTAATGAAAATCGTATAAAGGGGTTGACACTTCTTGATAAGAAAATGTCATAAAGGGCTCTGTGCAAAATGGCCCCAGGCAAAATGGCCCCAAAAACAAAAAATTAAAGAAGGCCCCAAATTTTATATGAAATGCAAGAACACGAAAAATTGGGGATATTTTTCCTTTTTTTTGGGCCATATTTCCTATATTGATGTGGGGCTATTATTCATAATGAAAAATTACCCTAAATTTTAAATATTTTTGGGGTAATTTTTGCTCAGAGAGCAAAGATTTCAAGAGGTGAAGAGACTACTACCACGCCCCGAAGTAAACTTTAAATTATTTTCTCGAAACCTCATTTTTTGATACTGAGCGGGAAGAAACTCTTATATTGGGTTGGCAACTAAGTAATTGCGGATTTCACTCATAGATCGCTTTAGTTGAATTTTTAGGTTTGCTGATGTAATCGAAATGTCAAACACATTTTGTTATTTGATAGTTGGTACTTCAACTGTCAATCAGTAAAAACATTTTTTTGATCGGTTGTGTAGTTTTTGTTTGGCGTCTGTTGAAAAATGGAAAATCAAAACGAACATTTTCGTCATATTTTGCTTTATATTTCCGGAAGGAAATAAAGGAAAAACGCATCGCAAGCTCACTAAAAGTTATGTGCTGTTTATGGTGACCATGCTTTAAAAGAACGGCAGTGTCAAAATTGGTTTGCCAAATTTCGTTCTGGTGATTTTTCACTCAAAGATGAAAAACGCTCTGGTCGTCCAGTTGAAGTTGATGACGACCAAATCAAAGCAATAATCGATTCGGATCGTCACAGTACAACACGTGAGATTGAAAAGAAGCTTCATGTATCACATACATGCATTGAAAATCGCTTAAACCAACTTTGCTATGTACGAAAACTCGATATATGGGTTCCTCATGAACTGAAAGAAAATCATTTAACACAACGCATTAACATCTGCGATTTGTTAAAGAAACGTAATGAAAATGATCCATTTTGAAAACGATTGATAAATGGTGATGAAAAATGGGTTGTTTACAACAATGTCAATCGGAAAAGATCGTGGAGCAAGCCAGGTGAACCAGCACAAACAACATCAAAAGCTGATATTCATCAAAAGAAAGTTATGTTATCAGTTTGGTGGAATTACAAAGGAATTGTCTACTTTATACTTTTATCACCCAACCGAACGATCAATTCAGATGTCTACATTGAACAACTAACAAAATTGAACAATGCAGTTGAAGAAAAGCGGCCCGAATTGACAAATCGAAAAGGTGTTGTATAAAAGGTGTGTTGTGAGCTTGGTTGGGATGTTTTGCCACATCCACTATATAGTCCTGAACTTGCACCATCTGATTACTTTTTATTTCGATCTTTGCAAAACTCCTTGAATGGTAAAAATTTCAATAATAATGATGATGTCAAATCGTACCTGGTTCAGTTTTTTGCTGATAAAAACCAGAAGTTTTATGAACGTGGAATTATGATGCTGCCTGAAAGATGGCAAAAGATCATTGCTCAAAATGGGCAATACATTACAGAATAAAGTTATTTCGTTCCATGAAAAAATTGTCTTTTATTTTCTAAAAAGAAATCCGCAATTACTTAGTTGCCAACCTGATACAAGCAATGAAACGACACAAAAGTTTAGATGTTCTCAACAAAATATTATCATTCAGATATTTTTAACCATTTTGTAACTTATTTTTTTTTTACATTATGCCTTAAAAATATAAACTTTCCTCAGCAAAACTACGAAAAAAATTATTACTCGTGCTAAAAGCTATTTTGTAAAGATTAACTTGGCGACTTTCACATATAATCTTTCCTTGAAGTACCTAATTATTATAAGCTGTATAGATACAAAACTGAAAACAAAAGGCAAAATTTACAGCTAATTTTCGCTCCACACTTTTTCGACTCTTCCACACATAATAACAGCTTTTCCTTCACCAATCATTTTCTAGCGCTTCTAAATTTACACAAAATAATGTCTGCTGAATTCCAAGCAACACCTACAAGAAACACATTAAAATAAATCACAGCAATTCTGTGACAAATTTAAGCATGGAACATTTTTCTTTTTCGGTTTGGAAATCTTCTACTACCATGAAATTGTTTCTATTTTTATGCCACATCAGCCATATGACAATGCTAAAGCGAAGAAATTACAAAAAAAAAAAAAAACAATTTTAAAAACTTAAAAACTATTCTTTCCTGTCTAAATCTCGACATAGTGAATCATCAATAAATTATGACCAATTGTTATTTTTTGTCACTATTTTCGGTTTTTGTGCTTTTTTCTTTTGTGTTTTTTTTTTCTTTCATAATTCTAAATTTTTTGGCTTGTAGAAAGTGGCTTCAAAATTTAATTTGTAGCCATTATTTAGAAAATTTAATGGTTGTTTAAGCTTTATCGTTATTTTCATGAAATTTATGCTCGTGTAGAATTGGTTTGGGATTTGATGACGAATGCCAAAACATGCGCGTGACAGCTTATGTTGAAATGTTTTTAAAAGGGGAAGGTGCTGAATTTCGACAGAAAACCGCCTGGATGCTGCTAATTTTAGTGAATAGAGTTCTGAAATGGGTGTTGCAAAATTATGATTTTTGTTAAGGGTTGATATTGGTGAAGTTCGCTTGTACAGGGTTGAAGGTGACTTTCTTTGATGCGCGTGTTTATTATCGCCATTTTGTTACAGATTCTGTGTCATTTGCAGGTGAATTTTAAAATACTTTTCAAATAAGGGATGGATGCTCTTTGCAGCATTCTCCGGTTGGTCCAAAACATAGTTGAAGTTATTCTCTATAAGTATCATCGCTGTGAATGTTTATAATTACACCCTCAAGATATGAGAGTCAATGTTTTTAAAATCTCTGAAACTAAAGTATTTAGAGTCAGCAGTTAGTTCAAAATCATTTATAAGAAATATATGGTAATGTTTAGAAGAGAAATGAGTTAAAAGTTGAACATAAAAAAGGAATTTCGATTTATCGTCTACGAAATACAGGTGCAATATTATTAGTAAATATCATATTCTTGATAAAAACTACAAAAAATTTTTATATATAAATTTAACAAGAACATTGCCTTAGACGCATTGAAAAAAATTTAAAATAATTTTCCGTTTGCTTCCATCAAAAAAGTTGTATGCACAAACAAAAAAGTTTAAGAAAGCAGATATTGTGCTTATTTCTGCAAAATTTATTTCAAATATAAAAAGTTCAGTGAAAAAGAAGTCCCCACATATTTTTGTACATATATACGGTGGTAAGCAAAGCTAAAGTTAGATGTACTTTTCCTACTAAGCATTTTTATGGAAAACGTTTTCACAATGTCGATTCCACCATAGATGAAATTGAGGATAGGAAGGAGATAGTTAATGCTGATATCGTCCTGATTCCTCCACCGGTGGACTATGTTACGGATGAAAAGGATATAGATGAAGACAACATAAAAACAGTAAAGATGCCGCAAGATGTTCCAGATGAGGTTGAGACTCTTGTGGTATCTTATTTAGCGCCAGACGACGATGGATTTGACAGCGAAGATGACATTCCATTGTCTGAGCTAAAAAAGTCAATTGCTTCACCGCTATGGACAAAGTACACTTCATCCAAAGACGGTATTGTACGAACAGATAATTATTTGGCTAGAATCCAGAACTGTGCTTCAGATTTGGTTCGACTGATTTGCTTCAGATTTGGTTGGAAACTGTTTGATGCCGAGGTAAGACAACTTATCGTTAGCCAAACAATTTTGTATGCAGGTCAAAAAAACCAACACTGTTTTTCCTTCAATGAAGAAGATTTAAAAGTTTTTATTTCAATCCTACTATGTTCTGGGTATCATTCTGAGGCTAGAGAATTTATGTATTGGAAACAAGCAGCTGATACACATGTTCCTATTGTTGCAAACAGTATGTGTAGGAACAGATTCCAAGAAATAAAAAGATTTATTCATTTTGCTGACTCATTTTGCTAACCTTGACTGGAACAATAAAGTGGCAAAACTTCGTCCGCTTACTAAACTTTAGTGCCAAAAATTTCAACAGTGGGGAAATTTTTCTAAGCAATTTATTAGAGGAAAGCCTGTAAGATTCGGATTCAAAAATTGGATGTCTTGCAGCAAAGATGGTTACATGTATCAATTTGACACATATTGCTGAGCTAAACATGTAAAACCTTCTTTGAAAGCCTTACCGTTCGGGTCAAGAGTGGTTCTCGACCTTTTACAGAATATTGACTGCCCAAATGACCATGCTATTTACTTTGACAACTTTTTTACTAGTTATGGACTAATGAAGATTTTGAAAGAAAAACAATTTAGAGCAACTGGGACACCTCGGGATAATCAGTTAAAAAAATGTCCTCTTCCTACCAATAAAGAATTTCAAAAGCTTCAAAGAGGAACTTTTAACCATTAGTTTGATGAGACAAATGAATTGCTTTTTGTCAAATGGAAGGACAACAGCATCGTAACAATGGCCACCAACTATGACCAGATTGAACCCTGTGAAAATGTCAAGAGGTGGAGCAAGGAGCAACAGAAAAAAGTACATATTCCTCAGCCACTACTTTTTAAAAACTACAACATGAACATGGGTGGCGTTGATCTACAAGACCAGTTTATCAATACGAGTACGTACTCCATTCAAACAAGAGGCAAAAAATTGGTGGTGGAACCTTTTTACAGCAATGATTTCATCTACTACGTCCAATGCCTGGAAGCTCCACAAGCAAGTAAACAACTACAGAGGTGATTTACTAGAGTACACAAGAGCAATAACACTTCATTACCTCAGATGATTTCATACTGTCAACAAAGGATATCCTAAACTTACTGTCAATCGAAGCATTGTGGAGAGCGCTGGGTTCCACTTTCCCAAAAAACTTCATAATCAACATAGAAGTCGCTAGTGTCATTTAAGATCAAAGTGGTGCTGTGAAATGTGCAATGTTACTCTATGCATTGGGAAATAGTACTTTAAAAATTTTCACATTAAAAAAAATTAATATGGTATGCATGACCCCATTGTACCAAAAAAAGTACACCTTCATAACTCCTTAACTAAAATATTTAGACACTTTCTATTTGTATATATGACTCAACTTTCATCTCAGTAAACAGAAAATACTATGAAAAACAAAAATTTTTTTTTTTAAATACCGCTGGGTGTTAATGGGTTAAAATATTTTGAGCAAAAAACCAATTTGACAAACGCCTACTGCGATTTAAGAAAAAAATGTGTTCAGCAAAATTCAAAAATACTCCATAAAGGCAAATAAGCTTTAAAATATGTAATTTTTATTTCATAACCTACTTTTCTATGCACTTAAAGTAACTTCATTTTGCTGTACTTTAAAAAAGTACAATGAGAGAGCATGGGTTAAGTTAAATGCACAAGGTGACCCAATATTATAGTTTTTTATATGTTCTTTACTGCATTTTGTAAAGAAACTAAATAAAAAATATAAATATTTTTTCCTATGTCATTACTCTTTTATCAGTTAAATTAATCCATAACAAACTTTACGTATTCAATTCCCCAACACACACTCACTTTCAAACATGAGTGCTTAAAATCATTCCCTTAAGACTGGTAATGAAATAACTCACCATACATCAACAATAATTAACGTTAATTCAGACATAATATAAATACACTAATGTTAAAATGTCATACCTTAAAAAAAAAAAAAAAAAATAGCAAAACAAAAACGAAAAGAAAAACATGTCAACAAACTGTCGCTAGGCATGACTTAATTAGAGAAATTAATTCTTTTTCCTATTTTGTGACGTAATTAAAAAAAAAATAGGTACTCGTTTATTTCCTTTGTTTTGGTGTCACTTCTGGAGTGCTTTGTATGGAAAACATTAGAGCAACCAACAACAACAACAACAACAACAACATTGGCAGGACATATTCGTATGAATATCCGTTTAAGCTGTAAACATGTCAGATCCTCCCCCCAAACTGACTAACTCACTAACCGACTGACTGACTGACTGACTGACTGACTCACTGGCAACCCACTTAAGTTTCGTTACACATTTGTCGTGTCACCAAAAACAGCGGAAAATCATTTGAGCTTGTTATGGTGCGCCAAATAGCAACGTTATTTGATATGCAAACAAAAAGTAAAACGGCAACAACAATACTCATAGTTACACTAACAATACCTGTTATTAAAATAACAAATATTTTATGCAACTCGCCCCTTCAGCAATATAAACAGTTATTGTTGTTCACATAACAATACATAGCTAGTGGCAATATTTCAAGCTTTTCTGTTCTCTTATATCAACAAGCTTCCTGCTCCTTCTCTTACTTTCCACCCCAAATGGAGGTGCTCTTTCAACTCCACCACTCAAACTATCATAGCTATCAAACATAAAATTGTTTGTGGTTACTTTGTGACACACCTCGGTATACTATACATATATTTAGATATTCATTCGTGGGAGTTACCTGCAGTCTATTTTCGATACTACTTCAATTGTTCTCCTTCTTCTTCTTTCTTTAATGGCTTAATTTGTTTTACTTGCAGTTTCTTTCAAAAAACATTTACTAAGCTTTAATTTATGAAATAAGTTTGGAATCTTAAGGAGGAACATGACATTCGCGGCAGAGAAACAGACCTTTTTTTAAAAATTCATAGCTCAGTCAAAAACAAACATTTTTCCAAAAATTTTTTTTATTATTGTAGAGAATTGAACAAATTACAAGAAAAAATAAATTCAAAAAAATATATTTTTCACTCCAACATGGTTTTATAAAGCTCCAAACTGGCGGCAGAGAAAAAAACGGGGCCTCGTGGTTGCAGCGCTGGGAGTTGCAAAAATTGTCCGATCTGGAAAAAAATGACTTTTTTAAATCTTAACAAAATTGGTTATCGTATGACACGAGCTTTTTTTTAAATTTTTTTCAATTTTTGGTGATGTTCCAAATTTGAAAGTGTGTTTTTTCGAAAAAAATATTGACTTTAAAAATTCATAAAAAATCGAAAAGCTCGTGTCATACGATAGCGAATCAAGTTTAAAAAAATAAAAATTTCGTCAAAAATTTTCGTCACAAGGTTTCGAGATAAACGCGTTCAAAGTTTGTGAACAAAGAAAAAAAAGGTTACTTTCAATCTGCCATGCCTGCTTCATACTGTATGCCTTCGTTATCTTGTGTTGTGCTGTTTCTTATAGTTTTTTGCAATCGTTTAGCAATTCGGGCTTCACCCTTCACCCTTCAAGTAGGTACGAAATAACAACCACCAAAAGTCAGGTAGCAAGTAAAACAAGTATATACCAGCTGCCGTACGTAGGAAGCGCAAAAATTAAAAATGCGCTCTCACTAATCCGGCTGTTACTTTTGAACCCGTAGGAATTTTTCCATGAAATTTTTTTTCTTAGAATCTTAAGAATATTTACTAAACTACAAAATTATTAAAAAAAAGTCGATTTAAAAAAACTGCCATTGTCATGTAACCTCTTAAATGTTTAGGTTTTACTTTTCTAAAAGAGTATTTTGATGTTATAAGCGAAATATGGTAGCTTTTGTAATTTTAATTAATTTGCTTACTACTAATAGAGTGGTTTTTAAAAAAACTCATGTAGGAAATTACATCGTTGAAAATTTTCATCAAAAGGAAATCACAAATAGGTTAGTGGATATCCTAGCTAGATCTAAAAATCATTCGAATCACCGAAATCGGTGGCTTGGTAAGCTTTCCTTGTTAATTAAAGTTATGCATATTTATTATACAGAAATTTATGCGTTGCACAGAGTGAAAATTCACGAATCTAGCTGGACAAAATTAATAACTAAAGAATTAGTGGGCCAAAATTCCTGAAATTTGGTACAAGGGTAGACAGAATCTGGCTTGACAAGTACACCTGCCGCAAGGCTTAAGTACTTGGGTCTGGACCTAGGGTCTTAGTTCATGAAACAGACAACCAGAACTTATGTGTTTTACTACAACGCGGACCCGTTTATGCTTTAACCAGTAAAACATATGGGGCATCCGGTGTAGCAACACGAACATGGAAGCCGTTTCACAAACACAAAGCATCACCCAGTGTTCTGCTGATTAGGAGCATTATGCATTATGCATTATGCGGTGGTCTTCAACGTAATTGGGGTTCTTATCCGAGGCTGGTTTAGGGCGGGACCCAAACCATGCGCACATTCCATGTTTAAGGTCCACGGGGCGACCCGCCGCTCAAATTAGCCGATTACAAAAATACTGATTGGACCTTATCAGTGTGGCTTTCGACCTGGAAAGTCCACCATAGACTAGATTTTCACGCTACGACAAACCCTGGAGAAAACCCACGAAAATCAAATTGACACACATCATCTCTTTGTCGATTTTAAAGCCGCGTTCGATAGCCCGAGAAGGGATTGCCTATAGGCAACAATATCTGAGTTCGGTATACCTGCAAAGTTGATTAGACTTTGCAGAATGACGTTGAGCAACACACGGAGCTCCATCAAGGTAGGAAATGACCTCTTCAATGAAGAGGTAACCTTCAATGCCGGAAGAGGTTTCAGGCAAGGCGATCCACTGTCTTGCGATCTCTTCAACATCATCAAGGAGGGGATCGTACGAAAGACCGGTGTGCATCGTAATGCCACCATTTTCTATAAAGGTGTCCAGCTCCTTGCGTACGCTGATGATATTGATATTGTCGGCAGAGCCAAGAGAGATGTTACTGCTGCTTTCGCCGCTATCGAAAAGGAATCAGCCAAAGTGGGTTTGACGATAAATGAGGGTAAAACAAAGTATATGCTGTCTATGAACAAGGGAGCACGGCGTCTAAGCTCCCACGTTTCATTCGGCAGCTATAGCTTTGAAGTAGTCAAGGAGTTTGTATACCTTGGCTCAGCCATAAATACCAACAACGAAATCAGCCTGGAGATAAAGCCAAGAGCAATAATTGCTAATAGGTGCTACTACGGGCTCAATAAGCTACTAAGTTCCAGAGCCCTCTCTCGATCGACTAAACTAACACTCTACAAGACGCTCGTTCTACCTGTGCTGCTTTATGGCGCTGAGGCATGGGTAGTTTCGGATACTGACGCAGCCGCTCTGGGGGTGTTCGAGAGAAAAGTTCTTCGCAAAATCTTCGGTCCTGTTCGAGTCGGCGATGACTATCGCATCCGAATGAACCACGAGCTATATGAGCTCGACGAAGACATTGACTGTGCAGCGACTACGCTGGCTGGGTCATGTCCATCGTATGGACGCCGAAGCTCCAGCGAAAAAGGTGCTCGAGGTGAGGGTCGCTGGTCAACGACGACGAGGGAGACTATGCCTCCGATGGATGGACCAGGCTGAGCAAGCCCTAGCCGCGGAAGTAAGTGTACAAAAACCACCCGTGCGCTACCTACCGTTCGACGGCGATAACTTTCAAACGGCTTCGAATTTCGCTTTAAAACTTTTACAGAATATTTTTAAGATGTTTCTGAATTAATTTATCGATGTTTCAAAATTTCGGCCTCCAAAAAATTTTAATAATTTAAATATCAAATATTTTCTAAAAAGAAATATAGTCATAACTTGTCCTAACTTGTCATATCTTAAAAATCTGATTCTTCAGGAAAAGAATTTAAAAATTTTAGCCTGCATTCCACGAAAACTAATTTAATGAACAGAAATTATGCACGTACTTTTTAATTGTATTATTTGAAGCATTTTTGTTAAATGACGTATATTTTGTGGGCCCATAAAACAACAAAATAACGGTTTAAACGCACTGGCTCATAAACGAAAAAAATAGCGAAAAAAATGTGGTTCAATCTACGCACTGTGGTTTAACATTGAAATTCGGTGGCCATAAAGAACTTACCTATTAAAGCTGAAAAGTTTCTTCAGCCCTTAACTCTGCCTACTTCAAACGTTGGTTCTGGAGGCGTTGATGAGCTTGTTGAGAAATCTCAGCCAACTGACTAAGTCTTAACCTTTTTGCATTAGAAGTTACACGGCCCAAAGAGACATTTTTCTTGGGCGGCATTGTTTGAAAATTGTCTTCTAAATATTTGCAATAAATTAATCTTTTTCAATATGTTATGAATTTATATGATACTTTAAGGTATCACTATAGTTTCGGATAGGGAAAAAGTAAGCAATTTTCTGAAGTAAATAACTTGGGCCCTTTATAAGATACAAACATACATTTTTAAAAAAAATTTGTACATCCTTGAAGATTGAAAAAAGAAAAATAAAAAACTAATTTTCATAATATATATGAGTTGTTGTTGTTGTTTGAAGTGGGCCCATGCGCACCGCGACCCATATGATCTATTGTACATGCCCTTGGTTTAGCTTTCCAGATTTAGGCTTTTTATCAATTTCAGCACTGTTTTTGGCTTAATGTCCCATATTTTTGAAGGATGCACTGTTGCCCCTCCAAAGTGAGAAAGTCTTTAGCTGCAGATTGCCGGGCATTCATATAGAATGTGCTCTGGGGTTTCCTCCTCCTCCTCCTCGCCGAGTCTACACACATCTAAACTCGATAGTCCCATCTTTTTAAGATGGTATCTAAGTAGGCAGTGACCTGTGAAATAGCTTGTTAGAATTCTTAGGTCTGCTTTGGTTAGCTTGATTAAATCTTTCGATTTCGCTCTACTGAGAGTTAGAAATTTCTTAGCTTGCCTCTATCCATTAATATTGCTCCAGTGACACCGAAATTTGTTATCTTCCCAGATCTTAACCTTTTCCGCAAAGTAGCCTTTAGCAGCACTACAAAATGGTTTGGGGCCGATAAGCGGTCGAGATGCCCTTATTTTGGCAAGGCAGTCTCTTTAGTTGCCTTCAAACCCTTCATGCCCTGGTACTCACCACAATTCTACTTTGTTGTTTTGTCCCAGTGCATTTAGGGCTTCGACGCAATCAGAGACTAGTCTCGATTTGAGCTCAGTAAGACCTTTAGTGCCGCTTGACTGTCAGAGAATATGTAAATATGTGCCCCCATAGATTTCCTACGGAGACATTCCCGGACACATACCTCGATGGCGTATATCTCTGCTTGGAATATGGTTGGAGAATGACCCATTGGAAGAGCTTTTTGGAATTTGGGACCGTAGACCGCAGCTCCCGTTGCACCGTTTTCTAATTTAGACCCGTCCGTAAACCCTAACTGCGAGCCAGGATCAGCTGTGAGGCTATCACTCCTCCATAGTTGCCTATTGGGTAGAACAACCCTATAGCGCTTTGAGAAGATTAGCTTTGTCAGCATCCTATCTGGAATTTTTTGAAATGGGTCATCTTAGAAGCTTTGAAGTATCTTCATGTGGCCCCTAAAATCCCATAGCTTGAAATCACCTATACCCTCCATTCTTAGTGTACTAAGACATGCCTCTTTTTCGATAACAATCGTCCAGTTATTACACCGAGAGCTTCAGTTGGGCACGTTTTCATTCCCCTGTGATACCAATGCACGCTATCCTTTGCAGCTTTCCGAGCATGTTATCTGCTGTACGTTGTTGGGCCTTGGGCCACCATGCTAATGCCGCATACATGACTATAGGCCTTAAAATAGTGGTAAAAGTCCAATAGATCATTTTTGGTTTAAGGCCCCACGTTTTACCATGCAGGCGTTGGCAGGCATAAATAGCACGAGTTGCCCTGCCTACTACTGAATTTAGGTGAGTGTTCCATAGAAGATGTTTGTCGAAAGTCACCCCTAAGTACTTGGTCTCATTTGAAAATTCCATGATTTTTCTCTCTAGCGTAGGCCTTTTTAGATTAAAATGCCTTTTCCTAGAAAATTTTACCAGATGATTTATGCTTAAACTTTATTCTGACATCATTGAAAAGTTATGCGAAGGGCACTTTGCATTTTGTCCAATATTGTCGGTTCCTGAAAGCCCAGAATTGAGATTACCAAATCGTCCTCATAACCTCTTGTGTCAAAACCCTAGCTGTTGAGATTTGCGAGTAGTTCATCCACCACTAAAATGCACAGATGAGGCGATAGTACCCCACCTTGTGGGCATCCTCTGGTGGTAGTTATGGTGTTGCAAACTCCACCAAGTTTAAATGTTATGATTCTGCTATTGAGCATGTTAAGATTTATATGAGTAATTTATATGAGTTAAGATGGTGCCAAAGTGAAGTGCTCAAAAATCCGGTGTCCATATGGCGGACAGTTAATGTCAGGATTTAAGATTTTCCTGGACCAATTTTGAAAAACCTAGTTTTATTTTCTTTATTAACATATTCTCTAAGGTCAAAATTTCCAAAATTTCTTAAAAATATTAAAAAAAAAAAATGAATTAGCGAAGATAAAAGGTTCAAAAATGTGGTAGACCTTTTTTTTAAATATTGTCCAATTTTTTCCTTTCTTCAGTTTTTCAAATATTAGGAAGGCATCCCTCTTTAAGAATCTGTTTTGTTTGCCTTTTTTTTTTTTGTTTCAGACGTCCAATTCCAGAGATTAACTGTCTGCCATATGGACACCGGGTTTTTGAGCACTTCACTTTGACGCCAACTTTAACACATGCAAATTATGACAATTATTTTTTTATATTTTTTTTTCAATCTTCAAGTATGTACAACTTTTTAAAATGTTATTATCTTATAAAGGACCCAAGTTATTAACTATAGAAAATTGCTTACTTTTTCCCTATACGAAATTGTAATGATACCTTAAAAAAGAATGAATTTAATCACGAAAATTATGTCAAATAAAATTTTCTATATTGTTGTGAGGTTAAATGAACCTAATTGAAAAAATATTAATATATGAGAATGTCTAAATATTAATACATATACAAATAACTTACCGTCAACTTACTTCTTATGGAAACAATAATTTAAACACTTATGTTTTAAATAAAAACTCTTTTAATTTTAAATTTGCTCGTTTAGGAAAAATTTAAATTGCGCTGTCGCAAAGAAAATAACATTTTGAATGAAAAGTAAAATTCACAATAGCTAACTTTTTATTTTTCCCTGCAGATGGATTCAGCATATTGGAACACGATTGGTTTGTGTCTTAGAAAAATATAATACACCTCTGTATAGCTTGTTTTGAATTAGTTGGCCAATTTCGTTGTTATTACAAAACTTGTACAGCAACCGTTGTTACAGTATTATCGACAGGACCAATTGATCGACGTGAATACATCTGTGAAGAAAAGTAAAACTGCAAGAACAATGCCGTGAGTGTCAATTATGCTTTTTAGTGCTATTTCTAGTTTAGATATTACTGCCCTGTAGGAAAATCAACTAATTTAAAAGTAGTTGATAAAGTAGTTTTTTGTCAACCACAACTAAATTGGTAATTTTTAATATGTAATTTTTTTTTTAATTACTTTAAAATAACCAATTGAAAACTATTACTGATGGCCTAAAGTAAGTAATATTTGAAGAAATTACATGGCTTAATATATATAAACTTGTAATCAATAAAAATTTGCAATTAAAACATGTCAAAATCAGAGTAGTTGCCGCCTTAATATAATTCAAAGTAGTTTATCAATCACTTGTTTTTAAGTAGTATTTCAATTACTTCATATATAATGCCATACAAACTTTTTAGAATGAAAGTGGATGCCGCCTTAATATAATTCAAAGTAGTTCATATACTGGTATATTTTAAACTAGTTACTTAATAAGTTGTTTTTAAAAACCAGTTGGTTTGTTCCTATAGGGTGTAGCTAGTAAAGAGCTGCACGAATACATTCCATTTGGAATCCATTCTACGCATTCCATGCGAGTATTCCATATATGGAAATCATTTGCAAAGCGAAACGAATGAATGAGAGACATAAATTTTTCGAACGGAATGAACATTCCATTCCATTTGAGAGAGTTCTAACGAATATGGAAATTTCTAGAATGTATTCGTTGCGTTGAGAGTAATCTCAAATGGTTACCATGAATTTTGACTTTTGCTCCAGTCATGTTTCTTAGAGTTTTATGGTAGTTGCAAAGGGGGGTCGCTGATTTCAAATCTGATGTCAGATTTTGAATTTTCAAAATGGCGGATAGGGTTGCCACCTTAAAATATCTTATTTTCGCGAATTCGAGGCTGGGGCAAACACTAGGTAAAAATGGGTCGCTGATTCCGAATCCGTTGTCAGAATTTTAAAATTCCAAAATTTTTTTGAAAATAGGTTGCCACCTAAAAATGTGTTATTTTGCAATTTTTTTAAATGAGCATTTAGTAAAAGGGAGTCGCTGATTTCAAATCTGATGTCAGATTTTGAATTTTCAAAATGGCGGATAGGGTTGCCACCTTAAAATATCTTATTTTCGCGAATTCGAGGCTGGGGCAAACACTAGGTAAAAATGGGTCGCTGATTCCGAATCCGTTGTCAGAATTTTAAAATTCCAAAATTTTTTTGAAAATAGGGTTGCCACCTAAAAATGTGTTATTTTGCAATTTTTTTAAATGAGCATTTAGTAAAAGGGGGTCGCTGATTTCAAATCTGATGTCAGATTTTGAATTTTCAAAATGGCGGATAGGGTTACCACCTTAAAATATCTTATTTTCGCGAATTCGAGGCTGGGGCAAACATTAGGTAAAAATGGGTCGCTGATTCCGAATCCGTTGTCAGAATTTTAAAATTCCAAAATTTTTTTGAAAATAGGGTTGCCACCTAAAAATTTGTTATTTTGCAACTTTTTTATATAAGCATCCCTTATAAACTCCCTTTTACTAAATGCTCATTTAAAAAAATTTCAAAATAACAAATTTTTAGGTGGCAACCCTATTTTCAAAAAAATTTTGGAATTTTAAAATTCTGACAACGGATTCGGAATCAGCGACCCATTTTTACCTAGTGTTTGCCCCAGCCTCGAATTCGCGAAAATAAGATATTTTAAGGTGGCAACCCTGTCCGCCATTTTGAAAATTCAAAATCTGACATCAGATTTGAAATCAGCGACTCCCTTTTACTAAATGCTCATTTAAAAAAATTGCAAAATAACACATTTTTAGGTGGCAAGCCTATTTTCAAAAAAATTTTGGAATATTAAAATTCTGACAACGGATTCGGAATCAGCGACCCATTTTTACCTAGTGTTTGCCCCAGCCTCGAATTCGCGAAAATGAGATATTTTAAGGTGGCAACCCTATCCGCCATTTTGAAAATTCAAAATCTGACATCAGATTTGAAATCAGCGACTCCCTTTTACTAATTGCTCATTTAAAAAAATTGCAAAATAACACATTTTTAGGTGGCAAGCCTATTTTCAAAAAAATTTTGGAATTTTAAAATTCTGACAACGGATTCGGAATCAGCGACCCATTTTTACCTAGTGTTTGCCCCAGCCTCGAATTCGCGAAAATAAGATATTTTAAGGTAGCAACCCTATCCGCCGTTTTGAAAATTCAAAATCTGACATCAGATTTGAAATCAGCGACCCCCTTTTACTAAATGCTCATTTAAAAAAATTGCAAAATAACAACTTTTTAGGTGGCAACCCTATTTTCAAAAAAATTTTGGAATTTTAAAATTCTAATCTAAAATAAGATATTTTAAGGTGGCAACCCTATCCGCCATTTTGAAAATTGAAAATCTGACATCAGATTCGACATCAGCAACCCCCCTTTGAAATCCCTTTACGTAAAACCTTTTTTCATCAACCATTTGGTAGTACTCTCAAATCAACACTTGAGAATGTTGAGTATTCTATTCTAAACATTCTCAACGCACAAGCGCACATTCCATTCCATTCTCAGCGCTGAGAATGATCATTCCATTCCATTCTATTTTTTTGAGAATGTGTTGAAACGGCTTTTGAATGCATTCGTGCAGCCCTTTAGTAGCTAGTATGCATGAACACATTTCATAGTTAGGGTGTTTGCGAATTGAACTAAATTGCTACCTAAACTAAATTAAGGTAAGGCAGTTAAGTTTTATTAAAGCTCATTGCGCATTGAACTAAGGGTGTGTGCGAATTGAACTAAATTGCTACCTAAAGCCTGTATGATACTTAATTAAATTGATCACTGAAAATTATAAAGCCTGTATGATACTTAATTAAATTGATCATTGAAAATTATAACTAGAGCAGTTCAAATAGCACGAATGCATGGATTCAATTGGTGTGAGTAAGTACGCATATGGTAAGAAATGGAGAAAAATTTGTAGGACGGACTGTATTTTCTTTGCCGTTTCTTTCAATTCGTTCTTCGTTAAGCTTCGATCAAATATTTACTGTGTTGTTAATAATTAATTTGACATTTTTAGAGTATACAAAACTATTTAATATAAATGTATACTGAATTGGAAGTGATGTGTGTAGCTAATATTAATTTATTTAATGCAGCTGCTCTTAAGAACACCAGATATAAAAAAGTAACAACGTTTATCATTTTCTTACGAAATATGTCTGTCCTGCCCACGCGCCACTTGTTTTCAGATTTTATAATTGGACAAAAAACAATTAAGTATCTTACGGGCATTATGCTTTTTTATAAGTGGTGTTTTTAAGAGCAGTTGCATTAAATAAATTAATATTAGCCACACACATCACTTCCAACTCAGCGTACATTTATATTAAAAAGTTTTATTTATTCTAAAAATGTCAAATTAATTATTAAGAGCACAGTAAATATTTGATCGAAACTTAACGAGGAACGAATTGAAAAAAACGGCAAAAAAATGCAAAGAAAATTTTTCTCCAATTCGTACCATATGCTTACTCACTCACACCAATTGAATCCATGCATTCGTGCTATTTAAACTGCTCTAGTTATAATTTTCAATGATCAATTTAATTAAGTATCATACAGACTTAAGCAAAATTGCGTCGATAAAGCAGTGTTTCCTAAATTAATTTTGGAAAATTCCGAGCTACCTAAATGCTTGCTAAATTAATGACATTTCTTAAGAGAAGAGAATAATGACATTTCTTAAACTTCAACCTATTTGTATTTAGCCTTAATTAGCTTTAATAAATAATTCGCACACACCCTTAGTTCAATGCGCACACACACTTTGGGAATCCATCTTATCAAGACAGAATGTTTTGAAAACTGACGGCTTCAAAAACAGTGTTTCTTTTATCGACACAATTTAGTTTAGGTCGTATTTAGATCAACTCGTACTAGGTCTTAGGGTCCCACTACTACCTATATAATTATATCATGGTCGCACATGTTGGATTGTTTGAAAGTTCAAAAAACTGTCCCGTCATGAAAACATGCATTCTTTTTCGGCTTTAAAACAATGCCATTCCCTTAATGGCCGTATTTTGTAAAACGCAAGCGATCACTTCACTTGGGGTTTTTTGGACTGATGAGTAAACTTTTATATGAAGTAATAAAATAAACTCTCTTTCTGTCACAGAAATTTTCTAATGAAAAAACCCCAAGAGAGCGGATCGCTTGCGTTTTACAAAATACGACCATTAAAGTTGTTAAATGATAATAACTAGTAGTCCCGTGTGGCGTTAAGGGGTTACATGACATTGGCAGTTTTTTGAAATCTTTTTTTTAATAATTTTGTATTGTAGTAAATATTCTTAAGATTCTAAGAAAAAAATTGCATGCAAAAATTCCTACGGGTTCAAAAGTAACAGCCGGATTAGTGAGAGCGCATTTTTAATTTTTGCGCTACCTACGTACGGCAGCTGGTATATACTTGTTTTACTTGCTACCTGACTTTTGGTGGTTGTTATTTCGTACCTACTTGAAGGGTGAAGGGTGAAGCCCGAATTGCTAAACGATTGCAAAAAACTATAAGAAACAGCACAACACAAGATAACGAACGCATACAGCAACCTTTTTTTTCTTTGTTCACAAACTTTGATCGCGTTTATCTCGAAACCATGTTTTTCGTACTGGTTGCGGCACTAGCGGGTGCATTTTTTGACGAATTTTGTTTTTTTTTCAACTTGATTCACTATCGTATGACACGAGCTTATTTTTTGAAAATTTATTTTCGATTTTTTATGAATTTTTACAGTCAATATTTTCTTCGAAAAAAACACACTTCAAATTTGGAACATCACCAAAAATTGAAAAAAAATTTAAAAAAAAGCTCGTGTCTTACGATAACCAATTTTGTTAAGAATTAAAAAAGTCTTTTTTTTCCAGATCGGACAATTTTTGCAACTCCCAGCGCTGCAACCACGAGGCCCCGTTTTTTTCTCTGCCGCCAGTTTGGAGCTCTATAAAACCATGTTGAAGTGAAAAATATATTTTTTTGAATTTTTTTTCTTGTAATTTGTTCAAATTTTGGAAAAATGTTTGTTTTTGACTGAGTTATGAATTTTTAAAAAAGGTCTGTTTTCTTTGCCGCGAATGTCATGTCCCGCCTTAAAAAGTCAAACTATAAAATACACCAACATTATTCATGTCTCCAAAAGAACTCATGAAAACATGCATTTTTTTCGGCTTCATTTTACCTTTAAACCAGGAATTTCATAGAAACTTTCTGTTTCTGTTGAATTGCTAAGTAGCCAATAAATAGCCCAGTTATTATTTATCATAGCATTATTATAAAAATCTATCACATACTTTTAGGCATCACAAAGAAATTTGTTTTGTTTCATAGAATATTGTTTCAGCTTTTTTTAAAAAATACACAATATTTAAGAAAATATAGGACCTTATTAGACATCTACAGAGCAAGGCCTTTCAATTGCTAGCGTATTTATGAAAATTTCGTCTACAGTATCGATTTGATAACCATCACAAAAAATGCACTTGCGTAATAATAATATAGATATAGAATGGACACCGCGAACATTCAACACTGCGTGTATTATTCTGAGCCAAAAAGATAATATCTATAATATGTAGAGATAATATCCCTGTAGGAAAATCAACTAATTTAAAAGTAGTTCATAAAGTAGTTTTTTGTCGACCACAACTAGTTGAAATTCTGACTTTTTTCCATAGAACGAACTAACATATTTTTTATGGTGATGTCTGCTAAATAAGTCATTTGACTTTCGTCTACATATATTTTCAACTACTTGTTAAATTAGTTACATTTAAATTATTTTTTTAATTGCTTTAAAATAACCAATTGAAAAATATTACTGATGGCCTAAAGTTAATAATATTTGATGAAATAACATGGTTAAATATATATAAACTTGTAATCTAATAAAAATTTGCAATTAAAACATGTCAACATCAGAGTAGTTGCCGCCTTAATATAATTCAAAGTAGTTTATCAATCACTTGTTTTTAAGTAGTATTTCAATTACTTTATGTATAATGCAATAAAAACTATTTAGAATTGAAGTGGATGCCGCCTTAATATAATTCAAAGTAGTTTATCAATCGCTTGTTTTTAAGTAGTATTTCAATTACTTCATATATAATGCAATACAAACTATTTAGAATTGAAGTGGATGCCGCCTTAATATAATTCAAAGTAGTTCACATACTAGTTTATTTTAAATTAGTTTTTTAATTAGTTTAATTAGTTTTAAATTAGTTGTAGTTTTTAATTAGTTTTTTAATTAGGGATCTATCTATTTGTATATATGTTTGTGATCAAAACCATCCCTAGAAAAATCGAGTAAAAAAATGGAGTAAAAAGTTGCCCGCTAAGCTTATGCATAAAAAATAAACAATTAAAATTTTGGTTTTGTTTTGTTTTCTTTTTATTTTGATTTGTTTTTTTTTTTTACCAACATAAATTGTTAGTTGTTTTTTGTGGTTTTTAAAGATTTTTTTTTTGTGTTTTTCTTGTTGCTAAAGAATTTCAAGTTTATTTAAATTTTAGCAACACTTTTCTGGGTTTTTGATATTCATTTTAATAAATACTTCTTAATGCAAGTTGTTGTAGTTGATGTTCTAACTATGATGAACAACTTGTAATATGTATGTATGTATAAGATTAATTATGTTTTTGCTATGAACTATGACAATTGTTTTGTTGTTCTTTTTAATGTTTTTGTTTTAACTGCCAATAATTTGAAAGAGTTTAATTTTTCAAAAAACATTACAATTATTAAAGAATTTTTATATAGTTAATTTTTTGTTTTATTCCTTTTTTTTTTGTTACTCATAACAATATAATGCTTAATGATGATGGTTAATGAGTTATTAGTATGAAATTTTGATTTGATATTTATGTAGCTGTAGCTGTCGTTATTGATGTGTGTGTGTGTGTGTGTGTGTGTGTGTGATTGTTTTAAGTATTTTATTACGCAGTATAAAAATTACAATAAATTTATATATGTATATGACAAAATCAGAATTTTTAGTGTTTACACAAAATATTCGAAATTTTGAGTAATACATATTTTTTTATGATTAAATTTAAATATTTAAAATTTATTTAGAAATTATGAACTAATTATTTTATATAGCTAGTTTCTATTGATGCGTTTTACGTGGAGCGGAACACAAAAAGCAATTTGTATATGTTTTATTTTGTTTTTCTTTATTTTTTTTTTTTTTGTTATTGTATAGCAGGCATTGGATGTGTGTTGTAAGTCAAAATATTTAAAATATGTATAACACACAATTATGTAAGTGTAAATGTTATGTTATGAGCGTGTTTATTACTTGCATTTCAAGATACATTTTTGTTTTTATAAGTTACTCAATCTTTTTTTGCCGAAATATTTAATTTAGAGTTGAGTTTTTTTTTTGGTTTTATCAATGAATTTCAACATGTTTCAAAAAGATGCCATTAATATGTTTTTAATAATTTTGATTTTGATTTTCCTTGCGATTTGAAATTTTCGTTAAAATTTTGGTATTTTTTTTTTTTTTTGTTAATTTTAGTATAGTTTTTGCTTACTGTTCTTCTCTACAACAAGTTACTGGAAATGCAATATCAAATGCAACACTTTTTTCGGTTTTTTTTTTTTATTATTCTTAAGTGTATTTATAAATTTGTAAGAAACTCCATATTTAGTTTTAAAAGCTAGATTTTTAGTCAATATGGTTCAATATAGTTTTTTTTTTTTAATATTTATAATAATTAAGTTAATTAAGCAATCAAATCACAACACTACATTTATTTATTTAATTATGTATGTATTTATAAATATATTTTAATGTATGTATGTATGCGTATAGAATATGGTATATAATGTATAAATTGGATAGGTTTATATGACATGCAAGTTTGTAAGAATCTTAACTTAATACATAGTATTGAATAAAATAGATAAAATATATGCAGAAAAAAAATTAAATAATAACTTTAAAACAAAATATTTAAAGCAATATTTACTAGAAGGAACTATTTAAGCTATGTAAAATTTAAATTTTTTAAACAAAATTTAACTTATTTTAAATACATATTTAAAAAATAATGTAGAACAAAAATTTATGAAAAATTATATAATATACATAAAATTCTTCAATACATAAAATATTTTCATATAAATCCATTTTGCAAAATAAGCTTTAAGATTGTAGAATTTCTTAAATTGTATAACTTTAAATCTTAATCATAGACTAATTTTATTTTATTTTTTTTTCCTTATTTTATTTATGTAAAGTTTAGTTAGGTGGTTAATTTTTTTAATATTAATATACAGTAAGTCATGCAATTTTAATGCATTTCCACTGATTTTCTATTACTTAAGTTTAAAATATTAACTAAATTTTTAAATGACTTTGTTCAAAAGTGTTTAAAATTTGATTTTTCGTTAAGCAGTTCGTCAGGACTTGGAGTAAAAATGTATTATTGGAGATCATAATGCATTAGTTTGGCATAAAAAATATTTCTATGGTTTTGATTTCAAATAAAAACTTAAACGGATAAAACTCATTAAACTTTTGAATAAATTTATTAAAAAAATTACAAAATATTTTTATGCAATGCAAGAAATAAAAATTCGTTAAGTTCTTAATAAACTGCACTTAGTTAATTTCAATTAATAGCAAAATTAACCAAAAGAAGTGTATATTTTTATTTAAAATTACAAATTTTTTATGAAAATTTCGAAAAATTCATTCACACAAATTGAAATTGTGAAATTTTTTAATTATTTTCAACAATTGCTTCAGTCTTGAGCCTTTTAAACAAATTAAAAAGCTTTTTGTAGCGTGTCGTTAAATACATTGCGCCCTGTGATTACACAAGCAACATATTTAATATAAGAAAAGCGACTTTTCTCAGTTTTAAATTTTGTAGAAAAAGCATTTTAAAACAGCAAAAGTTAAGCCCCACTTTCACTTACTCTTAATTTAACAATCTGGTGGATTCTAAAATCTTTATTTTCGCTAGCAAAATAATCGAAATTTGATGGCGATTTTTTTTTGGCTTGAATTCAATTACCCAACAAGAAAGCAAGCGCTCCATTAGCGCATCTGAAGCGCTCCAAAAAAACAGTAGAGTGCTTCATTCTCCTTGTGTATAGCGCATTTTTTAACATAAGCATGTCATCAGATGTATGCGCTCCGCACCCGCTGTAGAAAATATGAAATCGTAGCGAGAGCCGAGCGCTTTGTTCTCCTTGTATTTGATATAAAAACGTAGCAAGAACCGGGCGCTATACGTAAATATTTAAAATTAAAAAAAAACAAAAAACAATCACCCAGCCACGGGTTTGAACCCGAGCATCTCGCTTACAAAGCAAGCACCCCAACCAGTATGCCATGGCCGCCACAATTTAGGTATAAAATTTGGTTCATAATAACTGAAAAACTCATAAGCAACTTTTTAAAACAAAAAAAAAAAAAATGAATAATAATCTCCGCCAGCCAGGTTTGAACCGGCGCATTTCGATTACAATCGTCAACCAGTCTGCCACATCTCAATTGAAAAAATTGTTTCTTAATAACAAATAAACAGCAAGTTTGATAAAATAAATAAAATTTTGTTTATTCACGTGAAATGATTAAATGAATTTTTAAAATTTTTTAAATCAATTTTTTTTTGACATTAATATATAATACTTTCTTTTCAAGTGCAACGTTATCGCTATGAAAAGTGTTGCAAATATAGCGCTATACAAACAGCACTAATTGCAAGGAGAATGAAGCGCTCTTTATGTGCATACAAGTAATGCGCATTGAAATTTTTTGCTGGGTAGTGAACGAATTGAATAAAATACTGAGAATTTTTCGCTTGCGACATTTTCGAAATTTGCAGCCGACTTTATTTCAAGACATATCCGGTATGGTAGTCAAATAAGAACACTTGTCGAATGAATTGGTTGGAATGAATGGGTTGTAATGATTCCTTTTGGAACTAATTCCGCCTCTATTTCAATTCCTTGGAATTGGGAATTGGTAATTGGTCATCCCAATTCCTCAGGAATGGAATTGGAAAAAATTCGTCTATTCCATTCCAGGAATAGTAATTAGTAATTGAACATCTCAAGTCCTCAGGAATGGAATTGGAGAAAGTCATCAATTCCATTTCAGGAATTGCAATTGGTAATTGAACATCTCAATTCCTCAGGAATGGAATTGAAAAAATCGTCAATTCCATTACAGGAATTGTAATTGGTAATTGAATTTTTCAATTCCTCTTTCCTTTCAATTCCTCTTAAAAAAATTGTCAGTTCTATTGCGGAACTGTAATTGGTAATTAAATTTTTCAATTCCTCAGGAATGGAATTGAAAAAAATGGTCAATTCCATTACGGAATTGTAATTGGTAATTGAACACCTCAATGCCTCAGTAAGTGGTAATTGAAATTTTCAATTCCATTGCAGGCATTGTAATTAAAGGTTGATGTAGTCCAATTTCAATTGTAATTGAGGTAACTGTAAACCAATTACAATTGTAATTGAGATTACTGTAATCCAATTAAATTTACAGTAACCTCCAATTACAATTCCTGAAATGGAATTGAAAATTTCAATTCTTGAGGAATTGAGATCTTCAATTACTAATTACAATTTCATAATGGAATTGACCAGTTTTTCAATTCCACTCCTGAGGAATTGAAAAATTCCATTACTAATAACAATTCCGTAATGGAATTGACCATTTTTTAATTTTCATTCCTGAGGAATTGAAAAATTCAATTACCAATTACAATTCCTGGAATGGAATTGACGATTATTTTCCAATTCCACTCCTGAAGAATTAAGATGGCCAATTACCAATTCCTAAATCCAAGGAATTGGAATTGGAAAGTAATGAATACTTTTCAACCCAGCTCTGCCGACAACAACATTACGACATCTGTCAAATTATTCTTACATGCATTTCTTATAAAGAAGAATTTATCGTATTATTGCAAACGACATAGTCGACACGTCGTAGTCGTCGGTATAGAACTATTTCTAGTTAGACAGCTTGTCGTACAACATAATGTTGCTGTCGTCGCCAATGTGCTAAGGCGGAATGAATTTCTTCAGTTATTGATGCGTACAAAATATTTCCATGACATACTTGACAGATGACGCATGAATTTAAACCCCTTTTGAAAATTTTTCTCTCAAATTTTCTCACTATCAGGCTTTTAAAGATTTTTTTGTTTTTTCAACTCAGGTAACAAAAGAAAAAATATTTTCATGTCAACATTTTTAAAAATTTTGGTATTTAATGTCGCTTACTTTAAATTTTCCTTTCTATTGAGCTCTCAAAGCAAGTCACTAACAATTTCAAAAGCAGTCTCTTCAATGATTAATCGAAAAAAATATTTTTTAATTAGTTGGAGAGTTGATTCAAGAATGTTTTGTAACGTTTTTTGAAAATTTTATCTTCCAATCCGCCACTCAAAAACTACATAACGCATGCGACGCATTCAAAAGACGACACGGCAAGAGTTTTTTTTTTAAAAGCGACACTGTTTTTTTTGATATAAAGCTTGAAATTAGTGTAATTTTAGTAAAAATATGGCAAAATTTTTAGAGAGAAGCGAGAAAGTGTTTTCAAACAAACGGCAAAAAGAAAAAGTTCTCTCTTGAGGTTTACGTTGTAATTTTTTGCCACAATTGTCTCCTCATAAGGTTTTCATTGTTATCGGCCTGCCGACACGATAACGACATGATTCTGGTCAAACAGTTAAAAAATTGCGAAACTTTTGAGAACAATAGCAATTCAAAAATATCTATTTAAATCAAACATGTCCACGTAGTTATTCGTATGGCTCGCGTTACTCTCCATACACATTTTTTTCTATCTTAACTTTGTCTTTAAGACAAAAAACAACAGCACAAGCCGCACTCGTTTAGTGTTAGGACACTGACAACGGGTCATCTACAACGGACATTGTCCTAAATGAGGCATAAACCTTCTTTCCCGAAACTGGAAAAGCGTTGAAAATTTGTATCACCCTACGTGTACAACTGTTCGAACCTTACGTGTTCGTTCGTAAACTGTGGTCGTTTTTGGAACCTCAGGAGCCTAAAAATATGGTTTGAAGCACTACAAGTATAAGAAAAAGTGCCTTAATAGTCTGTCCATGTTGAGTGTCCACGGAAAACTCAATTATGAAAACTCACAAGATTATTTTAATAAAGTGGTAGATAAAAAGAAAAAAATCCCAGAAGATGTTTGGAAGGGTCACGCTCACTTTATTATTAAAATTTGTGTCAAAAATTAATCTGTGCACACACAGTCGTCATGGTCGATCCATTTCAGGCAATTTTGTTTCAATTCTTATTTTATTTTCTAATAAATATAATTAATAACTTTGTTTTCAAAACCTATTTATTAAACTTTGCACTGTTCTTATTACAATCGCCGTAGGTACAGGTAGTACAAGCAAGTGTAAAGCTTCATATGCTGTAGGCAGGCTCTAGCTACAGTTCATACTTTGCCATTCTCTATATATCGACTTGCCCCCTATGGGTCATCGGCTAGCGACGGCTTTGGCAAATTGAAAACAGTTCTTTATAAATAAAGCCACTTCCATGAAGAGAATGCTGATGATAAAGAGAAGTTCAAGATGATTTGCTTGAACTCTTTAATTTAGAAAAAGAAATGACGCTCAAATCAAATTGACGCTTAACTAACTTCTCACAGATTCCTCATGAATAATTTTTTAATACGCCTAAAATGTATGTCCATCGATATTGATATCGATAATATAGATATCAAAAGTGTTCTTTTATACAAAAGTGATAAAAAACGCTTCATATACAAACCTTTTCATTAAAAGCCAAAAAAAAAAAAATAAAAAATAAAAAAAATGCAAAATAAAACACTGCAAAATTTTAAAATTTTCAAAGAAATCTTATATTAAAGCAAATAAAGCATTACAAGTTTTTTTTTTATAAACTAAATTAGGAAGAAAAAAATCACGTTAAAAAAATTAAAAATAAGAGACTAAAATATATAAGTTCGCGAATAGTTGATTTCGCTTAAAGCAAATGATTAAAACTTAAGAATAATAAATTAATACATAATGTTAAAAAAAAAAATTGTGTAAAAATATTTTAATATCAAGACAATTACACACACATACTACTATAAGTTGTATGATACATATTAACGTGATGTTGAGCTAGTTTAAAAAAAAAAAAATTATAGATGATTTTAAATTAATTAATTTTTAATTATTATGTGAAAAAAATATGTTTGTGCTGTGTTTGCTGGTGTAGAAAATAAAATTATATTTTTACATGTTGTATTTTTACAAAAATTAAGCAAAAAATTCGTTTTTGATAAATAATATTCTTTTCTTTTTCTTATAACTTGGAAGATCATGTCAGTTAAAAATAGCAGTTATATATAAAAGTTAATTAAAAAAAAAAAATTATTTAAAATTTTTAAAAATTTTGAGCCAAATTATTATTATTTCTCTCAATTGTAATGAATTCTTTTAATAAAAATTAAAAAAAAAAATTTAATTATCATAAAATATTTTTCTTTATAATTAATAGGATACTCAAACGTTTTTAATTATGACTTAAATGGTTTTATATAAAATCTAACAGAGCTTACTTTACATTTTCTCGCGTGTTTTTTTTTTTTTTATATTGTTATTGTAAATGGCTTAGCAACAAAAAAGCTATGACTAAAACACACGCACATTTAAGAAAAAAACAAAGTTGCTACTCAAAAAAATCTTCATTTTATAACTAAGAGCAAGCAAGAGTCAGAGAGAAAGTCACAGTCACTTAAACTGAATAATTGTTTTTGCATTTCTTTCGTTTTGACTTAAATATTAATTATTTAATGACTTAATTAATATTATTAAAGAAAAAAATGCTGTTGGTTGTTTTTAATCTATTTGGTTTTGAGAAACTTGAGTCGATTAAAAAAAAAAAAATTTAAAACTAGTTCTTTCTTTTATAATTTTTTTCTGTGGTGTTCTTGGTTATGTTCTATTTTTGCATACGAAATTTATTGCGCTCTTCTTCTAGCTAACAAACATTTCATTAGAGTTTTTTGGTTTTTTTCTTTCTATCTCGCTCTATCTGTTATTTAGTTTTTAAAAAATGCTTATGCAATAGTTTCAGACAAACACATATATGTATGCATGTATTTACATACATATTTATGTATTTACATAAATGTTTACATGTACGACTTATTTTTTGTTTTATTTTTTTTATCAATATTAATTAATATATATAAATGTATGCATGTATTTATTTATATAAATGTTTTTGTTGCTTTGTTTTTAGTGTTTATTTCTTGCTCTTTCCAGCGGCTTACTTTTCTTCTCTAGCGTAGCAGTGTTTAAATCGCTTTTCTTATTAACTGCCAGTTGTCTCCCTCGCTCAGCCGCTTACAAATTACACTGCCATAGTATCGTAGGCTGTGAATCCTGCGCCACTTTGTTGTTGGAGTTGTTTTGGACCGGCTTCGTTTCTATAGGGGGAAGGTTTGTGAATGTGAGAAAGGGAGAGAGAGTGAGAGAAGTTGATTAGTAAATTTATTAAATTTGCCATAATTTTAAATAAATGTTATAAAAATATATGTGTTTTTTTCCCAAAGCAGCAGTTGAAACAGATGCGTCCATTCAAATTTTAACAAAGTTGTTATAAATTTAATTGGTGACAGTGGACAAAATTGTACAAAAAACAAGCAAAAAAATTTGAAACATACATAGTGTAATAATGGCGAAAAACAATTGAAATGATGATGTAATTGTTTCATTATGCAAGTGAGGCGCATGAAATGGTATCTGTTATAAATTTAGTTTATAGGCTTGAGCTTATAGGTAAATCAATTTTATTCTAGGGAACTGTAATATCTGTGCCGACAAGGAATAACGACTAAGCTCAAAATATCGTAAAAAACGATATCTCGTGCTAACTACGTACTAACTGCGACCTTTTTTCGGAAATATATGAACCGTTAAACCAACGAAATAGGTGCAGACATAAGTGGTTATGTATTCTATGCAAAAAATTAACTTCTCAGTACTTCCAAAGATTGTCAATAAAGAAAAAACCATATCGCTTTTTTACGATATTTTGAGTTTAGTCGTTATTCCTTCTTGCCACAGATATGTTTATTCTGCACATGATTCTTCGTCGAATTGAAGAAAGCAATTCAAATATATCTTAAAAAATTTTAGAAGCATATAAACTGAGGTCGAATGAAATATGTGAAACAAAATGACATATTTCGATTTAAAATTAAAATGTCCATTCCAAATTAAATTAAAAATTCTTGTCCAAGTTGAAGAGGAAGGCTATTTCACGTGTCAAAATTATAAAGATATTTTAAAAATCTTTCCCAGAGGTATTACATTTTGCCACAGATATATTTTATGATTTTTTTTATGAATTTGTTCATAATACTGAATTTCTTTCGGAAAAATTCTTTTTAAATCTTCAAGGATATTTAAGGGTGAAATTGTAAAAGGATATTTCCAACTTTTATTGGGCAAGATAATTAAAATAATTAGTTTCTTCTCACAATAGATCTTTTCCTCTTTAATTTCATACTTCATGTCAACATATTGCAATGGTTCAGTGGACAAGAAAAATATTTTTGTAATAAGTAATTAAGTATTTATGTACTTGAAAATTTAAAATTCTTTAAGGAAAATCCTGACATTTTGGAGAAAAACTGAATACGCAATTTTTCCAGGATTGAGCTCTTTTTTGCGTTCATATAAGTTTCATGTTTTAAACAAAAATTGTATTTGCAGAACTGTTTTGTTTTATATCACATATGGGCTTGTTAAAAAAGAAGTGCGTTTTTTTCTGGTATCACTTTGCATCATACTGAAATTTAAAGTTATTGGAGTTAAAGTTATGGGAAATTTTAAGTTATTCAAATAATTATTTACCCATTGTATTTACAGCTCTTTAAAATTCATGAAAGTGTTTGGGAATGAAAGTTCTAAAAGGAAATACTTAATACCAAAAAATGCCCAAAAATTGAGGATTTTTTCTTTTTTAAATACAGTAGATGCTTAACTTATTCATTTATTCGTTTGAAATTTTCAATTCAACTTTTAGTCAATACCCAGCAAACCAAAGCTTGCGACTTTTTCGAAACTCTAGACTAATTCGTGACTATTTCAAGCAATTTTCGCAAAAGTTTCGATTTTTACATGAATATATATTAAGTTTATATATGTGAGTTTTTTAAACTGTCTGCTTAAAATCGTAAGTTATTCGAAATATTTTGTGTGACTGACGAATTTTAATTTTTTTTTTTTATAAAGAGTAATGTGCAAAAAATTACCAACGAAATAAAAGAATATTATGGGATTTCTTTGAGAATAACCAGATCTTAATGGATCTATTTTCATTTTAGCATTTTATGTGCTGTATGGGGCTTTATGGCAAACATGTGGAGTGCGGTGGGGTGAAGCGTTTTACCTGTGAAATTTTAACAGCGCGCTTACATATAACCAAGTGTTATGCCGTCACGTATTGCTTTCATTGCCGCACAATTTTTCAGAATACAGTGAAGTCAGACAGTGAAGTCGTATGTCAGTCAGACGTACATTGTGTTACTCTTCCAAAACAGTGGTACACATTTTTTTCCAAAATTTTTTTTTTGTCGTGTGAATTTATCGTGTTTTATGCCAACTGCTCAACACAAATTCAAGGTAAATATATCAGTCGTCTTGTTTAAATTTAAATGCTGTTCTTCAAAAATATGAAGTGATTGTAAAATATCTATCGAGTGGTTGTGTGATCCCAGTCGTGTTTTCAAAATGGCCGTTGTGGGGTGAAACGTTTCACTCCACAAATTCCGTTTTAATGCGTATTTATTGTTTTTGTGTTTAATGTGTTTAATGCGTTTTTATTGATTTTTTTGCATTTTTTTGACTGACCCTGACGCCCTGACGCCCTGACCCTGACGCAACAAACCTATTAAATGCCATCAAAATGGTTTTGATTGACATACAAGCAGAGCGTAGAGCTGCAGCAGCCTGCGGTATCGTTCAAACTAATCTTCGCCGGCATTTGGATAAAGTGAACAAGCCCTTTCCGACCTTAGAGGCTGTCGCAGAGGTAGATTTGTTGGCCTTTGTCGAACAAAATCTTGGCCTTGGTGGTAAACCTGTAAGTATTCGTTTTGTTTTCATTGTACAACCACATTGTGTATAGCTGTTCCGTATAACTAGCTGTTATCGGCAATTCAAGAAAAGAAATTGGTGCGCTACATAACTTTATGTGCTTAGATGAATTACGGCCTAAGCATCAATAACATTCGTTTCTTGGCCTAAAATTTCGCTGTTAAGATTGCTTTTAAGTTGCCAGCTGGTTGGGCAGAACCAAAGATGGCAGCCAAAGACTGGTACTGCGTCACCACACGAACTTGAAACTCCGCAAGCCACAGCCAACAACTGCTATACGCTCAAAAGGATTTTGCAAGGGAGCAGTCCATGTATTTTTCTCAAACTTGCAAGAAGCAATTGCGAAGGCCCAACTAGTGTGTGGAACATGGACGAAACCAGACTCCCCACCGTACCCACGAAAGTTGTGAAAGTCGTTGCCGAAAAGGGCACCGTTGTAGGCCAGTTTTCCTCAGCGGTAAGAGGAACCAATGTGACTATCGCAGTTGCAGGCAGCGCGGCTGGAAACACCATCCGCCGATGTTTCTCTTCCCACGACAGAATATGAAGAGTGTTTTCGTTAACAACTCACCATGTAAAGGTGAAAGTCGTTAAACTCGTTTTCACCCACACTATATACACACAAGCTGAAGATTCTTATTTTTATCTGAGTTTTTATTTGCTCAAGTCGGGATATCCTTTTAAGTTATTTAAATCAAGACAAATAAATCACGACATAGCCTATTGAAATTTACATTTTAATAAATAATAACTGAGAATAGTACAATACGTTTAGTCAGAGTTAGCATTATAACTACTATAAGTAGCCATGTAAGCAGCAGCCACCTCAGTTAATTTCACCCGGTTGGCAACACTAGGCAGAGGTGAAAAGCACACATATGAAAAACAGCGAAACAGCTGAAACGTAAACTCACCACATCATGACTGTGCAAGAAGTTGGGGTGACTCATGGTATAATGATTTACAAGGTCAAAATACAGGTGAAATACAAGGTCAAATGAGTTGTCAAAAATACACTGAAAAGAGAAAACGAAGAAGCAGTAAAACAGATGACAAGTTCAACTTTGTATTGATTTGACAACTCCCGATCGCCGCTCGTGAGAAAAAAGGTAGTTTTCAAGGCTACCTTGTAAATTATTGTATCATGGGGTGACTTAAACAACGAGCAGAAAATAAAAATACATTCACGCGACAGTGGCCAAACTGGTAACTCATACATAATTAATTAGCTCCTGCAAACCTTTTCCTACTCGTTAAGCCATAGTGGATAACGATTCCTTTCCTATGTCCTATCCACGCGTCAAGCCATAGTGGATGAAGATTAACTTTTCTAAGTCCTATCTTCGCGTCAAGCCATAGTGGATGACGATTTATTTTTCTAAGACCTGCCTACGCGTCAAGCCATAATGGATGACGATTCATTTTCCTAAGACCTGCCTACGCGTCAAGCCATAGTGGATGAGGATTTATTTTCCTAAGACCTGCCTACGCGTCAAGCCATAGTGGATGACGATTCATTTTCCTAAGACCTGTCTACGCGTTAAGCCATAGCGGATAACGCATCCTTTCTAAGCCAACGTGCTAAGCCACAGTGGGTGACGATGCTGACAGCTGACAGGATATGACATCGAGAAACTACGCCTAAGTCAGGATAATTCTAAGTGCAATTTTACATTAAGGAACTTTACCATAAGTAAATAACATTAAAGTGAATTAAACAACAATAAATTAAGAATAAGTGATATAATGAATGTAATAAAACTTTGAACTTTCTATCTTAAACAATAAAAGCGGAAGTGAAATTTAAGAACACTTCGATCAAGGGGTCAGGCACAGGATTCTACTATAGGGCTTGAAGAGCCGCAACAAGAAAAATGTTTTCAGTATACAAAATCGAATGAAATCCAATGGCATCACGTAAGAAATCACAACACAACTATCAATTCAGTGTCATTTGCGGCCCCTGCCTTTGCCAAACCTGCGATTAAAACAACATATGAATATTTCTCAAAATACCTTTAATTTAATTTCTTTGAAATGGTAGTGCGATTTACAAACTTGTACGCGTTTCAAAACCATAAAGCCAACTTTGAACCAACTGATGTACAAGAGATCCAAATTTTATTTGGTATTCCCGCCCAAATCATCATTTTGAAATACCCCAGAGTTCGTATGTTTTGGGAGGATGCAACAGCATTTCCATTAATTGCAAAACACATGTCAAGAATCGCTTCTTTCAATTAAGAATGATGCTTCACTTGGTTGATAACATCGCTTAGCCAACCGACAATGTGGACAAATTATACAAAATTAGACCTATAATGGAAGCTGTGCGGGAATCATTATGGGAAAAGGATTTAGAAGAAAATCTTTGTATCGACGAACAAATGATTCCGGTCAAGGGAGCACTATCTATAAAAAAGTACATAAAAGGAAAACCTACTCCATGGGGCAGAAAACTGTTTGTTTTATACGGGAAAAGTGGAAGGCCTTATGATTTCATAGCATATCAAGGCAAGACTACAGAAATCTCTGAGCATTACTTGAAAGAACTTGGTTTTGCTGCCACCATTGTGCTATATTTATGCAAAAGAACTCCAAAGCCGGATGGTTATAAACAGTTTTTCGACAATTTTTTTTCAACATTCCAATTGTTTGAAATTTTACTTGATCGTCACATCCATAGTGCTGGTACAATTCGTGTCAATCGATTCAATCATCCTCCTCTACCTACAGATAATGAAATGAAAGCAAAAGGTCGCGGAACCTCGGCAGAACTAATAAGTCGAAATCAAAAAGTAATAAAAACAAAATGGTGTGACAACAAAGCAGTATACCTAGCTTCAAACTTTGTTGGCATTAGTAACGAAGACTCAGTAAAACGATACTCTAAAGAACAAAAGAAGTATGTAGATGTCAATCGTCCAGAAGTAGTTGTTATTTATAATAACTTCATGGGTGGGGTTGATCTTCTTGACCAAATGCTACAGTATTATCGTATATATTTGAAATCTAAGAACTGGACATTACGAGTCATTAGGCATTTTTTTGATATATCGATAATTTCCGCTTGGTACGATTATAAGGAAGATTGTCAAGCAAATGAAATACTATCAAAAGACCAAATGGATCTTCTTATTTTCCAAAATGACTTGGCCAAAACTTTGATATTGTACGACTCTAAAGTCGTACTGGTCGGGCGTCCAAGACCAGATGATGGAAAAAGTTCTGACGCACAACAAGCAGATAAACGAAATAGAATTTCGGTTTTAAAGGATGTTCGTTATGACAAAACGCCAAGCAGATGCCGGTATGAGAAATACAATCAACGCACTTTTGCCTTTTGCGTTAAATGTAACGCATTTCTTTGCATCAAAAGAGGTGCAAATTGCTTCTACAAGTTTCACACAGCTGAATAAAAACACTTTTAACTATCTTATATAAAACTATGAATTGTAACATAATTAACTTTTACGAAATACATTATTAATTATTTGTTGCGTTTATTGATATGTTTTATTTAATTAAATCCATTTTTTTACGAACTTGTATTTTTAAATTCCACAATTTTTTCCTATTTACTAGTCTTTCAAAAGAAAAATCTAAAATGTTTTAAAATTACCTATACGCGTAGTGTTACCGTTCAGCACTGTTGTGCAATATATTGTACAACTTCTAAAATCCAGGTGAGAACAGGTAAAAATATAAATAAAAATTTTATTTGCATATATTTGACCTGTGTTCTAAGAACTATTCTTCAAAAAAATTATTCTGCCTCTAGATTTCTCTGGGGACTGAAAGGGTTAAGCGCACATCTGCTGTTCCAATTGTGTTTCAATATGGAAAAAAATTAGTTAATGTAAAAATCGTTTTAGTTCCTAAAAATACTTTGGTTTTTTACTTCCCATTTGTGATAAAATATAAGTGTAATGTCACGTCATGATTTTTGGAAAGCTGGAAAGCTTTCGCATTCCATTCTTTTTCCCACAACAACAACAGAAAGTATTTTAATAAGTGACAATGAACTCAGAAACTACATTTCGTTTCAATTTTGAAACTACATTTCATTACGATTTCTTACTACATTTCGCTATAATTTCGAAGCGACATTTCGTTTCGATTTCATAGCAATATTTCACTTCACTTCACTTCGCTACGAAATAGTGTCAACGTCTTCATAGGATTTTCTTTATGATTTCGAAATAAAATCGGATTCCGAAATCGGAAAGATTCCGAAATACGAATTCGTAACGGTTTCGGAAACTTAGTTTTGCTTGGTTTAGTTTATATATAGTATAATATGACCTAAATATATCTTAACTTTAAAACAAAGTTAAAGAACTTCAAATCAGGAAGAAAATACAACTAAGTATATAAACTTGTTCATGAATTTAGCACACGAGAACAAAATGTTCTCACATGATGAACAAGAAAATCAAAAGTTATTTCATCAAATCAATCTTTCGAAGTAAATCTCTTATTATTCATCAATGCATCGAATCTCTTTGGTAAACTCTCGGCCAAAGCCTTACAACGGTACTTTGGAATACTGAACCAAATGTTTTGGATTTTACTTTGGATTTTACTATAAGTATTTGTTGCTCGACATCATTCCACACATTTTCAATCGGATTGTGGTTCGGTAATTGCCCTTTCCACTTCAAAATATCAATATACAATAAACTATAAATAGGCGAAACAGGAACCATTTTCTCCTGTGTTTTTCTCAACCGATTTTAATAATTTTTTATTTTTTTATTTTTATAGAAATCTACCTGTTTTCAACAGGTAAAATGATGTATTTCACCCATTGTGAGTTCATATACACGTACAAGATCCTCACAAAAAGAAGAGAAAGAAAAAAAAGCGTTCGGCATTATTTCGTTGGTTCTTTTTTTTCTTCACATTACGGTATGATTTTCTATACGCTCGCACATGAGTGAAGAAAAAAAATTAAGAATATAAGCAGAGCCCAATGTGCCAAACGGATCCTTTTCGAATGCAAGACAGACTCACTTCTTCGTACATTTTATCCGAAACAGATTGCGTTTCGGGTCCGTAGCTGACCTGTATGAAATTCCTCTCAAAAACGCGAATCGATTTATTTTCATTTTTTTCCGATCCGTCTCGAACTCAGAACGGACTTCATATACGAATTCGAGACGGATCTTTTTTTTCAAAGTAAAGCGAATTTGAGACGGACTCTTTTTTCTAAGTAATGCAAATATGCGACGCTCACGTTTTTTTTTTAACAACACGGATTCAAAACGGATTTTCAATTTTGCTAAATTCAAAATTTTATTTTTTGACTTAAATTTTTTGCAGCTATAAGGATAAAGCACACAAAATTAACGCAATTAAAAAAGTTTCCGGAAAATATCTTGTGTACTGCTATCCTTTAAACACATGTAGCTTGTTCACTTGTGATGATTATTTCAAAATTCTGATAAGTAGTTTTATTCCATTTGAAGGAGAGCTTGAGGAGCAGCACGTGCCTAATGATACATATAAAAAAGTTATCTTAAACAAAAATAAGTACACAATTGTATTTGGTATTCCTCATCCCTGAAAATAAAATAAAAGATTTGATAACAAATTTAAGACTGCCTATTATGTTAACGCTGTCACCATTTTCTTACGGATTCGTAACGGGTTCGAAACGGATCCGCATCCGTTTTTGTGCACATTGGGAGACGAACGATTTTTTGTGTATATTTGTCGGCCAAACGTACACACAAAGGAAGTTTCCTATAAGCGTTCAAGATTCTCTTTTTCTATTTTTAGTTTGTCACTCACAGTGTGCTCTCTTCTGAGCGACTGAACTAGTGGCGAATTCATTGGGAAAGTTGTTGCGTTCAGCAAAAGAACAAGATCTATTGATCTTGAGAGAATTTTGTTGAGGGCTTTCTTTATTGAAAACTTGCTAGAAAACTATCTTATAATAAAAGAAATTGTTGTAAATTCAATAGTTCCACGACCTATGACCTTAAATAAATTTTGACGTGCACACGAAGTTGCAGTGAGCTTTGAATACGTTATTTATAATGCCCAAATAAAGATAGTTTCGGTGAGAAAACTTCACTTGATGACTTTTTTTTTAGCGCAACGGGAGTTTTTTGCATTATTTTTCTGGGTTAAATATCATGGATTTCAAAGCTTCCGATTCGGTTTTACGTCTTCGAAAGCTCTTAACAAATATATATTATAAGAGTTTTATTTTGAGTTAAATTTTTTTTACATTTTGTATATTAACTTTAATAAGAAAATTTATGTTATGAAGCATTTGATATTTATTTATGTAGATTAAATAATTATATTAATTTATACGTATAGATATGAAATTTTGATGTCAAGCTGAAAATAGCAACAAATGCTTAATTTATATAGATAGAAATAGTCAACTGATTGTTGGGGCAACAGAGGGTTAAGAAAATCAAACTGTGATTTGCTTTGTAAATATTATAATTATAAAAAAATACAAAAATACATATTTAAACATAAAACATGTTACATACAAAAAACCCAAAAATACCGGAAAAAAATAAAAAACATGCAAAAGTAGGTTAGAAACGTTCAAGAACTACAAAAAAACATGCAACCATTAATGACCAACTTACTGTCTGCGACTAAAGTTACGTTAGGATTATATTTAGAAGAAAAAGAGAAAGAGTGATTTTATATTAATTCAGTGATGAAAAAGATTGGTTATTAAGACAAAATATGCGAAACTGTTATTAGATTATTTTTTTTTTTTTTAATACAGTTTTGTCTAATGTGACAGTTTTTTTTTTAAATGTTTGTTTTTAGTTTAACAACGTGTAAATTTAACGTGATATTAAACGTGATGTTACTAATCATTTGTTATTTACTTGAGTATTTCTAAGATATTTTCTCTGAACTGTCAGATACTTTACCTTTCAATAAGTTTGCGCATTTCTTCGGTAGATCGTTGATCCTTTTGATGTGGGGATCTTTTGACAGCTGTTTATGGTTGACACAGACGTTGTTGGTGTTTTTATATAGATATATATATACGACAGTATTTATTTGTGTTGGTTTTAAATTTAATTCCCACCGACAGTTAGAATATATAGTTTAAATAGATAAAAAGATATGAAAAAAAACATAAGTAGAACATAATAAAAATAATAACAAAATAAACATCGATATTAATAACACAGTTTTAAAGGCTAAAAATTGAATGGAAAACATAAATATTTGTGCTAAGGTGCTATATTTTTCTTTAAAGTGCAAAGAAAGGGGTATAGTAATATATGATTTGCTAAATAGTTGATGTTGTTCCAAGTGAAGAATTTTTAAAACAGGCGATCAAAACCATTACCAATTTCTAAGGCTTAAGGAAATGTGAATCTCAATATCCTAAACTTTTATCGATTCCAGAATCTTTCATTTTGCTTTATTTTAAAAACAAAGTAAATAAATGAGTAAGTTAAACTTTGGAAAAACTTGCTGCGTTTTAAACCTCTTAACTAGAGAAAAATCAGCTGTTTGCTTTTTTTCTTATTACTAAATATCGGTATGATTTAAATCAATAACGTTTTATCAACACTGCACGGAAAAAAATGAACTGTTAAAAAAATACTATTCAAACTTTATTAAGTAATAAATATCTAAGTTAAAACTGTTTATTCCAGTACTTCAATTATTTTACTGAATTCTCTAAAAAATACTAGTAAAAAAGGGATATTCGAAATTAAAATACCTCCACGGCCATATTTACTACGCATGATCGTATATGTGCCTATAATATATAAATAATGTTTACCTATGATCTGCAAAAGTATTCGCCATACGTTTAATTTAATTTTACCCTTTGCTGCCATATGTAGAAGTGCGTTTGCCCAGACTTTTTTGTCAATTAAACTTTTTTAAATTTTTAGATTAATGAACCATCGGAACCTTTAAGCATGTATTAAACGAATTTCATATATTTTGGTAAGTCAAAAAAACTCAATCACCAGTTTTGAGAGCGATGTTTTGTCGGGTTACGGGTTGGGGTAACGAGTTACCCCAGAGCAGAGCTGTAAAAGAATGCAATCATTTGTGATTTAAAATCATTCAAATCCCAATGAAATGATTGCATTCTTTTTTTCAAAGCATTGATTGGGACTTGAAATTTCAAATCACAATCAATGATTTGAAAAAATGAATGCAATCAATCACAATCAATGATTTGAAAAAATGAATGCAATCAATTTTCCAAATCATTGATTGTGATTTGAAATTTCAAGTCCCAACAATTTTATTGAAAAATGTATTGCATTCGTTTTCTCAAATCATTGATTGTGATTTGAAATTTCAAGTCCCAATCAATGATAAACAAATCAATGATTTGAAAAAATGAATGCATTCATTTTGAATATAAATCACATGACTTAAAATCACAAATGATTGCATTCTTTTACAGCTCTGTCCTAGAGTGGCATAAATGTTACTGGAGCGAGGTCTGGCAGCTAAGAGTTAAGGGCCACAGCTAATGGTTAGGGTGTTTTTTTGTAGGCGTAGACATTTTTTTTTCAAATAGGACAAAGAAAAATTAATTGGAAATTTTATGGCATTTATTGTTCGAACACAATTTCTAGCATATAACCACCTCGATTGCGTCTTGTGAAGACCATTCTTTTGGTTCGATTTTGCACCTCTCTTTCCTACATAGCCGGCCTTCTCTTGCCTATAACGTGCTGAATATTAGTTTCCAGCTAGTCAGTCGTAGCGGGTTTACCATCATAGACCAGTAACGTATCTCCACAAAAAGTAGTTTTACGGAGTCAAATCATATGATCTAGGCGGTTAATTGACAGGCCCATTTCTTGATATGAGTTGGTGACCACAAGTTCGTTCCAACAAAGTGATGGTTTCACGCGCTGTATGGTTTGTTGCACCGTCCTACTGGAATCCTTTAGCACTAAGACGATTGATACTGAAGTAGGAAACCAAAAAGTCGCGAATTACAGCAACAGTCATTTTTCTCTGGATGTAAAGGAGATTGGAGAGTCTCTTCAAGATTGTTCTCATTCCAAATATAGCAATTTTGCTTATTTATATACCCGTTAAACCAGAAAAGTGCTTCATAGCTATAGATAGTTTTAAGGTAAAAATGTGGTTCAACTTCCAATTGATTTTCAGCCCATTTACCGAACGTACGACATCAACAATGGTCTGATGACTTCAATTCCTGTACCAGTTGGATTTTATACGGGTGTAGGAAAAGATCTTTTCTCAAAATCTTCCACGTATTGAACAGGCAAAAACCGAGTTGTCGAGAACGGCGTCGAATCGATAAATTTTTGTCCTCGGTCACACTCATATCTACAGCGGAGATGGTTACTTCGGTACGCCCTGTATAAGCCAAGATTGCCAGTTATGTGGGCAAAATCCCATTCGTGGTAATTTTGAATTGCCCTTGGGAATTTTTTTTTCTTTAATTCGCATGGTATTTTTTAATCCAGCGTGGTATTTTTTAATTAGCGTGGGAGTTCAGTGTGGTATTTTTTAATTGCCGTGGGAGTTTGGGAATTTTTTTTTTCAAATGATTTTTTTCACATTTATTAAGCAAAACTTCATATGCAACATTGATATTATACGCATTAAACACTCTGTTTACACCACGATTTTATGTCGTAAGTTACCTTTGTAAAATTCCTTAAATTTTTGTTGTTGCAAAATACGCTTCTGTGAATATATCGCTCTTATGCTATGAACATCATAAATACGGCGTTCATTGAATACCACTATTATATCTTTGGTTTTTTAGTTGTAAAGAGTTAGAATAAACGAAGTGTTAGGACCTTGTTCGTACGTTTTCTTATTACAAATTGCTTTCTGAACATCTCCAGATTTTTCGAAAACTTTGATTTATTGTGGTATTTATTAATGCGTATGGGATTTTTTTTGGGATTTTTAAATGCATATGGGATTTTTGTTGGAATTTTTAAAAAGCGCGGGATTTTCGTGGTAATTTTTAATGATCGTGGGATTTTTTGTGGTATATTTTAATTGCGGTGGGAATTTTTTTGTTTATTTTGACCATGGTAATTTTGGTGGTATTTAATTAATGGTACGGTGGGAAAAAGGTGGGAAAATTGTTTCGAATTTTGACTGGCAACCTTGATATAAGCTCGTTTAAGCTCTTATTTTCCATAAGAATTAGCGTAGACACAAACCGATTCATCGTTTTGCATATAACCTGCCCAGATGAACGATTATTCGCACCGTAATGTGTGCGAAGTGCTCTGTAAGTTTCCCGCACAGAACGCGAATTTTGGAAATAAATTTCCACAATTTGTAAACGTTGTTGCGGTGTAAGTCCTTGCATGGTAAATTGTCAAATTATTCTGAATATAAATATTGATTAATTGTGTTTACTTTGACAACCAGTTTGACCAGATTGACATTTGGACACTAAATGGTTCATAATTTCCTAAATTAAAATCATTACTATCCCAGTAAAAAATCCCTCGACTGTTCTGTCGAGTCTTATCGCGTAGCAATTCTTTTTGTTTTTTGTTTTTGTTATTTCAGCAAAAATATTTACAATCGACTAAAACTTAATTCCCATCAATTACAACTTGTATTTGATGTGTATTTGATGGCGATCCTCCATTTATCTCGCGATTCGTGTGCACGCAAACGTGACTGATGGCCCAGTGGTCGATTAATCGACTATCTCACCTAGACCAAATCTGAGTAGGTACAACTCTCAAAGTTCCTGCCTCGTTTAGTTAGCCTATATGTAGTTTCTGATAGAAGTTTGGTGGATTTTGGACTGGTTGTTTAGGTTCGGGCTGAATTAGGACGAGATTAATTCTTCTTAAAAATTTTACGAATTTATTCACCATGTCTGAAACCATCCTCCCTTTTCTTGGCTTTGGACAGGCATTGACATATATCATAACATTGTTCGATGTACAAATATACAATATTAGCTGCAAGACCCACTCTGTTTTTTGAGAATGCCAAAAGGTAAATTTAATCAAGTACCCATTGTCCAGCCTCCTATTTTTTACACATATATGTATGTGTGTCGGATAATTTTAACACTCATTCCTAACAATAATTATTTGGAATCTATAAGTGATATCTTCTTTAAGATTTCTAAATTTTGGAGTTATATGGGTTTTGCAAAATACAATTTATTTTTGTATGGTTTTATTAACTCTTTAAAAATAATTCCTATGTTTTTATTTTTACATAACTTAATTTGTACCCAAATATCCGAAATGAATAAAAAACAAATTGAAAATGGAAATTTCTTATTATATTCAAGACCCATGCCAAATATTTTAAAGGTTTTTCAGTTTGTTTCATCAATACCAACATGAAATGCCAATGCATAACGACTGTTTTCATTGAGCGAATCAGTTTGGATGGATTATTGAAATGGCCTCACCATTGAAAATGTGAAAGCAGATAGACAAATAAAATTTTACATTGGAATGGACCGTAAACAAATTTATAGCTTTGTTAAAAAAAAAAAAAAAAAAAAAAAAAATGTGCTTGATCTGCAAATTGTAAATTTGTAAGAATTAATGTATGTTTATAAAAAATAAAAGTTTTTACTTTTAAAAATTATATTTCCAAATGTTTTTTAATTTTATTTGGGCCATCAGTGAGTTTTGTATGAAAAAAACATTTTGTAAGCTGCAGTTGTAGACATATTCGTCCCGATTTTTTTTGCTTATGACCCAACTTTTTTTTTTTTTTTTGCAAAATCCCGATTTTTTCCAAAAAAATATCTGGCAGCTCTAATCGGAGGTGAAATGCCTCGTGCTTCAGTTTCATCCATGTTTTTTTTCAGTGCTTATGTCTAATAATATCAACTGCCGTTCATAATAGGTGTGTTTCCGTACTCTACACTGTGTAAGATTTGTGTAAGTTCAAACTGAGAGAGTAAAAATGAAATGTGAGAATAATTGCAAAAGTACGTAAACAGCTTCTAGTAAGTTTCAAGCGCAAAACAGCGGATTTTGACTGATTTTGAGACATGTCAAACGTAAATTGCGCCAATTTAAATTATCGCCGATTTGTTTGTGAAGTTGATGCTTGTTCTTCTTGATGCTTGTTCTTACTTTACTCGGAGTCTTGACCCTGCAGGAAAATCAACTAATTTAAGAGTAGTTGAAAAAGTAGTTTTTTGTCAACCACAACTAGTTGAAATTCTGACTTTTTTCCATAGAACGATCTAACATATTTTGTATGGTGATGTCCGCTAAATAAGTCAATTGACTTTCGCCTGCATATATTTTCAACTACTTGTTAAATTAGTTAAATTTAAATTATTTTTTTAATTACTTTAAAATAACCAATTGCAAACTATTTAATATTCCACTTACTGAAGATGAATTTAAAAGCATAAAAATTTTAAATTTCTACACATCAAGAGATCATTTATTTGACTGTTTTGAAAAATACATAAAATGCCAAAAAATCATGCCTGGTCGACACAAATAAATTCTGAAATATAAAATCTGAAAGCAAAATGTAAACAAAGTTAAAAGTGATCAGAGTTTTTTAATGGAAAATTGTGAAATGTCGTTCTTTGTGGTGTTTTAATTGATTTTAAAATAATTCAAAAGTTATTCATGCCAAACTTCATGGCCAGTTAATTCAAAAAAGGACTAGTAATTACATTCAAGGAGCGCAACAGAAGTACGCTGCGATGGTAGATATAATTTCATAATTCCTTTCTTCATTGGACTATTTTTGTTTCCAACAGGTGATTGTTCCAGAAGCTGGAGGAACTCTGCGCTGATATGTGAGCATGTGTACCACGGAAGCAGTTTCCAAAAACGGGCACGCCGCTGCCTGGGTACATGAGCGAAGGTGACGATCCAATTGATCGGAATTGTGTGGATACTGCGCATGTTATTTCACACGAGCCAGCATTTTGATGCTTCATTTCAAAATATGAGCTAAACAAGCGTATCAGCGGGATTTTCCACGCTTTGCAACCATCAATCATGGTCGATGGACACACCGATATTTAGCTTAGTTCTTCTTTTATGTGGCAATCGCAATGAAGTGATGGAGCAGACTCGACGCTACGTACGGAAAGGCGTGCGTCTTTACTATTGAAGTGATGAGGTGTTTGCTGAATGGTTAAGCAATGCATCAATTTCCGTATAGAGTCCAAATTGTGCAATGTTTGCTAAACACTACCAGTTTGTAATTTGAATATCTTAAATAATAAATGTCGTAAATAAAAATATGTCTTTTTGAAACAAAATGTTCGTAAAGCCTAAAGTTAATAATATTTGATGAAATAACATGGCTTAATATATATGATATAAACTTGTAATCTAATAAAAATTTGTAATTAAAACATGTCATAATCGGAGTAGTTGCCGCCTGCATATAATTCAAAGTAGTTTATCAACCATTTGTTTTCAAGTAGTATTTCAATTACTTCATATATAATGCAATAACAACTATTTAGAATTGAAGTGGATGCCGCCTTAATATAATTCAAAGTACTTCATATACTAGTTTATTTTAAATTAGTTTTTTAATTAGTTGTTTTTAAAAACAAGTTAGTTTGTTCCTATAGGGGATTTCTAGCACTCTATGTGCACTATGTGTGCGCGAGAGAGCGGTTTTATGCTTGTTCTTCTTCTCCCATTTCAAGCACAGAAAGTACGGAAACAGAAAATAGTATCCCACAAGTTACACAGTGTGAGTACGGAAACACACCTAATGTTTAAGTCTACATGGTTTGTTTATGGAATATTAATGTACTTTTAGATTCAGAGTTATATGGGAGGTGTAACGCCTCATTGGTTTATTACTCCAATCTCGCGCATATATGATATTTTGCAGTGATTCTATTTGATAAAATTCAATTCCGTTCTCAATTTTAAAATACCTGCCCCTATACTTGGCGAACTATCACATTTTGAAGCTTGTAGTTGTATGGGAGAAGTCACGATCAATTATTTAACCTTAACCATGTTTCTTACAATGATTATGTCTGGTAGTATTTACTTCTGTTCTCAATTTAAAAATTGCAGCTTCTATGCGTGGCAAACTATCACATTTTAAAGTTGTATGGGTTATTTAATTTGTTATGTAATTCTTTTTCAAAACAATTTTACACTGAAAAATGTTTTCCATAATATCCTTAACAGATTACGAACAACATATATTATAACCTTATGGGAACACTTACACTATCCTACAAAATAAGTATATATTAAACATGCAAATGATAAAATTCATTTTTGGATAAACTGAAAAACGTTTAAAAAATTAGTGACAAAACATATAAAATAAAGACTAGGGAACTGTCATGTGAAGAAGGTGATATGAAAGTTTATGGGCGTATGGGATGAACAAATAAATGAGTAAGAAAAACAAGGAAAAAAAACATGAAAATCAAAATATTTTTAAAAAAATTTTGAACTAAGCAAAACACAGAATGAATTCGAAAACGATATGAGTTTGGTTTGATTTGATTTGCAATACTTAATTTTTCCAAACAACGGAAAAATGATCGAGCAGAGCGATGAAGACAGTGAGTGAGAGCTATGAGTTATGTTGTAAGGGTGGTAAACAAAGTTTATGAAGAAAATTTTTATGAAAAAAATTATTCGTGTGTACCTGATTTAAATAAAGGAATTCTATAAACAGAATAAAAATTATGAATATGAGCTTTAAACAATGGCATGAGAAGAAATACGAGTATGTAGCTCAAAACAATAGGGGTGAAACAAGTTTATAAGTGATAATAATATATGACGGGTGTTCACAAGTACACAATAAGGTATAAACTTTGCTACCACAACGTAAGACAAAAATTAAATTTATTCTTCCAACGTGTGAAGAAATATACGAAACGTATTTGTCGCATATTCTAAAGACAATGACACACTCACCATCGTTAGAGTCTTCTGTGATGGGGTTAAAATTCAGTAATTGTTAAAAATATATAATAGAAATTTTCAATTTAAGTATTCATATATTGAGAGAAAAAACAAAACAATTATATGAACTAATAATGAATTTAAAAAGCTTTATTTATAAAACTTAAAGCTAAGAACAAGACATGCAGTGCACAAACTTACCGCCATAGTTGCCACGTGGTCCATGATCCCGATCGCATTCGGCTTCAGAGATCTCATTGCTTTCTTTGGAGTCATTGAATGAGGAGTTGCTCATATCATGGTTGCGTGGTGGTGGTGGTGGAGGTTCAGGTGAGCCATTGCCTGGATTGCGCACAGAACCTAAGTTATAGAAATCCAGTTAAGAAAAGAAGGGGGAAAAAATGCACTACTTTTCATTACTAACCAACACTGCGGCGTCCAACTGAGCCACGTGAGCCGTAGTGCTCATAAGGTGTGCCATAGGGACCACCATACTGGGAGCCATATTGATCCTCTTCGGGTGCGCAATTGGCTGGATCATCATATTCGGGTCCCGGACCAGAATACAGGCTGCCACCTTGTGAGTTGACGCGTGTGTAACGACGCTGTGTGTATTGTAAGAAAAAAAGGGATATAAATAAATTTTGACCGCTGGCTGCAAGGCGCGTGCCACTTACATATTGATCCTCCTCAGCACAGTTGGCAGGATCATCATACTCAGGTGCTGGTGTATAGATAGAAGATTGTCCACCTTGACTATTCTTGCGTGCATAACGATTGGCGCGTGGCATTGACTGTGAGCCCGAACGCGAGTGTACATGTCCAGGATGTCCAGGTGGTCCCATAGTGCCAGCATGTCCAGGTCCGGGTGCGTGTCCATTTTGATGTGGGAATGTTTGGAAATTCATGGCCTTGGTAGGATCCATTTCTTCGCGGAAGCCTAGCAAGTGGAAAGTAGCATAGGGACAGATCTCGTCTTCCATGCCTGTTTAAAGTGCGGCGAAATTTGTTGTTTTGTTGTTGGAATTGAAAAATATTTAGATTAGCGCAATTTTTATCTCCAAGGGATTTATTTTTAGCATAAATTTTGATGAGTTTTTCGAGAGTGATAACGGGTTAAATCATGCGCTCATGCAAGTGTTCATTGGGTTAAGGGAAGAAAAAAGCTTTAAGCTCTATGCACCTATATACAAATTTTGTTAGCAATTACCTTGTCATCGATTACCTTTGTACTTAAGCGTAAGTTAGTAAAGTAGCTGGAGTTCAATTCCAGTTAAACGAACTAGGTTTAATTAGTTTTAAGCAATTAAAAAGTTAGTAAAAATAAACAAAAGTAAAAAAATTAAAATTGTAAACATAATACTACCATAATCATAAGTTAAAATTGAGGATTTTTGTCTGAAAATCGATTTTAGGGAATATTTTTTTGTTAAGGTTAAACTTGGGAATACTTTTTCTAAATGCTTAAGCAAGATCTGCACATCATATTTTCAGTGTATACTAATTGAAAAAAAACCCTTTAATCTCAAATCTAAAATGCCTCGAAAAACACATTTTTCCAAAATTTTTATTGAATTTCTTAATTTTTAAATTTTGATTCAAGGTTAGATAAAGGAGTGAATCATTGTTAAACTTGGACAAACAACTTGATCGTTCTAACAACTCCTTACTATCCAGCCTTCTCGAGGTAAGAGAGTGTCACAAGCGCAGCTGACGGGCGTGAACTGGACAATGCAAGCCGCTTTCGCGGAGGTCAAACAGATGGATAAGGGGAGAGGGAGATTGAGAAAAGTGAAATATTGGAAGGGCACCAGTCACTATTAGTTCTTATTGACTGATGCAATTTTAACAAGTCTTGATTCTTTTATTTCCTCTCTTATTGGAGTACGTTTCCAAGGTGAACTACAACAAAAAACGGTAGCAGAAGAACTCAGAAGCAAGTCAACGGTAACTTTTACAGTCCTAGTCAGGATGGACTACTTGGAAGCAACAGTTTGACCAAGAGTGGGTGGCTGCAAGCAGCCTCAGTCTCGGAGCAAGCGGCTGAATGCACACAAACAGAATGCCTGGATTCTGTAAAATGGCAGCCCCATCATCAGGCTAGAGTGATCTCCAATGGTCGGCGTTCATGTTAACCTGAATAACCACCAGAGAACTGCAAAACTCACTTTTTGCTTAATTAAATCATTCACTGCAGTTCTTACTCAACTCAATTCATTCAACAAAGTTCAGCGTTGAATAAAATCAGCACAATACTGGCGTCTTTTGTGCCAGTTTGAGTTTAAGTTCGTCTGATCGAACTCACATGTTTGAGTGATCGAGTGTTGACGTTGAATACAATAAAATGATGCTGCTGAAGGCATCGTTTGGAGAGCTGATTGACGGATTGAATTCACATTTTTGAGTATTTCCGTTGAAAAGTATACGGATATGTGTTTCTGAAATGAGAAATCAAAGAAATAGTTAAATTTAGTTGTTTGTAGTCAATCGTAATAAAAACTTCACCCTACTTCATCTTGTTCTTTCTCTCTCTCTGTGTCTGCACATGAAAAAACTCATACGTGTTGATTTTTGCTTTTTGCGTTTTATTCTTGATGAAAATAATCGTTGTTGAGCCCAACAAACAAGCATGAAATAAGTATCCGAAGACGACCGTTGATTAAAATAACAGATCCAACACGCAGCACATGGTTTGATTGAATTTAACTCAACAGTGAGTGTGTGCATTCGAGCAAGTCTGGTCGATTGAACGCAGAGGCATGATTTTTACAGTGTTGATTACGTATGAATATTTTTATATGAGTTTTGCAGTTCTCTGATAACCACACAGCCAGGAAAAATTCTACAACACAGCCTCGGATAAAAAAGAATGACAACTTTTTGCTATTGTACCCGGACAAAGAGTGTTTTCTGGAATGTTATGACACTCCTTAACGATCGAGCTCAGACCAGCCATAACGCCAGATTACTCCAACTGGAATGCCAATTTATGCGATACAACTTCAATATACTGGGAGTAAGTGAAGTTCGTTGGCTCGGTAATGGAACATACAACTCTTCAACAGGCACCATTGTAGTCCTTTATTCGGGAAACTACATCAGAAGCCCATAGAAGACTGATGTCATGATCACCTATATCAGACAAGTTGATTACTGCTAGATTCCGGAGCAGAGTCAGGAACATCTCTATCATACAGTGTTATGCGCCTACCGAGCTTGCCCCTGATAGCGTCAAGGACGCCTTCTATAGTCGGTTAAACGTCACCTACAACGCCGTACCCAGAGGAGACATAATAATTGTCATGGGCGGCCTAAATTTGTAGTTGGACAAGACAATGATCAGCTGAGACTTGTTATGAGCAAACATCGCTTCGGTTACCATAATGGCAATGGCGAAAGGTTTGTAGAATTTTGAAATACTAATCGCCTGGTCATAGGTGGAACCATATTTCAGCATAATCTCTGCCACAAGGTTAGCTGGATCTCCACCGGTGGAAGAGCAGAGAACCAAATCGACCACTTTGCCATCACGCACCAGTTTAGAAGCTGCCTTTTGGATGTAAGAAAAAGAAGAGGCACCGACATTGGTGATGTTTATGATCACCACTTAATGATAGCGAGCTTACGTCTTCACACCCCAGCAGTACAACATTGCTTGAGCTGTAATCGAAAAGCACCTGTGTATTTTACAGACAGGCTGAAAAACCCCCAAGCTGCAGTCAACCTTCGGGAGCTGCTAGAGCAGCGTATATCCAACCTTACCATGTCCGCAGACAGGTGGACCTTGACTTCAGAGCGTGCAAGACTCAAGGTCAGCATGAACGCAAGAGCGGCGAATAGAGCTTTAAACCCAGTAACGCATGAAGAAAAAAGACACGAAAATAAGTGTAAGACGAGACAAATGAAACCGTATAGATCCCGCAGCAGTGCCGTTTATAAAATAACAAAACAGCTGATCGATGAAAACCTCACAATCGAACACCCTGTCAAGGACGAAAGCGGTCGACTTTTACATTCGGAGGACGAGCAGTTGGCACGATGGATGCCAACTGGCTTGCCCAATATAATCACCAATATCCGAACAAACTGTGATCCACCTAGCGTAAGCGAGCTTTGTAATGCAATTAAATCGCTACCGAAAAACAAGGCAGCAGGGAGCGACATCATACCAGCGGAATTCTACGAAGCTCATCCTAGACTTGCCGCTGAGCTTCTGTGTACACTTATACGTATTGCCTGGCAAAATGAAAGTTTTCCAGATGAGTAGTCCAACGGAATAATTATGAAGATTCCGAAGAAAGGTGATTTAAGGGAAAGTGATGAACATTTTTTTTAAATTGTAGCGAAAGTAGTACTAGAACGATTAAAAGATCACCTTTACTCGACGATCGATGCGGCGTCAGCAGGTTTCCGTTCTGGTTCTTCCTGTACGGACCATATCAACACAGTGCGTATCATTATTGAGCAATGTGCGGTATATAGATTCGATTTGCACATGTTGTTTATTGACTTCGAGAAGGCGTTCGACAGCGTTCACATGGACTGCTTATGGGCTGCCCTTCGACTCTCCAGCCGTAGGGGTTTGGGGAGGGGCTTACCGGAGAAGACAATCGCTATAATCGAATGAACTTACGAAGTTGCAAGGTGTCGAGTTCCAAACAAGGCAAAACTATCTGATCCCTTTGAAGTCCACATTGATGTCCGTCAGGGCTGCATTTTGTGCCCAGTTTAGTTGTTTCTTGCGATTGGAGACGTTTTAAATGGTGTTTGGTACACCAAGTGCCAAACAGAATTTGGGGTCGACAATGACGAGCTTTTTGCAACACATCCTCCTGCCTCCTCGCTAATCGGCTAACCGATTTAACACACATGGCGGACAATTTAAATGTAGAGGCGTTGTCTGCCGGCCTTCAAATTAACTTCAGAAAAACAAAAGTTTAAAGCCTGGCAGAAAATAAAAGCGGTCCAGTTGAAATATCTGGTCATCCCCTTGAGTCGGTTGATAGTTTTACATATCTTGAAAGTGAAGTTGCCGCCGGAGGTGGAACCGAAGAGGACATTGCATACCGCATCAGGAAACCCAAAGCGGCGTTTGGTATGTTAAACGATATATGGCGAAACAACAATCTGAGCACCAGCTTAAAAGTTCGACTGTCTCAATCGAACGTTCTATCCGTACTTCTATAAGACTGTTGTACTTGGAAAACAATCCAAGTAATTACCATGTAGCATTACACTTGTAGCATTCGTAAATCGTTGTCTTCTCAATTGTTCTCAATTCTTCTCAGAATTTTTTGGCTTAACATGATAACTAATGAAGAACTGCTCCGTTAGAACAAACCTGTAGCGCTTAGACATCTTGGATAGAAGACAAAAGTGGAAGTGGATAGGTCCCACTCTGCGCAAACAACAACAACAGAAGGCAATGGAATGGAAACTCCCTGACGATAAGGGGCAGACCTTCAAGCAGACCACGAGAAACATACGGAAGAACGGTGGAACGCGAAGCTAGTCAACTTGGCAAGAATTGGATGGAGCTCAAAGCAACTGCCAGAAACCTAACACTATGGCGCACTGGCGTAGTTGAATTTCTATATCCCGCTAGGGATTAAAGGACATTAAGAAGAAGCAGAATGCATTTCTACTACAATTGGGTTGAGCTAAAATTCTATTTTCCTTTGCAAAAAAAAAAAATTTAAAAAGTTTAAATAAGGGAACTCTTATAGTGCAAAACTTCAATGAGGCTGACCCAAGAAATTTGAAGATTATTCCCAAGATAGAATAAACTGACCCAAGAAATTTGAAGATTATTTGTCGCAAGCTAACTATAACTATGTTTACAAACTATTTCATACACGGAAAAGCGAAAATTTGTCGGAAGAGATTGGATGTTGTTTATAAAAGTTTTTGATGATTTTTTAGTTAGTATTGAACATAAAATTTTTAAGGGCATATATGAGTTCTGGAAAGCAAGACAAGTTCAAGAACCGTCATGTTGACAATACTGGATGGCAAAACACTCTTAGTACCACAGTTCGGATATTTGGACTGTCCAATTCTGTCCACTGTCCAATAGACAGTGTCTATCTAGGGTTAAACATTAGCGAAAGTACTTTCCTCAGAAACGCTATTAAAGGTATGTGAAGAAGGAGCAAGATATAATATTGGAGACAAGTTTGGAGACAAGGTATTGGAGTCTTTACCTGGCCCAGCTCAAGAAAACACCGGTTAGCAATATACAACAAATTACATAATATCATTTAATTGGACATAATTGCAAAAGTAAAATAAATGGAACGTTGTAAGAACTGATAAGAGTACAGATAAAAACAATGAGGATATGATTTAATCATGAAATGCAATTTTTGGATCTCCTAGAACAAACCAAGTACTTGACGAGGATGTCCCTTATAAGAGGCCGAAAGAGAAAAGTGGCAGGAAAGAGTTGAGAGAGCGATGTTCTTATATGTATAGAGGGGTAGGTACATTAGTACTGTTTGTAATTTCCATAATCGCAATATTATAACTAGAACTAGAAAGGGTGGAGCTTCGGCAGGGTATCGAAGCTAAAATACCCCCCGCGGCCATATTGAAGTATATTCGAACTCTTTAGCCACGACATACATGATGACATTCAGTTTTATATATTAACGAAAGTTTTCCTATTTTGATGACGTCACTTTTTATGTGAAGTAGGCATGGTTTTGATCCGACTTTGTCATAAATCATAGTGATGGTTCATATAATATATCAAAGCTAACGTGCAAAATTTCAAGACATTTCATTAATTTTTTTTTGGATTTTTAAGAGATTTAAAGTTTAAAATAAAGCACATTTGTATGGGAGGTAGGCGTGGTTTTCATTCGATTTTGTCAAATATCATAGTGGTGGTTTATGTTATATATCAAAGCCTATATGCAAAATTTTAAGACATTTCCTTAATATGAGCAGATTTTTAAGAGATTTTACTTATAAAATAAAGCCACTTTGTATGGGAGGTAGGCGTGGTTTTTATCCGATTTACCCATAATTCACCTGCCAAAGCATTTCTTTAATTTTTGTGGATTTTAAAGACATTTTACGGTTAATATAAAGTCACTTTGTATGGGATGTAGGTGTGGTTTTTATCCGATTTGACCCATTATCGAACTTGATCTTCCTTTTTTAAAAATAAGTTTATATTTTTAATTTCATCGCGATAGCTTTAAAATTGCGGAACAATCGTGTTGACAGACGGACAGACAGACGGACACACGGAAATCGTTTCAGGAGATGATGCTGATCAAAAATATATATATTTTCTATACCTGCCACGCCTCCTTCTTGGCGTTACAACCGGAATGACAAAGTTAATATACCCCTTACGCAGTACGCGTTGGTGTATAAAGATGTGAAGACATCGAGAGGCGATACAATAAATATTTCGGTAAAAGAACGTCATCGAGGCAATCGTAAATGAAGAGAGACGAACAAAATTCTCGAGAGGCAATAAGGAACTAAAAGGGCTAAAATGAAGTAGGTCTAGTAGTAGGTTTAAATTATGGAGTAATCAAAAGCTATAGAAGTTCTTAAGTTCTTTTAATATCTAAAAAAATAAAAACCATAGAGATAGTAAAATAATACTTCATTATTTCATTGGATTTAAGCTTTAAGATTTACCTAGATAATACACCCTTTTATTAACCCATTAATTGCCAATGTTGCGATAATGCAACAATAAAGACAAATATTTGAGATTTTTATTTTAGAGAATTGTGAAAGTCATTTACTTATGGATTTTTGTCTAAGTAGATACATTCTTTGACTATATTGACGAATTCATAGAGATTTGATTTCACTTTCACTCTTCAATGCAGAACCTGCTCAGTTCTAGAGCTCTAGAGTCAGTTTTGTCTATGATATGAATGTACGAAGTAGGATCTATGAAAGATTTGAGTAAATCATGAATTAACGTCTAAGAATATGAAATGAATGAAATGAAAATCCTTGAATATTTTGTTGTAGTTCTCGGAATGTGCCGATATCGAATTTGTTAGTATATTAGTAGAATTGAACTTATTATTATTGAACTTAAAACAAAAAAAAAAAAACTTAACTAATTAATGAAAAATGAAAAAATAAAATTTCGACATGAACTTCGAGTCCTACCTGGATGTCTATAGTGGCACTCGGGTGCAGCATGGGTGTGACCATAAACATTGCCATGCAATGGCACCGGAGGTGTCTTCAATTCTTCGTATAAATTTGGACGTCTTGGATCCCAGGTTGAGTGGTTCGAACGCATACCACGGCCTAATTTATTATAGTTTTTCATATATTTTTTTTATTGTTTTTTTTTTAGGCCAACATGGTATGGTGTGGTTGTATGTTTGCGTGTGCAGATAGTATTCGTATTTTTTTTTTTTTGTTTTTTACATATAGTAAAATATTTACAACAACAATAGAGCAAAAAACATCATAGAAAATTGGGCATATACAGGTTTTTTGGAATGAAAAAATAAAGAAAAATTAAAAGGCTAAAGCTTAAAAGCTAGTTTTGCAAAGCTGTCAATTACAATTTTTTACAGTGTAAAGGTTATTAAATTAGAATCAAATTTATTGCTAAGATGATAATATTAAGGTACTAAGGTACATTGTTCAAGTAGTATTTTAGAATCCAATAAAGAATATAAGAAAACAAAGTAGATTTTCAAATACTGGAGTATTGTAATTCGTTAAGGTACAGTTAAAAAACGTGGAATAAAAACTGTAAAATTACTCAATAAGTTTTTTAAAAGACTTCTTACTAAATTTTGAAAAATTTTAGCCATTATTCACTACTTCGTTACAAATAAGGTACAGAGTACAACAGTCAAATAAATAACCTAAACCACATTGAGACTTTAAAATTTTGGCATAATTATCTGTTTAGGTACAAGGTAGGTATTGCGTTAAAAATTTTATAAGTACCCAGCAAGTAAAATAAGACAAGTAAATTTTTTAATGTTGAGATATTCCGAATGTTAGATACATACTGAATAAAATGTTTCGTCAAGGCACAAGAGAGATACAAATTATTTACAAATATTGGGTATACGTCTTGAATAAAAAAAACTGATCAAATAGTCGGAAATATTTATAGAACTTATGAATAAGCTTTTGAGATATTTAAGACTCAAGTATCCGTAAAGATACAAATTATATTAGTAAATTTAACCTGCCAAAGTCACCAGTAAGGTTCATATGAGACATTAAGCTTTTGTCTGGATACATATACAGTTTGAAGTACAAATAGTTCCTTACTTTTAAAATACATTAAAACATTTAAAATATGTTTTTGTGTTAAGCAAGTATTCGCCAAGGTACAATCGTGTACGGAATAAAATCATTTTTAGAACGCTGTAAGGTTTAGTAGAATGTTTTTAAATTCTTTAGATACATATGTTTTCATATGCAAAGAGATACATTGATCAAAGGTACTGTACTCTTAGATATATACAAATGAATGACTATATGTCTATATGTCTAGGAAAGTATATGATTAGGTGCATTTAAAAAAAAAAGAATACTAAATGTAACATACGTTAGATTTATGGATATGAAAGCATATAAGTTTCTTTTGAACTATTTTCAATACAATATTCATTTAGGTACAGGCCAGGAACAGCAAATAAAATCATTCTTTTATTTTTTCGCCACACGACTCTCAATCTTGCTTTAAAAAAGCACTCCTCCGATCGACAATATATACGCGCAGTGGGCACACATAACCCACTCTATGCGTGCGGCTGCCGAAGAGGTTATTGGTTACCCCCGCCTCCGCCGAAACCAGTGGCACGACCAAGAGTGTTGCTACGCAACTGCATAGAAAAATGCCGCCTACAAAGCCATCCTGCAGTCGATTGTAACGCATGCTGCAAAGTAGCGATACACAGAGAGAAGAGGAGTGACAAGAGAAGTCTTTTCAGGTGGAAAAAAGAGAGAGGTAGTAAAGCGCGAGTGCTAGTATATTGAGATGTATAGCGACAGGAATGAGGCCCGAACATTTTTAGAAAAGATAAGACGCCTAGCCGATGGCCTTTAAGCCAGGGCCTCCTCCTGCAAAAATGAAAACGGGAATCTACCCTATGGTGAAAAGAACCGGTTCTGAACCTATTACGTGATAGGTCCCCAAGGGGTAGGGACCTGTCCCAATGGCGTTGTCATTGACAGGGACCAATTGCCACCTGTTGCCTCACCTTGGACCGGTCCAGTAACCAGTCAAGCAGAGTAGATTGGTGACCTGTTATGACGAAAAAGGAACCGGTTCAGAACTTACCATGTGATAGATTCCCAAGGGAAAGGGACCTGACTCAATTCTGTCACCAACATATAAGTCCAACCTGTCACTTTTACATGGCGTTGTCATTGACAGGGACCAATTGCCACCTGCTACATCACCCAAGACCTATCCAGTGACCGGCCTAGAAAAACAGATTTGTAATCTAACCTACTGAGATCCAACCAAAATATCCAAATAAAATATATTTTTATTATATTTTATAATTTTTTTTATATATTTTTTATATATTTTTACTTTTCACACAATACGAATACAGCTTTGAGTTTTAATAGATCTGTCTCCGCTTGAATCATTCAAAATTGGTCCCGTGCTGAGTAAAGTAAAATCTGTTCCGTAATAGGCACAAAAAAACCTGTTGCGTGACGAGTTATATCAGACCTATTCTGTGATAGTTGTCCATTGGAACTGTCACGGGACCAGTCATTAAAGGGCAATTGACTCTGCTTTCCCCGTAGGGTAGTGACAGATATCCAGAGTACACTGACGTTATGGAGGCAATATTTTTGTAGTCTTCTGAATGGCGATGATGACAGCAATTCCGCCAATAGAGATGATATCCCGGAAATCCCAATTATGGATGACAGCGTTGAAGCTCCGCTGTCCAACAATTATGCAGTCTTGACAGCTATAACACGGCTTAAGAGCAACAAAGCCGCGGGAGCCGATGTTCTACCCGCTGAGCTGTTTGAGAACAGAGGCGAATCTCTGTTTAAATACATTTACGAGCTTCTATGCAGAATATGGTCGGAAGACTGTGTACTCTGTCCAATCCAAATGAAAAGCGATCCCACTATTTGTGCAAATTACCATGGGATAAGCCTACTAAATATCGCATATACAGTCCTGTCGAGCGTATTATGTGAAAGACTGAAGCCCATAGAAAACCAACTGATTGGACCTTATTAGTGTGGCTTCAGACCTGGAAAATCTACCACCGACCAAATATTCACGCTACGACAAATCTTGGAAAAGACCCTAGAGTAACAAATCGACTGCCATCACTTTTACATATATATACATGCTATACATGTCTGAATTTGGTATCCTGCAAAATTAATCTAATACTTAAAACAAGGTGATTCCTTATCGTGCGACTTTTTTAACCCAATTATGGAGAAAATCATTCGAGCTGCTGATCTGAGACAAAGTGGCACAATATTCAATAAGAGTGTTATGCTGCTAGCGTATGCCGATGATATTGATACCATTGGCCATAGCACACGCGAATTCAGCGCAGCATTCTCTAAATTAGAAAAAGAGTCGAGTTGCATGAGTCTTGCAGTGAACGCAGATAAGACGAAATATCTAGTGTCAACAAAAAAACAATCCCAGCGCCGTGGCACCTCCGTCACTGTTGACAACAGCTCCTTCGATGTTGTGAAGGGCTTCGTCTACCTGGGATCCAGCATTAACTCCACCAACGATATAAGTAGAGAGATAAAACGAAGGATAACTCTTGCCAACAGGTGTTACTTTGGGCTCAGTAGGCAATTGAGGGCAGAGCCCTCTCTCGACCAACAAAAGTCACACTCTATAAGTCACTAATCTTGCCCGTCCTGTTATATGCAGCACAAACCTGGACGTTGAGCAGCTCTGATGAAAAGACTTTGGAAGCGTTCGAGAAACAGATCCTTCGTAAAATCTCAAATCTGCGTCAATGGCGAGTACCGAAACCGATGGAACTGTGTGAGTTACACGCCGACTTCGACATAGTAAAGCGCATACAAATCGAGCGGCTTCGCTGGCTAGGTCATATTGAGCTGATGAAAGACGACGTTCTAGCGTCGAAAATACTCGATTCGGTACCCAGCAGTCAACGCAGAAATGGACGACCACAGCTTGGAAGGACCAAGTAGAGGACAACCTGACGAAACTTGGAGCTTCCAAATGGCGCCAACAAGCGCAAAACAGAAATGGCTGGAACAATTTCTTACACCAGGCTTACACCGACTTACGATTGAAGGCGCCACCTAAGTAAATAGTATGTTTTTTCGAACAATAAACGAAACGAAAAAAATTAAATTAAAATTACTCGAAAAATTGAGAAACAATGAAAAGTCAAAAAAAATTTGCTTTGATGCCATTTTTTCAATTTGAGCGATGAACAAAATTTTCCTCATTGCATATCTTTGAAGTCGAACCATCGGGAACATGTTATACGTTCATTTCAATGCACTCAAGATCCAGTATCATCGAGAAAATTGCGATTTAAAAAAAAAAATTTTAATTTGCATTTTTTTGGGGTATTTCTGCAAAAATGAGAGTAAAATTGCAATTTTTTTGAAATTTTATGTACCCCATTCCGAAGAGCGACGTTCAATTATATCAATGATGTACATTATCAACATTTCCAGTTGAACCAGATGGTTTTTGCAAATGTTAAAATTCTTTAAAAACTTCTTGAACAACTACCGGGTACCCATGATATTAATAAGCATTTTTCGTACTATTTTCGAACACTTCACACTGTAAAAATCGAAATTGAAAAATAAAATATCTAATTTTACTACAACATTTAAATATTTTTGTACTGTTACATGCAACATTTGAGTGAGTGGCTTAACCCATTAGCGACCAAGGCATGATATGTAAATACATCTATGCATTTCCTTTAAATATTGAGTGTATTAGGTAGCTTATGGGGTAAATTACGGCCAGCTCTAAAAGTTTGAGAGTCTAAGGAAAAACTTTACTTGTACAGAAATTTAAAAACATGCTTCTATAGAGGACCCAACTTTAAAGACATTAAATTTTGTTACATTTAAAATTAGTAAAAAGCTTATCAATTTGTAGTATTTGTTTGAAAGCAAAAGCTCAGCTGTGCTGTGTTCAGGGATCACTACGTAAAGCTCTATTTGTCCTTTGTACTTTCATTAAATATAGTTTTTTTTTTCTTTTTTTTCTCATTCTATACTTTGCATTTATCAAACTTATATCTCGTAGCATTTGCAAAAAATATAAGCGAAAAAAAATGTACGTAATTAAATGTTGTAATGAAATTAGATGCTTACTTATAACTGTACCTCGCTTAATCCGGTCGCATGTATTGTAATTAGATCCTGGTACTGGAGGCAGCTTCCTGTTAGGTGGTGCAATATAGCCCAGCTCATCACGCAAATCGGGGCGTCTCTTGTCCAGTGTGGCTCCGGGTCCCATTGTCTGATTGTAAACTACATCGTCTAGAATTAATATATGATATCGAATACTCAATAAATTGACTGAAGATGCTTTTTCTCGACTTCTTACAAATTCGAATATGTTTTCGAAATTAGTTTCTTCTTACTTTATTTCTGTTTCATATTTCGTTTTCTTTGAAAAATCCGTACTTAATGCAAACAATTTTCTGAGAGTGTAACGAAAATTCATAGGGTGCACTTACAAGTTATGAACACAATGCGATTTTTTTTTTTAAGTATTTCCAAAGTCACTCGTTAAGGTGCAAAAACTTCAAAAATACTGGTGTCAAAATTAAATACGATTACACATTACTTTAAAAAATTCATTGGAAAAAAAACATTACGTAATTCTAAAAGGAAAGAGTCAAATTTTATTATTCAAAACGATGAATGATATGATGATTAGAATTTTGTTATCTCTTGATTAACATATTGATTTTTTAATAAACATATTTTGCGATAATGAAAAGCATCTTAGTTTTAATTTTTTTGGATTTTATATTGGTTTATTATTATAGAGGGCATTAGAGTGGGTTTTGAATTAATAACATACAACAGCTGAAAGGGGCTGCTGCGGATGAGGTACAGGATGAGATTCACTCGAAATTAACAAAACGTTAAAAAAGAAAGTAGACAGGAAATAGTTATATTTACATTAATTTTAGGTTTATTTAATATAGACACTAAAAATTTAGGTTATTTTATTAATATTAGGCTATAGAAAACAAAGAGTTAAAGTAGATAGAGTTTAAGTTGATTAGAATATAGGGAATATTATATACGCTTCTAGCACTTTCTTCTCTAATTTGTTGGTTAAAATTTCTACAGATATATTCATATATATATGTTTAATATGTAAACCGTGTTGTATGGAGCATTTTTCGGATTTCCAAAGCTAAGTTGAGGATATAAAAATTAATTTGACGGCATTTTATAATAAAAAAAGCATAAAAAAGCGTTTTTATCAATGTTCGAATTTTCGAACTTAAATTTCGAATTTTCAAAATTCAACATTTCGAGCAGCATTTGTCTCAATGTATACAAAAATACGATTTTTAACGTTGCAACTGCATTTTTTCATAAAAACTTTTCATTATATATATTCAGGAGTAATAATTAAAAAAGTCAAACGAATGTAATTTAATAATAAATCAATTGATATAGATAGAGTCAAAATATTCAAAAAACCCATTTTAGAAAGAAGAAAATTAATAAAATTAATAAAATCTAAACCGTATTGTATGGGGCATTTTATGGATTTTCAAAGCTAAGTTGATGATATAAAAGTTAATTTTAAGTCATTTTATAGTAAAAAATAACATTAAAAAGTGTTTTTATCAATTTTCGAATTTTCGAACTTCAATTTCGAATTTTCGAAATTCAACATTTCGAGCAGCAGTTGTCACGAGGTATACAAAAATAAGATTTTGAACGTTGCAAATGCATTTTTTCATTAAAACTTTTCATATTTATATATAACGAACGTAATTTAATAATAAATCAATTGATATAGATAGAGTCAAAATATTCAAAAAACACATTTTAGAAAGAAGAAAATTAATAAAATGCAAGACTTATATTATTGCAAAACTTGTTTTATTGTAGAAACTGCCTGTTCCTGAAAATAATCAAAGCTAAACAACTGCATCACGGTATGTAACACTTTTAATATTTTATGTGTGGGTCTTGAACCCTTGTAGTTATGATCTTACATTTTTTTCTAAGAAGAGTTCATATACAGCTTGACTTTACAGCCTAATATTATTTGTAGGTATAACATTTCATACCCAAATAGGTGCATTTGAAAATCTTTTTTTAATTGATTTTTTACATTAATTTGCCTCTAAAAGACCCGACACAACATTCCAAAACGAGAAAATTTTGTTGATAGGTTCTCTTTAACTAAGTGTATTTAGCTTTAATGACAGAAAATATCTGATGAAATAAATCCATTATTTTATTTTAGAAAATTTTAATTCAGTTTTTTTTATTGAAAAAGTAATTCAAAATGATGACATAAAACATATCTTTATATTTTATGTATAAACTATTATAAAATAATTATCAAAACATGAAAAAGATTTTGTGCAAAATTTTAATAAATATGCACACAAAACATATAACCTGAAATCCGAATTACTTGATGAATGTGATGATTGACCCTAAATTTTTTTCTTTTAATTAAAATAAACAATATACATAAAATTGAAAATTTTGTAAATTCTATTACATAATATAAAATTTATTAACATTTAAAGCTGACATTAATGGGATTAAACTAAGAATTTTAGACCAGACAAAGAGAGAAGAAAAGTGTAAGTAGGTGTCATAATTATAAGAGTTGTGTAGATGAACCCGATAAAGCCATCGAATTAAGTGTTGTTGCAAGTTTTTTGTGTGTAGGGTAAACATTATGAAAGTATAAAATTTCATATCAACACTTAAAATACTCTAGGGGTAGAATTTGAGCTCAACAACAATTAAAAGCATGCTTTTTCATAGGATAACATTTAGAAACTATCATTCATTAAATAAATAAAATGTTATGTACAAAATTATTTAACGCTAAAACGCTTACTAGTAGGTTTTTTAAAATTACCGGTTTTTTGAGTGACGGTGACATTTATAACTATTTTTAATTCTGATTTTATAAAAACAAACATGATTCTAAAGAAACGCGTATAGAGAATATACGAATTCGAATATTTAAACAGAAATAAAATATGAAAACTTAAGCTGTAAATAATAAAGATAGCTGAAATATTTAGTTATTTTTTTTTTTTTTTTAATATGAAACAAAATTATAAATAGAAAAAAATAATTTTGGAAAAGAACACCTACAGTAAACATCCTTTTGTCCGCCACGCAAATCATCAGCTCTTCGTCTCGATAGCGCTACACACACTACTAGAATACCCACCGCAACAACTATGCATGTGGCAATAAGTGGCACCATGAAATTCAAGTCCAACCATTCGGGTACCCAGGCGGGCAAGCGTATACGTGTGTGCAAGGTTCCAGTGCCGCGACCATCATCAAGTGGTGCAACTGTGCCTGATTTCATACAAACCCAGTAGGCGCATATAGTAGCATACAAACCGTGTCGTTTTGGATGTTGTTCGAATTTTCGAAGTTACGTTGCGTGTGTAGAAAAACATTTTAACGCGTTTTAAAATAAAACATAGCATAAACAAGCATTTTTGCCAATGTTCGAATTTTCGAAAATCAATTTCGAATTTTCGATATTCAACATTTCGAGCAATAGTTATCACAAGCCATACATAAATTACATTTTTAACGTTGAGGATGCATTTTTTTATATAAATTTTTCATATTTATATATATATTCAGGAGTGATAGATAACCAAAAATGTCAAACGAACGTAATTAAATCAAAGGTCAACCGATTTCATAATGATAGAGAGAGAGAGAGAGAGAAAAAGAGAAGAAAAACAATTTGTTAATAAAATTTTTGTATATACCTTTGTGATGATTGCCTTTGCTACGCAGTATACAAATAACAATTATGGCAATAATTATGACAAATACTGCAGCTACCACCGGCACGACTAAATTTAAATTTGATAGAATGATGCGAATCGTATCCTCAGCGGTTAATTCGGGTAAATCACGCGAAGGGGCGATTGTTCCTGTAACAACCAAAGGTAATTTTTTTGTTTGTTTTGCATTGTTTTACTTTTCTAATAGTTTATTTCGCTTTCGTTAGATTTTCGAACATTACCTTTGTACCTTGAGATTAAAACAGTAAGAAAATGTTCATATACAAATACAAAAAAAAAAAAATTAATTTTGCTTTAATATTCAATTCGTGTTAAAAAATTTTGGAAACAATTAAGAGTAGAACGAAAGCGTAGATAGATTTATAAAGTTTCAAAACCACAGGCAAATTCTAAAGTTGATAAGTATGAAAGATAAAAAAGATTTTTAGAACTATTGTGTGAATTTTTAAGTTTTGTGTTTAAGAAAAGTGTAAAAATTCGAAACAAGGTCAATTTACAGTCAAGTTTTTTAGATTGGTAAAACAATTTATGTGATGGATTTTCGAAAGTGTGAATGGATGAAAATTAAATGAAGGTAAAGCAAATTAAACGTATGAATTAGGGAGATTGAAGGAATCTCGAAAATAAATATTGCATATGTTCAAATGTGAAATTTTCGAGGAATAAAGTAAAGATGACAAAAGTCTTATATAAGAGTATGACAAGTCAAATCATGGTGTAAAGGTGTTTGATAGCCACGTCTTGAAATACACCTTGTTTGTAGACATTTTTTGCTGTACACATAACTTACATATTTGGAGGTACTATTTTGAACTTTAAATTTCTTGCACATTGACCATGTTTCGAACAAAAAACTTTATATTATTATATAATATCTTAACTTATTTATGCAATGCAATTTGTTTTTTTACCCTATAATCAACTAATATAAACACTAAAATGTTATCATTATAAAAATGCTAAGTTATTATTTTTATAAGAAAAAGCAAGTAACTGAGTTAACTTTTAACTTATTAAATTAACTTTTAACAATTTAACAACATTCCTTAACAATTCAACTAACTGTTTATTTAATATTAGTAAATATGTGAAAATTGTATATTTATATATATAGTATTTCATTAAATTTAACTGAATAATCATGATAATGTTGAAAATAACGAGCGTATAATAGTTATGTTAACGTAAAAACTAAATCGAATTTTAACTGAATTCGAAATTTAATCAAAACTGAAACTAATTAAAAACGAAATAAACATATTTTCGATTTAAAAAAATAAATCTAGCAGAATTTTTCGATTTCAAAATGCTTTTGATTTAAATTATTTTAAAGTAGATGTGATTTATTTTTAAGATGATTCACTTTGGTTGCTGCAGGAACAATTTTCATAAATTATATTTAGTTAAAAAACCCCATTTCATACATTTATAGTTATAGTAAATTAAATTTACTGAAATTTTAATGTGATTTCTATGTGAAAAAAATAATAATTGAAATTAAATGAAATGCAGAAAATAATACAAATAAATGTGATTTTATTGTTTTGTTAGTTATACAAACAAAGCTGTCGTCACATTATCGCAGTTTTTTATTTACTTGGGAATCTTTACAATTTATTGTTTTACAGTTGTCATTATCATTATAAGTTCATATTAGTTTTAGGGAAAATAAGCTATACAAATACTAGATAAAACTCAAAATAGGTGATAGGCCAATTGGTGAGGAAATTCGCAAAAATGTTACGAAAGTGTCAATATGAAACAATTTCTTTTTCTGGAATAAAATTTCTCAAGATATGTCAAGTATGGCAACACAAAGGCAAAACCAAGACTTAATGGACTCCCCCGCGGCCGTTTTGAAGCATATCCGAAGTCTTTAGCCTCGATAGACACGATGGCAATCAATTTTATATATTTACGTAAGTTCTCCTATTCTGATCACGTCACTTTGTATGGAAGGTAGGCGTGGTTTTTATCCGATTTTGCCAAATATCATAGACATCGTTCATATTACATATCAAAGCTAATGTGGAAAATTTTCATGAAATTTCTTCATTTTTCGTGGATTTTTGACAGATTTTACGTTTAAAATAAACCCAATTTGTATGGGAGGTAGGCGTGGTTTTCTTTCAATTTTGCCAAATACCATAGAGATGGTCTATATTAAATATCAAAACCTATGCGCAAAATTTCAAGACATTTTTTTCGATTTTACAGATTTTACCTTTAAAATACAGCCAATTTGTATAGAATGTAGGCGTGGCCAGTATTTATATTAAAGAACAAAACTGATGTGCAAAATTTTAAGGCATTTCTTTAAAAGAAAGACGGTTAAAAGAAAGTCACTTTGTACGGGAGGTAGACGCGGTTTTCATCTGATTTGGCTGATTTCAGAACTTGATCTTCATTTTTTAGAAGAAAGAATATATGTTGAATTTTATCGCGATAGCTTTAGAATTACGGCTGTAATCGTGATCACAGACAAACAGAGAAATCGACTCAGGAGGTGATGCTGATCAAAAATATATATACTTTTCTATGCCTCCCACGTCTCCTTATTGGAGCTACAAATGGAATGACAAAGTTAATATACCGCTTACGTAGTACGCGATGGGCTATAAAAATGCCAAGCTGGGGTATATAAATGGGGTATATAAGTCAAATTATTTAAATTCAGATGGACAACTCGTTGAAGTCTAATATACTCGGGATTCATTAAAGCTGAACGTATTCGCTGGCTTTTCCTAGTTTTATCATTGTTTAACCAAGTTAGAACGATGTTAAGTTATTGGAAATAAGTATAGCCATACGAGCATCTTGGACGAGTTTCTGCGAGTCTATTGAGGAAAACAGTGAAGCCGCTAGACTTCGAAAGACGCTATCCAAACACCCATCGTTCCCGGGATACCTAATGAGTTCCAACTGATCGTAGACAGAAGGAAACCCTCACAAATGGGAATGAGCGTGGTGAGGAAAGAGGTCACATGAGGTTGACAAAATTTTCACTTCACTCAAAATTGGTGCAACAAAGGTGGTATCCATGACGCAGCCATCCTTTTATGCGGGAAATACCTGCAAATGGTTAGCGAACTTATGTCTGTGGCATTGAATGGGCTATAATAACCGAACTCATTCTGTTTACCGAAATTCCACGAACTAACTCTGAAGCTTTTCACGGAAGCTAAATGCCTTGAAATTATCCTATTGAACAAGCTTAGCTAGAAACGTAACACAGAAGAAAGAAGAAAAAGAAATCACCGTGCGCTATCTACTGGCTGTATACAGCGATCTTGGGACACTTTTTTACCTATGGCTCTCTCGTATTGTGGACGATAGTGTACAAAACTAGTTATCTTAGCTCCCTAACAGGCATCCAAATGTTAGCTTGCAAAGGAGTAGCAGGAGCGATGAGATCTATGACACAGGTAGATCTTGAAATAATGCTAAATCTTCTACCCATAGAAGAGTTCCTTAAGTGTTCAAATCAAAAGCGTGGAAGAATAACACACATTCGGACGTGCCTCTATTCTGCGTCTCTTTGAAACCGAGGTATAAAAAAGAGCAACCGATTATATCACACCCAGTATGAGATTCGATAAAAAATACACCACATCCATCCCCAGCAGACGAAAATGGGAAGAAACGGATGTAAAATTCAACGGCAATCTCCAATTCTATGCTGATGGTTCCAAAATGGAAAGCGGATCTGTATCGGATGTATACTGTAGTATTTTTCAGGTAGAAATATATGCGATGGAAGAAGCTACTACAAGATAGATATTCGCATAGAAGGTGAGTTATTGTTTATATTTTTTTTTTGATACTTGCACCTCCGACAGAAATCTGGCGCTGTTATGCCCGACCTATTAACAATTAACTCAATAGGGCAATGGCTTCTAAGAACTCCAAGAAGAATCCGAATTTCCCGTTTGACTAAAAGAAAAGGGCTTTTAGTTCTATTCTCATTTAGCTCCGGCCAGAGCTTTCGAGATATGTTGTAGTCACCTCTGGAAGCCCAGCTTGTGTTAGCATTATCTTTGGCTTTAAGGTCTATACTCCTTTGACAACACCTATATATAATATAAGAAGTCATCTTCTAGAATGATAGCTTACCTTGAAAGTACTTTAGCACCATCAAAAAAATAGTTTTTGGGAGTCCCAAAAAACAGCTAAAATGGTATTTTATTCATAACCTTAGCATTTCTGGTCAGATTATAAAGTGCAGTATATCGTTGGAAAGGTCTTAAAGAGTACCACCTTGCGTTTTCTATCTTCAAGTGGATTTCCAACTTTTATTATTTTTTACACACCCCGAAATTCCGATAAAAAATATTATTAAATCAAAGTTCATTAAATATCAATAAACAATTGTGCAGAAACCAAATGATTTCATTCATTAGAAAAAATGTTACAAAGGTTAAAAGTTTTAGTACAACTAAAAATGTAAGCCTCTATAACTTTTTTCTATTCAATGAAATCATTTCACAACGATATACTGCCCTCTATGATCGGACCAGAAATGCCAAGGTTATGAATAAAATACCATTTTGGCTGTTTTTTGGGGCACAAAAAACATTTTTTTTGATGGTGCTGAAATACTTTCGAGGAAAGCTATCATAGGGGTGGCTTTTTATGTTTATTTTTGGTGACCCATATTAGTATACATCCATATCAGCTCTGTTTGGGAAGTTACTCACGCCTTGCCAGTTTATTCACTGTCTTGATGCCTTGGATACTCTTATGTCTGGGAACCCAGTAGAGATTGACGCCATGGGTATTGCAGATACTGTTCAGCTCTTATTTGCAGTTTCGTCGGCCTGCTATCCTGCTCGTTAATGACCGCTTGGGTATCTACAAAAATTTCTGCACTTACGGGGGTGATATTTTTGCTGTGAATGGCGTTTTTATGCAAGAATTTTTAATATCGAATCTGCATGCAGAGTAGAAAATCTTGAAAACAATTTTTGCACTATTAATTTTTGAAATTGTAGCAAACACCACGGAACGTTTTTGATCTTCCTAAAAGCCCTTTTTGGTAAAAGAAAAATCAAGTTTTTTGCATGTTACTTTTTATTTTTCACAGAATGCATGCCAAATTGAGTAAAAAAGGGTGTTTTTTAGAGGTATAGACATTTTTTTTTAATATACAGGAAAATTAATGAAATGAGCAATGTTTTGTCCCGTTTTTATTAGTTCGTAAATCTGATCTTATCTTATCATAAATCTTAGTGTTTGAACACAATTTCGAATATATGGCCACTGTGACTGCGTTTTATGAAGACCATCCCGTTAGTTCAATTTTGCACCACTTTACCCAGCATAGCCGACCTTATCTCGGTACTAACGCACAGAATGAGGATTTTCAAATGCTCAGTCGTAGCTGCAGTATCAGCATGGACCAGTGACTTCACGTACCCTCACAAAAAGTAGTCTAACGGAGTCAAATCACATGAACTAGGTGGTCAATTGACGGGCACATTTCTTAATATGATTCGGTCACCAAAAGTTCGCTTAAATAAAATTAGGGTTTCACACGTTGTATGGGTAGTTGCATCTTACTGTTGGAACCATTTAGCACTAAAGTCGCGAATCTGTTGCCTGTAGCGCACACAATTGACGGTAATGTTGACTACAGTTTTGAAAAAGTTTGGACCAATGATGCCGATGGCATGCAAACCACAACAGACAGTAACTTTTTCTGGATGTAAGGGAGCCTGGAGAGTCTCACTCCAAATATGGCAATTTTGATCATTTATGTACCCGTTAAGCCAGAAATGTGACTCATCACTGAAGATGATTTCACGGTAAAAGTGCGTTTCAACTTCCAATTGATTTTCAGCTCATTCACCGAACGAGGTCGCAAACGATGGTTTGATGGCTTCAATTCCTACACCAGTTGGATTTTATACGGATGTTGGCCAAAGTATTTCCTCAAAATTTTCCATGTAGTGAACGGATTAAGGCCGAGTTGTTGAGAAAGGCGTCGTATTGATGAATTTGGGTCTTCGGTCAAACTCTGATCTACAGCGGCGATGGCTTTTTCGGTACGCAAAGTTTGAGCTCGAATGGGATGAATATTGTCCATAATAGTAAACGCAGTACAACCTGCCCAGATGAACGATTATGCGAACCGTAAAGTGTGCGAAGAGCTCTGTATGTATACCACACAGAACAAGATTTTTGGAAATAAATTTCTACGATTTGTAAACTTTGCTACGTTATTAAATTGCCAAAGTATACTAAATATAAATGTCAAACAATGTGCTAACTTTGACATTTGGTTTGATAGATATCTTTCTGGGAAATTCTGTACCTTTAAAACAACTCCCTTTATATAACACACATACATTTTTTTTGACATAAAAGATAATATGTATTGCTATTTTCTTATTGACCTCTAAAAATGAAATTTTTTGGCAATTTTAAAAACACTTTTTTTTCAAACCACTAAAAACGTGAAATTCTCATTGGATTTTGATGAACTTGGTCAGACGGTAAATAAAGAAAATTTTATCTGGGAGTTATGCGGCGTTTGAGAGAGCAAATTCGTTGAAAACCGCCAGTTTTGTGGAACGAAAACGTATATTATGGATATTGTACCACGACAACAACGTACCATCATCCAAGGCTATAATAGTGAACGAATTTCTATTCACCGTATTCACCTGATATGGCTCCGGCTGACTGTTGTCTCTTTCCCAAACTCGAACTCCCACTTCGAGGCACCCCTTTCGAATCGATAGAATTGAAGACATAAAAGAAATTTTGAGCAGAGGACTGAAGTCGATTCCGGAAAATGTTTCGTTGGTTAGATTATTCGTTGTAATAAATGTATTATTTTGGACGAAGCCTACTTTAAAGGCGATACCAGACATTTGAATGACTAAATATTTTGTGTTTTATTGACCAATTCCCGGTACTTTTTTTGTGACAGAATGTATCGTTATACATTCAGAAATCGATGTCAATGGTACCCTTCAAATCTGATATACAAAAATTTGTCTTATGTCGAAGTTATAAGACGGTAAAAAGTACTCTCATACTGTCAGCTCAAGACTTGGTTATCCGTAAAACCAAAACAAGTCGAGTTTTGACTTCACTCTTAAAGGGAGGTTCTCATGAAACTCGACCAAAAAACTCAATTCTTTGTTTTTCCATTTTTCAATTGCTTATGGTATGTAGCATATATTGCCAAAGCGGTTTGGCCGATAACGATTGCATAAAAAAGTTATGGCATAAGAAAGGAGCCCATATTTTTTACGAAAATTAAGAAAAATGAGTTTGCGCGGTAATGAGTATCTCACATCAATCTTTTTGAAATGCACCCTACCAACATCCCCTACCATACTGTGGTCAGAATAGTTACCTCAAGCACCACCAGATGACACAGTCACAAATCTAAAAGCATTAGATGTCGGGGATTGGAGATATATAACATCAAGTATCTTGAAACCTACAACATCATGGCACCTCAAATATAATCAAATGAAGCGATACATTTTTACAAGAGATAATAACGGAACAATCAAAGTGAGAAGCAAACCACACTACAACAGTGACTGTGGACAGGGACAATCAATCAATAAAGCGAGGAAAACACATTTCAGTGCTTAGCAAATCGGAAGTCATTTCACCTAAAGTGCCTGTCAATGCAGCAAAACTCAGAGATGTTAATAAGCTTTTAGAAAAGCGTTTTGGGACTTAAGTTTTTCAAAGATCTTTGCGAAAACCCGTTTGTTGGTGGGGAGGCCAATCTGAAGAGCAATGCGAAACTCCTGCTGAGTTCAGATATGTTAAGAGTGTAATAAAGACAAGACTCAAGGCTTTTTTCATAAAGGTTTTAATCTACTAACTCCTAATCCATATGCCTGATTACCATAATTTTTGGTAAACAGATATCATAAACACGGAGGTGCCCGTAAAAAAGTGGGAGATATTCCAGAACTGGGCGTGGCAATACTAGATCTCGCAATACTAGATACTACTGTATCTCGAAAAATATTGAGACTAGGGTACTGCAATTTAGTGTAGGGCTAAAAACAATTATTACAAATTACCGTTAAGAAAACGGGCGTCATTCGACAAATGGGCGTGGCAATATTAGAAAAACAGTGTATCTGGAATAATTTTGAGACTAGATTACTGCAATTTAGTATAGGGGTCGGCATTATTATTACTAATTATGGTCAAGAAAATGGGCATTATTCAACAAATGGGCGAATAATATTTATACTATGGTACTGCAATTTGGTATAAGTATAGGCATTAATAGTACAAACTACGGTCAAGAAAGTGGGCGGTATTCGACTACTAGTCGTGGCAATATTAGAAAAGGCAGTGTATCTCGAATAATATTGACACTAGGGCACTGAAATTTTTTGTAGTACAGGGGTAGGCAGAATTATTAAAAATTACGGTCAATAAAGTAGGCGTTATTTAACAAATGTGCGTGGCAATACTAGATAAACACTATCTTAGGTAATATTGACGCTGAGGTACTGAAATGAAGTACAGGGGTAGGCACAATTATTGTAAATAACGCTCAAGATAGCGGCGCTTAATCAACAAAGGGGCGTGGAAATATTAAAAAAACACTATATCTCGAATAATATTGACACTAGGGTAATAAAACTCGTTACAAGAATGGGTATAATTATATCAAAACACGTGACATCTAATTTAAATTAAAGAGACAGATGTTTGAAATAACCAACAAACTTTCAGAATTTAATATAACAAATTTTTTAAGAACAATTGTATTTATGTAGTTTATACACTTTTTCGAAAATTTATCATATTCTCTAAAAAGAAACAAATAAAAACTTTTTTAAAAAAAACCGACTACAAATTCACTACAAAGTAAAAAATAATTTTAAAATAACTTTTCCTTTTAATTTCTTGGCCATATTTGATAATGTATTTAAACATATTATTACATTGGAAAACTTATTTTATTTTTTCTAATATGTTGCTAATTTAATTAATATGTTGGCGCTTCTGATTAAAAGTCTGATTATATTAGCGCCGAATGCGTTAAGCATTTGTATTCATGAAGAAATTAATATATTTCTGATAATAAGACAAATAAGAAAAAAATTAAAATAATAAAATTTTATATGTAATAATATGTTTAGAAAAATTATCAAATATGACCGAGAAAATAAAAGGAAAAGTAATTTTAAAATTATTTTTTACTTTGTAGTGATTTTGTTGTCGGTTTTTTTTTTTTAAAGATTATTCTTATCTACAGCTATAGTAAAAGTTTTCATAACTCGTCTTATACCTGCATTGACAATTCAAAACTTGTCTTATCCGTAGTGACGTTACAAAACTTATCTTATCTAAGCTATTTTCTATTACATCTATCTTATTTTATAAATTTGATTAATAGGTGCTGACAATAGGAAACAATAGGCAACTTAGTAATATAATCTTCAATAAATATCAACACTTCCGCAACTTATACTAATTAAAACAAATAAACGTTAATATCTTAAAATTTAAATAAAGGGATAAGACAACTTTTGAAAAGGAACGACTCATAGCTGCAAATATCACAAAATTGAGAGACGAATGATTGCGGGGAACTACATAGATATATAGGAAGTACCAGAATCTGTTTAAAAGCTTGAATAGCAGGGTCAATAGTTTTATTGAAAATACCACTTCTGAATAGAATAATGAACGAAGTAACCGTCACAAAATGAATAGCGTGATTCCAAGTAAAATATATTAAATTTCTCTATTGGTTCCCGCAGTTTTCTGATCACAATGCTATCAAGCACCTATGGGTTGAGCTCAAGAGGGCCTTAACATGTGCTCGTAATGTGTCTTGAACTCTTGATGAACGTAGGTAACAAGTAGCAGATAAATGGAATGAAATTATTCAGAATTTGTCAGACTACGTTAATGTCTGGTAAGTTGCTATCCAGAATAAATAAGTCTTTAAAATCAAATGGTTGTAGCCATTTAACTGAAGTTTCTTGTTTTAAAATTTATTGATCCATAATGAACTTAGTTTAAAATTAACATTTTTGAGCTGTCATCTTCAATACAAAAATGAAAATAAAAAAGTTCTTCCCTATTTCAAAACAGATTTCGTCTAAGCGAGGAAGACCCATAAAAGCACATATTTTATTCAAAAAGTATACGAGTATTTTAAGAACTGAGATTCAAAGTGATAAAAAGGCGAAACAAAAAGATCAAAATTGATTCAAAACCAGCCACACTAACAAACAAAGAATCCTGTTATGTTTAATAAGCTTACTATTCCTTATTTGATCTTAAATGTAAGGAGTTACAAGAAAGTGTGGTTGGATTTATACTTGGTGGAAAGATTGAAAAATTAAGCCCATCTAACGTTTTTAAAATATATCATTATAGTTCAAGTCGAAGTAACATAGGTGTTTAAGGTTCACAGTTAATATAGTAAGTATGTTAAAGGTTTTGCCAAATAAAAAAAAACATCAAATGCGTTATTTGCTTAACTAATATAACAATTTTTGTTATTGTTTTGTTTTTGTTTTTTTTCTTTGTTTGCTCTGCCACACTATATAAGAAGGCATGCTCTGTGAAAGGATTTGATTCTCAAGGTGCAAATTACGGGTAGACACAGCAGTACTGAAAAAAAACTTATATGCAATTTTGTATGCATGTTATTTTTTTCTGTTTTTTCTTTTTAGGTTAAGGTTTATATGTACTTCGACAAACATTCAGCATGATTTGTATAGCTAACAAAAACCATACGATTCAAAAAATACAATTTAAAACTTAAAAAACAACTTAAATAAACAGAAAATGATTTACGGTTGTTAAAACTTTTTCATTTAATTTTTTTTTTTTTTTTTTTTTGCTACAAAATGCTATTTTCTGCTACTATTTTTAAGTGTGTGATGTGTGGGAAAAAAACAAATTGCATTTACGCAATAAAAATTTATACGAATAATAATAATCATAACAACTTTTAAACTATGGTCCAAAACGTAAAAACTATAGGCACAATTTTTATTTATTTCGGTTTTTACAAAATTTTGCTTTTTACAAAGTTAAGCCAATTGGAGAGGAAAATAAAAATAAAAAAAGAACAAAATGTTACGCTCTAAAAATGTGTGAAATTAAAAAGTACTCAAAATTTTGTATTCAATATATAAAAAATAAAAGTTAAGTAAAAAGCTTTAAATAATGAAGAAAATAAAATTATAGTGCTCTTTGAAATTTGAAACGGAAATTTTTTGTTGAAATCAATAGAAAAGCAAGAATTTATAAAAATTATAAAAAAACTGGCATACGATATTTTTTTATTCTTTTTACAAAAAAGCGGGTGTAGCTTTTAAAAATTTGCAATTAACAATTATTTTTTTATATATTTTTTTTTTTTTTTTGTTATTTGTATATGTGCAGCCCTGGTGTGGAAAGTTTTAACTCAATAAATCGAAGAGTAGAATGTTTTTGTGTTAACAAGTCATAAATAAATTTTTTCATATTATTAGATTACAAATATCCATTATCTACCATCAAGTTTGAACATTTTTCTTATAGTTTTTTTTCCAACAGATTAAAAAATATTTTCATTAAAAATTTCACATCTTCAAATCTACTCCATGTTAAAAACTACAGACCTAAGTGGTTGACTAAGGGTTTAGTAATTTAAAATCAACAAAATGAGTTCTTTCGATCTTATATAAAAAAGTACAGTCTTATAAAATATTGTTTTGATTGCAATTTTTAATGAAATTTTTTTAAGATATAATGTCCTGCTTTTGTAGCAGATATCACAATTATTAACTGAATAACGCCGCAGCATTTTACTTTTTTTTCAAAAATTTCTTCTTAAGGGTTCTTGTGAATAAAAAAAAAAAGTTTGATTACTTAATAACAACTAAAATTCTGTGTTTGGGGACCAAATGATGACACAAAACTCTCCATTAGTTTAATTAATACAGATATTTTAGTGTGGTTTTTGGATTTCCAGAGTAACTTCTGAGTAAAGACTTCAAACTAAAAAACGTAAAATCTTTATCTCTACCTATAACTTTATCCTATCCATTGACTTATATTTACTCTTAACCCTATTCTTATCATCCTTATCCTTATCTTTTTATAATATTATCCCTATCCTCATCCTAGCCCAAATTTTTATCCTTATCCCAATCCTTATTCTAATTCTGATACTAATATTAACTCTAACCTTAATCCTAGTCCGTATCCCAATCCTAGCTATAGTCCTAATCCTAATCTTAATCCTTATCCAAATCCTCATTCTAATCCAAATCTTTATTCTAATCCTAATCCTGGTCCGAACACGAAACCTAATCCTAACCCTAGTCCCAATCCTAATCCCAATCTTAGTTCTAACTCTAATCTTAATCCTAGTCCTAAATATAATGATTATAATAATACTTATACTATTCCCAGTCCTTATCTAAATCCTAGTCATAATTTTTGCTCTCATTCTTATTCTATTTATAACTCTTATCCTTAATCCTAATTCTAATCCTAATCCGAATCACAATTCTATACCTTATTTGAATTCTAATCCGAATCCAAAGCCTTATGATTATACCAATGCTAATCCTAATCCCAGCTCTTATCTTATTCTTAATCCTAGTCCAAGTCCTTATTCTAGTTCTAATTTTAATTCTAGTTCTAGTTCTAGTTCTTATTATAAGTGTACTCCTAGTCCTAATCCTTATCCTAGTCTAATTTCTACTCTCAATCCAAATCTTAATCTTATCTCCATCTCCATATCCATATCCGTCTTTATCTTCATCTGCAAATTCAACTTCACCTTCAACTTCATCTTCATCTTCATCTTCATCTTAATCTTCATTCTCATCTTCATCTTCATCTTCATCTTCATCTTCATCTTCATCTTTATCTTTATCTTTATCTTTATCTTTATCTTTATCTTTATCTTTATCTTTATCTTTATCTTTATCTTTATCTTTATCTTTATCTTTATCTTTATCTTTATCTTTATCTTTATCTTCATCTTCATCTTCATCTTCATCTTCATCTTCATCTTCATCTTCATCTTCATCTTCATCTTCATCTTCATCTTCATCTTCATCTTCATCTTCATCTTCATCTTCATCTTCATCTTCATCTTCATCTTCATCTTCATCTTCATCTTCATCTTCATCTTCATCTTCATCTTCATCTTCATCTTCATCTTCATCTTCATCTTCATCTTCATCTTCATCTTCATCTTCATCTTCATCTTCATCTTCATCTTCATCTTCATCTTCATCTTCATCTTCATCTTCATCTTCATCTTCATCTTCATCTTCATCTTCATCTTCATCTTCATCTTCATCTTCATCTTCATCTTCATCTTCATCTTCATCTTCATCTTCATCTTCATCTTCATCTTCATCTTCATCTTCATCTTCATCTTCATCTTCATCTTCATCTTCATCTTCATCTTCATCTTCATCTTCATCTTCATCTTCATCTTCATCTTCATCTTCATCTTCATCTTCATCTTCATCTTCATCTTCATCTTCATCTTCATCTTCATCTTCATCTTCATCTTCATCTTCATCTTCATCTTCATCTTCATCTTCATCTTCATCTTCATCTTCATCTTCATCTTCATCTTCATCTTCATCTTCATCTTCATCTTCATCTTCATCTTCATCTTCATCTTCATCTTCATCTTCATCTTCATCTTCATCTTCATCTTCATCTTCATCTTCATCTTCATCTTCATCTTCATCTTCATCTTCATCTTCATCTTCATCTTCATCTTCATCTTCATCTTCATCTTCATCTTCATCTTCATCTTCATCTTCATCTTCATCTTCATCTTCATCTTCATCTTCATCTTCATCTTCATCTTCATCTTCATCTTCATCTTCATCTTCATCTTCATCTTCATCTTCATCTTCATCTTCATCTTCATCTTCATCTTCATCTTCATCTTCATCTTCATCTTCATCTTCATCTTCATCTTCATCTTCATCTTCATCTTCATCTTCATCTTCATCTTCATCTTCATCTTCATCTTCATCTTCATCTTCATCTTCATCTTCATCTTCATCTTCATCTTCATCTTCATCTTCATCTTCATCTTCATCTTCATCTTCATCTTCATCTTCATCTTCATCTTCATCTTCATCTTCATCTTCATCTTCATCTTCATCTTCATCTTCATCTTCATCTTCATCTTCATCTTCATCTTCATCTTCATCTTCATCTTCATCTTCATCTTCATCTTCATCTTCATCTTCATCTTCATCTTCATCTTCATCTTCATCTTCATCTTCATCTTCATCTTCATCTTCATCTTCATCTTCATCTTCATCTTCATCTTCATCTTCATCTTCATCTTCATCTTCATCTTCATCTTCATCTTCATCTTCATCTTCATCTTCATCTTCATCTTCATCTTCATCTTCATCTTCATCTTCATCTTCATCTTCATCTTCATCTTCATCTTCATCTTCATCTTCATCTTCATCTTCATCTTCATCTTCATCTTCATCTTCATCTTCATCTTCATCTTCATCTTCATCTTCATCTTCATCTTCATCTTCATCTTCATCTTCATCTTCATCTTCATCTTCATCTTCATCTTCATCTTCATCTTCATCTTCATCTTCATCTTCATCTTCATCTTCATAAAACTTAATCTTAATCTTTTCAAGGATCGTTGTAATACTGTTGTGATGGAGCATCCCTTGTCCTTAAGGGGACTTATATCCGTTTTTTTGTGAAAAGTTTAGCTGTGTTTTATAAGAGGATTACGAAATAACACTTAAAGGTATTGATTTAAAAATTTTTGTATATTCTTAAAGAAATCTTTCGTTATATCAACATAAATCAAAAATTTTTAAAAAACTCGATTTCGAAACAAAGTGTGTACTTAAAGGATTTTTTTTCCAGGTTTTCCTAGTTCGAGACATCCTGTCTGCCAAAAGTGACCTTTTTTCTTGGTGCCTCAGGAATTTTATTATTACAAAGAAATGATTTACCGAAACAAACATTTTTTAATTAAATACTTCTTTAAGAATTAAAAAACATTTTTCAATCAATATCTTAGCCCGTTATTTCGTAATCCTTTCATAAAATACATACACCTAAATGGTCCCCTTAAGCGGTATGTTGCCGCAACAATTTTTCAAAAATTTCCGATTAACGCATACATTAAATTAGCAATAAGTTTTTTAGCTTCCGAAAAAATTCTCATCAAAACAACATCTATTGTTCTTTTACAATTCATGGTATCGATGCTGTACTGTAGATACTTTATGTACAACTGTAGATACTTGCTTTGAAGTAACTCTAAAATCAATCAGCTATACCATTTAAACTCCCATGATATTCAGCTCCATAAATTTTCAATCTTCCATTAACATAATTCTCCCTTGAAACATATTCCGGGTAACAAAATTATTAAAAAACTTTGCATTTGACAATTTTAGAAGCAGAAAACTCTAATATCCCAAATCTTCCTAATGTTAACTTTTCTCTAAAAATTCTAGAAATTTCGTATTAGGGGAATGAGAGAAAGTTATTAATGTATCGGGAGATATATATCATGAGATATTTTATGATATACATCATGATTGGGCTCTTAATAAATATGATTGGGCCGATTGGGCTGATTGGGCATGATATACTTCATGATTGGAAATTCTATTACACCCAGATGAAAGATAATACACGTCCACGACATATTTTATTCTCTTTTAGATACTCTTAAGCTGTTCTCCCTTAACGAATATAGAATCTATCTTGAAACTTTATCTTTCTTAAACTTCATCCATCTTTTTAAACCAAGAAGATATATGGACTCATATTTACTCTCAACAACAACATGAATTTAATAAGTTCTCTTTGAACTTCCTGCAAATTTCATTTTTTGGAGAACTAGAATTGAAAAGCATTTCGTGTATTGACAACCTTATTTTAATTTAACCTTAATTTACTGGTAGTAAATCTATAAAACCGAGAGAAAAGAATAGTAATTCCTGCTTAGGTTCCCAAATAAAAGTACAGCTCTAAAACAATATTTGGCTAGTATGTTTCGAAAAATATTATAAAAACTTTATCTGTATGAATGTTACAACAGTCACAAAGCTGTATATTAAAGACATATTTAATTCATACTTTAACATGATGAAATTTCAACAAAATTCTGTAATTTTTAAAAAAATTCCTAATCAACTAAAAAAAAGCCTGTCCAAACCTTTATCTTATTTTTCACTGTATCTTATCTGTATTTATCTTAATAGCACAGTATTGGAACTGAGCTAATAAATATTTATAAAACATTCCCAATATGCCTTCCCTTAATTTCTACTTTAACTTCCAAATAATAATCTGCTTCGGAAAAATATGAGAACATGTTTTTAAAAGTTCACTCATAACTAAACTTTCATAGAATCATTTATAAGTCTATATTGAATCCGTGATACATAGCCGGAAATACTTTTGAATTCCCTTCTTAAAACTCCAAACTATTCCTCCCTCTTGAAGAAATGTTTTCCACAGAAAAATTTTCCAATCTGTGGTTTCTACCTACAGCTCTAGAATTCTGTACCTTTAGGTCTTTACGTATAGGTATCTTATCTTTTTTTTCTCTCATAATTCCCAGAAACATTTCACACCCCTATCAACTTTTGCTCTTCTTAAATTTTCTTGAGCTTTCAAAATTTTCCACACCAAAGGCTGAGCATTCCATACGTAGTTTGTATGTACAAAAGCAATGTGGAAAATGTATGTAGGTACATATTTTCATCTATATATATATATATATACATACACTATGGGCGACGGAAAAATTGGAAAACTGAATATAAATACCTCCGGTAACAGTTAATGTGGCAAAATCGTATTCGGCAACAGTAAATCCGGCTGAATTGTGAGCGGTGATGCGTAAATTGTACCAGGTTGCGGGTTCCAGATCAAGTACAACATAGTTGTTATCGGGCTTAACGTTATTCGAAATTTGATTCCATTCAAGTTGGTCGCTGGTTATTTTTTGCAAAATTATTGGCTTTAATATTATTTCAGGTATACGAGTATTAATGCTAAAAGATTTACCGTTTCTTGTTCTCTACCACAAAGTGTGACATAGGGCAACCGCCATCTTTCCAGGCCATGAAATGCAAAGAAACTGAGTTGGAAGATACCTCAATGAAACGGGATTTTTCGGGCAGTTTAGGTTTGTAGCCTTTGGTGCGTGTGTTTAGTATATCGGAAGCTTCGCCAGCACCAATACTGTGACAGAAAGGAAATGTCAGCTTTTTTAAAAAAAAAAAACCGTAAACCCCCAACCACTTACTTGTTAAAGCCTGTAGCATAGACCTGATAACGTGAACCGCAGAGCAAATTTTCAATAACCGCTTTTTGAGCATCTACAGAGACTTCAGCGGTTTCCCATTCGCCAAATTCTATCGGATCAGAACCATAAAACAGATCCACACGATTTAAAATTATAACTGAATATTTTACCTGGTTTGTAGTGCAGAGTATAGCCGTGTAATGGCGCAGTATCGCCTTCATGTGGCTTTACCTTAACAGTCAGTGTATCAGTGGTGGTGGCGGAGAGTGTTACCTGTGGCGATTGTGGAGGAGCTAGCACGATTAGCTTGTGTGTAATGGAATCCTTGGCAATGGAGTTTTCGGCATGGCAAGAATACTCGCCGGCATCGGTACGTGTCACCGACTTAATCAGCAGAGAACCATCGGGTAAGACACGCATACGATCGTTTCCAGTAAACTCTACGCCCTTGATTTTCCAGGTTATATCGGGTGTGGGTGAACCAACTGCCAGGCAGGGCATTTTGGCATCTTCCTTGAATGTGGCTGTGAAAGTGTCATCGAACGAGGCAATCTTGGCAGGCACTTGATCGCTGGGCATAGCAACAATGCTCTTTGAGGGTTGACCTTCGCCGATATTGGTGCTGGCTGTGACCCAGAATTCATAGGGTTTGTTCTTCTCTAACTCAGTTGCTTCGTAGCTCATTTGATAGTGTGGAATTTTCTGTGATTTGGGCTCACCTTCGGTGCCTTCAACCTTAGAGTAGACGGTGTACTGTTGAATAATGCCGTTGGGCTGTGCTGGTGGACGCCATGAAACCAATATGGCAGCATTGCCCATAACTAGGGCCTTGACATCGGTGGGTGCTTCAGGAACTGAGGAAAGAGAAAAGGTTTAAATACTAAGCTCGGATGGAAAGAAATTTCATTGCAAACCATCTGGTTCGGTTTGGCAGTGTATGGGGGCGCTGCGTACGCCATCGCCGCCAGCAGTGGTGGCCAAAACTTGCATGGTGTAGTTGGTATATTTGCCCAGACCATGGAGTACAGTGTCCGAGGAGGCAGTCTTCTTGTAGTGACGCTTGGTTTCATCTGGAGTGAAATGGGGCACATTAATTATAAATTTTCCTTTAGAAATCATTGATTTAGCTCTTGTGGAGCAGTCTACTTACCGTACCACTCATCGCTGGCGGCATAAACTACTTTGTATGTCTTGATCACTCCATTGGCCGACTCAAGTGGTGGACTCACCCAGCTGACGCGTATGGTTTGAGAGGTGAGAGTAGTGCAGGCAGTGTCGCTTGGTGGTTGGCTGGGTGTACCTTCGGCAGTGAATTGTTTTTCTTCATCGCTGATTGGACCGACGCCAATCTTATTGTAAGCCTGAATCACCACCGAGTACTGGGTATAGACGCGCAAGTTATTCAACTCTAAATTATGTTCTTTGCCCTCTTCGGTCAGGAAGTTCACAGTCTCAAAGACATACGAGGAGTTGGTGTTGGAGAGCTTGTAACCAACGTAGTAGCCCAAAATTTCGCCATTCCATTCGGTACGTGCTGGTGGCTTCCAGGTAACTCGTAGAGTAGTCTGGTTAACAGGTTCAACCTTGATACTTTGTGGTTTGCCAGAGGGCGCTTCTTCGGCGGTGATGATTGTAACGGCTTCCGATGACTGTGATGTACCGATAATGTTTTCGGCAACAATGCGTATATTGTAAGTGGTGGCAGGGCTAAGTTTCTGCACCTGAGCTTCGGTGGTGTGGCCGGGTACCATAACACGATCGATTTCATCCCAAGATGCGCGAGAACGTTTGAATTCAATGATGTAGCGGTTTAGTGGAGAATTTCCATCGTAGGGTTGCGCCCAACTCAATTGCACCGAGCGTCCAGATTTGTCCAGAACCTTCAGAGCATAGGGCATTTCGGGCACCTCTTGAATAATCATGTTGATGCTGGCATCGTCGGAGCCAAAGGCATTGGTAGCGACACAGGTAAAGAGCGCAGAGTCAGAACGTTCGGTGCGTTTGATTGAGAGGCTAGACATGACGCCGGTAGAGAGGATTTCTTCGCGGATAGTATAGCGGTTGTCGGTTTTAGGGTCAAGACGCATGTTGTTCATGTTCCACAGAATGCCAATGGGTTTCTCACCCTTGGCCTCGCATTGCAAAACGGCAGGTTCACCACGACGCGCAGTTTGGTTACGTAATTTCTCAGTGAATTCTGGTGGTGCTTGTACGCTGATCATTATAACGGCTGAGAGTCCGGAACCAATGCCATTGATGGCTTCACACAGATAATAGCCTTCGTTGTTCTTCTGAATATTGTCAATGTGGAGTGTACCTTCTTCAACGCGAATATTATCGTTCTTCTTCAGGTCCTTGTACTCGCCAGGACTGTCGCCTGGGGGACAAAATCGAAAATGAGAATAATAAAAATACAATTAAAGAAACAATGAGTTTGACACCTACCAACTGCTTTTTTCCAGGTCACTTGGGGTTTGGGGAAGCCATCAGCCTTGCATTCAACCTTAGCATCAGAACCTTGGGCAAAAGCCTTGTCGGTGGGTTCCAAAATCCATCTTGGTGGTACTGTTGTTGTATACGGAGTTTACGGTTGAGAAGAAGGGGTGGTTATAGAGAAAAAAATATGTTAGTTTTGAGTGATTCTTTTATTGTACAGGTAATATTAATAATAAGCATGCGGTAAGGTTGAGTAAAATGTTTGTAGACATTGTCTCATATGACAAGTAAAAAAGACAGACAAACAACGGACAACAAGCTTTAACTCTAAATGGCTTGGATTAATTTTTATATTAAAATTTTACTTAAAACTAAAAAATTTAGAGTAGTTTGAAATTGTTTAGATTTTTAAGTTAAAGTTCAAAAAATTTTTAAAATTTTAATTTTACTCTTAAGGTTTTAAAAGCCATTTAAAGTTAATTGTACTTACATGAATATTGATGTTGTTGTTTTTTTTTTTTTGAATGTTTAAAATTTTTGTTTTAAATTTAAGTATAAATTTTGTGTCTAAGATTTTTTAAAAAACCGATGTCAAATTAATAATTAAATAACGTTTTAAAATCAAAGCAAAACAAGTTCGAGTTCGCTGCTTAAGTCTTTTGTTTTGCATTGCTGAAGAGATAGTTTGAAAGGTTTATTTTATATTTTATAAGTATGTAGATTGAACATAATTTTTTTAAATTAATTTATTTTTATAATTTTTAAAAATAAAAACAAACTTTTTTTTTTGATGAAAACACTTATTAATTTTTAGATATTCTCTAATATTTTGTTTATATAGGCTATTTTTATATGTAGTAGTAAGGAAAATTGTATTTTTTAAGATGCTTTGATATTCTCACAGTGTTTATCTTAAAAAAAGAAAATAAAATCCAAACAAAAAGTTTGCTGACATAATATTTTTAAGGAAAACTATTCACCCAGAGGTTAAAAATTTTCAAAAATGATGATAGAAATATAGAAACGTTTCCGCTTTGACATGGAATCACCGATATTTGTTTTTAATATATGAATGTTCAATATTTTAATATATGATGAAACATATGCATCAATTCGAAGTAAACAATGAATGCGGGTTATGGATTCACAGTCTATGATTTAAGGGTTGGAATTAATCCGATCAACTATTTTTAGTAAAATTTTTGGAATCAATTTCGAATTCTTGATCGAAATTTCGGAGGTATATACAAGTATTTGCTTTCGTCAATTTCAATCAAAATTTTTTTGTTCTTTTCTTAGCAAAAAAAAAAAGCAAAGGTGACTTCTATGAGAAAGCCAAAATGAACTTTTGATTAAACTTCAGACTTGTATCAATCAGTCACAAAGTTGCATAAAAATTTTTTTGGTGTTAGCCTATTTTTTTGCTTTTTGTGTCTTTATATAAATGGAACTTTATAGATGAGTATTCTCAAACATTGAAATCATAATATTCATACTCATAGTCAGATATGGTAATTTTTTATTTAAACTTTAAAAGTAAATTAATACATTATAAAATGTTTTGTATATAAACATAAGTTTTCCTGTAAAACGTTCCGAAAAATCATAAAATTTTTCCTAAAAAATGAGTACAACATCTTAATTACTTTTTTAAGTTGATCTAAGAGAAGTTTTGTTATATTTCAGAATAGCGGTAAGTTCCGATATTCGGAGGAAAGCTTGTCTAAGCTTGCCCTAAAATTGCGAAATATTTCCAATTTTTTTTTTTCGAAATGGTTGATCACACTTGTTGAAGTGAAAACTTCTTTAGGCTCATTGAGCACTTTTGATAGAGCGCAAAACATTAGATCATCACGCTGTTAGCGATATCATCACGCTGTTAGCGTAACAGAAATAATTGCTGTACAGCAATCCTTTTTAGGGATTACCTAGCATCGACAAAGCCGAAGGCCAAAGCGATTACATTACCGATTACCAGGCCACCGAAGCGATTACCAATCGATTACTAAACCAATTGCCGAGGTGATTACCAGTCGATTACCGAAGCAATTACCAACCAATTACAGAACCAATTACCGATTACCGAAGCAATTACCAACCGACTACCGAACCAATTATCGATTACCGCAGCAATTACCAACCGATTACCGAACCAATTACCGAAGTAATTACCAAGCAATTACCGAACCAATTACAGATTAACGAAGCGATTACTAACCGATTGCCGAACCTATTACCAATTACCGAACCGATTTCCTACCGATTACCTAACCAATTACCGAAATGATTACCAACCTATTACCGATTACCTAAGCTATTGCCAACCGATTACCTAAGCTGTAACCAACCGATTACCCAAGCGATTACCAACCGATAACCTATTACAGAAGCTAAAACCAATCCATTTCCGATTAGCGATACGATTACCAACTGATTATCAATTACCGAAGCGATTTCCAACCGATTAGCGACTACCAAAGCGATTACCAACCAATTACTGACTACTGAAGCGATTACTAACGGATTCCCAAATTGATTACCAACTCATTACCGATAACCGATACGATTACCAACCGATTATCAATTACCGAAGCGATTACCAACCGATTACCGAAGCTATTGCCAACCGATTACCTAAGCGATAACCAACCGATTACCCAAGCGATTACCAACCGATAACCTATTACCGAAGTTAAAACCAATCCATTACCGATACGATTACCAACTCCGATACGATTACCAACTGATAATCAATTACCGAAGTGATTACCAACCAATTACCGAATCAATTACTGACTACTAAAGCGATTACTCACGGATTCAAAAATCGAGTACCAACCCATTACCGATTACCGAAGCAATTACCAACCGATTACCGAATCGATTACCATCCGATTACCAATTACCGAAGCGATTACCAACCGATTACCAATTACTGAAGCGATTACCAATCGATTACCGAACCAATTACCGATTACCCATCCAAAGCAATTGTGTTACATATACAGGGTTGTCCATATTCGAAGCGCCCATTTTATTTTTGCGCGGCTTGTGCGGCTTGTGCGGCTTGTGCGGCTTGTGCGGCTTGTGTGTGGTGGCGCGCCGTCTTGTTGAAACCAGTATTGCCTGATACGCTTTCGACGAACGATTGGCATGAAAAAATTGTTTATCATATCGCGATAACTCTCCTGATTGACAGTAACTCTGTGGCCATTATCATCTTCGAAAAAGAACGGCCCAATGAGCATTTCAGCACAAACGCCGCACCAAACAGTGACTTTTGCATCGTGAAGAGGTACCTCTTGAATCTCTTGTGAATTTTCAGTTTCATACAAACGATAAATTGTTTTCTTGGAAGGCGCACTTTTCACTTTATTTATTTTTTTGAAAGCACGTTGAGTTTTCACTATTGACTTGTTTTGTTGAATGTAAATTTCAACAATTTTAGAGCGTTTGCGTGGCGTGTACTGTTCCATTGTAAACATTTGCTTGGAATGACGCTTCAAACGCGGTATGTCATTAGTCGATTTGGCATCACTGCGGAAAGTTACGGTGTTGCCAGATGGGTGATTCGAATATTGACAACCCTGTATATTATATATAAACATTAAAAAATAGCAGATTATACATCCAATAAACGCATTCAATAAATTGATAAAAAGAGTTATAAAAGTAGAACGCGTTGGATTTGCCGACCCTAGCTACTTCCGAAATTCATAACAGCTATGTTATTTCATATCTTTAAGTTTTCACTTGGGCCAGCAGTCCCTCCACTGCCTACTTTTATAACCCTTGTTTGTTTCACGACCTATTGGCATGTTCTATTGAATTTTATGTTACATGTCTACTGTTTATTGTTTATCGTTTGGTTATGTTCTTGTAAATGCTGATGGGGGGCCCGAAAAAGTTTTAATCCTGTATACTCTCCCAACTCTGATTCAGTTAATATGCAGGGTCAAATCTCCTTTGTTATGAGAGAGTATGAAAATAGAGATAAAGTGTAAACAAAAAATAGTCTGTTTGCCTTCCTAAGAAAATATTTTTTTAAGACGTCGAACTTGTATCTATTAACGTATTTTTTTTTTTTTTAAAAACTTAGAGACACAAATGTTCTCTTTTTTTTGCTATTTAAAGTCATATATAGGATTAATAGATGTTGTGAAGAAAAACAAATTTTGTATGCGTTATAAGCACTTCACAACTACTTTTATATTTTTATTTCCCTTTTTAAGTATAAGGTTCACAAAGTGAATATTTTATATAGACAAAGAGTCTATTTTAATTAGGATCTGTCAAATCTCAGTCACAAGCTTACATCACAACCTAAATTTTTTTCACTTCCTATAAGTAACTTTTTTATTTTTATGCTGATTTCATTAAACAATGTTTTATATCAAAATATTTTCAATAATTCCAAAATCAAATTTAATGCATCTTTGATTCAATGAAACGTAAAAATTATATTCACCCAAACCATAATATCTTAAGCAGCTTAGAGATCAAAAACAGGCTTTGTGTCCTTAAGCTTTTAGTTTTTAAACTAATTTCATTCACGATCCTGGGAATTGCTTTGATTTATTTTATTAAAATTAAAAAGAAAAACCTTTTCCATTCATTGACAACAACATCAATATTTCTGTAAATTATTGCTTATAAACTATTTAAAAAAAGATTTTGCAAACTACAACAAAAAAAGCAGTTAAAGAACTTATTTTAAAAGGACAACAAAACGTAGTTGATTAATGAAACATAAGTGTAAAAAAAATATACAAGAAAAACAAAAAATTGTAAACTCTTTACTTAAACATGCGTAAACGAAGTGTGAAGTGTTGCCAGTTTATATCAATAATATGTTTAAAAAAGTTTTTGGCTGACAACAACGCACAAAGTATGCTTCGTTTATATATAAAAAAAAAACTATACAAAAAGTAAAGAAAATGTTAATAAAGTGAAAGGAAAAGCAGGATGTGGAAGGATGAGAAAGGAACAAGTTGTAAGTTGATTTGTTTGTTAGCTGTTTTTTTTCTTCTTCTTCTTCTTTTAAAGCGCTGTAGTATCATTTTTGTTTTTAAATGTTAGCATAAGGATGCGCTGACGAGCACAAAAGTGACAGAGTGAGGAAATTTATGCTGTTTTTTATATATATTTTTTTGCTGCGCACATTTAAATGAATTGTCTAGTAAATGCTTTTCATAACACGTTGTGAACTTTTTTTTAATGCAATTTAAAAAATAAAAAATTAAAACTAGCTGTCATACATAAATGCAACAAAGAAATATAAATTACATTTTAAGAGATAAAAAAAAAAAAATTCGATTAAAAGCTTTTGGCAGTAATTTATATGCTGTTATTTTCGAGTGTATTTTTGTTTTAATGTGCATTAAACGCGTTTTGCATTTGTGTGTTTGTTAGAGTGTGTGCGCGTTCTATTGCATTAATATAGTTGTGTGTAGTGCTTTTTTTATTGGTGTGGGTGATAATGTTTGGAATTTGAGCTGTTACGCCATTTACAAAAATATATTTTTTTAATTTTGTCAAGTGTTGAAGCTCAACCAGCTTTCAGTGCATATTGCTTGTTGAATGTTTTTTTTTTATTTTTATATCAGTAAGTAGTTTTTTATAATTTATATACAGTGATAATGAATGCTTGCTTAAGTTAAAAAAAACTGTTGAAATTTCTTGATGATGTAAAAAACTTCTGAAGTAGCCATTACAAAGTCGCCTAAGAGCTTGAGTGGTAAAATTTTAAGATTTGAAAAAATTGTAGAAAAGAAATTCATCAATGAATTTGAAAAAAAAAAACAAAATATTGACGCAACTAAAACCCTACCCTGCACCGTAAGTACCGCTGTACGATTTGATTTTCCAGAACTATTTTCAGCCGCGCACATGTACTGGCCCGCATGCGCTGACGTTACGTGTTGTATGAGCAGCAAACTGGTGTGTTCGCCCACACTGGCCACAGTAGCCAGCTCAGGCGCAACAATGATGCCATTCAAATGCCACCAAAATTTAATGGGTGCATCTCCTTTACTACTAATGCAAGTCAGCTGTACATAGTCACCGACATGGCTGACAGGGGTGGAGAGGGATAGTGCAGCCAGTATGGGGAATTCTTCAATAATGAATGGCAATAAGAAGAGATTTAAATTTGAATATAGTTCAGCTTTTTATTATTTGAGAGAGACAGAGAGAGAGTAAGAACAAAACATAAACGTACATACAGTAAATTTGTGTGTAGGTATATCGTTCATTTGCGAGAACAGTCCGCAAATGCATATTTATCCCAAAAAAAAAAAATACTTCAGTTTATTATTGCATTTACTTTCATAAAAATAGAAAAGAACACTAAAAGTACACTACACCTACATTAATTCTAGCCCATTTTGCTCCATGCATATGTACGAAGAGACAAATTTTGCCTAAATAATGAAAACTCCAGCTCGTTTTATTACGTTTACATCCACAAAAACAGAAAAATACACTAAAAGTACACTACACTTACATTAATTTTAGCCTATTTTGCTCCATAAAAATGTACGAAAAGACAAATTTTGCCTAAATAATGAAAACTCGAGCTCGTATTATTACGTTTGCGTCCACAAAAACCGAAAAGTACACTATAGCTACATTAATTTCAGCCTACTTTCTCCCTAAAAATGTACAAAAAGACCATTTTTTATACCAAAAAAATGTATACACAACTCGTATTATTGCGTTTACGTTCATAAAAACACAAAAGTACACTAAAAGTACACAACACCTACATTGTTTTAGGCATATTTTGCTCCTTAGAAATGGTCAAAAAGACAATTTTCAACTAAGAAATGAATACTCCAGCTCGTGTTATTGTGTTTACGTACACAAAAACAAAAAAGTACACTAAAATGTAATTAGTACTCTAAAACTAGCTTTTAATGCTTTTTTTATACAAAAATGTGCGCAAACTCCTTTTTGACACAAAAAACTTTCAATCTAAAAGTACACTAAACTTTACGCTTGTTTAGCGTATTTTGTTGTATGTTGTTCAAAAGTCTTTGAATTGAAAGTGTTCGGAAATAGACACAATATGTTAACAAACATGGGCGTAGCCAGAATTTTGTTCAGGGTGGGGATAATTATTTTTTTATGTGACTAATAAATAAAAAATGTGTCAGACGTCAATTTATAATTAAAAATAAATTAAGCTTTAATAAATATTAATAAATTCAATGCTTTTTAATTATTAAAACAAATTTTTGACTGGGGGGGACTGCGCTCTCCTGCCCTACCCTCGCTGCGCCCATGTCTACAAATAATACTACACAAACAATTTTATAAAATTTTCAAAAGTTTGTCTTTGCGAAACAAAATGTGTTTGAAAATTTCAAAATTTTTATCTCCTTTGAGAGAATTTTCAAAAAAAAAAAAACAAATTACGTTATCTTTTTATGTAGACTTACACTTAAAAAAAGTGTATTCGGAAGAAATCATGTTAAATATTTAACATTTAAAACTACAAACATGTTGTTTGGAATTCCAACTTACATAATTTTGTCTATGTTCAATTTGCATTCTACGTTGGCAGTACAAAGCGATTAATCAAATAATTTAAAGTTCTAAATAATTGCGGTTTTTGCGAAATAGTTTATCTTTGCGCAAATGCAAAAAAAAAACGAACTTCCAATAGTATATTTTTGAAGTTTTTTTGATAGAAGTCGGTTAAAAATAATACTGAATGTTATAAGAAGTTAAAACCATTTGTTTTAAATGTTAATAACAATTTCTTTTCAGATTTATCATTCAGATTGACTACATATGTATTAAAAGTTCTAAGCCAAACCTGGTAGACATTGAGTTAACGCACTTTATTGAGTTATTATGCTAAGACAATTGTTCAAATAAATCTAACGCAAAAGCGCAGTGCTAAATATAGTTTTTTGCTCCTTCTCTTTCCTACAAATTAAGACAAACGTGCTCAACTTCATGTATTAAAAGTTCTGAGCCAAACCTGATAGACATGGGAAAAAGCAGCGCTGCGTTGTATTATTGAGTTGAAACTGTATATTGCGTTATTGCGCTAAAATACTTGTTTAAATAAAACTTGCACGATTGAGCAGTTACACAAAATGTTTTTTGCTCGTTCTACTTTATTTATTTCTTCAGAAGTATTCGATTTCAGAAGTGGAAGAAATCTTGAATTCAACTTTAAGCCGCCATGTTGTTTTGAAGACCAAAAACGTGTATAATCATTTTGTTTGCTTTTATTAACCCTGCCCAAAGTACAATTTGGCTGTATGGTTGAAAGTTTAGTTTGCTTAAGATATGTATCATATTGATAACTTATTGATTAAAAAAAATACGAAATGGCAAATGAATATGGCTTTTTTAGAAGAAATTTCTAAAGGGTTATTATTCGATTTAATTTATTTTTTAAGTGGGGCCAAATTTTACTACATAGCTCAATGCGCTACTCAACTCACCACACTCAAAAAATGCTCTACATTATTCAACGCGTTATCCAAATCAAATGCTCACTGCGTTGATTCATGTCATGCTGCTACATGTATAAATCAAAGCATTTCATACTGCGCTATGGTATAATTGAATTAAAGCATTTCAATGATTCATTAAACTGCGCTTGAGTTAGTGTGTCAGCGCAGTAATTTTTGCTGCGTTATCCATGTTAAGACTTTGCTATGATTTCAATAATCAGATTTCAAACTGCATATTGCGAAATTTAAAATGGTCGCGGATAAAATCATCATATTTGTGTGGAAAAATATTTGCATTTTTTTGGATATAGTACTGCCAAGTTTAAAAATCAGTTTACTGCAATAGAAGCAAATCTAATTTATGGTTCATTTCTTATATTATTTTGTATATCATTCATTCATATTAGAAATAAAAACCCAAAATAAATTCGTCTCAAATATGAGCAATAGACAAGGCAATATGAGCAGGTATAATTTTCAAATTGTCCAAAGTTTTTTGGCTAAAAATCAGTTAGGAACGTGTAAACTTATTATTTAATTCTGAATATGTTCGTTTTTGGCAATAATTTTCTTTATATTTTGGCAATAATTACATAAAAATGTTTCGAAATATATAATACTACCAAATACATGCTCATAGAAAGGCGTTCTAGCAAAATATAAAAACTAAAAAGTAAGTCTTGGCACTCGAATTGAAAACTTCAAAGGGGATATTTCATTTCAAAGTTGAAAAATGTCTTGTATATTGCTTGTATTTCTGACTTGAGTTAACTAATAAAGCGAGATATAGTATCTATAGTGCCTAATTAGGACTAGAATACAACTAGAAAAAATTGTTTTACGTGCCCTCTTAATGAAGGAATATATTAAATTTGTACCTTAGACACTTAAGTATTTCCTTAATAATGGGTATTGATATAATAATGGGTATAAGATTAAATTAACGAGGGACTATCTCAAAAAACCTTGACACCATTTTTTTTTTTTACTCTAAATATGTTAGGTTGTATTTAAAAATTTTTATTCTAACTTCACTAAGATTTTCGCACAGCACACCCTTTTTTAAAAATAGAAGCATTTAGAAATTCAGGAACAATTAATTAATAAGAGGGGAACAAAAAATTTACAAAATAAAAATAGAAAACGCATAAATATTTGTATATATATATGGGCCATTCTTTCTCAAAGCAGCTACTCTCCTGCACATTTTATTTTTGGAGTTTAAATACTTTTAATAGTTTAACCCTTTGCGGCACAAGTGTATGATTACCCACCACCTTTTTTGTAACTACTTTTTGTTTCTAAAATCTGATTTTCTATATATATTAATACAAAATAACTCATGGTTTAATACATAGAAGGTGATTATGACCTAAAGTTGTAGAAAATTAAAAAAATACATAAATGTTTTTTAAGTAAAAGTTTTCGCTTGAAGAATAATATTGACTTAGTGTCGATAGTGTCGATATTCTGATTTCAGATTCTTAGTCATCCAAGTAAGGGTTTTGAATTACTTGGCCGTGACTAGAAGAATCAATGCTCAAGATAAGTCGTGTTGTAAAGGGTTAAGGATGAGGATAAGGAAATGTGACTAAAAAATCGGGTAAGTCACATCGATCGGTTAAAATAATGAAACTTCTAGAAATTGAATGAAACTTTCTAAATAAAAGGAAGAACAACCCAGTGAACCATGAGCAAATATTTTGCGTAAAGTGTGAGTTTTGCGAACGTTTTTTGGTAGAATTTTTTTTTAAATTTTATTATTTATATAACTTTTTTATTTTTTATTTTATCGCTTTTCCCAAAAATAAAAATTGTACTTCTTTTGCGAATTTCTTAAGAAACTTATTTCGAATCTAAAATAAAAAAAATATTTTTTTCATCTTTTCAGTAGTTCAAATTTTCTCGTAAATGAACCATTTTTAGTTCATAAACGAGTTCTGAAATAAATCATAAATGTTTCTTTTTTGGATTCTTAAATGAGTTCAAAAGAGAATAATTTTTTTTATCATACAAGTAGGAAACACTTTATCATAAACGTACCATTTCTTGTTCACAAATGAGTTCAGAAATTAATGATAAATGTTATTTTTTATCTTCTAAAACGAGTTCAAAAAGGAAGAATTTAAACCTTTGTTGAATATTTTTATAATAGTAACTTCAAATGTTAACCTTCATACAAACGTCATATAAACGTTTTCACCAGTGGAAATTGATTCTCGCCATAAGAAGGGCGATAGATCTACTAATACACGTATGAAAAAATATTTTCCTCTTCATCTATCGACAAGTCTGTCATAACATTTCAACATTTCTATCAAAAATTGTGATCAAGCTCAAATAGCATGAAAACCAAACCACGACAACACTCCATGCAAAAGAGTTATCAGAAACATTCCCCAATTAAATAACTTTACTATTTTGATATTTCACACATAACTTGAAAGTTTGTCAAATTGGAAAACAATCGTTTTTCATTTTTTGATACATTTGCGAGAAAAAAGGTTCGTTTCTGAGAGCCATTTTCATCCGATGATTGATTCATTTCCGAGTGCCGAAAAAAACTTTTCTACGGTTCTTTTTTTAACCCATGTCCGAAAAAAAAGTACAACTTATAGTTCTTTCTTTAATCATTTCTGAACAAAATAATGTTCATTTTTGATAGGCACTTTAGTCCGACGAATGATACAAAAAGGGTTAATTTATGAGTGCCGAAAATGAACTTTTCTACCCGAATAGGTTCATAAATGAATGAATAAATATATGAAAAACGGTAGATTTGGTTCACTGGAAAAACTCCAAAATTTTAAATACTGAAATTTCCAAAACCAGATTAATTTAAAACCGGGATATAATAATTTCATTAAAATAATATTAAAGGCACTAATTACTAATCTGATATCAGCATTTACGAATTTTTGAAGTGAAAGTAAAATTTGTTATTTGAAAGGAGTAAAAGCTATGAACTGCTACCAAGCAAGCAGAAAATTTAGCAACGTTTTTGTGTTTTTGCATGGGAACCCCCAGAAGGGTGGTAGATAGAGATTAGGTGGGTTCAGAAGAAACATTGAAGGGCAAAAATATCAGGAGTAGTTCATATGTTTGACACTTCCAGGTGTCAATTCGGATAAGATATTAACTATAATAAAAAATTTGTGTGTGTTTTGTATGGGGACCCCCAGAAGGGTGGTAGATAGAGTTTAGTTGGGTTGATAAGAAGTATTCACGGGGAAAATAATAGGACCAGTTCATATATTTGACCCCTCTCAAGAGCGAGAGTTTAGAGAGATTTATGATCAACTCTAATCGAAAGTTTTTGAGTTTTTTGTATTAGAACCCCCAGAAAGGTGGCAGGTAGGGTATGGATGTGTTCAGAAAAAGAGCTGTATGATAAAAATTAATACGACCAGCTCATATATTTGAGGCCTCTTGGGGTCAATTCGGCAGAAATTTTTTATTCGAAAATTGTATGATTTATTCTAATTGTTCAAAAATAGTCGAAAAAAAGATTTTCCGAAAAATTTGACGATTAATTTGACAAAACATATGATACTAAGTGGACCAGTAACTGAATATTTCAATGAAGCTTTTTGAATATGTTCAATGATCAAAAACTCATTATTTCTAAAGATACTTACAGAAATTCCAATCAAACATTTCTATTTCTTATTTTAGTTTCCATACGCCTATTAAATCCTTTTTGTTATATAATGAAATGATTGAAATATGAATGATTTGATACTACAATTATTTTGAAAATATAAAAAAAATATTGTTATTTCATAGTTTTAAGTTTGCACTTATTTGTTGTTATAATTTTCAACAATTTTAGATCATTATCGTTATCTAAGTATCATACCATGAATAAGTTTGTATTAATATGTCTAAAGAATAAAAATTAGAGCTAAACATGATTACAGAAATAGTAATGCGTATTCATACACATGTGCCGCAAAGGGTGAAGAGACAATAAAAAACACAAAACAGCACATGAAAATAAAGATTTCAGCGAAATTTTTTGTTCCTTAAAAGTATCTTATTTTAAAAAATAAAATGCACAGGCGGCTGGCTGCATCATAGGCGGTTTGTTTTTTAAAACCACTTCCTACCCTTAACTTTGAGCAACGACCACTTTCTGGCCTCGCCCGCTGCATTACGGGCCACACACGTGTAATTTCCAGAGTCACTTATTGTAGCCTGACGCAAGGATAACATCAAAGTATATTCATCGATCTTATGATAGATAGAGCGCAACAAAGGTTGTGAGTCCTTCAACCAATACACATCAATGGGCAGATCACCTGTGGTGATCATGCACATGACACGCACAGACTGGCCACCATTGACACCATTAGCATTAAAGTGAAATTGATCGATTTGTGGCAGCTCTAGAAACAGCAGTTGAGGTGATGGCATGAAAGTGAAGTGAGGTGAAGTGAAATGAAGAGTGATAAATACAGTGAAAATGAGAGAGTTTAAACGATACTTTGGCACCCAAAAAAGAATGCCTTGATTCCTCCCACCAAATATAAGAAGCAGCGAAATTTTTACACAGCTCTAAACTAGCCACTAGCTACAAAATTGCTTTAAGCGCGCTCCTAAAAGTATGCAATGCTAACTAAATTTTATATACACAGCCAACAGCCAAACGAAATTGTTTTTTTTTTAACGATTTAGTCACTTCAAAGCACCACTTAAAATAAATAACCTAAAATAAAACTTTTGTTTTTATACCCTTAACACTCAAGTTAGTCGATACCGTCGTTTGACCTGCACGATTTGCACTCATACAGGTATATTTTCCAGCATTTTCACCGCGCACACTCTCTATGTTCAGCGAACTGCTGCGTTTGCTGTGCATCAATATGGTGATGCCTTCGAGCGCAAAGACTGGCTCATCGTTGTAATACCAGGTGATGTTGTAGGGTGCATCGCCATGCAATACAGCGCAATTTAGTTGAAAGTAGTCGCCCACATATAGAGGCGCATCGTGGCCGGTGGGTAGCGGAGCTAGTTTGGGTGGGACTGCAGCGGGTGGTTGGCATATTTTATGCAGTAGATTTAATTCAAGGAAATTAAATTAAATAAATGTGTGTGTGTGAAGGGGGAAGAGTTGCAGTTAATATGAAAGAAAGAGAAATATTTTATAAGTGGTAGAAAATTAATGCAAAATAAAAAATATATAAAAATTAAGAGAAATAATATTTTAAATATAGGTGGGTAGTAATTCAATTTCCAGCGTCTATGTACCATTAACTATTAATTGCGCTGTATAGTTTGTGACCCCAGCCGCATTCTTGCCAGAACACGTATAATTTCCAGCATGTGTACCCTGCACCGACTCAATTGTCAGCACAGAGCTACGTGAACCCATTTTTGACATCATTATACCTAGCATTTCGGCGTAGCTAACATTAAGTGGCTGTTCATTGTAGTGCCAGTAGATAAGCAGTGGATGATCACCATGTATAATGGAACATTGGAGTGTAAAGTAATCGCCGGGGAAAAAGGCATCAGAGCCCGGTGAGAAGGGTGCAATTTTCGGCAGAACTAAATTGTGACAAAAATTTTTAAATGAAAATGATTGCATTGATGAAATGAGTGAAATAAATTTCAAAATTTTCATAATATTGACATAACTCAAATACTTTTTAAAACATTTTCTTTTGATTCTAAAGTTTTTGTGAATATTTTTCCAAAACTATCTAATTTTGTTACATATTTTAGAAGTTATAATGAAAAATAGTCAGTTTATTTTCTTTTCTTTTATAGTTTCAACACAAATCAAACGAAGATGAATATGATTCATTTCAACATAAAAGTTAACAAAATAAACTCATTCTTACAGAAAAAAATTTTAAAAAAGATTTTATGCTTGGCAGTCCCATCATTTTATGGTAGGTTTTCCTTTCAACTAATATTTTCTCGAATATTAATAACTTTTTAGAAAATTTTTAAAAAAAAAAATTTTATTTCATACTGGCGGCCCAAAACATTTTTTTTATTAAGAAATCCTGGTAAGAATAACAAACGCCGTAGGAGCTCAAATAAAAATTTCAACTATTTCTATGTCATAGTTATACGAGGCTAACTCAGATAGTGTAAATTATTTTTTAAGCATTTTACTCTATAAGCATTGTTTTTCAAGCTGAATAAACTCATTTATGTAGACTATATTCCAAAAAATACTTATACGACTTTAATAAGCTTTTGCTACACATAAAAAGATTTTCTCCTCGTAAATCCGCAACTTATTTAATAAAATTTGATACGAGGCAGCTTTTTTAAGTCCGCTGAACGGGGTGGGGAGGGGGTTAATATATTTTTTTAGATCTTTCGATTAGTTTCTGTATACCTTCGAAATAAAAAATATTTTGTCTTTGTCCGAAAAATAGGTCGAAACAGCGTCCTTTACTTCTTCGTCGCTTAAAAATTTCATTCCACGAAGTTTTTTTAATATTTGGGAATAGATGGCGGGAAGCCAGATCAGGGCTGTAGGGTGGGAGACCTAGAATATCGAAGCCCTTATGCGGAGCACCTAACGTAGCACGACTCTCGTGAACGAGTGCCTTGTCGTGCAGGATGAGGACACTTTTTTCAATTTCCCTTTTCTTTTTTCCTTGGTGGCTTCTTTTAACTGCTGCAGAACCGCAGCGTAGTATACTTCGGTTATGGAAACGCCTTTGACTTTATAATCTATAAATAGAATTTCTTCTGAGTTCCAAAAGAGACTTTAAATCTCTTAGTTAGTAGTATGCGTTTTTTATGCCACTGTGTGCAGTCCTGCTTGGGTTCAGGTTCATAAAGATGAACCCAAGTTTCATCTCTAGTAACAATTTTACTCAAAAAACCATCCTCCTATTGAATACAGATGTCAAAATCTCGCGAAAACACTCCTCGTGCTGTTGTTTTTGTTCTGGCGTGAGCATTCTCGGCACCGAGTTTGCGCTGAACTTAGGCTGCGACCATAGTGAACGCTGGTTCAGACAGGCAGGCAGACAGGCAGGCCAGTGCGACAAAACTGGTTTCATACAATTTCATGAAAACCTGCTCAAAATGTGCAGAGTGGCAGCAGGCAGATCAGATCAGGCCAGGCGTGATTAAGCTGGCTGACACTGGTTTCTCGAAGCTGGTTATGAGCAGAGTTTATTTTCTTGAGTAGTTTTTTTAATATTTTTAAGGAAACATCTTTTTAAGAAGCATCTTAAAGAATTCGGAATAGTATTTTTTAATTATTGATTTAATTTATCTTTGATCAGATCAGATTTTCACATTGGAGCAATAAAGGAACCAAGACATGCATCTCATTTGCTTTAATGTGTTTTCTGATCTGATCTGCCTGCCTGTCTGAACCGGCGTGCAGCTTTAATCGAGCATCTGTCAGTATTAATTTTTCAACTTTTTAAATAATTTCCGGAGTGCTCACGTTGATTAGTCATCCTAGCCGTGGGTTGTCTTCAAAATAATCCCTGCCTTGTTTAAAAAATCTTTGCTACTTGTAAACCATAGTGTTACCCTGACAAGAGACCCCATGAATGGATTTCATCTCATGCAGTATGGCTTGAACGGGCTTTCCTTCCATGATAAAGAACTTTATAATAGCGCGGTCCTCGATTTTCTCCATATTTTACACTTTCTTCACGTTGTCACTAAAGGATAGTTCAAAGTCTAATTCCCCGATTGCTATAAATCTTGGTATTCATACTAATACTGAGTCAATTTACTCGTTAAGATTTCAAAAATAGCCTATAAAAAAGCTTGAAAACACCCGGGTAGCTCAAAATACCCGAAAATGGCCCGTGTTATTCGAAGTCCCAGGAAATCCAGGAACTCGAAAATCTTGAAAATCGTATATCACTCTAGTATATATCAGTGTGCTTATCGAAACAACACATCAAACTAGTATGGAATTATTTTCGACTGGATCGAAGTCAAAATATAGCCATTTCTTTATATATATTCTAAGCTATGAAGGCTTGATTATTTTGATGAAGTTACTCTGTATAGGGGAAAGTTGTCGTTACCATCCAATTATATCAAATTTTATGCTTAGAATCTGTTTTAAATATAGAGGCTTTTTTGTATAATATCTAGTCAGTTGATTCATTTTTGTAAAATTTATGAAGGTCTTGCAATTTTGATGACGCCGCTTTGTATAAAATTTGGACGGAGTTTTGATTTGTTTTTTATAAATTTCATAAAAAAAAAGCATATTAAAAATCGAAGCTTATGTGCGACATATTCACTCATATCATTAATATTTGTGGAGTTTTAAGAGTTTAAACCGTTTTCATAAAGTCACTTTGTATTGAAGGTAGGCGTGGTTTTTGTCTGGCGCGGTAGGCGTGGTGTCTCATTTTCACACTTGATCTATATTTTTTAGATAGAAGCTTGTATTGAATTTCTTTACGATCGAAGTAATAATCGTAGTGATGTTATTCAATGTACTTTTCTATACCACCCACGTCTTCTTATGGGCGTTACAAACGGAGTAACAAAGTCAATAAACCCCTTACTTAGTACGCGTAGGGGTATAAAAATTAGTTTTATTACACTTTTTGCAAGGCAACCAGTCCCAGACAGACTGACTAAGATATACGAAGTACTATTTTAATCCTCAACTCATACATTTCAAAAATTATTTTGACAATATAGCTTCTAACTACAAAATGTGCGTTTATTTTAGCATGCAGCTTCAGTGCCGTGAATATTAGAATCTTACTTAGGTCTAAACTGCTCTATGCTAGCTTAAAGCTTCATGCATTATTTAAAGCTATGGGTTAAAATTCAATTCAAAGGTGCTCAAAGCAAATCTTAAAACTAATACAAAGAAGTTAAAAGAAGTATCTAGTAGTAGTAAATTTTGAAATATCAGAGTTAATTTTAGGTAGAAAGAAGTATCTAGTAGTAGAAAACTTTGAAATATCAGGGTTATTTTAAGGTCAAAGTCACTTTGATAAAAGACATTTTTTAATACACTTCATAGAACCATTTCTTAGTGCATGTAAGGAAACCCTGCTAACCATAAATATTTAAAGCCGTCGTATAGCTTTGAACCCCAGCGCGATTTTTAGCATGGCAAGTAAAATTTCCCACATGTTGATGCTCCACAGCATCTATGGTGAGAACGCTGCTGCGGCGACCCACCATCAAGGTGCTTATACCGCCCACATCGGCATCGACCAAGTGATCATTTAGCGTCCAATCGATGAGTAGTGGCAAGTCACCCGTCGGCACTGTACAGTGGAGAGTCAAATATTGACCCATTTGAGCAGGTCCCTCTTCGAACGAGAAAGGTACGATGCGTGGTAAAACTGTGGCATGATAAAGTGTGATGGGTTGTGTGGTTAAATTAAAAAATTTAATTTAAAATAAGAAAAAAAAATATTGTAGCTTAAGATTATAATTTGAGTAAACAATGTGCGCTAAGATTTTATCCTAAATCTCAAGACCTATAATTTTCAATTGAGTTGTATAGCTGGCCTTGCCCGCTGCATTTGTGCCTTGACAAGTATAGCTGCCGGCATTTCTATCGGTCACACTCGCAATGGTCAGCACACTGCTGCGACGTCCTAGTTTAGAAATTAAAACTTCCTGATCGTCATCGTTGACTATGGGCTGATTGTTGAATGTCCAGAGTATGTTCAGTGGTAGATCGCCTTCCGTGATGGTGCACTGATAGGTGATATATTGACCCAAGTGCACGGGTTGATTGCCGCCGGAGAAGGGCGATATTTGTGGCGGTACTTATGGGTAGAGAAAAGTTGTAGCTTTAGGATCAGGGTTTAAATCAAAGAAAACAAAATTTTATAACTGATGCATAAAACCTTAACTTAGAGTTTAATAAAAATATAAATGAAATGCAGCAAAAGCTTTTAACCATTCACAATAAGCGCTGCTGCGTACTCCGTGGTTTGCGCCTGATTCCTGGCTTTACACGAATAGTTGCCGGCATTGTTGCCATTCACTGAGTCAATCGTTAAAACGCTCACCTTTTTGCCTATTTTCGATGTTGTAACGCCGAGATATTCATTGATGGCATAATCATTAAAGAGCCACGTTATATCGACGGGTAGGTCACCCTTTGATATGGTGCACTGTACCGTCACAGAGTCACCAAAGTTGGCTGGCTCATCACCGAAGTCGAAGGGTGTAATTTTTGGTGGAACTAAATGGATGAGGTTAATAAAGCCAAATTTAACAAAAAATTCAAATACAAACAAACTAAACATTAAATTTAACTAGCTTTACATATTTGTGAGAAAATCTAACAACCGTTGACAAACAATTCCGCAGCGTGTTGCGCCTGACCGGCTTTATTACGCGCTACACACGTATAGTTGCCAACATGACTGGCATGTACTGCATCTATGGTCAGTACACTGGCACGTTTACCACTTTTGAGTATGGTCACCCCACTGCCGAAGTATGTCTCCATTGTTACATTATTCAGCAGCCATTCGATGTCGATTGGCATATCGCCGGATGAGATGAGACAATTTACCGAAACAGAGTCCTCGAAATTAGTTGGTTCAGCGCCAAAATCGAAGGGCACAATTTTGGGCGCAGCTAAAAGTGTCAAAAGATTCAGAAAAGTAGAAGATTTTTTTGTAAGCCAAACAAAAATTGAGCTGACAGCTGTGCATATGCGCAGAATTTTCATAAATTTTCACAAAACTGTACATTTTTGGCTATTCAGCGCTTTTGATTTTTGTAAGCAGCCACATATTCAATTTGATTTCAATCTAATAAATGTCTTATATGCCGTTTGAATAAGTTTTTATTACTTTTTGTTATTCAATAGAATTATTTTTTTATTAAATAATATGCAAGTGCTTTTAATGAATTTTAAATGTTTTTGCACAATTCAGCAGGCGTATTTTTTGTAAGCAAAAACATATTTAAAATGCCTTTGATAGATTAAAAGAGACTCAGTCTTATCTAAATAAATTGGGAACATTTAAAAACACTTGCTCAGCCGCTGAAAAGTGTGCAAACCAGAAGATTTTATTTATTTCACAGAAAAACTAATAAGATGTACCTATGCAGCGCTTCAGACTTTTGTAATTATTTTATAATTTGTAAATATTGAAACAATAAAGCTTTTTTTGCAAATCAACAAAAATATATCTTGCAAGCATTGTAACAATTGCAATTGTATTTGATATAATGAATAATTTTTTAATATTAATAAGTTCAAAAACAGTTTTGTTAAATTCTGAATATATATTTTATAAGCAGAGGCATGTTCCATATTTATTTCACGAAATCAAAGACTTCTTAATGATTTCAGTAAATTTTACAATTTTAAATGCTATTCAGCAGATATATTTCTTATAAGCAAGAAAAAACAGTTGCAGCTGAAGAGCGATCTGATGCTATTCAGCGTACATTTTTTGTTAAATTCTGCATATATATTTTGTAAGCAAGGGCCTTTTCCATATTTTTTGCATGTAATCAAAGAGTTTTTAATGATTTCAAAAAATTTTACACACTTAAATGCCATTCAGCAGATATATTTTTTGGAAGCAAGAAAAAAAGCGTTATTTCTTAAGTGATATTATTAAATTTTAATTAATTTTAATGAATCAGTAGATTTTTTAAATTTGGCAGCAATTATTTTTTTGCAGCAGAAGAGCAATCTGATGCAATTCAGCGGATATTGTTTCTTTGTTATCAAAAATGCGTTACTTCTTAAATAAAATCATGAAATTTTAGAGCATTTAAATGAGCGGCAATTTTTTTTCAAGTGCATTTATGTTTAAAAAAAAGAGCTTTAATATAATTAAAGAGTTCCTTATATTTTCAATGAATTGAGAACATACTGATGCAATACAGCAGAAATTGTTTGTAAGCAAAGGCATTTTCTTCAATTTCTAATGTAAATTAAAAAAATTTTTCTAAATTAAATAATTTTTGATATTAACTTTGCAATTCAGCATAAACATTTTTTGTAAGCAACAATATTTCAGTAGTTATTGAATAATTTTATTTGATTTCAATTAATTTTTTGGAATTTTTTTGCAATTTAGTAGAATATTTTTTGTCAGCATGATTAAATAAAGCAAAGTTTTTGTTTTTTTTTTTTTTTGTCTTTTTAAACACATTACTTTTGTCCTAAATTCAACATCTTTGAGCAAGTTTTAACTAAAAAAGCACCAATTTTAATTCACTATGATTTTATTTAACACTTTAATCAAAAAAGTGAAAATGGCATATTCCCCTTTGAGTTTTCTTGTATTCAGCTCCACTTATTTATTAATAAAAGAGTTTTAACACTAATTCAGCGTATATTCAGCTCAAAATAATAAAGTGCAAATAATGTTTACAGGCAATACACAAGCTAAGAAGCAATTTTTTAAGCTAAACTCAACTAAGCACTAAGCTAAACCAAAGCATATTTACTGCACAGTATCCACAACATGCATGCTTGTAGAAAAGCTAATTTTCTCGGAGTAAGAGGAAAGCGGGTTGTTTTTGTATGACTCAGAGTTTGGACACATTAACCAAACATAATAGCTTAATAAAAAAAAAAGAATATCGGCAAAATTATAATACAATTTTTTGTTTTAATTTGTTCAAATACCATTGACTATTAATTGTGCATTATATTCAGTGGCGGCCCATAAATTACGCGCCTTGCAGGTATAATTTCCCGCATGCCGCGCATGCACAGAATCAATCATAAGAACACTCAAACGTTTGCCCATTTTTGAGGTTGTAATGCCGGAGTAGGAATTTAAAGGGTAATCATTAAAAAACCATTCAATATCGAGTGGCAGATCGCCGCTCGAGACCAAACAATTGACGGATACCGAATCTTCGAAATTAGCAGGCTCGGTGCCAAAATCAAAGTGGGCAATTTTGGGCGCAACTGTAGGGAAAAAATAGAATTTAGTATAGATTTTGGTTAAATCTGGAAATAATATTTGGTGTATTGCAATTGTTTTTGATAAGTGTTGAAGTGTATTTTTAGGGGAGGAAAGCAAAAATAAGCGAATTAATCGTGAAAACTTAAAAATTCAAAAGCTCGCTAGAAAAGTTTCTAGAAATATCTTAAAATTCATGTGTTCTATACCATTAACAATTAGTTCTGTGGTATAATTAACAGCAGCCGCATGATTCCGCGCCTTACAGGTATAGTTACCAACATGCCGAGCATGTACACTGTCTATAGTCAGCATGCTGGTGCGCTTACCGCCCTTGACTATAGTAATTCCTGAATAGGAATTTACAGCATAATCATTAAAGAGCCAATCTATGTCTATGGGAAAATCTCCCGATGATACCAGACAAGTTATTGATACTGAATCCTCATAATTAGCTGGTTCCTCGCCGAAATCAAAGGGCACTATTTTCGGTGGTACTTTGGATGCGTAAAAAACAATGGTGGTGGGACAATATAAAATAGAAAGGAATATTAAAAGAATCAAAAAAAAAAAAAAACTTAAAAAATTTTTTAAAAAATGCTTAAAATTTTTTCAACTTATTTTTGGTACCATTTACAACTAGCTCGGCGGTAAAGTTTATAGCCGCTGCATGATTTTTCGCCTTGCAGGTATATTTTCCAGCATGGCGTGCGTGAACATTATCTATAGTCAAAATACTGGTACGTTTGCCACCCTTAACCACTGTCATTCCGGAGTAGGCATTTACCGGATACTCATTGTATAACCACTCAATATCAATCGGTTGATCTCCAGAGGCAATCAGGCAGGTAACCGATACAGAATCTTCAAAATTAGCAGGTTCTTCGCCAAAATCGAAGGGTGTTATTTTTGGCGGCACTTAGCACAGAAAATATGGAAAAGGAATGGGGGGGCAATAAAATAAAAACCTAAGATTTTAAAAATTTCTTTATAAAAATATTTACAAAACATAAAAAACAAATATTTTTTATATATAACCGTCTTCATTAACCATTAACAATCAATTCCGCTGAATAGGCGCTTGATGACGCCTTGTTACGAGCCTTGCATGTATATTTGCCGGCATGTCCAGCATGCACGGAGTCAATTGAGAGCAAACTGATGCGTTTTCCTCCAGGGATTACAGATATACCAGCAAAGACATTAACCGGTTCCCCATTAAACAACCATTCAATATCGATGGGTAGATCACCAGAGGAGATCAGACAGTTAACCGATACAGAGTCCTCAAAATTGGCGGGCGCTTCACCAAAGTCAAAGGGCATTATTTTTGGTGGAGCTGATTTTTAAGGAATTGACGATAAGATCAGGTTAGATAAGACAGGTAAGGAATGTTGAAATAAATTATTTAAACGCCGGTTAATTTTCCATTTTCATATATATAATTCCAATAAGTTATTTTTTTTTTTTGTATATTTAAGGCTAAGTAAAACCTTTCATTAAGACTTAATAAAGTGTCATTAGATTCTGTTAGACTCTTTCTTTCTTAGACACTCACCTACCCATAGATCACCCTCCCCTGACGATACCTGAATCAATTTTGACGTTCAATTATGGCCAGTATAACCCTCAACTGAGCACCTGGATTCAAACAACCTCATTTTTAGGACCCCACAATATATAAAAAAGGTAGTTACAGTACCTGAAAAACAACTGAAAATGAAAGCCAATCGAATACTAAAATAAGCGATGCCTGAAAATGGTTACGATCTGATTTACGCCCACTAATTAATTTCCATTAGAAAATTTTACGCCCACCACATATTGCATTTCACATCTTGTTGTTCAAAAATTTCAGTTACTTTCAGAGAGTCTCCATAGCCTCTTCTACTCAACTCCTATTACAATCTTTTTCTTTTTTACCATACTGAAAGTACGGTTAGCCAACCCTAGTGGGAGATAAGGTCAGCCAAAAGACAAGACAGTAATATTGGGCCTCTAAGACGGAGGTTAGTGGAGGATAAACGACCTACTCTAGTAAAATATTGGGCTATGATACACAGAAAAGATATAAACAATTCTATTTTGGATCTTTTCGCAAATACATGGCCCGATTTGGAAGATTATTCAGCGAATCAAAATTATTTTACTCAGTTGGAGTTGACTTAGAATTATTACAGTGAGGTTTCGTATCTAAAAAATAGTATCACCCGTTTTTGTCCAGATTCTCATCATTTTCGACACTTGATTTTCCTTTTCGGGATGACGTAAAGTGACATGAATTTGCAGTAATTATTGTATCTTCGCTGGGCTTCGGAAATTAGTAGGACAATATCTACGCTACTCAGTCGGTGCTGGTTGAGGCCTTATCCACCCATCAGTTATTTGGTTATAAGTTCTACTTTCTGCAACGTCTTCTTTCTATCCACGGTTTTCTTTCTCGTAGAGTTCTGTACCTCCAATATACATATGTATACTTTTTTGCTGCATGATCATTTAATTTTCGAGCCTTTCGCGTATCGATTAACAACGAAGATTCGATAGTTTTTCAAGGTTCTTCTTTCTTAGCATCTTACAAACGTTCTCTGTCATTATTTAAGCGCACATCAAAACAATTCGTTTCACTGCGTTATTATGAAACTTTTATAAAAACGCATGTATCAGCGCAGTAACGCAGTTAAGAACATCAACTCCATAACACATCGCAGCGCTGCGTTGCTCATGTCTAAAGAAAACACACGAAAATCGCCAGAAAAAAGGCTCACTTAATTTTGAAAGTGAGAGCTTCTCCTCAGGGTAATGCTCTAAGCATGACCGAAAGTTGGAAAAAACTTCAATCTGTATACTTTTATATGAACGACTGAATCGATTAAAATTTTGTGAGCATTTTAGGTTTTGAAAAATTTGACATATGTTTAAGCACCACAGTGAAAAAAAAAACTTTAATTAAACAGCCTCGATCGTATTCAGCACAAATTCAGCAAAACTTCAGGTGTTAAAAATTGTAAGCACTCTAGGTTTCTAAAAGCAAATATTATATATTACTGCTTCACCGAAATTAATCTTTAACAAATATGACTGAAACTCACGGATTGGACTCTGTTGGTACTAATGGATTAGCATACGCCTTGTAACTTCATGATATAAACTATTTTAAATAAGCTGTTCCACAAATTCATTAAATTTTGCAGCGCAACTTCAGCAAAATACCTTAATTTACTACTTATTCAAAGTTAACCATGAAAACATTTCAATATTGTAAGCAATACAAATTTTAAAGCCATTTTTTATACGTTAAAGCTAAATACAAAGGATGCTTTTAAATTGAAAGTGCTAATATACTTTGTAAGCTTAACGGTTTTCGAAGAGATTAAAATATTTTAAACAATAAAAACGAAAGAAAATTCTTTATAAAATGATACTAGCTCAATTCAGCTGGGATCACAAACAAAGAAACACTAGTCATTTATAAGTAGCCAATGGTTATATTTTGTAAGCGCTCATTTTTTTAAAATAAATTTATAAATCTAGAAATTTTGTAGCACTTTTTATTTCAAAAGTTTTTAAGCACAATACAATTTTATGAATTTACAACTTTTGCTAGTAAAATTTTGTAAGCACTCTTTTTTTCTTAGCTTGTATGAATTCACAATAAAGATTTTAGGGATTTTCTAGTTTGTCAGCACTCTTACTTTAAGCAAATACTGAGATATATCTACTTAAAGCTAAGGAGCGAAGCGAAATTCGTTTACACTACATTTAAAGTGCTAATGAGCACTTTTTTATAATTCAGCAGCATCTAGAAACGCACTTTTAGAGTAAACGGCGCACAGCATGTTTGGAGGAGGTTTTTTTTTCGAAAAAATTAAAAATTGAATTAAAAAGTAAGATAAATTTAACTCAACATAAAATTTATATTCAGCAAACACAATATACCATTCACAATCAATTCAGCAGTATATTCAGCTGAGTCAGCATCATTTTTAGCCTTGCACGTATAATTTCCCGCATGCCCAGCATGCACCGAGTCAATTGTCAAAATACTCGCTTTCTTGCCACCCTTAACAATAGAGACGCCGGTATAAAAACTAACCGGTTGATAGTTAAATAACCAAGTTATGTCCATGGGTAGATCTCCCAAATAAATCAGGCAATTTACAGAAACAGATTCTTCAAAATTAACAGCATGATTACCAAAATCGAAGGGTGCTATTCTAGGTGGCACTAGTTTGGGAATATTAAAAATAAGGTGGGATAAATGTTGTAGCAAATAAAAACTTATAAGCAAAAATAAAATTATAAAGATTAAATTTCAATATTTTGAGTAAGCAATTTTGTGTTTGTTGAATACCATTTACAACCAATTCAGCAGTATATGCAACAGAGGTGGCATTATTTTCCGCTAAGCAGGTATAATTTCCGGCATGATTACCACGCACATAATCTATAGATAGCGCGCTAATTTTCTTGCCCAGCTTTACCATTGAAACATCAAAAACATTGTCATTTATACGACGTCCATTAAAAAGCCAAGCAAAAGAAACTGGAAAGTCGCCGGATATAACTAAACATTGCACGCTCGCGGATTCACCGAAATTTGAAGGAGCTTCACCAAAGTCGAAAGGTGCAATTTTCGGGGGTACTTTTTTTAGTTTTTTTAGTTTTTTAGGGTAGGAGAGAGGAAAGAAAAAAGAAAAAAACAATGATTATAACTAAATACAAGCTAGTTATGGTTTTAAAACATATGTAAGCGAACCATCCACTTTCAATTCAGCCGTGTGATTAACACGACCAGCCTGGTTTTCAGCTGAGCACGTATAGTTTCCGGCATGCTTGGCTGAAACGGATTCGATTATCAACTCGTTAATGCGTTTTCCGCGTTTTGAAGTTAAAATTTCTAAGTAATCATCAAATGGTTGATTATTTAGAGTCCAGGTAACATTAACAGGAAGATCTCCACCAGCAATATTGCATTGAACGCTGACAAATTCTCCGTACCCCATAGATTCCTCAGCGAAGGAGAAGGGCGATATTTTGGGAAGAACTTGGGAAAGGTCATATTCTTAGAAATTGATTTAGAAATCCTTAAAATGTTTTTTTACTTAATATTAAAACTTAATTTATTTTTTTTCGTGCTAATGTCGTTCTAAACTATATTCAGCACCAATTCAGCCCATAAGTAGCGATCTTATAAGAATAAATTTAAATGGTGCATTATAAAAAAATTTTTATGTATTTGTCTCTGCGTAATTTAGCTGCAAACTTTCAACATTATCACATCCACATAAGAGAAAACAGTTATTGAGGGAAAAAGTAAAGAGTAAAATAATTTATAAGCAAATAATAGGTAAGAAAACTTATACATTTTTTCTTAGCGTTGCATTAGCCACAAACCATTTACAATCAATTCAGCTGAATGTTCAGCTATTCCTGCTGAATTGCTCGCTATGCATGTATACACCCCTGCATGTTTTGCCTCAATAGCATCTATCATCAAATTATGTATACGTTGACCGCGTTTCTCCATTAAAACCTCCAACTCCGGTACTATCGGATGCTTGTTGAGTGTCCATAGTACAGAGACTGGCAAATCGCCACCGGATATAGTGCAATGCACAGAGACAGGTTCACCGAAGTTCATTGGATCGTCGCCAAAGGAAAAGGGTGTGATTTTTGGAGGAACTTTTTGTAGGGAAGATGAAAAAATGAAGAACAGAAACGAAGAAGAAACGAAAAAAAATAAAATTTTTTACTTTTATATCGTTGACAAACAAACCATTTACAACTAAACGCGCTGAATGCGCTGTGACACCAGCTTTATTTCTAGCACGACAGGAATAAAGCCCAGCATGATGAGCGGCTACCGCTTCAATGGTTAAAACATTGACACGTTTACCAATGCGTGCCAATGATATGTCGTGAAAACTATCAATTGTTGCATTATTCAGCAGCCATGTAACATTTATGGGTAAGTCGCCGCCTAATATGGTGCATTGAACGGACGCTGGTTCACCATAGTTCAAGGGTTCTTCGCCAAAGTCAAAAGCAGCAATCTTAGGTGCAACTTATGAATGTTTAATTAAAAAATAAATTGAATTCTAGTTAAATTTTGTAAGCGCGCAGATATTAATAACAATCGCTTCACTGAAAGCCAGAGTGAGGCATAAAAGCCAAGCTGAATATGTTCTTCAGCAACTCACTAGACTTTTCTTAATGAGACTGCATAGAGTTATGTAATATGCAGAGTAATCGTAGATTTATTTTGTAAGTAAGTAAATATATACTACAAACATTTCAAGAAATAGCAGCAGAACTTATCAGGTAACTATATTTGCTAAGTTATTTCGCAAGCAATTAGATATTTATAACCAATGACATAAAACAAATCAGATGAGCAAACAAAAGCTCGACTGAATGGCTTTTTAAGTAATTCAGCAGGATTTTTTAAATTATATCTTCAAGTTTTTTGTAAACACACAGGTATTTGCCATATTTTTATTAAGAAAGTTCGAATTTCAAGGCTACACTTGAGCTGAATTTTGTTTTCAGCAATTCAGCAGCCCTTTTTTAAAATACTTCTCAAGTAAATTTTATAACACACAAATAAAAATTATAATATTTTAAACAAAGTCAAGGTGGGCGAGCAAGGTTAGCAGTTCAGTAGGACTTTTCCAATATAGTTCTCAATTATTTTTTATCAACACACAGGCACTTCTCAAAATTGTTTTTAAATAGTACACATACAAAAATATCCAAAAACAAGGAATTGTATTTTTTGTAATTCAGCAAAAATTTTTTAGTGAAATCTTAAAGAATAATTGTAAGCGCGTAAACAATTAACATAAGAGTTGCAAAAAAGTTTCATTGGAAGTATAAAAGTCAAGCTGAATGTTTTTTCATCAATTCAGCAAGGTATTTTTAATGAAATATAACTAAATGCGCAAATTTATTTTACAATACTTTTAAAAACGTTTCAGTTGGATTTTCAAAGACTAAGCTGAATATGATTTTTCAGCAATTCATCAAGCCTTTTTATAGCAAAATTTTAGATAATTTAGCTAACTAGTGTATTTAGGTACGACAGCCATTTTTAATTATCTTTTGTAGATAATTTTTTAAAAATTTTGATACTTATCTCTTAAAGTAAACGTTTCAGTGGGATAGGTGATAAGCAAAACAATAAAAAAATATATAAAAATCATTCATTTAAAACCAATAACCACTGCAAGCAAACCATTAACAATCAGCGCCGCTGTATATTCAGCACTACCCGCCGCATTCTTGGCAATACAAGTATAATTCCCAGCATGATCTCCACTCACACTCTCAATAGCTAAAGCGTGTGTATGACGCGTAAATTTCGTTGTAGCAATTTCTAAATGTGCAGGCAAATTATAACCATTCAGCAGCCATTGAACATTCATGGGCCAATCGCCACCCGCGATGGTACATTGAATTGAAGCCGGTTCGCCAAAGTTAAGCGGCTCTTCACCAAACTGAAATGGTGTTATGCGTGGCGGCACTGCAGCGTTAGATGATGAAAAAGCAATAAATGATGAGGGCATAGCAAGAGTAGGTAATGAAAAAAGCCAGTGCGAAAAATAGTTTTAGGAAAATCTCTACAGAGTTTGTTAAAAATTTTGTAACTAAATTAATTGTTTTATTTACCAAATTTGTTAATATAGCTCTTAGCCTAAAATGAATTGTGTAAAGCAGAATAATATATTCAGCGGAATTTAAAATTTTTTGTCAATATTATAACTATGTTTTTAAGTACCATTAACTGTCAGATTGGTACTGTATTGAGTGAACCCGGCCGAATTACTGGCGGTACACGTATAAGTTCCCGTATGAGCGGGCGTTGCATTTGGTATTGAAAGCACACTCGATTTACTACTAATGCGATTTGTACGCATCACCGGTTGTAAAACATTATATCGGTCGTCGGTGCCGCTGCGTTCAAAACTCCAATGAATTTTTATGGGCCGATCACCTTTTTGAATTTGACACAAAAGATCGACGGAGTCACCGGTGTTGATTATATCATCATAATTAAAAGGTATGATTTGTGGTAGAACTAATAACATGTAAAGAAAGTTTAAAGTTTAACTTAGAACTATTCAGCAAAATTCAGCGTAGAGTCTACAGTCGAAAAATATTGTGAATTGTAAGAAATAATTGGGGCATTTCTTAAGTTTAGGCATTTATTCAATTCAGCTCTATTCAGCGCCATCAAAACTAACTCAACTCAATTTTTTTGCTTTATTTAACAAATGAACGATGGTTGTTTTTTCCTTGACTTACATTCTTAGTTAAAAGATTTTAGTTAGAGTTTGGATTTTAAAAACTAGTAGTAATAATGCACATTAAAAATTAAACAATTTTTATATTCAGCTCAATTTAGCGCGCCTGAACTGATCAATTTTTATTTTACTATTATTCAGAACATAATTTCATGAACTAAAATGCAAAAAAAAAAATTTGAAGTAGATGCAAAGATAGGGATCTATTCAGCTAATAGTTTTTTGACTGAAAATCGTGTGCAGTAATCGATTTGAGCGGTAAGCAGCAATATTTATCGATTTTAACTCAATTCAGCACGCTAAGGATTAATTCAGCTGATCTTTTTTCGAAAAATATTTAAAATTTTCTGATGTTTCTTTCTAATCATATAGTTCAGTACATGATTTTAAAAAACTTAATTATAATTCAGCTGATGTTACCCCTAAAAAGAGTCATAAGCTCATTTGAGCACAATCTAGTAAATCAAAATTTTTAATAAAAGAACAAGTGATATTTTTAAATTGCAGAAACAAAATTATTTGTTTAATCCAAAATTTTGTATAATATAAACTTCAGCTTTTCATATTTATAACTAAGGAGATGGCGCTTACCACGTTCGAACATATTTTAGTACAAAGCATACACGTATGTTAAGTTTAGTCATTGTCAATTGCAATTATATATTTTCAATTCAGCTACATTCAGCTTGCTTGAATCGGATGTAGATAAGACTAGAATAGATTTCAAGCAATATATAAAGATCTATTCAGCGCACAATTTTTTGACTAAAAATCTTGTGCAGTACACGATTTAAGCATGAAACAGCAATATTTATGGATTTTAGCTCAATTCAGCACGCTTAAGTTTAATTCAGCTGATCTTTTTTCAATAAATATATAAAATTTTGTAATGTTTCTTACTAATCATATTGTTTAGTACATGATTTTCAAAAGCTTAATTATAATCTAGCTAATTTTACCCTTAAAAAGAGTCTTAAGTTCATTTGAGCACAATATAGTAAATCAAATTTAGTAAATTTTTTAATAAGAGCACAAGCGAATCATTTTTTTGAATCAATCATGAAAAAAATTAGAAATTCCAATTACATATTTTTAATTCAGCTCTATTCAGCTCGTTTAAATATAATTAAGCTGGTCATTTTTTATAAATATTTTTAATGTAATGATTTATCTTTTTTATATTATTATTCAGCACGTGTTTTTAGAGATAAAATGTCAAAATAAGACTTAAGTTAACATAAAAAGTAGATCAGTATTTATTTCGGTGCAATTCAGCGAAGATTTTTTAAGCGAAAAATAGTGCATTTTCTAAAGAATAATTGCTTTATACACGTTCCAGCAAAATTAAACCAATTAAGCTCAATTCAGCGCGCTCAAACTTAATTCAGCTAGCTTTTTTTTGTAAAGTTATTAGAATTTTTAATGCACCTCTTCAAATATCATCATTCAGCTCATGTTCTTTAATTTATTTTTCGTTTTAAGGTATACGGAACAAATAATAAAGAAACATAATTTAAAATTATAGAAAAAAATCTTTTAAACAACAAAACCACTACCATTTACAAACAATTCTGCCGTATATGACGTTTGCCCAGCAGTGTTAATTGCTACACACGAATAATTTCCCGAATTCGTTGCCTTGACCGATTCAACAGTCAATAGACTTATGCGATCACCGATTTTACTAGCCAAAACGCCCATGTGTGAGAAAAGTGTTAAATTATTATGGGTCCAACGTATCTTCAAAGGTAAGTCGCCCTTGGCCACATGGCAAGTCAATTGTACACTATCGCCTTCATTGGCTTCGGTATCAAAACTAAAGGGATGTATAGCAGGAAGGACTGTAGCAAATACAAAAGAGAGGATATAACTTATTTGAGGATAGTAACACAGAAAGAAGTAAAAAAATTAAGCAGTTCAATATTAGCTTATAAATAAAACTAAAATTTTCGACACTACAGCCACAAAAGCGCTATTTAGCCATCAATATAGCGCTGACCATTGATTAACAACTCTGCCATTTGCTCTGCGCTACCCGCTGCATTCATGGCTATGCATTTAAAAATTCCACGATGTTTGTCCTCAATGGCATCGATGCTAAGTGAACTTAATTTCTGCGACATCTTCATAACTCTTATGCTGGCATGTTCATTTGTGATGGGCTGTCCATTCAGGGACCATTGTATTTGTAGCGGTAAATCTCCCTTGTAAACCATGCACTGTACTGCGGTACTATCACCATAATTTGATGGTTCATCTCCAAATAGGAAAGGCATCATTTGTGGTGGAACTGAAGAAGTTCGCAGTTAGAAATCAACACGAAATATAATAAAATTACATAAATAAAGTTGTTTTAATATGATCATATCTTTTCAGATGTTTGGAGATTTTGGCTGGAGATAAAAAAAAATATGGTGTTTAATAAGAAAACATTTGCAAACGAAGTACACTATACGCTGTCAGTTTGGAAAAAAGCAAAAGAAATATTGAACCTACGATAAACTATTTGGTACTGTTAGAAAAATTAAGTCACAGAATACTCTAATGAAATCATGTACTTTTATTCCAGTCCACCAACTATGCATGTCTAACCATGCCTAGGACAGAATAAGACTTCAAGTCTTCTAAAATCAAAATTGGGGTAGTAATTTTGAGTAATGCACGTGATCGGACAATGGTTTTAGGTTTCAGTTAACTATTTCTTTCAAAGTACGGAGAATAGTACTTGGATGACCCATTGCTGTAGAGGTTCTAAGAAAATTTACATTGAGACACTACATTACATTGAGGCCCTGTAACGAGCTCAAAAGTTTACCTTGGATAGAGAATAACGAAATCTTAGGTTCAGAAATACCAAACTAAAAAAAAAAAAAATGAGAAAAAAGAAACAGCTACAGAAGAAAACGAATGAATTAAAATTTTAAGAAATACTATGTTTTCTCAGAAATCCTTTTTGAAATAGTTGCAAAATAAATTTTGCACTAAGTTTGAAATCTCTATCGTAAGATAAAAATTTCTGTATTATTTGGAAAAGAAGAATGGGTGAATATCTTCTGGTAATACTTCCAGTTTTACACTGGTCTCATCAATTTGTAATTTTTTAAATAGTATTCTTAGTTTTATTTTATAATAAAAAAACCATTATCATAAAATAAATTTTTGCGTTGTAATTTCAATGTTGCACAATCGTTATTCAAGGAAAAAATTCAAAGAAAAAATCACAATTAATTAATTAATTAATCTAAATCTTTTCAAGATATGTGGTATCTTTTCATAGCTAAGCTATACGAACTATCATCAGCAATAACTCAGCGTGTCTTCCGATATAAATACCCCTATTTTTTTTTTTATTTTTTTTTTTTTTTTTGTAAATGGTGCAACAGCTCGATTGGGAAAAATTATAAAAAACTACTTTAATATTAGTTGGTAAGACGGAAAAAGAGAATACAGCTATATTTTGTGGCTTTTAACGCGTATTTAAGAACAAACCGTTAACTTGTAATTCAGCAATATATTCGCTGGAACCCGCTGAATTCGTGGCAATGCATTTATAAACACCACGATGTATAGCCTCCAATGAATCGATATTTAAAGAGCTGGTGCGTTTATTTAAACGAACTAAGCTAAAACCATTTTCGCCATTGACAATAGGAGCAGAATTTAAGGTCCAACGTATATCCATGGGTAGATCACCCTTGGGCACAACACAATTTGCACTGGCAATTTCGCCCATATCAGCAGCATCTTCGCCGAATATAAATGGTAAAACTTGTGGTGGTACTGGGTGATTAAAGGGGAGTCAAAGAAATAAATTAGAACGATATTAATAATATTGAAAAAAACATAAAATTTTTAAATAACTTTCCGACCCATGTTTAAGCAACATTTCATGTAGACAAACCATTAACATGCAATTCAGCGACAAACTCCTGACTTCCTGCGCGATTTGTAGCAACACATTTATAAGTACCACGATGTTTGGCAGTTAAGGCATCAATATTCAAAGAACTAGTACGCGGATTCATGCGAAAGAGTGTAAAACCATTTTCACCCGATATAACAGGCGCTGAATTGAGCCACCAATGTATGTCGAGAGGCAAATCACCCTTAGTGATCATGCAGGTAACACCTGCAACCTCGCCCGTATTGGCGGGCTCATCACCGAAGGTAAATGGCTGAATTTGTGGAGCAACTAGGTGAAGGAAATCAGAGGTTGTAATAAGGCACAAAATTAAATTTAAGATACAAGTATATAACTAAAAAGCTAACAAACTCTATGATTTTAATACTAAATCTAACCGTTGACATGCAATTCAGCGCTATATTCAGCGCTGCCTGCTTTACTCGAGGCAATGCATTTATATAAGCCTCGATGGCGCGCTTCGAGCGAGTCTATATTCAAGGAGCTGGTACGCGCATTCATGCGCGAGAGCACAAAACCATGTTCGCCCGATATAATGGGCGCTGCATTTAGAGTCCAACGAATTTCCATGGGCACATCACCCTTTGGTATCATACAAAATACGCCAGCAATTTCACCCGTATTAGCTGGCTCTTCACCAAAGCCAAAGGGCTGTATTTGTGGGGGCACTTTGGAAAAGGAAGTGAAATAAAAAACTAAATAAATAACTAAAAAATATGTTTTTTCTAGAGGAAACATTAATCTAAATATATGTCACACAACAAACCATTAACATGCAATTCAGCAATATATTCAGCAAAGCCCGCTGAATTGTTGGCAATGCATTTATAAGTGCCACGATGCATGGCTTCCAGTGAATCAATATTCAAGGAACTTGTGCGTTTGTTCATTTTAAAAATATTAAAACCATTCTCGCCATTAACAATCAAGGCTGAATTGAGAGTCCAATAAAGCTCTAACGGTAGATCTCCCTTGGGTACAACACACGTAACGCTAGCAACTTCGCCGCGATTCAGTGGCTCTTCGCCAAATGTGAAGGGACTGATTTGTGGAGCAACTTTAATGTTTCGAACATATAAAATTAATGAAAAAATTTACTAATTTTTGGGCCACCTAACAAATTTGAAACTTAAACACTATTCAGCACTATTCACTTCATTCAGCTGAACTCGGCACAATTCGGCTCTACTCAAAACTCGGAATATTAAAAAAATATTTTGTTTTTTGACGCAACAGCTTAAAATGTCATGGGAAAATGTAGAATTTGTATAGGTGGTTTTAGACAGCTTGTTAGTTTGTCTCATCTTAATTTAAGTTCTTATTTTTTTATTTATTTAAGTTTTTCAATTAACGAACCGTTAACTTGTAATTCAGCTTGATAATCAGCTAATCCGGCCAGATTAATGGCTATGCAACGATATACTCCACGATGCTTAGCCTCGAGCGAATGAACGCTTAAATAACTGGTGCGCGAATTCATTTTGACTACCGTAAAACTATCTTGGCCCGAGATGATCGGCTCACCGTTTAATGTCCAGTATATATCAAGTGGCAAATCACCCTTGAGTACAACACAATTAATGCTCAACATGTCGCCCATGTTAAAAACCTCATCACCAAAACTAAAAGGCATCACATGTGGAGGAACTAAAAATTATCAAATATTACTTTAACTCAATTTTTAACCAACATAAAGCTATTCAGCAATAAAATAAACGAAATAATATACAATTTTATGTACTAATGAAAATATCTAAAATATTATTTTCCTCCTTCTAACCATTAACATGCAATTCAGCGGAGAATTCAGCAAATCCCGCTTTATTATTGGCAATACATTTAAAGAGACCGCGATGTGTGGCTTCTAACAAATTTATGCTCAACGAGCTGGTACGCGGATTCATACGTATCAGTGTAAAACCTTGATCGCCATTTATAACCGGAGCCCCATTTAAGGTCCAATGTATATTCAGCGGCAAATCACCTTTAGTGACCATACATTGCACGCCAGCCATTTCTCCGAAATTCATAGCCTCATCACCGAAGCTAAACTGCATAATTTGTGGCGGCACTAGATAGACGAAGGGAAACGGAACATTGCAAATCAAACAAACTCAAACCAGTTCAAAAAGAAAAAAATCAACAAAAAAGATTTTGATATAGTTAAGTAGAGCGGCAAACCATTAACTTTCAGCTCAGCACTAAATTCCGCAGACCCCGCCTTATTTTCCGCAATACACTTAAAACTGCCACGATGATATTCTTCCACGGCGGCAATATTTAAGACGCTAGTTTTTGCGGAGAGCTTAAGTATAGTGATGCCCTCTTCACCATTGATGATGGGACGCGAGTTGAGCGTCCATTTTATATTAATAGGTACATCACCTTTTTGCACCATGCACTGTACGCCAGCATTTTCACCAGTATTCACAGGATCATCACCGAACGAGAATGGCATAACCGAGGGAGGTACTGAGGAGGAGGAACGGAGTAGGTAATTCATAAAAATTAACCGCAAAATCAAAACAAACTTTTAGTCTACTATAAAAATAGTATAGCTTATTCTACCGTTGACGTGGAGCACAGCTTTATGCTCCACCGAACCCGCCGCATTTGTCGCCACGCATGTATAGGTGCCCATGTGTCGGAATCTAGCCGACTCTATGCTCAACATGCTGATGCGTTGACCACTGCGTGTGATGACAACACCATCATTTGAGCCAAACATACGATAACCATTAAATTTCCAGTAGATATCCAGTGGAAGATCGCCTTTAGTGGCCGCACAGTTGACCGTGGCCATGTCCAGAGCATCAACGGGCTCGCCGAAGTCAAAGGGTAAGATTTGGGGCAGTACTAAAGAGAAAAATAGGGTCTCACACTTCTACAGTAAAGTTTTTGGAAAAAGAATTTTATATAGGACACAGTTTTTAATTTCTCGGTGTCGCGGAGTATCCGGAATAGTCCATATGTCTAAGTACATATAAAGAAAAAGTCCGGCAGTTAATTTATAAACAATATCCGTTCCTGATATACGAAGTCGAAACTATTATATATCCATAATCACGGCGGAAAATAATAGATAGGATCAGAATATTGAGCAGGTAAGTAGTAAAACAAACAGATATATAGTGAAGAGGAGCTAGAAGCAACTATCTCCAGAGCATATAAAAGCTCTCCGAAATCAACGCCAGCACGCACTGCGGATGGGATTGAGTTTTGGAAAAGTTTTTTAAAACTAAATCACGTACTGAAATTCCCCAAAGTGAAATCCAATAAGGTACACTTCATTAATACTGTATCTTGCAATTACAAGCTACTTAAAATCATAGTTTGGCTGAACTTTCGTCCACAATTTCGAGTCTTGGGTGGAAAATGTTCTAAGAGATCATTTATTATCTAAAAAATCTGATAAAATTATAAAAATATAAAATCTTTACAAAGGACATTTGGTACATGGGGATCAAAAACTATGAAATTAGCAATAACCGACTTAAGACCGAAAATCAGGATTTGAGGAAGCACTGGGGGGAGTATTAGGTCACATACTTCTACAATATTAAAAAGGTTCGGGAAGGACTTATTTCTTAAGTTTAGAATTTTTCGATAACGATATGCATCTGTTTATACCCAAAGAATCCGCAAAACATCTATGATATCGCGTTTCGTTATTAGGCGGTACACCCAACCAATTTTCGGAAAGGACTTTCTCCGATTTTAACACCAAATAGTCTTCACCCTAAGATAAATTTGGTTGCCGTTATAACACGTCAGAGCTATCATAATTAAGCGTGAAATGACTGGAGAGACGGTAAGAATCAAAAAAGTGGAAAAACAAACGGAAAGCATAGTCAAGTCAAGTTTTAAAGAACAATTTTGCAAAATGTTTCAGGAAAGTTTTTAAAATAAAATCAAGTATCTTACTTTGAAATAATCGTAGCTTGTTCGAAAAAGCCCTCATATACCACCCTCACTCCACCAACGATATCAGTAGAGAGATAAAATGAAAGATAACTCTTGCCAACAGGTATTACTTTGGCTCAGTAGGCAATTGAGAAGTAGAGCCCTCTCTCGACGAGCAAAAGTCACGCTCTATAAGTCACTTATCATGCCCGTCCTGTTATATGCAGCATAAGCCTGGACGTTGAGCAGCTCTGATAAAAAGACTTTGGGAGCTTTCGAGAAAAAGATCCTTCTCAAGATCTACGGACCAATCTGCGTCAATAGCGAGTACCGAATACTATGGAAAGATGAGCTGTATGAGCTATACGCTGGCACCAACATACTAAAGCGTATAAAAACAGGTCAAAACCGACTTACTGTTGCAAGCGCCACCTAAGTAAGTAAGTAAGACATCGAATTGGGCAAACAAATTTTGCTCTCATTGTTCGTTTAAGTTATATACAACGAAAAATTTCACTGGTTGATGAAACACTAGTACGAAATCATAAAAATTTATTGTAGTCAAATATATAAAAGAGTTAGAACTAGGAGAACATTATAAGCTACTATTATAGAGGAACTCTACAAAGCGGGGTCATATCACTCTTGCTTTTGCTTCTAGTATTTAACGAACTCTTAATTCTAATCAATGAAAAAGGTCCCAGAATGACAGCATATGCGGACGACGTCATGGAGCTGGTGGGCGGGAAACATCTCTCAACTAGTAACTACATGATAGAAACAGCACTCAATGAAACTATCTCGTGGCAGATCCACACATCTCATTGGTTAACCCCGACAAAACAAGAAACAAAATTGAAAGTTTAGTGGAGTAATCGTAAACTCTAAGATCACTTGGAAAATCTACATAGATGAAGGAATAAAGAAGCTCACTGTGCCTTTGATGCAACTTCAGTAGGTTAGCAACCATTATATCATCCATTGGATGTATATGGCCATCGTAAGACCCATACTAACCTATGGTTGGATTGTATGGTTTTTGAAGCCACAGAGAAGACAAGCTAGCTCAACACTCTCTACAGAGTACAGAGATGGGCTTGTTTAAGAATAACAGGTGCACAGCGATCAACGCCTCAAGCAGGCCTGAAAGTTATGCTAAGCCTACTCCCACTGGACGAGTTCATGAAAGCCACGGCAGATAAAACGACTAAAGGAATCAAAGCTTTGGAAACATTGAACATATAGACACACTTCTATACTCACAAAGTATAGTCCTTTGGATCTCGCTACCACTTCTGATGACATAACCTCAAAAATTAATTTTCAGCAGAACCTTTAAATCTTTTACCCGAAAAGAGATGACTGGGAATCGAAACAGAACTGCACGACACGGGAGCGTATGAAATATCTTTGTCATACAGACTACCAGATTACTGTAGTGTCTTTGAGACAGATATATTTGCGATTGAACAAACAACTCTGACGATCCAACCAAGGAACATCACTACATCTAGTATTTCGATCTTTGTGGACAGCCAAGCTACGATAAAAGCCATCTATAGTGAGACGATCAAATCCACACCTGTTTGGAACCATCATCAAGCTCTCCTAACAATCAGTCATCACTTAAGGGTAAATATCTGCTGGGTCCTCTGTCATCATGACACAAAAAGAGATACGAAATAGAGACGACTGTGATATTTCGCACTGTCTTTGGCCGAGACTCTGCGGAAAAAGGACTAAATTCTTTTTATCAATGATTAAAACAGAAACTCGCATCCTGGTGGTGGTCCTCACAGGGCGCTCTGCTATTGGCACACTGGCCTCGGGAATAGGGATTTCTCACCAAGACGATTGCAGAAGTTATGGTAATGTCGCGGAGAGACAACTCCTCAAACAACTTACATGCGAAAGCCATAATCTACAACAACCACGATGACTTCGCCATAAGGGAGGTAGACTTTACGGAGAACTGCAGGAGCTTGAAAATGTCTCGTTGATGGACTTTTGAAAGTCAGACGGAGCACCGGCTGGTTCAACCAATCTGCCTTCAACTGATCTAGGTACAGGTCTTTCGTTTTTTTATTTCCGATAGGCCCACAAACGCGGAAAGTTACAATGGACCGATAGGCCTCCGTGTTTCCAACCTAAATTTAAACACATCCCTTTCACCTAACCTAACCTATCTACCTATCGAAATTCCTGGTTAAAGATTTAAAAGATTGAAATAATAAAACTCTGGTAAGATATCATCGGAAGATAGTCTTGGTTTTGACATAAGTTAGAACCATAGAATAAGCATTACAAGTATTACAAAATTCTAAGTTATGCTTGGCCATTGTGAGCTCCTTTCGTCTCGAGACTGATGTTTAAGATCAATAACAGTTTTGAAAAGAATGTTGGTACTCGTAAGAGCATCAGAATAAGGTACTTCTGTGGGCAAAAAATATCGGGAACTTGTTTATAAATCAAAAAAATCTTTATGTATTCCTCTAAAAACCTTTCATCCCCCTAAGAGTAGTCCCCCCGGATGCATTACACTTGTGTCAAGGTTTTTTCCAATTTGTAAAACATGCTGTAAAGTCCTCTTCCGGTATAGCCTTCAATTCCTTCTTCTTTCGGTTTCTATCTATTTTATCAATTCAAAGTGGTGTCCACGGAGCGGTCTCTTGAGTTTAGTAAATATCCGGAAGTCACATGGTGCCAAGTCAGGCGAATACGGTGGTTATGGAACGATATAGGTCGAGTTTTTGGCAAAATTATCACGATTTTTTTTCATGAAATTGCGCGTTTTTGGCACCAATCGAGATTTCACATTCTAAGGCCCAAATGGTCACTCAAAATGGTTTTCACTGATCCTTCCGATATTCCAACAAGATCATTAAGGTCTCGGATTGCCAATCGACAATTTTGGAACACCAATTTTTTGATTTTGTTGACGTGTAACTCATCAGTTGATGTTGATGGTCGTCCTGGCCGTGCCTCGTCTTCAACGCTTTCTTGACCCTCTTTGAATCTTGAACCACTCATTAAATCTTGTTTTCGATAAAGCTTAAAGCTTAAAGCTCACCGAAAGCCTTCTGCATTTTCATTTTCAATGTTTTGGCAGCAGAAATTTCATTCCGCATACAAAATTTAATGGAACTGCCTTGTTGAATACTTTCAGACATTATAATATAAAAACGAAAAATTCACTTTTAGCTATTTACAAAATGACGCGTATCTTAAACATTAATAAATATTTTGACGTGTAATTTGGCACAGATGTCAGTGATAGTAGGCCAACTTAAAAATAAAGTTGTTCCTATCAAAGTCCCCAAAAAATTTAAATTTAAATTTCCCGGTATTTTTTCCCCACAGTAGTATGTTCTTCAGGAGGTCACCCAACTGAGATAGAGTCATTTAGAGCTAGATGTTTGAGTGACATTTTTCATGATAACTTTACAATTAAATTGTGAGTTCCAATAATTTCCATCGAAATATCAACCTCTCTGAAGGGTTAGTAGATTTTGACTTCTTTCCCGAAAAAGCAAAATAGTGGACTCGTTCATAAAAAGACAGGCGTGGTTAGAGGTTTAAACATTTTCACGGAAAGTAACGGAATTGGAGGTCTATAACCATCAAAATTTAGCGTAGCAAGATAAGAAAAGAAATGAGGATCGCGGCAATTGTAAGCTTCTCCCATCCAATGTTCAAAAATCCTAAGATCGTTATTTACACCCAAAGATCACTTTGGCTGGCAAAATCATCTATGTATATAAAGACAGGATTTGGAAAGTAGATATTTCTTTGCTAATATGTTTTCGAGTTGATTCTAATTCCTGATCCTGATTAATAATGGCACAGTTAATCATGGCTAAGTATAAAGAACGGAATAGTAATGAAATTAACTGATATAACGAAAATTATTAAAAAAAAATCGAAACTCTAGACTTAAGGCTACTTAAGAGAAAAGTGAAGTAAAATGCCTATTCAATTTTTAAAGTTTAATAGAGCTGTTATTTTACACCATTGAACAAGAATTTCTTCCGAAAATATAAGTCCTAATAATATGCAATGGTGAGATTCATGATGAAACAACCATCCATGGCATGTAAAGTTAGAGATTCCGGATAAGGAAAAGTTAAAATGGAAAGAAGAACGAGCAAACGTTTTAAACAATAAAAATTTTGGGAAATTTGTATCAGCACAAAAGCTACGACCATGATTCATAAAGACCTTTGCGCTATTGTAAAGCTTATAGCGGAAGATCATCCTTACTAATGATACAAAAAACCTCACCCAATGAAACTTGGCGTGATAATTTAGGAATAAGGATCGGAACCAAGAAAGTAGAATATAAACGGAGGTAAAAAAAAAATATAATAAAAATTCATATAAGACAGAAAAAGTTAAAATTTATAACCGTTAACGGCTAAGACAGCCGATTGCTTGGTGACACCGGCTATATTAGTGGCCACACAGCTATAATTGCCAGCATGTCTGGCACGCACCGACTCTACACTAAGCACGCTAATGCGTTGATTATTTCTGGTGACAACAACGCCGTCATTGGTAAAGACGCGACCACCATTTTTTGTCCACGCAACATCGATGGGCAGATCACCTTTATTGACTGTACAGTAGGCAGAAACCATATCGAGCTCATTGATGCTCTCCGAGCCAAAATCGAAAGGAATAATTTGGGGAAGAACTAGAGAAATAAAGACATTTTTAACGAAAGACAGTTAAAATCTAAAACTTCATGAGTCAAACTCGGCGATTGAATTAAAATGAAGATTGTTTAAAGGATTAAGGAGTTAAAAAATAAAAATAAATGTAAAGAAACAAAAAGTTCTCAAAAGTTTCCTCCACGTTAATCACCATTAATTGCAAGCATGGCCCATTGTTTGCTGACTCCAGCATTATTGGTGGCAACACAGGTAAAATTGCCAGTATGTCTGGCACGCACCGATTCTATGCTAAGCACACTTAAACGTTGACTATTACGTGTAACAACAATACCGTCGTTAGTATAGACGCGACCACCATTCTTTGTCCAAACTATATCCACAGGTAGATCACCTTTATTCACCGTACATGACACAGAAACCATATCCAGCTCGTTTATGCTCTCTTCACCAAAATCGAAGGGCACAATTTGTGGCAAGACTTGGAAAATTTGGGTTGAAAAAATGAGGTTGAAATTAAATTAAAAATCCAGAAACTTTAAGCATAATAAGAGAAAATAGTTTGATTGAACCGTTGACAGCTAGTAACGCCCATTGTTTGGTAACACCACCATTATTGGTGGCCACACAGGTATAGTTGCCGGAGTGACGCGCGCGCACAGACTCTATGCTAAGCACGCTCATGCGTTGACTCGTTTTGGTCACGACCATGCCATCACTTGTATAAACGCGACCACCATTCTTTGTCCAGACTATATCCACCGGTAGATCACCTTTGTTAACGGTGCACGAAGCAGAGACCATGTCTAGTTCGTTAACACTCTCCTCGCCAAAATCGAAGGAAACAATTTGGGGCAGCACTTAAAGAAACCGAAGAGGGGAATATAAGGATAGTGAGTGGATAAAAGAAATTAAAAAAAGTAATGTTAACAAGAACCATTGAATCATCAGACATATGAGTGTTTTTAATAACCATTAACAGCCAACATGGCCCATTGTTTCGTGACACCACCATTATTGGTGGCCACACAGGTATAGTTGCCTGCATGTCTGGCACGCACCGATTCTATGCTGAGCACGCTCATGCGTTGATTAGTTCTGGTCACCACCAGCCCATCATTGGTATAGACTTTGCCCCCATTTTTGGTCCATATAACATCGATTGGTAGATCTCCCTTATTGACCGTACAAACAGCAGAAACCATATCGAGTTCATTGATGCTTGCCTGACCGAAATCGAAGGGCAGAATCTGAGGCAACACTAACGCAGACCCAGAAATGGAGGTTGGTTATTCACAGTGGGTTAAAATAAAAAAAAGACTATTTAACGAAATAAAGGGGGAAAAAATCTGGGCTTGTTTCATCTAAATTTCGGTCTAAAGAATCATTTCGCACCGTTTACACACAGTTCGGCCGTGTGAAAAGCTACACCAGCAGCATTTCGGGCTACACAGGTATAGTTGGCCCGATGACGCGCATGCACTGACTCTATGCTCAGCATGCTGATTCGTTGTGTAGTTTTCGTTATTAAAATACCATCGTTGGTCATCAGTTTGCGCCCGGAGTTTGGTTGTGGAGCTGTTGTCCAGTACAGTTCCATTGGTGTATCACCTTTATTCACGGTACATGTGGCTGAAACCATGTCGTGCATATTCACTACATCCTCGCCGAAGTCAAAGGGCACAATTTGTGGAGGCACTAGTTGAGTTCGGTGGAAAAAATTTAGAAAAATCGTTGAAAACCCCAACGTTGATTTTGTCAGCACTTCTCTGAATTACATTAAGACACGCTAAGGCCTCGATATATGCTGACTTATGGTAAATTTCTGAAGGCACCAAAGTTTTGGGCAGCCTTTGTATGTAAGCCGGGTGTTTCGCAAACAAGCTCGGATGGACAATTTTTTTTTATATAAAATATGCACAGCATTTTCTGTTGCTTCATAGCTTACCAACCAGAAAATACCGCCCATAGTTGTAGAAAACTAAGAAACTTACCCATAACTTGTACTTCGAGTGAGCCGCGTGCAGAATAACCTTCAACATTCTTGGCCACACAGGTATAGGTTGCCTGATCTGAGCTGCGTTCGACATTTTCAATAATAAGTGTGCCATTGGGGAAGACCTTTTGCTTGCGGTTAATGGGTAAAGGACGGTTATCTGAAAGTAGAAAGCAAAATAAGTTTTAACATTCCACAAAGCGCCCCATCAAGTCCTTTGCGTGTACTTACCGCGTTCCCATACAATGGAGTCAATTGGATAGCCTGCAACTGGACATGTCACGAACAGATTCTCTCCCGCCACTATTGCTTTCTTTTCCATTTGACGTATATAGGGCAAACCATAGACGTTTAACTTGGCCGAGTGCTCTGCAGTACCAACTTTGCTCTTGGCCAAGCACTTGTACAAACCACCATCATTGGCATGTACGGAGGTAATATTCAAATAAGAAACCACATCTCCATTCACGGTCACATACTGTCCAACCTGATAACGATCATTGTTTGCGATTTTCTTGCCATCGAGTTCCCAGGAAATTTCAGGTGTTGGATTGCCGCCAGCAACGCACTTGAGGAATACACTTGGTCCAGGTTCCATGGTCTCTTCTTGGAAAGCTTGACGTATAACGGGTGGATCAAAACGACCGCCAAGCTTAAGCTCAGCGCTAGCTTCAGCAGATTCCTGATCGTTGCGAACGAAACACTGATACATGCCCTTATCTTCCTTCTTGACTGACTCGATGCGCAGTACGGGATCACTGTGTCCAATCGACTTACCATCCTTCAACCAGCTAACAGTTTTGATGGGATTTCCAGTATATTGACAGGTGAAGACAGCGGGACGTCCAAAATCTACAGTTTGTGTGGGTGGATCAATTTTGGCAGCCAGTGGAGCGGTGACAGTTAACACAGTTTCAACGCTTTCACCACCAACAGAATTGTTGACAACGCATAGATATTTGCCCGAATCCTCGACAACAGCATCCTTGATGATTAGAGTGCCAGAAACTTGTTTGACGCGTTCATTCAATACAACAGCTTGTTTGCGTGTGGAACCTTCGATGAATTTGTACCATCTGCAAAGAGTTGAATTAGAAAATTAGTGGGGACTTTTGTTTAAGCTATCGAGTCCTATCAAAATGAGTGAATGAAATGCGTAGTGGGCGTATGATCAAGCATAAAAGCGATAAAACACAGAATGCGTTAAAAGCAATAATGAAGTGCAGATCATCTTAGCAACTATAGGTACAACACAAAAACCTCTATGATATGACAAATACTATTACCTGTTCCGCTGTTAGTGAAAAAGGTGACTTGCTTAACTTACCTGTTTCAGTAGCTAAAGAAATCTTTGTGTTGTTTTGAAACTTAAAAATAGCATTTCATTAACTCATTTTGACTTTGCTCTTGGATTTTTTTTTTTAAGTTGCCCTAGATTTTCCCTAGAACTTCCCTCGCTAATTTTCTCTAGTCGCTTGTTTTTGCTAGGAACAAATATTCTACCTTTGGGAATGCCTAAGAACAATCATAAAGTGGAGAGAGGAATTATTACTGCAAAAGATCAAAAAAGTCAAGCTCTACAGACAATCTACCTGTAATCTAATCAGACCCTCACTAACTTTCTCTAGTCACTTGTTACAAACATTCTACCCATGGGAATACCTAAGGGCAATCATAAAGTAAAATGGAGGGAGGAATTATTACTGCAAAAGTTTTAGACAATCATAGTAATGATAAAAGAATCTATACCTTAAGAGTTTTCTACTTGGGACTTTTGATGTTTCCCTAGTCTTTCTCTGGTTTTTGTAGAAACAGACATTTTACCCATGGGCATACCTAAGATAATCATGAAGCAAAGTGGTTCGAGAGAAGCTAAAGACTCAAAAATGCTACCTCTAAAGGTCAGAATTTTAACAGACATACTAGCAAAGTAAAATATATGGATAGTTTTGCAGATTCCCAAAAATCTAACTCCTTAACTAATATCTGGACAAAATCGTCGATAAGTGTGGAATATGAGTAGAGTCGAACTAAACCAAACAATAAAATACCCCGAACATTCATTATGAGACTTATTCGAAAAGAGTTACTATTGTAAAAGAACTAGTAATAGCGAAGGATAATTTTTTGTTGGTTTTCAGCAACATTATGGTAGATGTTTCTTCAACCCTTACGGCAGGTCTGCAAAATATAATTACCAACATTTTAATTAATCCAAGTCCGTGCAGATTTAGAGAGGTATGCGGCGCTATAAAGTTTGGAAGTGACTTTAATTCATTAGGGAGTGACGGTATACCAGCGGAATTCTTCAAAGTCCAAACTAGACTTGTTCCTGAGTTGCTTTGACCACTAATTCAAGTTAGTTGGGAAAATGAAAGCTTCGCAGACGAATGGACGACGGTATAATAATTAAAACCGGCGCCCGCAACCTCGGAACCAATGGTACGATCAGGAGTGTCACATCGCTGCACAGCAGTAAAAAATGCCGCATATAGAAAAACGCTGCAGTCAGCTCCAACACCAGCCGTGCGAGAAAACTACCGCGAAAAGAGGAAAGCAGAGTCCTCTCTTTTCAGACGCAAGAAAAAAGAGCAGGAAAAGCGTGAGCGTGAGAAACTAGAGGTATACCAGGGCAAGAAGGATGCACGAAAATTCTATCAACAGGTTAAGCGTCTAACCCAAGGTTTCAAGCCCGGAGCATCCACTTGTAGAGGCGAAAATGGAGATCTGAATGCGGATACACAGTGTGTGCTGAGATTGCGAAGACAGCACTTCTCCAATTTACTTACTGGCGACGATTCCACCAATGCCGCCCATTGAAAGCGCAGTTCAGTGCCACCAATCAACGATGACGGAGTGGAAGTGCCACCACTTAGCCATGAAGAGGGTCGAGTTGCTATCGAACAACTCAAAAATAATAAAGCACCGGGTGCTGACGGCCTGTCAGCTGAATTGTTTAAGACCGGCGGCGATGAATTCATAAGGCGCATGCATCAGCAAAATATGGCTAGCAAAAAGCATGCCCGACGATTGAAACCTCAGCGTACTGTGCCCTATACTTAAGAAAGGAAACCCAACAGTCTGCGCAAGTTATAGAGGTATCAGTCTAATTTCCATCGCATATAAGGTTCTCTCAAGCGTACTGTGTAAAAGACTAAAGCCGATTACAAAAACACTGATTGGACTTTATCAGTGTGGCTTTCGACCTGGCAAGTCCACCATAGACCAGATTTTCACGCTACGACAAATCCTGGAGAAAACCCACGAAAATCAAATTGACACACACCATCTCTTTGTCGATTTTAAAGCTGCGTTCGATAGCCCGAGAAGGGATTGCCGATACTCAACAATGTCTGAGTTCGGTATACCTGCAAAGTTGATTAGACTTTGCAGAATGACGTTGAGCAACACACGCAGCTCCGTCAAGGTAGAAAATGACCTCTCCGAAACTGTCAATACCGAACGAGGTTTCAGGCAAGGCGATCCACTGTCTTGCGATCTCTTCAACGTTATCATTTTGGGGATCGTACGAAAGGCCGGTGTGCATCGTAATGGCACCATTTTCTATAAAAGTGTCCAGCTCCTTGCGTACGCTGATGATATTGATATTCTCAGCAGAACCAATAGAGATGTTACTGCTGCTTTCGCCGCTATCAGAAAGGAATCAGCCAAAGTGTGTTTTGACGATAAATGAGGGCAAAACAAAGTATATGCTGTCTACAAACAAGGGAGCGCGGCATTTAGACTCCCACTTTTATCCGGCAGCTATAACTTTGAAGTAGTCAAGGAGTGCGTATACCTTGGTACCGCCATTAATAACAACAACCAAATCAGCCTGGAGATAAGGCGAGGAACAATAATTGCTAATAGGTGATACTACGGGCTCAGTAAGCAAATAAGTTCCAGAGCTTTCTCTCGATCTACAAAACTAACACTCTACAAGACGCTCGTAATACCTGTGCTGCCTTATGGCGCTGAGGCATGGGTAGTTCGCAAACTGACGCAGCTGCTCTGGGTGTGTTCGAGAGAAAAGTTCTTCGCAAAATCTTCGGTCCTGTTCAAGTCGGCGATGACTATCGCATCCGAATGAACCACTGTATGAGGTCTACGAATACATTGACGTAGTTCAGCGTATAACTGTGCAGCGACTACGCTGGCTGGGTCATGTCCATCGTATGGACGACGAAGCTACAGCGAAAAAAGTGCTCGAGGCGAGGGTCGCTGGTCAACTACGACGAGGGAGACCATGCCTCCGATGGATGGACCAGGCTGAGGAAGTCCTAACCGCACTTGGGGTATCCGATTGGAGAAGGCGCGCGCAAAATAGAGGCACCTGGCGAAAGCTGATGAGGTCGGCCGAAACCTCGACTCGGGTTGTTACGGCCACCTAAGTAAGTAAGTAAGTTCATTGACTTCGAAAAGGCATTGAACAGCGTTCATAGGAATTGCTTATGGGCAACCCTGAAACGAGAACCGTTACACATTGCTACATACAATGAAATCCAATTCACCTAGTTGAGGAGACCTGATCGATGTCTAACATTAAGACCAAAATAAAGAGCTTTATGTAGAATAGCATGAGACATACAATCATAAATCCAAACTTCTCCTAATGCTTCAGTTACCACTCCTAGTTTTCAGGGATGAATTTATTTATCCCGACCTGATAATTAATAGAATGCCAGTCATGCTCGATTTTGTGTATAAACTGTACACGGGCAGTTATAAAAGTTCATACAAGACCTTTTCGTATTTTTGTAGGTAGTGTTGAAGAGCCCAGGTGCCTATCATGGGCGGCCCTTCGGGGAGTCTCGTGCTGGTTGTAGTTTGTATAAAGTCGCTTACACTGGTCCATATTGACCGACGGGAATCGCGCTTAGTACGACCGGGCCGGTTACGACCCTAAATATACAAGAGATTTAAGAAAGGTCTTCGTCTCCATCAGTAAATGGCAAACGAAGATACTCCAACTACTGGTAGCCGAATTGATACTATTTGGAAAACTTATGGAATTTATTCTATATAGTTATTGTTTTCATAAATAGGGCGCAGGTCTCTCTTTGTGTTTGTGGAAATGACTTCTAGTACGGTTATTTTTCCGGGTGTACGAACTTGTTTTACAGTATCAGGCCTGTGTATGGCTGGTGTTTTATTTATGCACCTTGAGTGTGTTGTGAAGTGCTGATTGTTGGTTCCATGAACTATTGACTCCGTGGTAATGTGGCCAAGAAGAACTAAGCCTTAACGACAGGGGAATTATATAAACACAAATAAAGATATTGCTGTACGTGGAAAATAACTCAAGCTAAGACCGCTCGTGGCGGCCGTGGCATACTGGTTGAGGTGCGTGACTTGTATGCAATATAGTCCACGTTCAAATCCCACCAGAAACAGAATGTTATTTACAATTGAATTAATTTTTCTGTTCAGCCGTCACCTCTCAGCAGACAATGGCAAACCTCAGAGAGTAAAAACTGCCATGAAAATCTTTTTGAGAACATAAGCCGTTCGGAGTCGGCATAAAGCATGTAAGTCCAGTTCTCGATCATACTCGGTTGTAAGATTCAGAATATAAATTTACAAGATTTCGTCATTTGGGTTAAACATTAGCGATGCAAATTTTTTGTAGCTCTAATAAAAACTTTGAAGTACTTCACTCCTAGCCTTAGATCAAAATGCCTTTACCTAAAAGCTGGCATTGGATATGCTTGACCTAGGCAAAGTATAGCAACATCTTTTTCTGCAGCTAGCGTCAGTTCCTGAAGACGATCGCCAGAAATGGTGGGTGCAACACTGCCCACTGGTTCTATAAAAGACAGTTATTTAAAACATAAAGAGAAATATTTAGCTTTCGCTAACAGAATGATAGCAGAATATTGGGTAAGGATTATTATTGGTAAGACCGATCGAACTTGAAAATTTTTATTAATTTTCTAATATTTTCTTTGCAGTTCGCAGGGTTTCTTTAAAATTGCCGTTCACCTAAAAGCTGGGGTTGGATAAGATTGTCCCAGGCACAGCAAAGCTAAGCTTTGAGAGGCTGCTGTTGTCAACTCTTGTAAGCGACCACCAGATATTGTCGGTGCAACACTACCCACAGGTTCTGAAAACAAAAAAGGTTACAGTATATGAACAATAAATAAAACCTCTAATAAGTAAGCTGCCTGAAATAAATATGAGTAGAGCCAAGAAACAAGAAAAAGAAAATTGTTTTATTCGCACCTTATAAGTGGCACAGGATAGGCTTGAGCTTGACAGAGCAAAGCAAAGATTTGATTAACACCTCGTCGAAATGTTGAACTTTGGGCATCATTTGAAAATGTAGGTGCCTTAAAACCCACAGGTTCTAGATAACAAACAAAACCAAAAAAACACAAAAATCATTAAAAAATGTTTGACTTAACTAACCTGATAAGTGGGACAGGAAAAGCTTGTGCCTGACAGAGTAGCGCAAAGCTTTGTGATATATCTTTGACGAAAGTAAAACTTTTTGACTCCCCTGAGAATGTGGGAGCTTTTGTACCGACTGGTTCTACAGGCAACATAAAGAAAATAAAATATTAAATAGTTGTAGATAAAACTTCTGCCCCACAACAGAATGCAAAGAATTGACTCGAGTTTTTTATTCAACTTAAACGGACTATTTATCTAACTTGACTTGAGCTTTTAATCTAGCATAAACACTTAAACTGACCTAATGATTGGCACCGGATAAGCTTGAGCCTGGCAGAGCAGACCAAAACTTTCACCACGCTGACGTTTAAAAGCTAGACTGGTCAGATCGCTTGAAAATGTTGGAGCTTTTGCACCAACAGGTTCTATAATTAAAAAAAAAAAAAAAACAAAATCAAGAAATATGCAATGTTTTCTACCTTATAAGAGGCACTGGAAAAGCTTGAGCCTGACACAATAGTGCAAAACTTTGTTCAACATGACGCACAACAGAAAAGCTTTTGAAATCACTTGAAAATGTTGGAGCTTTGGCACCAACAGGCTCTATAAAAATGTGCAACAACAAATATTAATTAAAATAATAATATATAAATATATCTAATACTCAGAACCAGTTGGCAGTGTTGTTGCGCTTTAATTTTAGTCGTAGAATGGAGATTGAAAAAAAGCTTTTACAAAAAAAAAGGCTTACCTTATTAAGGGCACTGGAAAAGCTTGCGCTTGACATAGTAAAGCAAAACTTGTCTCTACATGACGAATATAGGAGAATATAATCGAATCGGTGGAGAAGGTGGGAGCTTTTGCACCAACAGGCTCTACAAAAAGCTTTTATTTAAATCTATCGTAAAGTAAGTTTTTAAAAAGCGTTTTTGAATGTTGGTAGGCTGTTGTTTTATAAGTAAACGATATTTAAGTTTGCCCAAAAAGCTCTCGCGGCAAAGCTTTTCTTTAAGGGCCTCCGGAAGTTTTTCGAAGAAAAAATACCTCTTTTTAAACAAAGTATAACTATTCAAGATTTTTCCTTGAAATTTTGGTTCAAAATAATTCGTCGATTGGGTAGAATAGCGCAATGCCGCGAAAGACCTTAAATTTTGCGATGAGCAAGATATCTGGGAAAACTCCCGGAGGCCCCCAAAATAACTTTTTACCAAAAAAAAGTTGACTTATACCTAAAAACTGGCACCGGAAATGCTTGAGCTTGACAGAGTAAAACGAGATCATTGCCTAGTTGTTCCCAAAAGCTGCTGGTCTTTGAAGCTGTGGCAAATGTAGGAGCTTTCGCACCAACGGGCTCTAAGAAATTTTTAAAAATTTGTCAAAAAAGTAGATAAAATATAATTAACCCTAAAAACTGCCTGAATTTAGGAAATAACTAAGAAAACACAAAAAATAAAAATCACTGGAACTTTGAGCTTTTACCGCATTAGTGGCACCGGAAATGCTTGAGCTTGGCACAAGAGCACAACAGCATTCTTCATGCTACCAGACAAACTGCTTATTTTAGAGACGCTGGCAAATGTGGGAGCTTTTGCACCAACGGGCTCTAAAAAATGTAGTTATTTTGTTTAAATGAGTAAAAAAAAGAAAACTGCTTGAACCTCGGCATCTGTACCTTAATTCTACCAAAGCTTTTGCTTAAGTTTGTTTACCTGATTAGGGGCACTGGAAATGCTTGAGCTTGACAGAGCAACGCAAAGCTTTGATTAACCGCACGTGTGTAGGAAAATGAGTTTGAGTCTGTTGAAAATGTTGGAGCTTTGGCACCAACGGGTTCTAGTAAATAAAAAAATAAGTGCTTTGATTTTTTTCTCATAAAAGGAGCTTAACACTGCCTGTTTGAGATAAGATGAAAGCGTTTAAAAATCTTATTAATTTTTACTTTGATTACCTTATAAGAGGTACCGGAAATGCTTGAGCTTGACAGAGCAGAGCAAAACTAGAGTTTATTGCGCGCACAAAAATGCTACCCTTTGAATCCGAGGAAAATGTTGGCGCTTTTGCACCCACGGGCTCTATACGATGAGTTAAGTAAATAAAGAAAATTCATAAAATTTGTACAAGTTTTTAAAAGTACAAGTCATAATTCTGAAACCGTTGGTAGGTGTTGCTTCAAAAATTACTGACGAAACGACGAAAATTAATAGAGTAAAGAGCTTTCCATAAATATAAAGCACAAATTTTTAAGAAACTTTCTGAAGTATGAAGAATTATTGAGGTAGCTTTACAAACATTCTTTAAGACTTTTTCAAAAGATGCAGTTTAAATGGTTAATTGAAAAGCTACTCAACAAAATCATAAACTCAACATTAATTCACTTAAGAAGCTCACGTATACAGCTTTCCTAAAGACTTTTATATAAAATAACGAAGGATCCCATCAAAATTATGAATATAATTTATTTTTTAAATTTGAAAAAATCATTAAAAAAAAATTCAATTTATGCTCAAAAAAGCTTATTTTTAGCTCAAAAAATCTCAAACTTTATTAAGCATTTTAAAAATCTTTTTATAAGAAAATCTTTCACTTAAGTTATACTTTTTCTCAGACTGAACTGATTTATTTTTTCAAAAAAAGTTCAATTCGAAAATTTTATTAAAAATAGTAAGAATTTATTTAAAAGTTATTGTACAGAATTCATACTTGAGCTTATTTAAGAAATGGAGCTTCTTTGAAATGGAGCTTATTGATAATCAAGCCAGTCTAAGCCCTTAAAAACCCATGAAAAAGTAAATCTTTAGACGAAGTTGAAATAAAAGCTGCCAAAACGTTAAAAATGATTTTTTAACGATAAGCTTTTTTAATACGGTATTGAACAATAATTTAAAAAAAGGCTTTTTACAAAAGTGCTCTTAAAAATGTTTAGCTTTTTTAAAACTTTTCAGAAAATCAATTAACCCAAAAAAACAACTCGCTTTTAAAATTTTTTCTGAAAAGCTCAACAACTATAAAAAAGATTACTTTTAAAGCTTTTTCTAAAAAGCTTTTAAGCAATTTAAGATAACTAGTAAGATCTTTTCTGCATAAAAGAAGTACAAATGCTTCGATGTACGAAAGTACAGTTTCGGATTTGATAATTTTGCCTGCAAATATTTTTGTATGCAAATAGCTCTGCAGCTGCTGAGCTGCCGTCGCCGTCAATTTAAAACTAGGTCAGGCAATGTTAACGATCGTCTTGAATAAAAACTTTTCTTTGTCTGCAACAGAGCTTTTCTGATGTTAGCAAGAGCACAAACCAGCAATTGAGCAAAAGTTTGAGTACACTTGTGACAGTTTTGGGAAACTTAATCTTATAATACCCTAACCATAAACTTCGTGGTTTACTCTGCTCTAACTTTATCAGATAAGGGGAAAAAGGAAACCTTAATTCGGAATATTTTTACAATTAATATTTTGTTTGTTGAAATAGACAAAGAAGCAACAAAAAAGTAATGGCCTTATTTTGTAAAACGCACGTATTCACCTCACTAGAGGTGCTTTTTTTCTTGCAATATATTTCATTACAAAATTTCAGTGAGAGATAGAAAATTTGTTTTACTTCACGTAATTGCCAGGCAAAAAAACCCAAGTGAGGTAATTGTATTCGTTTTTCAAAATAAGGCCATCGGTTTCTTCCGATTTTGCTGCAAGTATATCAACAAAATGAGCCGAAAGAAAAGCTCTTCAAAAAACTAATATAAAAAGCTCAGAGCGCCGAGGAATCCAAAAAGCATTTCAAATTGGTCTACAATATACCTCAAAAACCTAATTTTACAAGCTCACTTATAAAAAGCTTTCTTGAAAATTACTCAAAAAAAAGATATTTTAAAAAACGTATTCCAAAAAGCTTGCTATATAACGTAATTTACTTTAAAAAGTTTTTCAAAAGCATAAATATCTCAAACATTTTAAAAAGTTGCATATACTCGTATTATACTTTAAGAACTCTGACATATGTAAATTGATCTGCAAGAATTATTCCAGTAGAAACTCTAACTACAAACTTGAGCTTTAAAAATATGCCAAGTGCAAAGAATGCTTTTTCAAAGTCGATTGCAACTAAAAGCTTATTATGAAAGTTGGTCTCGTGTAAGCTTCTTATTATTTGAAAAGTTTTTAAGAGGAGTGAGAATGAAAAGTTAAGAAAGCGTCATGAATGTTTGGCAGTCTTACTTGCCTTTAAAAACAAGTGTAATATCGAACATCTTTCTATTGCAGAAAAAAACAACTATTTAATGTATGAGTTTATCGGCGAAACGTACCTAAAGACGGGCACTGGATACGCTTGAGCCTCACACGTCATGGCAAAAGTCTGATTTTCTGGCACGTGTATGGTGAATGTAGACGCAACGCTTGGAAACGAGGGTGCTTTGAAGCCAACCGGTTCTTAAAAATATTAAAAAAAAATTACAAATATAAATGTTTGATCGGAAATAGTTCTATTTGAGCACTGAATGTAGGAAAGTTGTACCGGAAAGCTTTTATATTAGTTATAGCTTTTATTTTAAGCTTTTGACAAAATTAGTTTTTTGAATTGAATACGTCCCCAATCAATATTAATACGTTTTTATTTTTTGAAAGCTTTCATTTTAACATAGTATCTGATGGCTTGATGTAGTCTTGATTATATAAAACTTAGAGAAAACTTTTAGATTAGTACAAAAGCCTTATCAATAAAAGTCTCATATATTATCTTTTCTTTTTCAATTTCTAAATAAAAGCCAAAAATGCTTGAGTGGTCGCTTGAACACTGAAGCTTTGATCGTTCTGTGCGTGAGATTAATACATATTTTACTGCATTAACACAATCTCAAGTGTGCAAAGCTGCCCGACACTGCTCTAAATGCAGCCATGAGTAAGCTAAAAGCTTTTATAAAAAAATTGTTAAGTTTCTAAAATTTCTTCAAAATTTAATTGTTACGTGTCGTTCTTGAACGCTAAAGCTATAAGTTAATATGATTTTACCATTATTTGGCGATAATTTTTCGGAAAGCTTTTATAAAAGTTGTTTTTAAGCGCTGAATGAAGCCTAAATCATTAGTGAACTTTATAATACTACCAAACAAAAAGCTTTATTTGCTGTTTAAAAAGAACGTATGGTGAAAGAGAAAGTTCTTTGCCCGTGAGCGGCAGAATGCCCACCCAATCTTTACGATGTTTGAAGGAAGATTGTGGCATTGTTTTAAATGAACATTTTAATTTTAGAAATATTTTTAAAGTTTTTTTTTTAAAGTTATTGAAGTATGTGCATATGGTCAATAAAATAGCTCTTTTTTTTTTTTTGTTAAAATTTTATTGAAGCACGAATGTGGCCTATATTTATTGTAAAACTTTTGCATAAAAATATTACTTAAGAAAGCTAAATGAAACCATTATATTTTAAATAATTTCAGATTACATTTGACCTTAATTTCGCTGAAAGCTTTTAGAACTTTTTTTTTGGAATTCTTTAAAATATTTTATTTGTTATTTATTTATGTTACTACTCATCAGTAATCTTCTGTGGTTTCTGCATTCCAATAACTATGAAACTCTTATAGGCACAACTTATGCTAAACCAAAGCGGAATTGCATTTATGTGCGTTTCGATTTAAAAAGCAATGTTTTTCTTGCACAAAGCAAAGGTTCAAAAAATTTACTAGATTAATTCTGCAAAGATTTGTTGTTGCGAATTATTATTTTAGAAAGCTGAATACAGCCTAAATTGATCTTAACTCTATGTTAGAGCTTATTGCCGCCAAATAGCAAATAAATTATTTTTTTTCATAAATTCTTTGTTAGCTCTTTATGTGTCGTTGTTGAATAAAATAGTTTTCTTTTGTAAAAAATTTTTTGAAGGATGGATTCAGGCTATCAAAAAGCCGAAACAAAAGAATCTTAATCGAATTCTAACTTTTTTTTAAAGGTTGTCACCAATGTGCTGTGCCAGTTTAAAAGTAACTTTTACCAGATGCTCTCTACCACCAGAGCTGTTAAAGAATGCAGTCATGATTTTAAATAATGTGATTTATATTCAAAATAAATGCATTCATTGAAATCATTGAACGTGATTTGAAATTTCAAGTCGTAATTAAAAACTTTAAAAAAATGACTGCATTCATTTTGATGATTGCATTCATCTTTTGAAATCATTGATTGGGGTTCCATGGATGCAATAATTTTTTCAATTCATTGATTGTGATTTGAAATTTCAAGTCCCAATCAGTGATTTGAAAAAATGAATGCAATAATTTTTTAAATGATTTCAGGACTTGAAATTTCAAATCAAAATCAATGATTTTAAATCGCAAATGAATGCACTCTTTTACAGCTCTATCTACCACCGCCTGAGCGAACCAGAAGTGGCTACAAAATTTTGTTTTATATTCTTCATTTAATGAAAACTAATGTATAAAATAAAGTTTTTCAATAAATATTATAGATTTATTTTATAGATGAAAGTAACTGCCCCTTAAGGTAAAAGCTTTTACTTGGAAAATAGTTATACACATTTGAAAACTAAATGTAGTCTTGATTTAAGTGTTCTTGATTAACAAAAAAAAATTTTATGTATCAAAAACTGAGTCTTGACTTATCTTGACTTTAAGACTTCGACTTATCTTTAGAAAAGTCTTCTCTTAAGCTTTTTCGAATGTAAATGCCTAATAACAGCTCCATTTATTTCAAAGCTTTTATATTTAAAGCTTCTACACCACAGTTGACAGCTTTGCTTTATGTAAAAAGCTTTTATTTTTAAATATTTTATAAAATTCTGCAAATGATTTTAATTTACCTAAAAATCGGCACTGGAAATGCTTGTGCTTGGCAAATGAGCGCAAATGTTATGTTTATAGGAGCTCGATGCGAAAAGGTTTGCACCTCACCCGAAAAAGCAGGCGCCTTGGAACCTATGGGCTCTGAAATAATACCATTTTTTATTGATGCTATATTAAAAGCTGAATATTGGCATAGTTTAAGGTGCACATTTTATTAATTGTTACCAAAGAAAATACTTGAACTTTGCTGAGCTACACTGTGGTGCATAACAATAAGAACAACAATCTTTTTCAATTTTATAGCCATTGAAACAGTTTTTGAAAAAACTACAGATGGGGAAAGAAAGAGGTGGAAGAAATTTATTTTTGGAAAAAAACAACAACAACAGTAAGAAGTGGCTTTTTCAGTTAGACCGAAATCATTGTATTTTGAATGGTGCATAACTATAAGAACAATATGATATTAGCATAGTAAAAATATTTTAAAGTTATATAAATTAAAATTTTTTGCATTTTAATAATGTGTGGGTCCTCCGCCTTGTCGAGTAAGCTCGAAAATTCGATTGGGCATTGAAATAATTAGATCCCGTAGCTGATTTATTTCAAAAGACTCCCACTCTCGAATGACGGAAACTTTAAGTTCTGTAACACTGTTGTATTGAGTGTTTTCGGCGTAAGCACGTTTCACGAGTAATCCCCAAACATTTTCTATGGGGTTCATGTCCGGAGAACAGGCAGGCCAGTCTAAACATTTGACTTTTTTTGTTTGCATCCATTCTCGCGTCTCTTGACTTTTGTGTACGGACGCATTGTCCTGCTGAAAAATCCATTTGGAGCTTCTCTTTCTTTGAAGAAAAGGCAAAAGATTAATTTGCAACGTCTGAATGTACTCAGCAGAATTCATTCGGGTGCTTGGGAAAGCTAATTCCAGGGTTCCTTCAAAGCTGAAAGCACCCCAAACCATGAGAGAGCCACCCCCAAAGTTTCGTTTGGAAAAAAATCGCGGCTCTTTACTTAAGTCCCTCCAATTACACTTGAATCCATCAGGGCCATCCAAATTGAATTTTTTTTCATCCGAAAAAATAACCTAAAAAACAAAAGAGGATGTTATGGATTATTGAAATACTTCAAAGAACGCGTCCACCTTTTTCCAGTCCGTTGTCATATTATTTTTTGCGAAATCGAGACGCGCTTTCTTGTGCCGCTGAAGCAACCTTGGTGCTGTCTTGAGAACTTGCCTTATGATAGTTCCAGACTGCTTCAGTGCTCGAGCTACCGTCCAACGTGATACATTTAAGCCTAATTCCTTAGATATTTTGCTAGCGCTCTTCATTGAATTGCTTGCTGATTGTACAATTCGACGCTTATCCCTCGAACTTAGCTTGGGCTTTGGTCCTCCTCTTTTATTTGCACCATATTCTTCTTTTTTTTGCAAAAACTTCCGCACAACTGTTACTGAGCGTACAACTTTTCTTGCAATTTCTCGTAACGAGTGTCCATCAGTCCTTGAAAAGCATATATTTGGCCTTTTTCGATTTCAGAAAGGTATTTACCACGTGGCATTATATATATTTTTTATTTTTGCTCAAAAAAACGGTGTTCCTCTTCAGAAAATCGACTACACACAACTGATATAGAATTGTTCTTATAGTTGTGCACCGCTAAAAAAAACGATTTCGGCTCAACAGTAAACGCCACTTGTTGTTTTTGTTGTTGCTTTTTTCCGAAAACATATTTTCGTATTCTCTTTCATTCCCCATTCGTACTTTTTTAAAAAAGTTTTCAAATGGCCGTTAAATTTGAAAAGACAACTGTTCTTATTGTTATGCACCACTGTGTATAAAAAGCTTTCGTAAAAAATCTTAAGTTGGAGCGGTATTGCTCCGAGTGACACCGTGTATAAAGTCCAACAAGTTGATGTTGACACAGCGTTTGTTAACCTATCATGACATCTCTGCGCTGTATATACATACCCACACACAATATCTGACCTTGATAACACAACCAGTTCTAGACGCCCACTTGTGCCATACGCAACCTTGAACCCCTCACATGATACAAAAACCTTACAAGTGGCAGTGCTTTTTAAGAGAGTGGGTGGGTGCTAGGCGTTCCGACAAACTTTATTGAGGTCAATGCTTTCAGCGACGCACGGCCAAAGACAACAGTCTAAAAAAATTATTCAAGACAAGGACAACTAGAGCCTTTAAGTGATAGCAACAAGTTGTGCGCTCAAGGACGAACTTCTTTTAATTTAAGGTGCCCAGATACACGAACATACAAGCACACACACACACAAGTGCACACATTATAAATGTCGTCACAGCAAAAAGCGAAAGTGAGATAACCAAGGTTATCTTGCCTTGCCTTCACTCTTTGACTAGCTCGCTTGTGTGCGTACCGGAAACAGTCGGAAAAAAACGTGACTAACCAAAAACAATGCAACGTTTAACGACCCACAAACGTGCAAGACGTGTGAAAAAAAAAATTAACTCATTCATAAAAAAGCACAGCACGTAGTTCTCAAAAGCTTAAGGCGAGAAGGAGCAAGCCATAGTAGCAAATGAAAATATATTATTCTTGTGCTCTTCAGAGAAACTAGCTGAGAAAAATACGCTCTATTTTTTTGACCAACACTTTGTGGCACTCATTCTAAACAACTTCAACAGCGCACAGAAGAATCACAACAAAGCAGCAACAAGGGGCAATTGACTCAAATCAGCAAAGTAGGGGCAATTGTTATGGGAAATTTTAATCAGCGCTTTTGCGCACTATCTACGGTGTGTGAGAGAAACAACACTATGAGCACGTGTGAAATAGCAAGAAAACAAAACATGTTTTGACAGCTCTTTGTTTATATTGCAAAAATCTTGACACGCTGAGGGGGATGAGAGCAAGGTTTGTGTACGTGTGTGTGTGCGGTTGAAAAAAGTATAAGGAACAACAAGAAAAAGCACAAACAAAGAATGGAGTGCGTAATCAAAACATAAACAAAACAAGATTTCGCCGACAGCTGCCACAAGATGGAGTAAGCCGAGGCAATAAATTAAAATGTTACTTTTATGAGTTGTTTAGACTGAGGAAGTTTTTTTCTGTACTTTTTTTTATATATGTTTTACTTTTATCTGTATAAATGTGAGTGTTTGGGTGAACTTGTCGATGAATGTAATATGAATGAAATGAAAAAACAACAAATTCTTCTATTAACAAGGCAAACAGCAATTAAAAAAATATATGCCGCACTTGCTTAAAAGCTCTCTTATAATGACTAAGCACATGCTTATTAAGTCATCTAGGCTTTTAAACTACCCTATAGGAACAAACTAACTTGTTTTTAAAATCAACTAATTAAAAAACTAATTTAAAATAAACCAGTATATGAACTACTTTGAATTATATTAAAGCGGCAACTACTCTGATTTTGACATGTTTTAATTGCAAATTTTTATTAGATTACAAGTTTATATATATTTAACCATGTTATTTCATCAACTATTATATTAAGGCCATCAGTAATAGTTTTCAATTGGCTATTTTAAAGTAATTACAAAAATAATTTAAATATAACTAATTTAACAAGTAGTTGAAAATATATGCAGACGAAAGTCATTTGACTTATTTAGCGGACATCACCATACAAAATATGTTAGTTCGTTCTATGGAAAAAAGTCAGAATTTCAACTAGTTGTGGTTGACAAAAAACTACTTTATCAACTACTTTTAAATTAGTTGATTTTCCTACAGGGTATATTTAGAAAGAGTGTAGAAAAATATGTATGTATGTAAAATAGCACAAAAAAAAAGATTAAATGCAAAAGCTAACCTAAACACGGGCACCGGAAAAGCTTGCGCTGGGCAAAGCAAAGCAAAATCCAGACTCGCTTTACGCTCGATGCCAGACCATTTGGTGTCTACTGAAAGCGTGGGAGCTTTTGCACCAACGGGCTCTAAAAAGTTGACAGAATTGCATTTGTGCAACTTAAATAATTTTATTACAGAAATTATATGTATGTAGAGCTTAAATATTAACCTGAATGCTGGCACCGGATACGCCTGCGCTGGACAAAATATGGCTAAAGCATGCTGTTCATGACGCTCAATCCAAGAGCGTTTGATATCGTTGGATAGCAATGTGGGAGCTTTGCCACCAACTGGTTCTATAACACATTTTAAAAGAAAATTTATAGGTACTTTGAAGAGCTTTAAAACTTAGGCCGCCTTTAGAGTGAATGCTTATGCCGAAGATTATTGTTAAAGCTGAAAAACGCTTTATACATATACATATTCTCGTAATCATGCGGAAAAAGCTAAAAGTGTTCATGGTGCAAGCGTATTGTAAACTTAAAGCTATTTATTAGGGCGCGTTTATAGTGAACGCTTATTGAGCTTCTTTTGTGTGTCTATCTCGCTTTTTTACACAGCGAACAAGTGAGATAAAGATACACCAATAAGCCAATAAGCGTTCAATAAGCGCTTTTAGCGCTCATGTCTTTCCTCAATAAGCTAGTTTGAGCTGTAAGAGCGCATTTATAGTGTCGGCTGGTTGCTGTGCTGAGCCAAGCCGATAAAGAAAGCTGAAAAACGCTGCACATACAGTCATATAAAATAAGCTCAAACTGCGTATAGTGCCAGCTAAGCGAGCAGCTTAAAGCGACTGGTGGGCACTATAAGTCACCATTATTTTATCCCCTTGAAACCTAGCAACTTTTAACTGAAGCATTTTTCGCGTTTTTGCTTACTTTTCAAGATATCTTTTTACATGTTTAAAGATTAAAAAACGCCTACTGTATTAAAAAAAGTTTTATTTGATAAAAGCTTTCGGATACAGAAAACTTTCATTAAAATCTAAGAAAACTGCCTGCTTACCGAAAGTTGGGCGCCGGATAACCTTGTGCTGGACAGAGCAAAGAAATTACAAAAGCTTCACGCAGCTCCAGTGGTTTTTGTACCAAAGACGGCATGCGAGGAGCCGTGCTCGAAATGGGTTCTAAGTAGTAACAAATTAGAGCAAAAATATTTTAAATTCCATAATTTTACTTAAACAAGTACTGAATGTTGGAAATTTAGGTACCCTTACTTGAGAAAAATCAAAGAAATCTTATTTTAAACAATAGAGCCAAGACCCCAACCAGGTCTGACTAACTTCCTTCTCAACCAGCTCACTAAGCCTTATCAAAAGATTAACAACTAAATTCAAGGTAATTTTTTAAGCACTGATTATGGCTTACCGAAAGCTTGGCGCTGGAAAGCCTTGAGCTGGACAAAGAATTGAAAATGGTTTGCCACTCGGTATATAAGAAGGTTTACTCATAATCGAGGGTATACGCGGTGCTGTGCTTGATACAGGTTCTGAATTAAATTAAAATTAATGGTCCATTTAATTCATTTATTTTTTGTCATGATCACTATGTAAAAAATGTTCGTTGTATGCGTTAAATCTTTTTTTTTTAAGTAATGCCACGACTATATTGGAATAGGTACCAGTTCAAAACCTGATCGCAGATTAACAAATGTTATATTTATCTTTAATCTTTTACCTAAAATTTGGTGCTGGGTAACCCTGTGCGGGGCTCAAAATAGCTGTGGAGCTTTTAAAATCTACAATATTCGGTTTATAGGTGAGCGCATTAATCTTAGGCGGTGTGCTGGAGACGGGTTCTGAAATAGGCACAAATAAATGCTTGACTCTGAAAAAAAAAAACTTGAGAAAACTGCCAAAATATTGGGGTACAGAGCTTAGGTTTTATTATTACTTAAAAAAAGCTTTTGTGGAGTTTTAAAATTTATATAACAATTTTTATGAGATTATTTTATAGCTTCATTTTATATGAAAAAATTTTCTTAAATAAGCTTTATTACAAATTCTTTCTAAAAAAATTTTATAATGTTCAAAGTGCAATAAATGGTTTATAATAAATAGTTTTAATAAAATCTTTAAAATATTTTTAATAAAATTTAGAAAAAAGCCTTTTGAAAAGGAAATCTTTTCGAATAAAGGATTTTTGAATTGTGAAAAAAATGAGGAAAAATTTATTTGAAAAAACTTTTAAAGTAGTTTTAAACAATTATACATATACATATATATACATTTTTGAAGTCTTCCAGGTGAATTTTCTAGAAAAACTATTTAACGGATAAATCTTAAACTTTTTGAAAAAGTACTTTTGGAAAATTTTTTTAATTTTAAGTTGTAAAGCCTCTTTTGGAAAACTTAGTTTCAAATGTTTATTTGGAAAAAACTTTGTTTTAAACAAAAGTTCTAAAATTGCAAAAACAATTTCAAAGGATATTTCTATTAATTTTTACTAAAATATTTTTCTTTCAACCTCTCTTTCAAAATTTTGGAAAATTTATGTGAAAAAGGGGTTTTTAGTTTTAAAGACCTTTTTTAGAAAAAACTTCCAACTTTTTTATAAAATTTAAGGAAACTTTTGATCAACTTTTATTATGCAAAATATACTTAAAATAACGAATTGGCCATTTCAGCCCTTGAAAGCACTTTAAGCTTCTTATAGCCAATTCTGTTGTGAAATGTTTTATCAAAAATTAGCAAGAATTGCAAGAATTACAAAGCTTTATGCTGACTCCGAACGGCTTATCTTCTCAAGAATCTTTGACAGTTTTAACTCTCGCCGCAAAGCTTTTTGAAAAAAGCGGGTTTTAAACACTCAACGAACAATGTTTTTCATATACACGAATTCCTAGGCTGAGTTGATAAATTTTTTGTCATTATAGAGTCAAACAAAGATTCTGTCAAGGTTTTTCCTTTGGGTGAAGATAGTTTTAAATATTAATTTGAGATAGCTTTTCAAATAAAAAATAAAAACGAATTAGATATTGTCTGTAAAGAAATGTTTTGCAAATTGGACCCACAAGTCTTATGCCGACTGCGCTCATGTTCTCAAGAAGGTTTTAGTGGCATTTTTTACTCTCTGAGTTTTGCCATTATCTGCAGAGAGGCTGATCCGAAAAATTATTTCTATTGAAAAACTTTTCTCTGTTAGATGGCAATTCAAACCAAGCCTACTGCGGTTCTTTGGCATACGCATTGGACCACAGTTTTTACAAAGAATCATATTAATAGAAAAGCTTTTCGAACACATTTTTTTAAAGAGGTTTTTAAAAACAAACTTTTCTTTTAGAGTTACGAACTATTCGGAAGCTTTTTCAAAAGCTTTTCCAAAAAACTTCAGTAAGAAAATTCTCAAACATTTTTTTGAAAAACTAAATTGAATAATTTTTTCAATATTTTTGAAAGAGCTTTTTGATAAACTTAATTTAAAGCTTCAGAACAAATATTTTGAAAATTTTTGAGAATATTTCGTTTCTGATAGACGGTTTCAGTATTTCTTCAGTCAGTAAAAGCTGTCATTTAAAATTAAAAAGCTTTCTTTTCAAAATTTGTTTATATATGTAAAACTATTTTAAAAAAATGTTGGAATTACTATTTTACATTTTTGACAAAAAATCATATAAATAGCATAGCTTTTCTAAAAAGCTGAGCTATGAAGAAAAATTTATCAAAAGATTTTTAAAAAACTTTTGAAAAGCTTGTGTGAAAAATTTTAGAAAATCAGAAAAATTTCCTAAAAGCTTAAAAAGTGTGTGAAAAAGCTAAAAATCTTGTGTAAAAGCTGGTTTAAAAAACTTTTGTAATGTTGAATGTTTGTATGTTGAATAAGCTTTTAAGAACTTGTGAGAAAAAGCTTTTTTAAAAACAATATTTTAAATGAAAGACCTCATTTGAAAAGCATATTTGGAGAAGATCTTCTAAATAGCTTATTCATGATATAATAATTTATAAGGTAGTAGTGACAGTTTTTTTGTCGACCAGCATTTGTCAAAAACGCATAGAAAAATAGAAAACGAATAAGTAGCAAAACAGATGAAAAGTTAAACTTTGTATTGAGTTTGACAAGTGGTGGTCAACGCTCTGAGAAAATAGGTAGTTGTCAAGACTACCTTGTAAATTATTATATCATGAGCTTATTTAAAAAAACTATTTTGAAAAAGCTTTTTTTAAGCTTATTTCAAAAGCTCATTTAAAAAACAATGAAACCTAAGTTAAAGCGTTGAGCGTTGATTATTTGTTCGCTTCACAATTCAGCTGAACGCCATCCCTAATTTGAAGCGCTGTGTTCAAATGTCAAAAACTTAGTTTGTCAAAAAATTAATAATAATAAAGCTTCTTTCATTCGAGCGGTGATGTTGTTGATATCAGGAATCAGCACATCCAAAAATTTCCAAACACAATTTTGACTTCATTTTTTAAAGTAAATGTTTCGCAATCTGCTTATGATGTCCTGTCAAAATTAGAAATTCCGGTAGGTAAGCTTTAGCACGTTTTTTAATGGAATGCTTCCTACAAAACGTTTTTATGAACATAAGAAATTTTTGACAATCAAATAACACTAATGCTTTAATAAAGATTTGACTGAAAGCTTTTTGAAAAGCTTTTTTGATAAAGCTTTTTGAATAGCTTTTTTGATTAAGCTTTTTGAATAGCTTTTTTGAAAAAGTTTTTAGATAAAGATTTTTGGAAAGCTTTTATGATAAAGCTTTTTTAAAAAGTTTTTAGATAAAGCTTTTTGAAAAGCTTTTTTGAAAACTTTTGAACAATGATTTTTTAAAAGCTTCATAAATAAATTATCGTAAATTTTTTTGTAAAAATTCGTAAATTTTTGTAAAAATCTTTGAAAATATGAAACAAATTTATTTAATTATTTAAGTCAATAATTTACCGAAATATTGGAGCTGGATAGCCCTGTGCTGGACACAAAAGCGATATACTACTATGATGCAAGACGTTAAGAGGTCGTGCACTGACTGGTGGTACTTTGGGTGCAGTGCTGGAGACAGGTTCTAGAAAATTGTATAAGTTTTAGGGAAAATATAAATTAATCTATAAATACTGCCTGAATATATGTGAAGCGACTGAGTGTATACTAATGCATATGCATAGGGTACCCAAGATAATCTTTATTCATAGCAAATTTAAATGACTTTTGCAAAATTTTTCCGACAGATCTCTTTAGAGGATATACTAAGTAGATTCTTTGAAAATATTTCTTAGAAAAATTCCTTGAAATTTGAATGGCACTTTAAAAAATTTAAAAAAGAAATGCATTCTTTTTTCTTTTATAAATAAAAAAAGCTCTTAAGATTAAAATAAATTCTCAATTTCTTCTAAAAATTTTTAGGTAGTCTTGATTACCTAAAAAACGGCACTGGATAGCCTTGAGCGGGACACAATAAAGCCAATGTTGTGGTGCTTGCATAGGATTTCATATCAAATTTTGAAAGCGAAGATACTTTGGGCATTTCACTGCTTACGGGCTCTTGAAATTTTGAAAATTTATTTATTTTTATAATTTTAATACATTTATTTTGCACTAAAGTTTGAAAACTGCACTGAATGTGAATAACTTTATTTTATTCAATTTCGAAAATAGACTCACCTAAAATTTGGCACGGGAAAGCCCTGTGCTGGACACATTACAGAAACAGTGCCTGATAGCCGCACAAATTCAAGACCTGTTTTTTGTATGAGTGCAACACGTGGGGCTGCTCCACTAATGGGCTCTGAATTTTATTTAAAATTTTATTTAGAATTTAAAATATGGTATAATACATTTCATTTTATTTAGAATTTACCTCGAATATATATTTAAAATAAAAAAAAGGCCTGAAAAGTTGGGCAAAAGTAGTTCGCAAAGCTAAGCTTTTAGAGATACCTAAAAAATGGCACCGGAAATGCTTGAGCTGGACATAGTAGCGTCATGCTGCTACCTGTTGGCATATCAACATTACGCGTCTTGTCTCCCGAAGTCAAACGTGGACTAACACTGCCAACAGGTTCTAAGAACAAAGGATATTTAAGTTGATTAATGATATAAGTTCAAATAGATAACTAATAGAGCCTTAATGTTGTTCAAAAGGTACCCGAAAACAAAATAATGTGAATTTTTTACCTAAATAACGGCACCGGATATGCTTGCAATGGACACAGCAGCGTTACATCCTGCTGAAGACGCCGGCGCACTTTGGTCAACTCGTCATTTTCATTGAATTTTGGACTAACACTGCCAACGGGCTCTAAATAAATAATTTTTTCAAACAAATTTAAGCTATTCTTGTAAGCATTACATCGTTGCGTGAATGTTGGGATTGAGCTTTCAGCACCATATTAAGAAGAATATTTGAGAACAATAAAAATCATAACACAATGAAATAAAAATAGGCCCAAAAAACTTATAAGCACAAAGGTTATCTTTATAGTTAAATTCTAGCTCATTATAATTTTGAGGAAAATGTCGTAGGCACCAATTTTTTTAACAAATATGGCCTAATTTAATTTGTTATATTTATCTGATGGTAAATATTTACACAATCCAAATTAATCCTATTATCATCATTACAATAAAAGTAATCTTCTATCAGCATTCATAGATCATTTTTTAATTTACCTAAATATTGGTACCGGATATGCCTGTGCCGGACAGAATAAGCTAAAACTTTTACTTATACGAGATTCGGCATTCTTTAAGCGGTTCTCGACGCTTATTTTAGGCCCCACGCTGCCAACAGGTTCTAAATATGGAAGTACAGTAAAAATTAACATTTGAGATGAAAAGTTAAGAAAATTACAACGTAGAAATAACAAAAACTGTGCTGAATGTCAGGTGAATAAATGAGTTAACCCTACTTTAAAAAAATGTTTTTGTTTTAAGAAAGAGAAGGTTATTCTTTCTCCAATATTCAAAATATTTTCTAACATTTCAAAAAGAGTTTAAAATTGTTTTGTACAGGCAGGATTTTACAATATTTTCAGAAATAGAATTAATATGATTGCCTATACCTGCGGTGTCCACCCAGTGGGTCGCGGAAGGGGTTACAGTTAGGTTGCGACTCGATTTTAAAACTATTAAAACCATCGAATAAACCATCAGAAAAGATAGCAAAAGCAAAAGAAAAATTGGGTATATTTGAATGAGCAAATTTTTTACTGCTAGACACAATACTTATTTACAAAGATTATTTTTAATATTCAATGAATGACACTAGCTTAGACGAAAAAAAAGTTCTGGTATCTCATAGACTTTTTTTATGTACTATAACTCTTTTACGAATATTTTAAGTATAAGTTTGTATGTCAGTTTAAGCCGCCGAATCACAAATAAAAATTATTTGTGCACCGAGGAAATTGTGTTGAGCATCACAGTCGTCAATGATCCCGTCGGAATCGCAATAAATATGATCATAGGATTCTATGGCAAGGTTGCCACCATAGAAAGCGAAAAGCAGATGGTTCTGCAAGTCATAGATGCACATCAAAAATTAATTCCTGACAGAGCAACGAAAACAGACTTCATTGCAAATTTGCAGAAACCAAAATAAAAAAATGTCAAATATCGGACTTTACAGAAAAAATTACTTCATATCCAAATATATTCCAATTCTAATTTGTTTTTTTTTTAATAAACTACATTAAATTACTCATAATCCACAGCTTTTCAATTTAAATACGGTGTAAAGTGTTGTTGACCTTAATTTCACATTTATCAAAAATCTGATTTCAAATATGAATTCAGCGGCCAATTTTACATAAGCATAAGAAGTTCTGGACAATCGGATACATCTGTTATAAGTTGGTGTAAATATACGATATCTGCAGATTTCCTTCGATCACTTAAAGATTGAATTTTTAATAGTTTTAAACGATCCTCATAAGGAGGACGGTCTAATATGTCCGTTCCACTTAAGCCCCTTAGAGCAAACTGAACAAAACTTTTTTGGTTCTTTCTTTCATGTTGATCGACATGTAACTTGTAACTTGGGGACCAAACTTTGACAAATATTTTGACGTTTAGTGCATCATTTTGCATTTCTTCCAGATCATGATATACATCTTAGCACTTTGCAATTCATATAGTTCAATTCATTAAATTTATTACTTTTTTAACCCTTAAAATAGCGAAAATTTTGAAATATATCAATGGCCAATGGTTGGGTGTTATCCCCCTTTATCCCCCGTACCTATGCCACTGAATTGGAGCTTTACCTAAAAATTGGCACCGGAAATGCTTGGGCTGGACAGAGAAGAGTTATGCTGCTACCTGTACGCATATCGAGATTACGAAGATTATCTCCTGAGGTCAGACGAGGACTAACGCTGCCAACAGGTTCTAAGAATAAAACATTTATAAATGGATTTTATGATTAAATACAAATACGACAAATAGTGCCTTAATGTTGGTCGTGAGGTACCCATTATTAAAAATAATACAATTTTTACCTAAATAAAGGCACTGGATATGCTTGGAGAGGACACCGCAGCGTTACATCCTGCAGCAGACGTGAGCGAACCATGGTCAGCTCGTCATTGGCATTGAATTTTGGACTAACGCTACCAACAGGCTCTAGAACACAATTAATTGAATAATTTCATCTTTATTAGAACAAGTATTGCATGAATGTCGGGATTGATCTGTTGAATATTTGAAACAAGACAGTAAAAGATATAACGAGGTAGCGAAAAAGTGCTTCCTTCTTATTTGATTTAGACATTATCTAAAGTTATTTCGTCACCGCTTTAATTCACATAGTCAGAGCTATAAAATTAAATCCAAAGATTAAATTTTAAGAAATTATTTTACAATACAACTAAACTTTATTAAAAAACATGAGTATGTTTTGCTTCTAAAAAGCCCCAATTTGTAACTGTTATGAGCAGCAAATGATGATAAGAGCTTGAAGAGTCTGAAAATAGTATCCAAGCAATTTAAACAAATTTTTTATCATTCCAACTAGTCAAATGCCTTTTATTGCTCTATTCTTATATACTTAGAAAACATCATCGAAGGCATGGCAGAATTATAAGGTAGCGCCGAGTCGCGTAGTGCCCTCACGCGTCAACGAATAGTGAATAATGAAAATTCAAACTAGTTGTCAAATCGACGAATTTATAAATAAATATAAAATGTTTCCAAGGTGTAAACTGTGCTGTCGCGTGTTTTAAATTCGTGATAAATTGAGTGAAAATACTATAAAAACAATGTAATAAAAACTATAAAATGTGGAAGAAGTCTTAAAAATGCAAGAAAACTTGTAGCAATTCTAACCTAAAATCAACTGCGAAACGTGAACACAAAGAAACTCGAGACGAACAGCTGATTTTGACAACTAGCCGGCATTTTCTCTGCTGTCTACTTCATTCTTCTTCGAGTCGGCCCTACCTTATAATTCTGCCATGATCGAAGGCAATATTTGATATATTAGACAAAACATGAGAGATTGAAAGGACTCTCTTAAAATATTTGAGATCTATAAAATTTTCAGGTAGGTACAGAGATTGCGTGGTAAATATCTATAATTCTCACTGAAGTAAAAACCAGTAGGAGACATGCTTAGCAGAATTGGAAAACTAAGGAATATTTTATCTTTAGAAAACCTTTTTTTTTCAAATGGATATATGCACTTCGAAGGATTATAGATAGTATTCAAATTAAAAACGTAGGCAGTGGAGGGACTGCCGACCGAAGTGAAAACTTAAAGTTATACAATAGCATAGCTTTATGAATTTCAGAAGTAGCGAGAGTCGGCAAATCAGAGGCGTTTTACTTTTTTAACTCTTTTTATCAATATGTGCATTATTGATTATATAAGCTGTTATTTCTTAATGTGTATATATAATTTTTTTGTAACACAAATACTTTGGTTGGATAATCGGTAATTGGCTCGGTGTTGGGTTGTTAATCGCTTCGGTAATTGGCAATAGGTTGGTTATCACTTCGGCAGCCGGTAATCGGTTGATAATCGCTTCGGTAATCGGTTGGTAATCGCATCAGTAACCGGTTGGTAATCGATTCGGTAATCGATTGGTTATCGCTAATCGTTCGGTAATCAGTTACTTGTTTGTAATCGCTTAGGTAATCGGTAGGTAATCGCTTCGGCAATTTGTAGTCAGTTGGTAATCGGTTCGGTAAACTGTAATGTGTTGGTAATCGGTTCGTAATCGCTTCGGTTGGTAATCGCTTGGAAATTGGTTGGTAATCGCTCTGGTAATCGGTAATTGGTTCAGCAATCGGTGGGTAATCGCTTCGGTGATCAGTAATTGGTTCGGTAATCGGTTGGTAATCGTTTCGGTAATAGGTAATCGGTTAGTAATCGCTTCGTTAATTGGTAATCGATTAGAAATGGCTTCGGTAATGGGTTGGTAATCGTTTCAGTAATCAGTTGATAATGGCACCGGTAATCGGTTTATAATCGCTTCGGTAATCGGTTATTAGTTCGGTAATCGGTTGGTAATCGTTTCGGTAATTGGTTCGGTAATCGGTTGGAAACCGCCTCGATAATCGGTAATTGGTTCGGTATTCGGTTGGAAATCACCTCGGTAATCGGTTATCGCTTAGGCAACCGGTAATCGGCTGATAATCGCTTCGGTAATTGGTTGGTAATCGCTCTGGTAATCGGTAATTGGTTCAGTAATCGGTTGGTAATCGCTTCGATGATCAATAATTTGTTCGGTAATCGGTTGGCAATCGTTTTGGTAATACGTAATCGGTTGGAAATCGCTTCGGTAATCGGTAATGGGTTGGTAATCGTTTCGGTAATCAGTTGGTAAGGGCACCGGTAATCGGTTCAAAAAATTCAAAATCAATGCTTATAAAAAAAAAAAATCCATGGATTTTTAACGTGATCATAACATGGGTCACCAAGTGATGAATTCAGTATTGAAGACTAATGACGTTAATGTAAAAATTGCTTCAAATCTTGCATTACCATCAATATTCTTACTTAAATCAAACAAAATCTATCGGAATGTTCTTCTGTATCTTGCATAAAAGAATCTCCTTGTATCTTAAAAAATAAATTCCAAGAAATGGTATAGAGTTAAAGAATATGCTGTAAATACTTCAAATTTTATTTAAGTTTAATCCGAAATTACCTATAAATTGGCACTGGATATGACTGTGCTGGACAGAATAAGCTAAAACTTTCCCCTATAAGCGATTCGGCAGCTTTAAAGCGATTCTCGACGCTTATTTTGGGAGCCACGCTGCCAACGGGCTCTAAGATAAGATATAAAGTCAAAAATTATTAATTAATATGAAACAAAATTATTTGATAGAATACCAAACTGTGCTGAATGTGGAAAAGTACCCTAAACAAATCCAATTTCAACGTTTTTCCATTTTAAAATATGGAAAACTTAGTCGCAATTCTTAGATGTCAACACAGAAACTAAAAGTATAAAAGTAAACTCTTTAATATGATTCTATATGCTTTTTATTTTTAAAAAAAAAATAAGATACATCATAAAATGCATATTAATGGTCCCCAGAAAAAAATTTCTTTCTAAAAATCTACCTTTTGCACCACTTTAGCAAAAGTAGTTATACTCGTATAACCTATAAGACACATTTTCTTGAAGTTCTAACTAAATTTAACCGCTATATATCGCTTTAGTCATACTACTCTCGCAGAATTTAAATTTATTGGTATATTTTTACCGAAATACAGGTACGGGATACGACTGCGCCGGACAAAATATGCTCAGAGTTTCGCCGATAGCCGCCTCTGCATCATTGCGACGATTCATTAGATTAATTTTTGGAGCAACGCTACCAACAGGTTCTAAAAAAATTTAAAAAAAAAATAATGTTCAATTTGGGAGACCTTAATTTCTGAAAACTCTTAAGTAACTGCTGAATGTGGGAGAAAAACTCTGATACAACTTCTTTATTTGGGAAAAAGTAGACCAGTTTTTATAGATTTTTATCTTCAACCTTATTTAAATAAGCCGACTATTTCCTAATAATTATAATATATAGGGTGAATTTCGAGCACCATCTGGATTTCATAATATTTTTTTTTTCATCCTTATTGAAAAAATTCTGTATATTGTGGAATTGTTACCTAAAAAACGGCACCGGATAAGCTTGAGCTGGACAAAAAATAGTCAATGCACCCTTGATAGCAGTTTCAGCATCCTTACGTCTATCACCGACACTGATTTTGGGTGGTACGCTGCCAACGGGTTCTAAAATTGAAAAATCTTTCATTTTCTATTGGGAAAAATTGATTATAGCTTTTAAATAACTGCTGAATGTGGGAGAAAAGTTCTATACAGAAAAACCCAGATAATTTTTGAAAAATGAGTACAAAATATTTTTCTTTTTTACCTTCAAATGACAAATAAAATCATATTTTGAGCAAATCTTAGCAGGTTATTTTGTTAAGTCATGTTTTTGACCTGAAAATATGCAAAGGTGGTATGTTAGAAACATCCATTAATGCTATTAAAATTCACAAATATGCGAATTTTTAATATTTTCTCGGCACATTGCAACAGATCTCAAGCATATTATAGCACAATACCTGAATTTCTGAAAAAAATTACTGGCGAAGCTAACTTCAAATCTCTTTTCGGTACATCACAGCACAAATCAAGAACATGACCGAAAAACGTTGATTGCGAAGCTATCTTCACATCGAAAAGCAGCAATTTTTTTTTTTGTCTAATGCAGCACATGACAGCACACAACGGGCACATTCTAGCACATATTTATTTTTTAATAATAAATCAAAAATGGCGCAGTTAACTTTCAATCAAATTCACATACATAATCCGTTAGTCTTATTCTTTCAAAAATCTTAATTAATTCTATAGCTTTTACCTAAAAAACGGCACCGGATAAGCTTGTGCTGGACAAAATATACTCAAAGTCGCATTGATGCCGGTACCAGCATCTTTGAGTCTATCACCAACGCTGATTTTCGGTGGCACGCTACCCACAGGTTCTAAAAAAGGTAATATGCATTTATGGGTCATGCATTTTTGTCAATATAAAAACAAACTGCCCGAATGTGAAGCTGATACAAATTAATTTTAGAAAATTTACGATATCAGATACTAAAACTTTTGAAAACACTTTTAAATACCTAAAAAAGGGTACCGGAAACGATTGAGCCGGACAGAAAAGAGCAACACTTGAGTTTCTTTTAACTGCAGCATTTTGTAATTGATCGGCAATGCTAACTTTAGGTGCAACGCTGCCCATAGGCTCTGAAAATTATAAAAATGTTGGTAATCAAGATAAAAAGCTGCGAATAAAATATAACTAAAAGTGGCTCAAGGTATGAAAGATAACTATTTAGGTTTCGACTTTAAAACTGACTCTGAATGTTGGCTAGAATACAAAAATTAAAATAAATATCATAACTCAGAAATTTGTTTTTGACTCGTGCATTCCATTATAATAACAATTTACCTTTTAAAAGGTACAGGAAAGGCTTGAGCCGGACACATTAAGGCAATACTTTTGTTCTTGTTAATGCTATCATGACTATAGCCATCTTTTCTATTCACTTTTGGAGCAACGCTGCCAACAGGCTCTAAAATGTATTTTTTATAATAAAATTACTTTAACCAATTTATATGTAGTCGAGTCTAAACTGCACTGAATGTTGAGTTATGGTTTAGTAAGTAGCATATTACCTATAGACCGGCACAGGAAAGGACTGTGCTGGACATTGTAGAGCTATGGTTAAATTTTCTTCTATACGATCGTGATTGTATTCATCTTTGCGATTAACCCGCGGAGCAACGCTGCCTATAGGTTCTGTAAACATTAATATTAAGCATTATGATACTAAACGGAACTATTTTTTCGCTCAAAAAGTGCTGAATGTTGGGTTGTACACCACAGTTTAATTTTTTTTAAGAAAGCTTTGAAAAACGTACCTATAAATGGGCACCGGATAAGATTGGGCAGGACACTTGAGGGCCACAGTCAAACCATTATTGATGCGATCATGACTAAATTCATCGTTTTTATTGACTTTGGGGGCAACGCTGCCAACAGGCTCTAAAGAAAGTCAATATTTTCCATATATTATAAGCAAAATAAATACAAATTTGGAAAAAAAAACTGCTGAATGTTGCGAAAGTTGGATTAAAACCCCGTGTTTGAACAGCACTCACCTATAAGCAGGCATTGGATATGATTGAGCTGGACAGAGCAAGGCCAAAGATTTCTTTAATTGTGCCAAAAATATGCCCACTTTGTCTTTGATTTCTACTTTCGGTGCAACAGAGCCCACAGGTTCTAAGAGAAAGTGAAGCAAAAGCTTATTAAAATAAAAAACCATGTTTTTTTTTTTTTTGTTTTGTAAAAACGTTAAGCCCGAATGTTGGTATAAGGCAGTAATTCTGTAAAACTGAAAGCTTTCTTTTGTAGTCAGACTGTTTTGGAAATTTAATAAGTAAAGACTTGACATCACTAGTAAATATTTAACAAGTTTACCTAAAAGCAGGCATAGGATACCCTTGTGCCGGACACAGCAAACTGAGTGAGCTATTCGAGTTTCTTATGGAAAAGCCCATTTTATCATTCATATCGACTTTGGGTGCCACCGAGCCCACGGGTTCTACAAAAATCAAAAAATATTAAACATCAATCATATAATACGAAACATATAATGTTTAAATCTTGTCTCTAAATACGAAAACTTTTTTTTTGAAAAAAAAAATGTTAAATATACCTATAAGCTGGCATAGGGTACGATTGCGCTGGACATAAAAGAGCTAAAGTACGATTTCGTGGCTTATCCAACCAATTAATGCGATCTTTTACATCGACTTTTGGAGCAACACTGCCGACAGGCTCTAAAACAGACAGTAAACAAAAAATTTATAAAACGAAAACTTTGCTTAAAACTGCCTGAAGTGGAACTGGTCCATTACAAAAAAAGCAAAAAAAAAATACAAATTTGTTTTACGCACCGAAAAACGGGCACCGGATAGGATTGTGCTGGACATATGAGGGCTAAGGTGTGAGTAACTTGAGCGCGCGCATAATTAATTTCATCCTTGATGTCAACTTTTGGTGCAACACTACCGACAGGCTCTAAAATTTTCAAAAGTTTTAAAGTTGTATAAAGTATGAAAAACCATAATGAAAACTAGCCGTGCTGAGATGGGATGAGGGTTAAGTATTGCCTTTGTTTTTACCTACCTAACAAACGGTACTGGAAATGCTTGCCCGGGACATTGCATGGCATATTCTTGACCTTTGGGAACTTGTACAACCTGAAATCGATCGTGCAAGTTCACCTTTGGAGGTACCGATCCAACGGGTTCTAGAAAAGTGTTTGATATGTAACAAATAAATTAAATAAAATTTAGAAAAAACTTCTTGGAACTCTCTGAAATGTTGGAATGGAGCTCTAAAAAATTGCGGAATAAATTAAAATTCTGATATTGTATTTCTGAGCCCAAATTTCTTTCATATAATTATTCTATTATTATTCTTATGCCAATTTCTATTAATTTTCCAATTTCTATATAAATTCCTATTTCAGTCTATTCTTCTATCTTTATTCATATGCATATTCATATTCATATTAAATTTCGTATTCATATTCGTATTCATATTCATATTCATATTTATATTCATATTCATATTCATATTCATATTCATATTTATATTCATATTCATATTCATATTCATATTCATATTCATATTCATATTCATATTCATATTCATATTCATATTCATATTCATATTCATATTCATATTCATATTCATATTCATATTCATATTCATATTCATATTCATATTCATATTCATATTCATATTCATATTCATATTCATATTCATATTCATATTCATATTCATATTCATATTCATATTCATATTCATATTCATATTCATATTCATATTCATATTCATATTCATATTCATATTCATATTCATATTCATATTCATATTCATATTCATATTCATATTCATATTCATATTCATATTCATATTCATATTCATATTCGTTTTCATATTCATATTCGTATTCATATTCATATTCATATTCATATTCATTCATAAATAATCAATAATATTTATTGCCTCGTTAATTTTTACCTAAAAATTGGCACTGGAAATGCCTGCCCAGGGCACTGCATAGAATAGAGTTTGCCTGCGTCGACTTTAACAGCCAAATATTGATCATTAAGCGTTATTTTTGGGGCTACTGATCCAACGGGCTCTAAGCAAGGCAATCAGATAAAATTTTAAAAAATATTGTTATTGATAAGAAAGCCAAAATGTTGGAGATAATCCGGAAAACTCGAAAAATTCACTTTTTGCAATTATTACCTTACAATAGGCACAGGAAATGCTTGACCAGGGCATTGCATGGCGTATTGACTGCCATACTCGACCCGCATGGTGCGCACTCTTTCAAGTAAATTCATTTTAGGCGCTACGCTGCCAACGGGCTCTACAAAAGAGAGGAAAATTTTGAAGAATCACAAACATGTAAGAGTAAAAATATACATTAGAGTAAAAACCGCTGAATGGTGAGGTTAGGAAAAACATTCTAAGTAATTTTTAACTGTTTGTTTAAAATTATGACTTTGTGTAAACTTTATAATATTTAAGTGCAAAACACACCTTGCGATAGGTACTGGAAACGCTTGACACGGACACAACATTGCATACTCTGTGTTCACATCTACCTCCATGTTGCGAAATTTTTCGAGTACAGTCAATTTCGGAGGCACGCTACCAACAGGTTCTGAAAATATTTACCTATATATAGCTACAGATACTAATGAAAGGAGGTCCCTTTAATAACTACTGAATGCTGGGCTTAGGAGGGACATACCTATAAATTGGTATTGGAAAAGATTGCGCCGGACATTTTAAGCTTAAACTTTCACCAAGCTGAGCACGTGAGTTCGACAACTCATCAGCTATGCTGACTTTAGGTGGAACGCTACCAATGGGCTCTGTAAAAAAGCAGAAATTACAACACAGGTCATTTCGAAAATTTGAAAAATAAAATTAATTTTGAAAGTGCCTGAATTGTTGGAAGTATTGAAATGCCTTTAAAATAAAAATATAATTATAAAAAAGTGTATTTCCCAAGAAATGCTTAGACTTCAAAACCAAATTCTCAAAAAATTAAATTAAATCAAATTTCAGATTCAGATATCAGATATCAGAAGTTTTCAAAAAAAAATGTAATTTCTGCTACCAACTATTTAAATGGGTAGACCAAATAAACTTGCAATTTTTCGGTTTGTTGGAGAGTACTGGGGCGTTTAAATGTTGATTTTTGAAAAATATTAATTTTTGAGCACAAAATTGAGTTCGTTTTAGGTTATTAATCAAAAAATGTGTATCCAAGAAAAATCGAACGATTAAACGTCCAAGAGATTTTTACTAAGCCGAAAAAAATGTTTTTTCCAGATGTACCAGTCTACAGATATCTTGTTCACCGCAAATTTTTAAGGTCTTTTGCGGCATTGCTCTTTTCTTTCTTATCGACTATTATTTTTAGACCAAAATTTCAGGGATAAATCTTCAATAGTTTTACTTTAATAATGCAAAAAAATGTTGATCTAATATAAAATAAATACATGTCTTTTTTTTCTTCGAAAAACTCTCGGAGGCCCTTAATAGAGTGGGTTTAGAATATAGGTTAAAATAGCCAATTTTTTAAGCCATTGTAGAGGGTAATTTTTTTTTTTTTGTCTCTTAATACTGTTCAGCGCAATAATAGGGTAGATTTTCAAATTTAGCTCATTTTTACCTGTGAACCGGCACTGGATAGGATTGCGCTGGACAAAGTAAAGCAAAGCTGGTGCCCCTTGCAATTTCGCGAGTCTGTAGTTTATCTTGAACATTTATTTTGGGCTTGACGCTACCGACAGGTTCTACAGGTCGGAAAAAAGCAAAAATTGTCAATAACAAAAAATAAATTCTACTGTTTTATTCAACACTCTTAAGATATAAAAGCCAAAATGCTGGGTAGAATATGCTACTACAAGTGCTTTACAATAATTTTTTAGTCTTAGTTGCTCCATATTTATAGTTGAAAATTATTCAGAACTTTTTTAAGTATAGTGTTTTTTTTACCTGAAAGCAGGTGTTGGATAGGATTGTGCCAGACATAATAAAGCATAGCTGCTGGACAGGTCTACATCAAAAAATTGATGTTTATCTTGAAGATTTATTTTTGGCGCAACACTACCAAGAGGTTCTGGAATTTGATAAAGATGTAGAATGGTTAAAAGTTGTACTAAGTAAATTTCTAAGTAAAATTCTCAAAATGTTGGGATAGCTACAGATTTCTATAAATTTTTAAAAAAGTTTAACCGAATAAATTTGCAAATTTTTATTTTACACAACTTCCAACAACTTTATTTCTACCTGAAGAAGGGCTTTGGATAGGCCTGTGCTGGACAAAGTATACTAAAACTTTGCGCGTTACGCGTTTTCACCTGCTTTAGTTCATCGCCTATGCTTATTTTGGGACTAACGCTGCCGACAGGTTCTATAAATTAAACAAAATTAAAGGTATGTATGTCGATGATGAGAGTTAAAAAATTAGTTTAAGAAAATTGCCTGCATGTGGGTTAAGCTTTGAAGTAGGTTAAGGGTTATTTTTTGAAATTTTGTAGAGCTACACGTAATGTTTTGTAAAAACTACCTGAAAATAGGCGTTGGATATGATTGCGCCGGACATAAAATGCTTAAGCTTAGCCCATTTTGAGCTTTAAGATGTTTATAATCATCACCAGCATTGATTTTGGGACTAACGCTACCGACTGGCTCTGTAAGAAGGGAAGCTTTTGATTATTAGGTTAATTTAAGAACTTTTGGAAAACTGCACTGAGTTAAGTTTGGGTTAAGGAAGAAATTTTGTATGTGTACCTAAAAATTGGGACCGGAAATGCTTGAGCTGGACAAAGCAACGTTACGCTGTGCTCTTGATGCACTCGCACGGTACGCGAGTCATCACCCGAGGTAAGCTTGGGCGCCACGCTGCCCACGGGCTCTTGGTAAGTAATAAATGCATAAAAAAAACAATTTGTTAGTGAACTATTTCGATTTGGAATGCTGGGAGAGGGTTTAATATATTTTTTACAAATTTTTTAGTCATATTTGTTTCGAAATTTAACTTTTATACATATTTTATTGTTTTTCAATAAAAAACTTTTTGAAGTGAAACTTCTTTAGTTGAGTATACAACAATAGAGCGAATTGGATTTAAAGCCGATGTAACACTTAACAGTGAAACGCAAGATCTTCTGCACAGTATGTTTATTAAAGCTTTTAATTAAATTAACGATGCACTTAAAAACTAATAAGGCTGGACAGAAAACACAAGAATATAAATTCGATATCGGCAGGCTTCAAAAATTCGCCGCACTCGGCAGGCTGTGTGTTCCATTGCCTACCTAAAATAAGGCATCGGATATGCTTGAGCTGGACATAGGAGTGTTGCACTTAAATTGGCTCGTATGCGTGGAATTTTTATGGAATCATCTCCAGCTCTTAATTTGGGACTGACACTACCGACAGGTTCTTGAAAATCAGAAATATATTTTAAAAAGTTTTCAAGAAAAATTGCCCAAATGTTGGAAAGAAGACCAGCGTATTCAAATATTCTTTCGAAGGAAAAGTACCATGCTAATTTTGGCCTTATATAAGTGTAAGAATTTAAAAATTAAGAACATTTAAGGTAGTATTCCAGTGTTAGATTTTGAAAAAAAAACAATTTTATTTTTGCATATTTTGGAAGATTAGACCTGTAAGAATATATTCTCCAAAAGGAATATTTAAAATTTCAATTAATGATGGAGTTATAGCAATTTTAGTGACGCAACCTTTGACTGCCTGTAACTTTGCTCAAATCTTGAAAAGCGTTTTTCTTGAAACTACTTTTTCCAACACGTTTGACGAGATATAGTAAGTTCTAATGGACCGATATTTTTAAAAAATTCTAAACTTTGAAAAAAGATCAAAAAATACTTCTTTTTTTTTAAACAGTCGCCATTTTGCGAAAAAAATGTCTTTTTCTTTCCCAAGTCTGGGATATAGCAACATTCTTACTAATTAAAAATCTTTTTTTCAGGTGACTAGAAGTGTTGAAGTCGGGTCAAGATGGAGGCACCCTTTCTGAAGCAGCTTTACCAGCCAGTAATTTATTGAATTTTTAATTTTTTTTTTTTAATTTTTTTGTGTATTATAGAATTATTAATAAACATTTAATAAAAAATGGAGTTAAAACATATTACTTTTTTTTCTTTTTTTATTGAACTTTAAAAAACATTCCAAACTTTTTGCTCTAGACTAGAATACTGCCTTACTACCTAATTATGAATGCGATGAACATTTTAGAGATTGAGCATAAAAACAAAAATTCGAATCGAATATTTTTTTTGATAATTTGAGATAGAGTTTTTGAGAAATCTGATAGGACAAGGTATAGCAATGATAATTGTGTTAAAAATGTTAAATCAATAAGTTAAAATCTATAAATCTCTTAAAATTGAGCATAATTTTAACTTTCAAAATGTTATTTCACAAAATATTATTTACTCTACAAATTTTATCCTAAGTTGTCACTGAAATCATATAAAAACACTTTCAAAGTAATTTTGACTTAACCCGAAATTCTTTCTCGAAAAGTGGAATTTACCTAAAAAACGGCACCGGATATGCCTGAGCTGGACATAGAATTGTCGCAGTATGGTTTCGGCGTACGCGCATAATTCTTATATTTTCCTCATTGGCACTTATTTTGGGGCTGACACTTCCAACCGGCTCTAGAGATAACATCAAATAGTGATATTTTGAAAATGGGTATTACACAAAATAAAAATAAATACAGCAAGACTTTTGGGTAAATGTTGGGATAGGCATTATGGAACCACGTAGTACCTGAAAAATGGCACCGGATATGCCTGAGCTGGACAAAGTAGGGTAGCGCTTGAGTAAAGGTTCACTCTAACAATTCGGGACTCATCGCCGGATGTCAATTTGGGACTGACGCTGCCAACGGGTTCTGTAATATACCATATAATATATAAATAATAACATAAAAGATAAAGTCAATAGCTGTCGAAAAAACCAAAATGTTGGAATAGAACGACAGTTATGGAGGGTAATTTTTTTTAAGCTTTTGTAGGGCGAAAACATTTTTGAATAAAGTTTTTATGTAAAAACACCCTACAGTGCAACCAAATAGTATTTAAACAGTCTGGCTACTACGTCGTAAAAAAAACAATAGGTAAATCACCTAAGTCGGCTTGGGTAAAGAGAATTGTATGGGAATTATAAACTTATGCTTATTCACCTAAGCAATTTATTGTTTAATACATTGTTTTGAAAGCACATACTTCGATACCTTGCCAAAAAAAAATATTTGATTCTCCTAAGCCCAAAATCCAAAAATACAAAATTTAAAAACAACTAGCATAGATGGCTTAAGCATAGTTTTGTGATATTTTCTGCAAAAAAAAAAAAAAAACACAGCTGCGTCATTAGACACACGAGAGAAGGATAGATTTGATAATTTAATGGTTTTTTTTTTTTGTAATAAAACCACTTTCAAATTCAAAATGAACATAAAGTTAATAAAAAAAAAAACACTTTAATATTCACACCAGTCTTTTATTTTATTTCATCAACTATTTTATTCAACTATCAATTATTTTATTTCAAAAAGAAAAGAAAAAAAAGAAAAAAAAAATGTACATCGAGGGTTGATGTTATAGCCCCGCTACTTGTGCGCGTTCATAAAAGACTTTGCATATGCAATTTGTTGATGGCAAAGAAATTGAGATTCAGTAAATTTTACTTGAAATACAAAACAGAATCTTAAAAGCTCTTCTCATCTGTTTTTTCATTAAAAATCAATGCAGTTTCTTTTTGCCCTCTCCGTTCACTCTTCTCCACATTTTCTCATAACAAAACTTTCATTTATTTCGCAAAACACAATTGACGGCCATATTTTCTAAAAAAATTAGAACAAAGCAAAACCCAACCACAAGCAGAAAGCGCGCACTATAAACATCATCAGCTCCATAAGCTAATTTAATCTACAAGCAACAAGCGTGTAGTACAACATAAGCTGAATAAAGCTGCTTTAATCGAAAGCACAAATCAGCTTCAGCGTGCACTGTAAGTGGAGCCTTAACAGTAAAATTGCAAGGTACTGAATCTAATAGCAATTATCGTAGTAAACAGTATTTTTCTAGTCGGAACATACGCCAGAGAACCCTGGTTCGAATCTCACCTGACACAAATTTTCAGTTTTTTCAATTGAATTAATTTTTCTCTTCGGCCGTCACCTCTCTGCAGACAATGGCAAACCTCAGAGAGTAAAAACTGCCATGAAAAGCTTCTTGAGAACATAAGCCGTTCGGAGTCGGCATAAAAATTGTAGGTCCAGTTTTCGATTATTTGTGTTCAAACATTTCACAACACGCACAACACAATTGATCATAATAGGCTCGGTCAAAGTCCTTTCAAGGGCTGAAGTTGGCCATTTCGTTTTTTTTTCGATACACCTACTGAACATCTGCTAATAGGATGTAAAAAGGATATAACAAGGAAAGCATACGATTAATCGAAAATCATGCAATGACCGCAATATACAACAATGACTTTGTATTAAATTGTGGTATTGTGGTAAAACGAATCTTATCGCATCATTGGCTTCAAAATTTAAAAGCATGAAAAGATATATTAGAAAAGCAATAAATATTAATTTTTAAAAGAAAAAAATTTAAATTTGTGTAAATTTCTTGTATTAGACCCTGGATAGCCGCTATAAATACTCCAGCAAAAATTTGGTAACGTCCAGAGGTTCGTTGCAAGCCCTCTAGCTAATCACTCGTTGGCCATCAACGGGCTTCATTACATCTTGCTTTTTATTTTTATTCTTGCAGTAATTCCCACTATTCTTGGAGCTGTATATTATATTTTCTACTGTTCCTTAAATTCTTTTAAGAAGAATTAATTTGACTGAAAAATGTGATTTACTTTTTATTTTCCATTGCGAGCTGTGATTATGGATTTGACTTCAACAAGTAGATTCATTTTTTTTTAAGCCTTCTACCTAAAGAATTTTGACGTTCACTTTGCTTATATTATTCCTGCAAATATGGATTAATGGTTGTTCTGCTTACGTATCTAAAAATTTTCGGTTACAAATTTTTCCATGTAAGCTACATTTTACTACTATTAATAAGTAAAATATTACGTCGAATTACTAGTATATATACTAAGATTATTTTCCACCTTCATTATACCACCCTTTCATTATAGTTTTATATTGTCTATTTTAGGACAGGATTTTTAAAAAGCACCGTTTTTCGCTCCTATTTGAAGTTATTGGATATCAACTATTTTAAAAAATGTTCATGGAGTGAATTTTACCTAAAAATTGGCACTGGATATGCTTGTGCCGGACATAACAGCGTAACAGTGCTATTTGTGGCAAACATTAGGACTTTGATATCATTTCCGGTCAAAAGACGTGGTGCAACACTACCAACGGGTTCTGAATACAATGAAAATAAATATTTCAATGAAGCTTCGCAAAATACATGTATTACTTTATGATTAAAAAAAAAAAGCTACAAAAAAACTGATGATTGTTGAGACGGAGTTTGATTTTAGAGAAATACCTATTTTAATAGGCAAAATTTCGAAGTATTTTAAACACACCTACTCATGGGTGCTGGATAGGCCTGTGCTGGGCATAGCAAGGTAAGACTAGCATTTGTAGCTGCGGCAAAGCTGCTGCTGGTCAGCGTTGTGGGAAATTTGGGAGAAACCCTGCCAACTGGTTCTGGAATATTTTCAAGCACATAATATATTTAAATTTCTTATACAAACTAATATTTAATTTATTAATTTAAAAGCTAAGTATAACAAATCGAACTTACCTGCACATTAAGCAAATTTATGCAAGTAGAGGCTATAATTTTTAAAAAATATGCGTTTTACTCAAGCTCAGGTCAAGCATTTTCTTGTGTTAGGCAACAAAATTTGAATTATTTAATTTATTTATGTAAAATTGTTTTGAAATTTAAAAAGTATAAATTTCAAACATTATTTCAAACCGAACGCGCGCAACAGGGTACCCTATCCCAACATTCAGGCAGTTTTCAATTAAAAGCAACAATTTTCTGATTAGTTTTTTATTAAATTAAGAATTTCGTATTTAAATTAAGGCGTTTACATAAAATTTTAATAGTTAATGTAAATTATAAATAAACTATAATTGGCTTAAAAAGTAAATTCGTGGTTTTATCAAAGAAAAAGATTTTAAGCGAAAAATCTTTTTGATTGTTTTTTAAACCACGCTTTATAATCAAAATATTGTTGCTTTTATATAAAAATGTATGCATAAATATATGTACATAAATGTAAATTTTAAATATATAAAAAATAAATCAGTTGTAAAAACAGCGTATTGACAATTTTTACAGCTGCTTTGTTTAGAAACTTAATGCAACAGAAATGTTCTATAATAAACGTTAAAAATAACAAACAAGAATTTGTATAAAATTAGTTTTTAAAGTGACAGAATTGGCAGTAATATTTTAAATCTATAACATTTTCGTGTATTATATGTATATAAAACATTTCTGCAGTTTTTGAGAAAAGTATTTGTAGTGCTCTCTTCGAATATCATTTGAAAATATTTTGGATACAACTGTTTTGCAAATTTTAAATAAAACGTTTAAAAATACAAAAAAAAATTGATTATAAAAATAAAAAAATAAAAATTAAAATAAAAAATAAAAATAAAAATATAAAAAAAAATAAAAAAATTTTATTATGCAATATATTACAAGAAACGTAAAAACATTGAAGATTTTCTTATTTTTAAAAATATTTTATTTAAAAATCTTATATTTTTGATATTTTCAGATATTTATTTGTAATTGCTTGAATATAAATTCAAATTATAAAATTTTATCAACTGACAGTGAGCAAATAAAAATTAAATAAAAATCAGAATATAATTGTTATTTTCGTTGTTTAGTTTAAAAAGTTAATTTTTTTATTATATTTTGTTAAATTTTTGCATAAAAATTTTCAAACTGTATTCAAACACTTTTCTCTTTCATTTTATTACTTTTTATATAATTCATGAAAGTAATCAGTTTTAAACCTTATCTGCTAGAAAAACTCTAATTAATTTATTATTTTACCATTTCACATATTTTTAGATTTAAATATTAAGAAGATATCACCATTAAAAATGTTGTTTATTTATTTATTTAATTTTGTACTATAATAAAAATCCAATACAAGAAACACTAGGAACATTTATAAAATATTTATTTATTTTATTTATCTTTTTTATTTATTTACTGTTGTCACAAACTCGTAAAGATTTTAGTATCAGAATTATAATTTTATGTTTTTCAAACCAAAATTGTGGAACACGAATCTTTAATAGAATATTTCCAAAAAAAGTATCCAAAATGTAGTTCTTACATTTCTAATTTTTGCAAGATTGCTATGCTCATTATTTAAAAAATTCACTTCAAGTTTAATTATTTTATAATAATTGTCTTGTTCTGGTTCGACTTCGTGCTATTTATTTCATCCTCAGCAGATAAGGTTTAATTAAAACTGTTAATAATTATAATAAGCAATAAGGAATAATAATAATGATAGTGTAAATAATCTTTTTTTCCTACACTTATAATAGTTTAGGTTTAAATTAATACTTTAAAAAGTGTAAGTTAGATTGCCAAATATCGCCGTCATTGCTATTTTATTTGTGGAACTTGAAACGCTTCTCTGAACCTTAAGATGTGATAACATATTCAGGCTGCAGTCTAACATTGTAAACGGGAGAAGATATTATCAATGATTAATTTATTACTTCCAAATATCTAAGCATGCTTCCTATTGTAATGCAGAACTGTAAGCACTGTTTTATTTTGTTAGAAAGAAGATCGTATTTATTGTCAATGCTAAAGTTTTACTTCACTCGCCTGTGAGTCCACATCGTGTTTTCTAGCAAGAAGAACTTAATGGAGTGATTTTCTATATCTATATCTATATCTATATCTATATCTATATCTATATCTATATCTATATCTATATCTATATCTATATCTTTATCTATATCTATATCTATATCTATATCTATATCTACATCTACATCTATATCTATATCTATATCTATATCTATATCTATATCTATATCTATATCTATATCTATATCTATATCTATATCTATATCTATATCTATATCTATATCTATATCTATATCTATATCTATATCTATATCTATATCTATATCTATATCTATATCTATATCTATATCTATATCTATATCTATATCTATATCTATATCTATATCTATATCTATATCTATATCTATATCTATATCTATATCTATATCTATATCTATATCTATATCTATATCTATATCTATATCTATATCTATATCTATATCTATATCTATATCTATATCTATATCTATATCTATATCTATATCTATATCTATATCTATATCTATATCTATATCTATATCTATATCTATATCTATATCTACATCTATATCTATTCTATTCTTCTTCTTTTCTATTATATAAAATTGAAGTGCAAATTTTTGTTTCCCGATAAATTATTTCGGGTCATGAATAATTGTTAAAGCAAAGAGTATAACGTCGTTTATCTCTATTTGGGAGTATAAATAGCACACAATTTTGGAATTTAAAAAAACAAGTCCAACTGCCCATTTCTTCTTAAAGAAATACCACTCATCTTATCATCAAATTTGTCCTAACCTCAAATCAAATAACCCTAACATCTTCTCTCTCAACAGTATATTTCCGTATCTTGAAAGAACTTTTATAATATTCTAGTGTATTAATTCAACCATCAATTTTCCGTTTTAGGTAACATGGAAAAAAGTTTTTCTTGAGATAATGTTTTTTTATATTTTCAAAAATGTTTTCCATATTAAATGTAACTCATTGATAAAATTGTATGTCTAGTAAGAAAATGGGGACGATATTTGGCAAACATTTACGTTAATGCACATAAAACTTTTTCCTTTAAATTAATTCTCAAAATTTAAAAAGCAAAACATTTTTTTTTTTTTTTGTTAGAGAGATAGGATTTTTCAAGAAACTCGTTTTAAATAAGCAACGTTAAAATAGTTCGTAAAGTTGTCATTTTTTACTCGACAACCCAAAAATCACAAGAAAATTAAAAAACTTTTTAACATTTTTTTTTTTTTGTTTGAATATTACGAATATTTTATAAGATATATTACAAAAAATTAGTTTTAAAATTTTTGAGAGTTGAGTCTTATAGACAATTTTTATCTCTAACATTTCGTTTTAAAGACAAATGCATTATTTACACCATCATTTATATACAAATACTTTATTAAAGTAGACTTTTTCATTTCAACTTACCTGTAATCACCAAGCGTCCCTTGGTGGCGCTCAATCTGGTCTCACCGGTTAAACGATGCTTAGTGCGGCACTGATAGCTCTTGTAACCATCTTCAGGGCCAACTTCACGAATATGTAGCTCACCAGAGGGTAGAACCAAGTATTTGCCATCTGAGGTGGATTCACGAAGATTTGATGAAAATGATGGAATCGATGCATTGTAGAAAGGGAATAAAAATTAAAGGAATTAGTCACAAAAATCAATAGCTTGCTGACATTTTAAACATAACTAATAAACCTCAGCTGAAATTTTTTTCAAGCATGTTTTACTAGTAAAATTAATTTCGGAGCTCAAAATTTCTTAAATTTTTTTAACAATTTCTAAATTATTTGATTCGTTACAAGTGAGAAAACTTAAGCTGAGGTTTATTTTTTTAAAAAAATATCTACAAAAATTTACAATGCAAACGAATGAAAGATCGGATTATTGATATTTATCTCTTTCTTAATGGTTAGATATGATATATTTTTTAAATTTAAAGTTTAGTAACCTAGGTTTTTTTTAAAATTTTCATATATTTTTTTTTCTTGTAAAAAACGTGTTAAAATATTTTGTTTTGAATTTTTCTTACATTTTATGTTTTTTTCTTTATTTAAAATTTTTTTTTATAAATTTTTTTTTAAATTCAATCTTTTGGATGAAAATTTTTGTTAATAAGATTTTTATGATTTTTGTTTTTTCGTTTTTTAAATTTAATTTTTTTTAATATATTCGTTTGCCTTGTAAATTTTTCTTTACATTAGTATACATTAGTATAAAGCATGCATTACAACAAGTTAGTTTATATTTAATATTATGCTGTTATAGTCAGATATTCCAAGCCTTAAATTTTGATTTTTACATTTTTTATTAGTTTGCATATATTATGCATTTTAGTGAAGAATTATTTTTATTATAATTTTTTACATATTTCTATATACAAATATTTACAGTTCGAGTTTGAATTCGATATTTTTTATAAATCAGCATAATATTGTTTGTTTTCACATATTTCGATTCAGTTTTCTGTACAAAAAACTTATGACATGAGTGCTAAGGATGAAGTTTTAGTTAAAGTGCAAATCTTATGAATCTCGAGAAGCAAGGCAAAATTTCCAGTGTTACTTATGAAAACTGATAAAGCTTTCTCTCAATGCTTTTCAGTTAAAAAGCATTTTATTAATCTTGCAGTTAGTACATTATTTATTTTTAAAACAATTCCCCATACTTGCACTTCCAGTAAAATATGTTCGATCAAACTATTTCTTCAGAAATCTTAATCGAAATACGTCGAACTTTTGTATATCTACAACTATCTACATGAAGGGGGATATACAGGATAGGGTAAGCCGTGAGGCTTTTGGATATTTTGAAAGACGGGGCTAAAAGGATAGGATAATGAACCAAAACATAAACAAACGAAAATTTAAATAAGAATAAAAAAAAAATCAGCAAAGGAGCGTGATTTTAACAGAACTTTTAAGAAAATTAAAAAGAAAACCTGTTAAACGGATTGACCTGAAGAGAAAAGCGTATAAAGACTTGTGCATAACTAAAGCCCTAACCAAGCTGACAGCTCATCTATAAGGCGGATGTGGAATAATTGATATTCGCTAGGATTTTGAGGACACAATTAACTGCTGGAATTTGGTTATTTATTTACCACTTTCACTTTTAAAGTGTCCATCATCGAAAGTGGTGTAAATTTCGCGTTCTTCATCGTCAACCCAGGAGGCAACTGTTATGAAATCCGCCACAAAACTTGGTATATGACACTTGAGTATGGCGCTATTGCCGCGCAAAACAGCCTCGTCCATGACGTTAACGCTATAGGATTGTGGCACAACTGTGGAAGGAGGATGCATGAGGTAAGCGACAACAAAAAAAAAATTTCTAAAAATCATTATTTTATGCTAAAGAAATACAGCGACGAGTGGTAAAAGGATGTAGAAAAGTCATGGTAAATGGAAATCCCCTTCATATAGCGTAGAAATCTAGTTTATATCTATTGCATTGCGGCAACGCTTTCGTACCGGTTGAGTTTCTTATATATGTGCCACCCTCGGTGTCTACCCAGTCGGTGATATCAACGTGATCGGCAACGAAGCTGGGAGTTTGACATTTAAAAATAGCGGAGTTACCCTTGATGACATATTCGTCGTAGACTTGCGATTGAAAATATTGATTAACCACTGTAAAAGAGAATGTTGCAAGCTGTTTAATGCAATTCAGCGCCTTTAAACGGTAATTTAAACGATATTAAGTAATATATTGAAAGTTTAGGAAGTAAAATAGTAATGCAGCTCACATTGAGCATTCGAAAAGGCTATTCAGCTTGAATGAAGCAAATCGAATTAAACAAAAATCTTGCTCTTGATTTGAAAACAGTGTTTTTAATGTTGAAATATCATAAAGAGAAGAAACAATTGAATTCAGCGCTCAAATTTCATTCTCAATTCATTGAAATGAACTATAAATCTTATTCGCCGCCTTTTATTTTATATATTATCAAATTTTATGATAATAAATAGACATTCAGCTCAATTCAGCGCACAAACAACTAATCAGCTCTCACTTAGCGCACAAAATCAGAAATATCTGTTATTGTGGGGTATTTCAAATACAGCAGAGTCAAAAATAAACCCAGAAATTATATTTAGCGCACATATTCATATTTAATTTTAAGACATCATATGCAAATCTTATTCAGCACTTGATATAATGGATTATATCCGAGGTTAGCGTTGTAAAGAAACTATTAAGCTCTCATTTAACCATCAAAGACGCTCTTCAGTTTTAGCTTACTACCAAGAAAATCTATACAGATCACATTTCGCTCTCGCAATCAATAAAATATATTTTTTAAGTAAAAAACAGTATACAAAAGAACAATATTCAAAAGCAAATAAATATTTTAGTGACTGCAGCTCAAAATCTTATTCAGCACACAAAACAGCAAGTAATTTTGAGAGTTTGAGGAATAAGGCATCTATTCAGCTTTATTCAGTGGTCAAAAAAGCTATTCTGCTCGGATTCAGCGTTTACAATTAATGAAAATGTTTAATTTTATTGAAGAAAGCATTTAAATTGATAAAATATGTGCGAAATGAAGTCAGAAATTAAGTTCAGGGAGCCTTAAAAAATCATGACATGTTCATGATAAATTGGCTTCGGTTTAAAAATGGGTTTCAAAGAAAAGAGTAATCAAACAACCGTGTTCAGAGCTTTACAACTTAAATAAGCAAAAAATATTATGGCCCATTTAAAAAGTTTTTGGGGTAAAGTAGCTATTCAGCATAGTTTTAATGCTTAAAAAAGTGATGTTTTGGTCTGAAAATAGGACTTCAAAGAAAGAAATTCTTTAAAAAAAAAACCTAAATGCAGTTTTTTATAGATACTTGAAGCGGTTTGAGTTGCTAAATGGATATTTAGCTCAATTCAGCACTAAATATAGAAATTCAGCTCAAATTCAGCGCTCAAAATTAGCATAATATATTGATTTGATTGAAAATTGTGCTTTAGAGAGAGAGAGAGAGATTAAAATATGCTAAAAATAACTTTGTATTAAATTCAGCTCTTCTACTAAACTCTTTAACTATATGCTCGTACTTTAAAACATATTCAGCACATCAAATTTTGAATAGTTCTCAAATTGCTGTTAGCAAAGTAGCTATACAACGCTTAAGACAGCTATTTAGCTCAAATGCAGCAATCGGAATATTTATTTATTGCTTAAAAAATGCGTTAAAGAGTTTGAGCATAAAAATACTGGAGTTATATACAGCGCTCACATCTTTATCTGTTAACTGATGAAATATACATAAAACTGTACTTAGCATATTTTTAAAACTTTCTAAACAATAAAAAATTTGAGCAAGGAAATAGGAATTATTATCAAACTTTGTTATTACAGGCCTTATTCAGCTTCTTTTAAGAGCATTTAGCACCATCTTTATAACAAGAGTTCTATGAGATAGTCCAAAAGTATGAAGTTTGCGCAAAAAGCTTAAAAATAGAATTCAGCGCTTCAATATCCAAAAGTATGAAGTTTGCGCAAAAAGCTGAAAATATAATTCAGTGCTTCAATATAATTCACTTTATTTTCAACATTTCGCAACATTTGTATTAACAAATAAATTCCGCACATTTTTCTTTATGTAAATTCAAGAAAACAGCAAATTTCGAAAATAATCCGCTAATTTAAAACTAATTCAGCTCATTTTAAATGAATTCAGCAGCTTTATAAGTGCAGAAAAAGTGTAACCTTTATATAAAAATCTCAATTATGTAACTCAGCAATTACACTCAATTCTTTTTTATGCAATCTAACAAAAATGTAATTCAGCACAATTGCATCAATGTGATTTTGTGTAAGCATTGTCATCAAAAGTTTTATCTCTGCAATACTCATCAATTGCTATACTACCTAATTCAGCAGCCTAAAATTATATTCAGCAGCATATTAACAAATCTTATCTTGTTGCAGCCAAGATCCGCATGCGATTATGCAATGCCAAGAACATACGCACAGGAATGCAACGAAAGCTAGATGTCGCTAAGCTGCAATTACAACGGACTGCCGAAGCCTACTCCGCTCAACTCTCGGTTAAGCTCAACCGACCAACCTCTGGACTCGACGACGCCGGCGGACTTTGGGCGCATATATCCCACTCCATGCGCGCTGCCGCTGAAGAAGTCATTGGTTTCCGGCGCCCGCAACCTCGGAACCAATGGTATGATCAGGAGTGTCGCATTGCGACTGCAGTAAAAAACGCCGCTTATAGAAAAACGCTGCAGTCAGCTGCAACGCGAGCCGTGCGAGAAAACTACCGCGAAAAGAGGAAGGAAGAGAGGCGCCTTTTCAGACGCAAGAAAAGAGAGCAGGAAAAGCGTGAGCGTGAGGAACTAGAGGTATACCAGGGCAAGAAGGATGCACGAAAATTCTATCAACAGGTTAAGCGTCTAACCCAAGGTTTCAAGCCCGGAGCATCCACTTGTAGAGACGAAAATGGAGATCTGAATACGGATACACAGTGTGTGCTTAGATTGTGGAGACAGCACTTCTCCAATTTACTTAATGGCGACGATTCCACCAATGCCGCCCATCGAGAGCACAGTGCAGTGCCACCAATCGACGATGACGGAGTGGAAGTATCACCACCTAGCCATGAAGAGGTTCGAGTTGCTATCCAACGACTCAAAAACAATAAAGCAGCGGGTGCTGACGGCCTGTCAGCTGAATTGTTTAAAACCGGCGGCGATGAATTGATAAGGCGCATGCATCAGCTCATCAGCAAAATATGGCTAGCAGAAAGCATGCCCGACGATTGGAACCTCAGTGTACTGTGCCCTATACTTAAGAAAGGAGACCCTACAATCTGCGCAAGTTATAGAGGTATCAGTCTTATTTCCATCGCATATAAGGTTCTCTCAAGCGTACTGTGTGAAAGATTAAAGCCAATTACAAAAACACTGATTGGACCTTATCAGTGTGGCTTTCGACCTGGTAAGTCTACCATAGACCAGATTTTCACGCTACGACAAATCCTGGAGAAAACCCACGAAAATCAAATTGACACACACCATCTCTTTGTCGACTTTAAAGCTGCGTTCGATAGCCCGAGAAGGGATTGCCTATACGCAACAATGTCTGAGTTCGGTATACCTGCAAAGTTGATTAGACTTTGCAGAATGACGTTGAGCAACACACGCAGCTCCGTCAAGGTAGGAAATGACCTCTCCGAAACCTTCAATACCGAAAGAGGTTTCAGGCAAGGCGATCCACTGTCTTGCGATCTCTTCAACATCATCATGGAGGGGATCGTACGAAAGGCCGGTGTGCATCGTAATGGCACCATTTTCTATAAAGGTGTCCAGCTCCTTGCTTACGCTGATGATATTGATATTGTTGGCAGAACCAAGAGAGATGTTACCGCTGCTTTCGCCGCTATCGAAAAGGAATCAGCCAAAGTGGGTTTGACGATAAATGAGGGTAAAACAAAGTATATGCTGTCTACAAACAAGGGAGCTCGGCGTTTAGACTCCCACGTTTCATCCGGCAGCTATAACTTTGAAGTAGTCAAGGAGTTTGTATACCTTGGCACCGCCATTAATACTAACAACGAAATCAGCCTGGAGATAAAGCGAAGAACAATAATTGCTAATAGGTGCTACTACGGGCTCAGTAAGCAACTAAGTTCCAGAGCCCTCTCTCGATCGACAAAACTAACACTCTACAAGACGCTCGTTCTACCTGTGCTGCTTTATGGCGCTGAGGCATGGGTAGTTTCGCAAACTGACGCAGCCGCTCTGGGGGTGTTCGAGAGAAAAGTTCTTCGCAAAATCTTCGGTCCTGTTCGAGTCGGCGATGACTATCGCATCCGAATGAACCACGAGCTGTATGAGCTCTACGGAGACATTGACGTAGTTCGGCGTATAACTGTGCAGCGACTACGCTGGCTGGGTCATGTCCATCGTATGGACGACGAAGCTCCAGCGAAAAAGGTGCTCGAAGCGAGGGTCGCTGGTCAACGACGACGAGGGAGACCATGCCTCCGATGGATGGACCAGGCAGAGGAAGCCCTAACCGCACTTGGTGTATCCGATTGGAGAAGGCGCGCGCAAAGCAGAGGCGCCTGGCGAGAGCTGATGAGGTCGGTCGAAATCCGGACACGGGTTGTCACGGCCACCTAAGTAAGTAAGTAAGCATATTAACAAAATGAATTTAGTATTTAAGCAGGAACTTATCATTACAGCTGAGAAAATTCAATCTAACCTTAACTTTTTTCACTAAGAGAGCTACAAAAATTACGACTTTGTAAATACAAAACTTTTAAAGTAAAGATTTAAGGATTGGGAGATTTTTTTACTACATTTTATTTTCAAATTTCAATGGAAATTACCAATACTTTCATTAGCTGCGGGACGCACAATTTCAGTACCATCCTCATCTGACCAGGCCTCGACATCAATAAAATCCGCCACAAACGAGGGTACTAAACATTTCAAGGTAGCTGAATTGCCGCGCAAGACAAACTCATCGATAACGCGTGTCTGATAAAACTGATGAACGACTACAAAAAAAAAGTTTTAATAAAAAAAGAAGCTCTAGCATAAATGGAAGTAAAGGGAAATAACAGGGAAACACAGTCGAAAAGCTATTCAGCATGCTTTTTTATCGAGTTCTCGAAACTATAAGATACCGGTTTCAATAGCGCTGTTTGGATAATAGGTGCCACCCTCGGAGTCCATCCACAATTCGACTGAAACAAAATCCGCAACATACGAGGGAATTTCACACTTCATAACGACGGAATTGCCACGTATAACATATTCGTTGTCAGCCTCGGACTCATAGGTTTGTATAACAACTAAGGAAGCATTGAAGTAAAAAAAAAAACAAAGAAATGGGTTGAGTTGAAAGGGGAAATTTATTTTCAGGATGGGATATTTTGTAACTATATGTTAAGATTTAAAAATTTTGTTTTGACGCTACCAAAATCTTGTGTGGAGCTATTGCGCCACAGTTCCATGCCCTCTTCATCAACCCAAGCTTCAATTTGTACAAAGTCCGCAACAAAGGAGGGAATTTTACACTTAACCACTGCTGAATTCCCCTTAATGACGTATTCGTTTTCCGCTTCGGTTATATAGAATTGGGAAACAACTGTCGAAATATGATAAAATGACGGAAGAGAGTGTAAGATGATGAGAGAGGAAAATAAAAATTATAAATAAAAAACTAAAATTATAGTGAAAAGGGACGTTGTGGAATTTGGATTTTTTTTGTGATACTAGTTCTACAAAGAATTTTTTTTTCAAATAAAACTCTTGGGCGCACCATAATTATCGGAAAAATTCAAAACTACGCCATCCTCATCGATCCAGGACTCAACGCGTACAAAATCGGCTACAAACGATGGAATGGAACACTTCAAAACAGCAGCATTGCCTTTGATAACATATTCAGTCATAATTTCGGCCTCATAAAACTGATTGACAACTGCAAAATAAGCGGAACGGTGCGGAAATAAAACAAAAAAGAACGTTATGGAAATGAAACTATTAAAAAACTAGCAATCAATGATATAGAAAGATAATAATTATAAAAAATAGGAATATAAAGCTGAGGAACACTATGGAATTGGCACTAAGACACTACTACTTAAAACTAAATCTTTTTTTTAAGCGCACCAAAATTATTTGAGTGTCTTAACTCGGTGCCCTCTTCATCTATCCACGACTCAACGCGCACAAAATCTGCCACAAACGATGGAATGGAACACTTTAAAACTGCTGCATTGCCCTTGATCACATATTCCATAAGTATATCAGCGCCATAGTATTGATTCACAACTAAAAAGTGTTGTAAGGAAAAATAAAATACACAGTATGGAGAAATGTGTTAAATGAAACAGTTTAAGTAATGAGCTGCAAGAATTTACTCAAACAGGATAGGATGGAGGAATGTCGGAGAGCTTTTTTTCTATGTTAATAAATCGCTTGTGTGTAACGAAAAAAAATACCAAAATTATCCGCTGGTAAAAATTCTGTGCCATCACTTGCTAGCCAAGCCTCAACTTTGACAAAATCTGCCACAAAACTGGGTATGGTACATTTCAAAACGGCCGTATTGCCTTTAATGACATATTCCGAAACCACCTCGGCCTCGTAGTACTGATTGACAACTGTAAATTTCAAGGTTTTATGTAAGAAAAAAAAATATGTTCTAAGTTTTGTGTAACTAAATATTATTAAAAAACATAGAAATGTTTGGAATTGAAACGAAACGTTGGGAAATGGAACGGAACATTTTGGAACTGGAACTGAACAAAATCTAATTGGAACCACTTGATTTAAATACAGCTTAAAAGTATGTTTTTTTTAGCACTGCCTATATCCTTAAATACCATGCCCCTGCTGCTGATCCAACGTTGCATAAAGCTCGCCCGTCTCATCTTGCCACGATATCACCTGCACAAAATCTGCCACAAACGAGGGTATGGAACACTTAAGCACTGCCGCATTGCCTCTGATAACATACTCATTATTCACCTCCGATTCATAGTGTTGTTGCACAACTAAAGAGCGGAAAATTTTGTGGTTGTTAATAAGGGAACATTTTAAGCACAAAGCTTCACTTTGTAGTTTAATTAGTTTGACAGTCACTCTTAACTGAAGGAATGAAATGATGATGTTATCACTGTTCACAAAGTCACAAAATTGCAGTTGCTTCATGCAAGAAGCATGTGAAAATGCAACAGAGCGCAAAGGCAAAATTAACACAAACAGCCACAAAGACCAAACGTTAACAGTGTCGAAGAATTTCCACTGTTTTTTCTCAAGAATTTTTTTTTTCTCTAAACTTTTAAATTAAAAGCGCGCTCACGATGCGCTCATATAAATATTTATAATAATTACATAATTGCAAGAAATAACTTCCCTGAGATAGTTTGACGAAAATGCAAAAAAAAAAAACAAATAAATAGAAAACACGTAAGGTTAATGTGCCAATTAAGCCATAGAACAAAATGGTATGAAAAAAAAACAAGTGTTGAAGAGAAAAGTATTGGAGATGTTGGAAATAATAAACAAATTATAAAATTTTAACAGTTTGTCTAAGGAATATTATGGAAATGGATTTTGGATTATCATCCCTTCATTTTATTTAATGAAAATTGAACCTTTGCCACATAATAGCAAACACAACAAACCATATTCAGTGCCCGGCATAAAATCCTCTTCTTGATCCGTATGCCATGAAACAACACTAACAAAATCTGCTACAAATGAGGGTATTTCACATTTCAAAACTGCTGCATTGCCGCGTATAACATAGGCTTTATTTACATCTGTATCGTAGTATTGTGCAACAACTGGAACGTGGAAACGTCAAAAAAAAAAAAAAGCCAAATCATATTGAAAAAAAATTATTAAATAATATTCGCAGCATTTGCGCAGAAAAGTTATGACTTCCCCCTATATGATTAAAAACGCAAAATCATATGAAAATTATAGAAAGTGGAACTGGAACAGTTTGGATAAAATTTTATTATTATTATAATTTTATTCCGCTTAACAACACTGCGTAATCTGTTTATAAGCACTTTTTAATTTATTGATTTAGCTGTGTTTATGTATTGTCGCTGTATGTGTGGGGGTTTTTTTTCTTTTGTTTTCTTAACATCAGGGTGTCAAATGCCTGTTTTTAGTGTATTTATTGGTTAAGTTTTAGATTTTTTAATTTATACAAACCAGCCAAAAATTGCATTGTTTTTATATACTCATTATCAGTCTTAAGTCAAATAAAAAGTTAAGTGCGAACAAAAAACCTGATATTCACCTCATATTCACCAGATATTTAAACGCAAGCTTGACGAAACTGATGATAAAACAAAAAACAAACTCTTTTTCAACCTTGTTAAGGCACAGTGGAGGGACTGCCCACACCGAAGTGAAAAGTTAATGTTATGAAATAACAATGTTTTTTTTTCATTTCAATTAATTTCAGTTTCATATCATTCATATTTCAATCATTTTATTACATTCCAAAAAAACATTCTATACGCTTATTTTAACTAAAGTAAGAAATGAAAACAGTTTAATTGGCATTTCTGTAAATATCGTATTATAACCGCATCGATCGTCGTTTAATATTTAGTAGTGCTGAGTTTTCGATCATTTAATATAGTCAAACTTAATGCTTCATTCAATAATCCAATTAGTGGTAGATTTTTAGCATCTGCAAAGTTAATATTGAAGTCTCCACTTAGTATCATAGGTACATCGTCAAATTTTTCGGTAAATCTTTTTTCGAGTATTTAAGAACTTTCTTTTGCATAAATCATCAAATTTCTTAATAAAAAAAACTCTCCCAAATTGGCATGTAGTAGAGTCAAATAAGTAAGCTGATCATATGCAAATGTGGAAACGTATCTGACCACATTGTCAAATTTACCGAAAAATTCAATGACGTTCGCCTCAAATAATACATTTTCAAAACCAGATTCATTGTAGTTCATCAATTTATTTTTCTCGGATTTAACCAGTGCAGCCAGATACCAATCTTCTATCTTCTAAAGTTGCGTATTTTTACGTAGTTTCATAATAAGTTAACCATTTTTTAATTCCATGTAACTTTTTGCTCTCTAACAGAGCTTTTATAACGGAAACTTCTCTTATTTGCTAATCTTTTTTTTTCTGTTTGCTATCCTTTTTAATAATTTTGGATCGCTTAGTCCAAAAATCATTATTAAAATTACATTTGTTTAAAATTAAACACAGCAAACATAATAGTTAAACAAAAGAAACCACGATATGAAAAACAAATCACTCATATCCCTCGAAAACAAAACATATCGAATTATGCAAAAACTGTGATTTTATGTTAATTAATGAATTTTGTGACTCAAAATTAAAAAGCTGGCTGCAAATATGCGCCAAATTTTCCAAAAGAATATACAAATTTTATTTATATATGTATTTACTTTAGTATTTTATACTTGGAGAAAACTGAAAAAAATTTTAATCAGAAAAGCTCTGGTAGATGGCCAAAAGTTATAATCATTTCAAAAATGGTTAATGTATTTTAAATCAGCACAAAAATACGCAACTTTTGATACCTATTGTGCATTAATATTTAAAAAAAAAATCTCAGCCCAGCCTTGTGTTCATGGTTTTGAACAAATTGAACATCGAATTTTAGACATCAGATTTGTGATCAGCGACTGCGAAAACTTTCGAAACACCAAATTCGAAATGCATTATAAAGACATTATAAAAGTTAGCAGGTTCATGGCCGCTTCTTTTAAGCCGCCATTTCGAATTTCGAATTTTTGACTTCGGATTCGTGATCAGCGACCCAGAAAACTTTCGGTGCACCAAATTTGAAATGCATACTTACTATAAAAGTACGCATGTTCATGGTCGTTATTTTGAATTTCTTATTATTGACTACAGATTCGTGATCAGCGATCCCAAAAATCTTTTTATAAGATTTTTAAGCAGATTAGACAACTCCTTGAGGTTTCGGCTGTCTTTTTTTGATTTGGATCCATTGTGCGCCGGTTTAAAATTCTGTACTATACAGAAAAAATATCTAGCGTTGGTATGCCTAACCATGACTCAAAGTGGGACAAACCATCGATTTATGTATCATAGTGTTATTTTTTAATTATTTTGTAAGCTCATTGGTTGCTGTATAGGACAACCGCAGGCTCGTAGCCAGGATTTCGCATTGGGGAGAGGGGATTTTGATAAAAAATCTGTTAGTATCATTAAAAAATTTAAAACAAGAATATTGGAATTTTTCTAAACAAAATTGTTTACTTTTAAACTATACAAATTGAGAATTGAGAATGTTTAACTGTCGGAAAACAAAAAGTAAAGATTTTCCTGACAAAAACTCTATAGAAAAATATAAGTTTGAAAAAAAATTAACTAAGAAGAAAGATGTTATAAAAAATTTATCTTTTCCTCAATAAGTATTGAAATTTTGTTAATAATTTGGAAAAAATATAATAAAAGCTTTGTAACGGTTTCTTCCTGTTTATAGAGATCAAAATTAAAATTAGTTAGAAATGGCCGATTAATCGACACCGGTTACTTTGTCGCATTGACTTTGTTACAGCTACAGTCACTGGTATTAATTTAAGTAGCTAACAGCGACCTATAGCAATTACTGAGGTAGATATAAGTCACTGTTAAGTGATAATGTGCCATTTGGTTACAATTTATATGAATATTACCTTTCCTTATCAATTTCTTAATAACTTTTGCATTGTTTGTACGATTTGGACAAATTTATACTTAAAATTTTCGATATGATCTTTTATATAAATTTATTTATTTATTTTATAATCTTTTATAATTAATTTTAATAATATGGAAAACATTTGGAAACACATGGAGTTGAAATTTGGTCATTTTTAAAAAAGGCCCAAAAATTATTTTTTTTTTCAATTCTACAATTATATTAAAAATTAGTATGCAAATCAATATTTCTACAGGTCGGATGAAAATTAATGTAGATTTGGGCAAATTACCAAAAAAAAATCCCAAAAAAAACGTGTTTTTTATAGAAATCTCCAAGACCATTCTTTAGCAAAAAATGGTTATCATTTTAGAAAACATTCTATGAGAAACCGATTAATTTTTTTGTGTTAACTAATGTTATTTGACCTGATTTTAATTTTGTTCGATATTAAATTCATCTTAACTCAATGCAATAATTGGCTAGTGTATTGTGTAGAATATTTTATTATAGATTATTTAGTTCTTATATTATTACTTAGTTATCATATTTATTATATATAAGCATAGATTTCTTATTTTTATTCTTAGTTGCACGTTAAGTGGTGTGTTACTTTCATTGGTCAGTGTTTTGGTGTAAGTTGTAATTATTTTTTTTTGTTTTTTTGTAACTATTATTAATTATATATTTACAGGATTTATAGTAAAGTTTGTGAAGGAGTGTGAGGAGTGTGTTTTACTTTGTTAAACAACTACATAAATTTGCGTATAAGACGCGTCAATGTGAATACAACATCATCAGTTTACAACAGCACACACACACACCATATTCAGTGCCCGGAAAGAAATTCTCTTCCTGATCTGTATGCCAGGATATGACATTAACAAAATCCGCTACAAAGGATGGTATGTCACACTTCAAAATTGCCGCATTGCCGCGAATCACAAAAGCTTTGTGAATATCCTCTTCATAGTGTTGCGAAACGACTGGAAACGTATACAAATTGTTCAATAAAGTGCGATAATAACAACAACAAAAATATAAATTAAAAAAAAAACAACTCAGGTTAAGGAAAATTCACAAATTGTTGATAAACTTAAGGTTAAAAAAAAATAAGGGTGCGAAATGCAGTGAGGTGCTATGCAGAGAATTGTATGAAAGTGATGTTGATTTTTGGCTTCAAAAAGGATAGGATCAAACAACTGGAACTGGGCCATGGAAGCGGAAACGGAAACACTATATTAACTACGCGTGCGATTAGTTTATCGAACACTGCTCTAAGAGAAACACTGTTCAAAGTTGAAGTTATACTAAAGACATTCGTTGCACACCGTATTCAGTTCCGGGATAGTAATTCTCTTCGCTGTCCGTGTGCCAGGAAACAACTTCAACAAAATCCGCAACAAATGAGGGTATCAGACACTTGATAACCGCCGCATTGCCACGTATAACATGCTCCTTGTTCACATCAGCTTCGTAGTATTGGGCAACAACTATGGTTTTTTTTTTTTGTGGGTGTGGAAGGTGGTGAGAGAGTGTTAGAAATATTTGTGATTTTCAAGATTTTGTGCAGACATTTTTGGTACGCAGTTGAAGGAAATTAGAACACAAACGTTGCGGGGAAAGACTTAAAAGCAACACAGAAATACACAATTTTTTTATCTTTAATAAATTTTAAAAGTAATGCAGCACATTTTGCAGCACTTTTTTAAGGTACTTGTTTTAAATCTCTAAGAAATAACAAAAAAAAAAAAAAAATTCAGAAAAGACGTAAGCTCGTGTGTGCTTAAAGTAAGCTACGCCATTTTTAATGTATTATATTAAAAAAACGTATATGCTGTAACGTGCCTGATGTGTGCTATCAATGATGATAACTTATCATGTGCCATATTCAAGACAAATGTTAACTCTATTATTAATTTTTTTCCCAGAAATTTACAAATTGTGCTGCAATGTGCCCAATGTGTGCTATCATGTGTCGCATTGAATACAAAATTAATTTGTATGATATGATTGTAATTTATTTTCAGCATCGCCATTAACTTTTTCAAAAATGTTAAAATTGTGCTGTAATGTGCTCGAGTTGTGCTGCAATGTGCTGTAGAGATAATGAAAAAATCACTAATTTCCAAATTTTTTGAGCATAGTATTGTTTTTGAACAAGAATAATATGTAAAGGATTGCGCCTTCAAGTGAGCAAAAATTAAATTCACTGTGCATATTCATCACGTGTGCTTGTCAACCCATGTTTTTGTTTTTGGGCTTCTCATTTTTTTTTTTCTTTTTTTGTGTTCTCTTTGAGTTTGACTATCGCAGCTGACGTCACAACAATGACTGAAATGCGCAAGGCGTAATCTGTATATACATACATATATTATTCTTGGTTTTTGAAAATGCTACGGTTGTTTATTGTCGACAAAGTACCTATTGTGAGATTACAATAACCAGCTAAAGTTAGCTCAAGATATACTTCTATAAGCCATAAGAGGCTGATATTATTTCCAAATAATAATGAATAAAAAAAAAAAATAATCAATTTTAAAATATATAATGACAAATAATGAATTTTAAGGGAAAAGTTAAAAGCTGTGATATTATATAATGTTTTTATTTAGATTTGAATGTTATTTCTGTCTATGAGAAAAGCTAACTTTTTAAAAATAAAGTTCCATGCCAACTTTAATATTAGCACAAATTGCATAAAATCGACTTTTCAAAGAACATAGAAGCATATCCTGAGTAAGGTAAAGCAGGTTGCCAGCTTTGGAAATGTAAATAAGTAGGTTTAGAATTTTGAAAAAATGTTTTGACGCTCTTAAAATTTGAATTTTTTTAAATCTCTCAACAGAACAATACACCGCAACTCGAACACATCGTAGCACAAGTTTCAAAATTTCTGAAAAAAATTATTAATGTAACTGAATTTACATACAGATCTTGCCCGAAAAATTCATATTTTTTTTAATGCGTTACATGATACCGAACACATCGTA